>OW443327.2:30647500-31847500 GCA_937001555.2 Hypsopygia costalis | reverse complement strand
AGTATATAAGAACTACCTTGACTCGTTTTTTGTAGAAAAGTTTTAATGTTTAAGAATAAGAATAAGAAAGTTAATAATTATTGTATGCCTAAGTGGTGGAACACAGAATGGATCGATATAAACTTGTAACATCTGTAAAACCTGTTGTTCACAATAAAGACAATTTGTTTGTTTGAATAAATTACCTACTTATGTAGGTAATTTATTCTTAAACTATTAAAAAGTAAAACTTTTAAAAGCCACCTAGTTGTACTCAAGTCACCGCTTTAGTACCTATGGGTACTTAACACCTAATATCTCTATAATACATACCTACACTTGATACTTGACACGGGGGGAGCTCGATGGCGTCGTAGCGCGTGTCAGTCTTATCAAACACGCAAGTTAAACAACGTCGACCATAGCTTGTACATGGATGGGTTTATTCATATTGAGTACCTACATGCTACGGAGGGCACCTTAAGCCGTCGGTCCCGGCTGTTGTCATTAGATGATAGTCGTTAAGCCAAGTCAGTGGTCTTTAGGCGGCTTGAAAACACTGGTCTCCGCCAATCCGCAGTTGAGCAGCGTGGTGGAGTAAATCTAAATCCCTTCGATTGAGGGGAGACCCGTATCCCAGCAGTGGAATGAATAAGTTTATGTAAAAATAGTTTTGTATAGGTACAAAGACGTCGTCTATGTACCTATACAAAACTATACAAAAAATATGTTTCGAAGATAATTCACTAGTAATGTTATTATATAATTATAATTTAGCAAAGTATCGTTAATTAGTCTTTGGAATGGTGCAGAAGCATTTTCAAACCAAAAGGCATGCTTAGGAATACATAATGTCTATCGGATGTTGAAAAGGCTATTTTTTTCTATGGCTATTTATTATCTTCAATCAACATTTGATAGTATCCGCTACTTAAGTCTAAAATAATGAATATCTCTCATCGCTCTCAGAAGTTGGCTCGCTCACTTTCCGGTAATCAGTAAAATTACCATTCATTTAGGTTTTCTACTAGCATCAATTTTTATTTGCCACTAAATGCTGGTGAGGCCCATGGCGAACCGGCACATCTGACAATAATATTTTCGTCAAGTAGTTTTTAATTTTTATTCCTGTTAATACCAACAGGAGGTATACAGGATCGTTGGTGTATCAGCTATTCATTTAACAATTTATTCATGTTTTGTTGAGTCGATGCACTTAAAACGGCTTACGTTGGGTGCCAAATAAAATTGTGTAAAATAAAACTTAGTTAAGACATATATTGTAAGTTTTAAACGCTACTTGTTTAAAACAATATTTCTAAAACTTACAATATATGTCTTAACTCTATGAGTTATTACAATAGTGAACACACCAATTAGTGCTTGGAGTATTTATGCGACTTGAATCTATTAAACATTAATTGGGAAGGTTGTTGAATAATTAATTTTACATTAATAAATATCATTAAATTGTGATTAACAAAATCGTTACTCAATAGATATTCCTAAATAATGATTACATACATTAGATAAAGAGATAAGAACTTTTTTATGCTATTTTAACTATGTAGATGCGAGTATACCTGCTACGAACATTATTGAACAGTATAATACAATAAAATATAAATACCTTAGAAATACATATGTAATTAATACACAAAAGTCGCACCATCGCCCCCGGTTACAAATGCAGAAACTCCTATCTTTTTTACTTCCTTTTTCTTATGGCCGTGTGTTTTCCGGCAGACTGGAACAGAATCACTCCGTCTCTTCCCGTGGATGTCGTACAAGGCGTCTAGAAGGGAAATACATTATAAAACATCTATCACTCCTCCCCAACACGTCTGGCCAGCGTGGGGAATGTAGGCCAAATCCTTCTTCTGTCTGGGACGGACGAGAGAGGGTCGTACTCCTGTAGTGGAGACTAAAATGATCTGATGATGATGATGATCTTTCTTACGCAATCATAGGGATACAACAATCCCTTAGACCTAATTTATAAGCCGCCCGACTGGCAAAGTACCACCACTGTACTTCGCAAGTCACACAACTTGTAAGTTACGTTACACGCACATACAGTTCAGTTACACGCACTTCTGAAAATTCTGTTACAAACAATACCTAATATTATGCTACCAATGTATAATAAATATTTAAAGCTATAGTATTATTAAACTAAAGCAATGCGATGCCGGGCCGCTAGGTTTACATAGGTAAAACTAGTTTTGCTTGGGCAGTGCGGTTAGTTATAAGTATAAACTAATTACATTATTAATTTTACCATTAACATAATAACAATAAACTGTTGTATATTATTTTATTTAATCTTGAAATGGACTGATGATTTAAGAAAAGCGGCTGGAAATGGCTGGATGCGCGGACAGCGGAGGGATCGCATTTGGTGGAAAGCATTGGGGAACGCCTATATCCAACAGTGGGTGGATATGATGACAGGCTGATAATGATGATGGTAACATTTTTTTTTATACTGCTTCGGGTTGCAGACCACTTATGCCTGTATGACCCGCCTGATGTACATAAGGCATAAGAGAAGAGTCCGTATCCATAACACTAGAGATTTTAAAGTAAATTTTCAAAACCTTACAACACTGTTTTGAAATAGATTTCTGAGTAAACTTATAGTATGTTTTTTAAATATTTATTTGCTAACGTGCACTATTGTATGGCGACTCCATACAATAGTGCACGATAACAAATAAATATTAAAAAAAAATACTATAACTTTACTGCTCTATAATTATATGTCTTTACAATTTTGTCGAGAAATTCATGAGAAGTTATAGTTTCAACCATGATATTTCAGATAAACTTTTTGAATTCTATCAGTCTACTTCCAGTGAAAATGGTACAACTCAAAAAACATAATTTTGAGGAAATTTTGTTTCACATTGTACTCTCGTTTTACTACCGTTTTAGACATGTTGATTTTGTTAAATACTTTGATTATTACTAAATATTACTTACTAATAAAAAAAAAATGGTAACAATCTTAAATTATTAAGGGCATCGTCAAATAATTTTCTTTAATAAAAAAAAAGTACAATTAATTGACGCAAAAAGTTATTGTTTTCTTTCGTTTTTTGATTATCTTTTATTATATTGACTTTTATTTTGCACTTTTTTTATTTGTTTGGTGTAGATAAACTCTTCAACCAGCCATCCTCCCCACAGTTTTTATACTGAAACCTGAAGATAAGTTAACATAATCAATTTAGCATCTTTGCTAATTTGAATCTTAGAAACATCAGAACTGAGAAATATAATTCCTTCTAAGTACTCATCAAATTAACAAATAATTATTTAAAAACAAATTAAAATCTACTTGTATCACTTTTCATTGAAGGTGGTAAATTAGATGATTAGCGTAGTATATAAATAGAGATGTTTCACTTGGGTCTCAGTTTTCACGAAAAACAGTTAAAATGAAGTTGGTTTTTGGATTCGTGCTTATAACGCTTTTAGCTACGAGCTATGGTAATTACTTATGGCATAATGAACGGTTCTCCATTTTGATAAATAAGACTAGATTCATAACGACTTAGAATACATTTATTGTTTTTCAAAGTATAATTAATAGCAAATAGAGGAAAAATAACGTATTCAAATGAATAAAATTTGGAATCGTGTTCCTTGGCAATGATAATCCGAATGCATTTACAGTCAGTCGTGTAGAGAGCGAATAATGCAGATCAGTTCTTAATGATTCCAGCCGCCCCAAACGAGTTACAGGAACTGGAACATTCACTCTTCGACCATGTTCTACCAGCACCAGCAATTGTTGGAGGTGAAAAAGCCGCTGAAAATACCCACAAATACATGGTGGGTCTCTCAGGAGGATTCATCTTCAGAGGTTTATTTTGCGGAGGCTCCTTGATCTCCAAAAGAACTGTGCTCACGGCCGCTCACTGCATCGCAGGTTCTTACGAAAATGGTAGGCTTATAAGGTATGTTTAGTTTTTTTTATGACTAGTTCCTTCTCACAACTTCGTCTTCCCGCTAACTCTATTCAAGTATAAAATTTAAGAAAGGTGCGTAATTTTCATTCCTAATATCATTTTTAGACATATTTTGGCTGCATATTATTTAAACCCTCCTGCTTTCCAATGTTTCCAGTCTTTTTTGTAATCTATTGATAATACAGACATAATGTGTAAGATTATGGAGGGTGGAGGTAAAAAACCATCTTATAACCTCCATACTCAACATAACTGGACAAGTCGAAAAAGTGTCCAGATTTATGCACTAAATAACAGACAAAATAGCGCTATTATGATAGGCAAGATTGCAGATTGTGCAACAGTGGTTGCCAAATTGAAGTGTCACGAATTAGAAAAGTTTATACCTATTAGTAAAGACAATATATATCATTTCAGATAAACAATATTTTAATGAAATGTATGTTCATTTTCTTCACCTGCTGGCTGTCACCTGCACTCGTTCGCATGGGCTTTAATACAAGCTGTCATATCTCATTTTAACCCGTAACGTAACATCATCTTGTAAAACTCAAATCCCAGAGTCTTGCAGACTTGCAAGGTGAGTATGTCCTGCGAGTGTAAAATTTGGTGTTTGACATGACCGTGATAATCCAGAAGGGGACAAGAAGTCTACACAGCTTTTTTAAATGCAAAGACTATTTGTCCTAAACGACCGAGCTTTACTTGTCGTTTTTAGTTGTTAACGTATTTTTTCTGAGTTTCCAGAGTTATTTAGTATCATTGCATAAACGAAAATATAAATTTTTTAGGTCACTCCGTGGTACAGTCGGTACCCTACGCTGGAATGAAGGTGGTACCATGTACTCGTTCGCCCGTAATATCACTTACCCACACTACGTACGTGCTACCATCACGAACGACCTCGGTCTTCTAATCACAACGATCGACGTGGTGTTGTCCCATACCGTGTCCATATTGCCAATAAACTTCAACTTCCAAGGAGCTGACGTACCAGTCTCGGCTGCTGGATGGGGAGCAACTGGAGTAAGTTTTTGTCATAAATTTATACATAAATGGGATGAAAGTGTCTCAATACCATCTTTGAAGCTAAACCTCATGTTGTGATGTTGTTCCTCTTGATAAGAAGCTCTAGAGGTACTTTCATCTCCAAGAAGATGTGAAAGTGTTCCTGCAAGTGAGTGAGGATACCAACAATGTAATAAGATATAGCTGTAGTAGCCAAAGTGCCAGCGCGCCACCAATGCTTCTTGTCTTTAGAGCAAGACATTATAATTGCAATGTGATGCTCTAAGCTTCTTGTATTCTAAGCCTCTATAGAATAAGGTAACAGCTTTACATCATATTCTAGAGTTGACAGTTGTTATGCTATCTATCGTAAATAACCTGAAGCTAAATGACAAATGACTACACAGGTGATAAAAGCTTCCACATATAAAAAGTGATCACAAACTACGCATAATATTGTGGTATGAATGAATGAGTTTATTTCCATTGGATGAAGGTTACGATGCGAGCAGAATTATATACAGAATAAATAATAAACATATATGCAGAATAAATAATAAACTTCAAATAGATAGATATAATAATATTTATATAAATTTCGGCAAATTGAACGAAATCTTAAAAAAAATATGCTGTCAATTATAGGACTAAAACCGATTTGTACTCTAACTTGTATTTTTATTTTTACATTCTATTACTGAGTATATGAGTATTTCACGTGTATTTTAATGACTTTAACCTGTTTATTTCCAGTAGCTGTCCTAAAAGGGACTATTTAGATTACGAGGTATTCAGACATTCGCACAATATATCATAGTGTCGTCTCCTGTTAGTGACGAGTAAGCGAAATGATACCACGATTAACAGTCTGAATACCTCGTCAGCTAATAGAACTTAATGTTTGTGTTTTACAGGCCGGTGAAGTCGAGTCCGATGATCTCCTAGTGGTTAATTCTACGGTTATCGACGGAAACCGCTGTGTTGAAGAGGCAAAAAACGCATCTATTGTACTGCAAATGAGTGCACCAGACGTCGAACCAGACATTCAAATATGTGCTTTCCACATAACTGGACTCGGCGTTTGTAATGTTAGTATTTTCGTAATGATGATTTGCATTTCTCAACAATTTTTAACGAAATTTTGCCCTCTGTTAGCAGCAGACGTACCACAGGGTACTATACTTTCCCCAATGTAATAGATTTCTTTCCTTCGATAGCAAAACCAGCAAATTATTATTTGTCCACCGTCAGTTCTGACTAAATGAATATTTTGGAAATTATGTATAACAATGCAATTCTTGTTAAATTTTAGGGCGACTCCGGCAGTCCTCTCGTTCGTATCGAGGATGATCAACAGATTGGTATCGTGTCCTGGGGCTTCCCTTGTGCTCGCGGAGCACCCGACATATTTACCCGTCTCAGCGCCTACAAGGAATGGGTGCACCAGAACATGGTCTAAGAACTCAACACAAAACTTGGTCTACACAAAATTATTACCTATTTATATAACTATTGCTCAATAATGAATATATTTACCGATGCATCTATTAGTTCAATGATGATAAAATTTCCCTAACCTAACCCTTGTAATGAAATTGGTTTAATTTTGTAAATAAATAATTGTCTCTGATTGAATAAAGTATAATATTTTAGCTTTGTTTTCCTAAT
This sequence comes from Hypsopygia costalis, assembly GCA_937001555.2. Classification (NCBI taxonomy): domain Eukaryota; kingdom Metazoa; phylum Arthropoda; class Insecta; order Lepidoptera; family Pyralidae; genus Hypsopygia; species Hypsopygia costalis. The sequence continues at coordinate 31,840,868 of OW443327.2, read as the reverse complement.
AATATTTAAGTAAGTTTGATCTACACTACTTTGCGTGCTTCCGCTACCAGTTTGCAAACTACTGCCGATTGACACTACTGAAGAAACATGCGACTGTCGCCGCCCTGACTGTCGTGATTGTTCCTGCGACTCGTGTTTCGCCTCTACGCAAGGTATCATCAGGCGATCTGTAGATGTTGATCGTTAGAACAACTGTTGTTTTGTTATTAACAAGAACAAGGGTAAATCAATTTGCCTGTAAATTTGACTTCAGCAAAATAACACCTGAATCAAGGAACTGTTTAATTAAGTTATTTGTTTTAGTGAACACGCTAAAGTATATCAAGTCAGAAGCTGCTCAATTATTACTTCGGACAATTTTAAATACTATAATAACATATTGCTACCTGTTTCCCGTACAAAAATTTTTTTGATTAAAACCCTATATTTTTCGTAAATATCTGTCAAAGTTACAAAGAAATAACAAATTACAAATAAGTATATATAAAGAGAGGTAGGGAGCGTAATTGTTAGCTACCCGACTGGGGAATGTACCTCCACCTCACAGAATACCGCAGCCAAATAACAATTCCCTTGAGGGTTGTTGTGTTCATGCGAGTGAGTGAAGTCACCAGAAAGAAGGAGATGCTGCGTTGGCACCCCCCGGTGCGGTAGCGGCGCGCGAGCGATATTTTGTCTATGGTAATCGCTTCACAGCAGGCGGGCCGTATGATTGTCTGCCACTGGGAACATAAAAGAAAAGTTTCATAATCTAAATATTAGCTCAAGTAAAAACAACCTAGTTCTCCGCCTTTCTCAATTTTAATATTGAACATATATATTGGAGGATAAATTTCAGAAACCCATCTAGTTCCAAACTAATAAAAGCTACTAGCACAGCCTAGAGAACCCTCGCCTCTCTTTTCACTACCAGTCGATCAACGCAGATGTCAAGACGATCATACGAGGCGGGGGAGGATGAGGCCCGTACCGAGTACTATACAGCCCACTCTATGGTACTCGGCACATGCCGTTAATGGATGACACTATTTGCTCGTTTATTTATTTTATATAATTAATATTTTTATTCTACTAAGGTGGAAAACAAGAATATGCTTGATTCTATTTTATGCGCATGCAGCACATTTATACGGGTTAATCCAATATTATTTTTTAAATATTATTTTCTAGGTTATCGAATAAAATCATATTGGGTGTCATTTTCGAAATTATCGAGGGTGCTGGTTACTAATATGACATCTATTACGAAATTCAACATGTTGGACATGACCTATCGACTAAAATCGATATGGGTATCGTTTTAGAAGTCATAATCTATTGCAAAACTCGCATCCATCATCTTGGATTTGAAAATAAATGCCATTTTCGTAATTCCACATGCGCAAAATAAAAATCCCATGTAAGGTACAAGTGCTAACATGTAAGTATCTTAGACATGAACTATTTTGGAAAATTTTCCTGTTATTAATTTTAGAAGCATATGTAATGAGTTCTTTTGAGAATTTTTATAAATGGTCTTCTTGAGTTTTAACAAACACAATGGCGGATGAACGGACAACGGAATGAGGAAGCACAAAAATAATTTGGAATGTTGTAGAAGCATTTATTAACTCAAAAGTCATTCTTAGAAAATCGGGTATAGGAAAGACTATTCTACTGATACAATTTTCTTCCATCAATATGATGATGATATCCGCTCACTAAGCTTAACCCTTAATTACTCGCATGGGGTGTCCATTTAATGCATAACCGCATTAAAAAATTATGCACTTGGAGCGGCCTAAATTTCACCGCGCCCTCTCTAGTGTCCTTGACTTGACTTGGTCGGTACTAGAATACAAAATTCGACGCGAGTAATGAAGCTAGCGGGGGCGCCGGGAAATAAGGGCCACCCCAAGTGCATCATTTATTGATGCGGACATGCATTAACCTTATGCGAGTAATTAAAGGTGAAATTTAATCTCTACAAAAGTACACATTTTAATTTAACTTATTTTTGTTTAATAAGTTAAATTAAAATGTTATTTCAAGTAGTACTTTTTAAATGTTATAGAATTTACTTATATACCTATGTAATATATATTCAAAATTATTGATATAATTTGGGATTAACAGTGCCCATGCGGGCGGTTAAATAATTTTCTTCAAGCGAGTAACTAAGAGCTAAAGTTGAAAATATTTTGCTGCTATTAAGCTAGGGAAAATATCCTCTATTTTAAATAATAGATACATCTCAGAACGCGTTACGTCGGTCACCGGTAATCAATAAAATTACCATATAACTTTAAAATATACGTCTTAACTCTATGAGTTGTGACAATAGTGGACACACCAATAAAATTGTTGCTTAGAGTATAATATAATTCTGCTGCTTGATTCTATATTTCAATTAAACATCAATCAGGAAGTTTACCGAATAATTGACTTTACAATAATTAATATCATCAAATTGTGATTAACAGGATCGTTTCTGAATAGTTATAATAACAAAATAAGTTACAAGTAGGTAGTAAGCAATTGATATGACTATATTATTAATATGTAGGTTTTTTTCAATATCGTCATATCTTATCAGTATAATTATGTATATCTTGTAAATGAGTATTTAGTTTATTTATATGTATACATATATATATGTGTGTATAAACTGTTGTCTAGGTCGATGAATCTTCATCTATCCCCGTATTGTTGAATATCCATGTACTGCGACACACTAAACTAACGACGTCCTTAGTCTGCGAAACAATCGAAGTGTCCTTATTCTGTAAGTTACCCGACTGCAAACCAAAAGGAGGTTGCGTGATATTAATCACTGGATTCCATGCTGTTGACAATTTATAACCATCGTCTCTATTGAAATTGGTGTATTTTATCATTACATTCGCTTCTCGCACTACTCTTGAGAAGAAATGGCGATCTGTAGAGAGCACGCAATCGCATACCGGTTCTCTCTACAGGTGGTCATTTAATGTGATAATGACTTATGGCCGTCGTTAATAGTTGTTAAATATAAATTAAATTTAAGTCAAACGTTTATTGTATACAAAATGCCTGCAAGGTTCCACCAAGTGCCAACAATCACCAGAAGGTATCAACAAACCATGCACGATTGTATGGAGTCGCTTTACTGCTCTATATTCTAAGTATTTACAATTTTGTCGAGAAATACATGAGAAGTAGTAGCATTACTGATAAACTGTGCGAGTTCAATCAAAGTCAAGAAAACGGTACAACTCAAAAAACACATATATTTTGAAAAATGGAAAAAATCAACTGCCCCCCCTAGGTGGGATTTGAACCCACGACCTCTCGATGATCGGTCGAGTGCTCTTCCAACTGAGCTACCAGGAAGGTTTGTGTTGCTGACGAATTTTTGGTCGTGGGTTCAAATCCCACCTAGGGAGGGGGGGGGGGGGGGGGAGGGGTGTGATTTTTTCCATTTTTCAAAATATATTTATCTGGCAATTTGGCCAAGACAACTATTTCAATAATAATAATTCAAAAAACACAGTTTTCAGAAAATCGGGCTTCACTTTGTACTCTCATAATACTACCGTTAAAAGCAATAGGCTTGTATCCCTTTTTTTTTCCCATTTGTTATTTAAAGACGTCACAATAATATAAATATAGGTGAAATAATTACTTCGATTGCATAAAAACTTCTCGAGATATGATAACTTGAAGATCACAATTTTGGACTATCCCGAAAACGCTCCATACAAAAGGCCACCACGTTATGACGTCACACCGTGCTGTTTTATATGCATTAATCAGGAATTTGTACGACAGCTATGTTAAATATTGCGTTTATGTAGGCAGTGCCGTAACAAAAGTTATAGTATTTTTTATTGTTTCTACAATGGTAATATTTATTTTTTATAATTTCATAAAACACGTCGGACATAAGTTATTAAAATTTTAAGATCGCAGATCAGTTTTATGTATTTTACGTTACTGATAGAGAGTTTTTATAATTTTGTGACATGGGCAACAAGCCTATTTGAATACAAATTTTGCCAAATACTTTGATTATTACAAAACTTTTAAAATATTTTTTATTATTGTAACAACCTTTATTTCACTTTACAAACTTCACGACTCTGGAATGCGCTATCCGATAGTTTCAGAAGAATCGCGAATAAATTGAATTTCAAGTTCATGCTTACCTCTTGGACATTTTGCCAAAACTATGAATCATCCTCCTATTCATATATATATGTAAGTTTTTGTTATTTATGTAATGTGTATGTATATATATTTTCTATTTTACTATATAATATTGTTATTATTGTATTTTTAAATGCCTCTTTCCGAAGGTTGTCTGGCAGAGAATGATATTAGCATTAAGACTGCCTATGTACCCTTAAATTGTCTTAACTAATGTTTTAATAATTATTTATTTATTTAATAAATAAATTATTAAGGTCATTGTGAAATTATTTTCTTTAAAAAATGACAAATTACTTAATAGAATTATTGTTTTCTTTCTTTATTATTTGATCTTTTACTATAATCACTTTAATTTTACGCATTTTTTATTTGTTTGGTATAGATAAAGTCGTCAACCAGCCAGTTTAATCTAACTATTAACAGTTTAGCAACCTTGCCATTTTGAATGTTAGGAACATCAGATCACAGATCATTTTACTGATTCATGAAAAAAACTTGTTATTAAAACAATACAAATCGAGTTGTATCACTTTTCACTGGAGGTGCAAAATTAATAGCGTAGCGTAGTGTATAAATAGACGTGTATCATTTATTGTGACTCAAAGTATTCAACAACAAACAAACAACCAAAATGAAGTTGGTTTTTGGATTTGTGCTGTTAGCTGTGAGCTATGGTAATTATAATTTACTATTTACAACCATCATAGATTTTAGTTTTAATTTGTAGAAGTGTTCATTCCACGTTTCAATTTCATTGTTTACGTAATCTTCTCAGTCGGACACTCTTGGCAGAGTGGTCGTGATCATGGGCAGGTCATTACGAATGGCGGCTCTTGTTATATTTCTCCATTTAGTTCTGTTGGAGGCATTATGGGAGCATTCGGACATGGAGGATTTTGTGAGAGACTTAATTAAATCTCCCAACCTGGTTGGAGAGCGGCCGCGGGGTCTCTTGCCTTCCACCTTGCCTTGGACTACAAGACGCTCCATAGAATTTTCTTTTCGGGTAATATGCCTAAAGAACTTCAGTATACGTATTTGCACAGTCGACGATAACCTTTCTTTAATATGAAGTCCCGTTAAGGTCGATACATTGGTTCTGTTTACGTAATACATGCATATATAAAAAACAAATCTCAGTATGCATCCAGTTTGCAGAACTATATTTTATCTGCATTTGGAGTGTTATTTCGTCTCTGTGTCGCTTTGATTCCCAGCTCAGAGGTCCGAACCGCTTAAACTGAAGCAGATTCCTTTTTTTTTATTGCAAAAATCAAACTGCAGCTTAGGGCCATAGTAAACGTGCTACTTTTAGCATCGGCGATTAACGTTTTTCGTGTTTCGTGTTTTTTTTTATAATACGTTGGGTGGTAAACAAGCATACGGCCCACCTGATGTGAAGCGGTTACCGTAGCCATATACAACATAAAATATCGCTCGCGCGCCGTCACCCCCGCTGCCAATGCAGCATCTCCTTCCTTTCTGGTGACCTCACTCACTCGCAGGAACACAACAACCTTCAAGGGAATTGTTATTTAACTGCAGTATTCTGTGAGGTGGAGGTACATTCCCCAATCGGGTAGCTTACAATTACGCTCCCTACCTCTTTTTTCGCCAGAGCTTCGTTTGTCAGTCAGCAGGGTGTACCGCGTGCAGGTGAAGTTGGCTTAGGTTCACAAATATTGATGAACCAGTTACACCCCAGGTTTGTTGTTTGTTTGTTTGTTGCATTTGGTTTTTTTTAGGGTTCCGTACCTTAAAAGAAAAAACGGAACCCTTATAAATCACTTTGTTGTCCGTCTGTCCGTCCGTCCGTCCGTCCGTCCGTCCGTCCTTTTTTCCGTCCGAAATTTTGTATCAAGCTAGCATTTAAATGCGTTCGGCATATTTTTTGTTATACCAATAAGATGACAAACAAACATGGTCCGCCTGATGGAAAGAAGTTATGCCGTAGCCTATACGCCTGTAAGGCGTCCATATGCTACCTATAGGTAGCATAGGCTACCTATAGGCTACCTCTAGCAGGTATGCTATAGGTAAGAATACCTGCCAGAGGCATCCCATGCGCGTTGCCAGACAGTAAGTGACCATTTCGGCTCTAATGTTAGGTTGAATTCCCTGTCGATGGCGAGCGGTGCAACAGTAGAAGGAGGCAGTAGGCATCATGTCAAATAACTCCACTGAACACTCTGTATAGCATTCAATAGCTGTGTTGCTTGCAATGCAAACATATGCCACCACCTCCCATGGCTCCTCCGACCTCACGGTCATATGAGCCGAATCGCGAGAGATGCACGCAGCACCGTTGCTCTAAGGCTCTTTTGTGCCGCGGGCAATTCTTGACTCTCTACAAATTATTTAATCTACATCCGTGTCCCTTCTTGGCCCTCTCCCCCTTCTGGGGCGGCGACGACCGCAAATGCAAAGTCGGATATGGACCGAATATATAATACATAACAGCCCTTAATGATTCCAGCCGCCTCGAACGAGCTGCTTAAACCAGAAGATGCGCTATTCTACCATGTCCTACCAGCTCCAGCAATCGTTGGAGGCGAAAAAGCTGCTGAAAATACCCACAAATACATGGTGGGTCTTTCAGAGGGTGAGATCTTGAGGGGTTTATTTTGCGGGGGCTCCCTGATCTCCCAAAGAACTGTGCTCACGGCTGCTCACTGCATCGAAGGTGTTTATGAAAATGGTGCGCTTAAGAGGTATGGTATGACTAGTATTTTTTTATGTCAAACAACAAATAATGCGACACATCGGGTCTGCAGTTGGCATAGCGACACGCTATACGACTACCCGCTAATATCTCTCGTACTCCTTGGATACTTTATAAATAAATATTTCTGGACAATTTACACAGCGCCATCTAGTCCCAAATTAAACGCAAAACTTGTGTTATGGGTACTAAACAACTGATAAATGTACTTAAATACATTTTTTTTGTAAATATATAATTAAATAATACATATAAAACACCCAGACCAAGACAAACATACATGTTCATGCACACAAATGTTTGTCTTGTGCGGGGATCGAACCCGCGAACTCGAAGTCAACGTGGCCATTGCTAACCATTCGACCACCGAGCTCGTCATTTAATAACTTTAATTTATAAATATAATTAATAACTTTGACAAGTTATTATTTAAATAAGTACATATTATAATTTTTATTCATTTTATTAAATTAAATAAATTAAATTACATTTAAATCCACCTTCAATTATTTTTTACAAAATAGTATTTCGGCCAACTTGCCAAAATATTTTTAATACTTTAAAAATCGAAAAATTCGCCACCCCACCTTGGTGGCATTTGAACCCACGACCTCCCGATGACCGGGCGAGTAATCTTCCAATTTAACTATGTACCAGAAAGGTTTGTGATAGTGACGAATTTTAGCATTCGCAAAAATCTCTCAGCTAATCAGCTCAGGTATTAAATAGAACTTGTCCATTTGCTATGCTTAACCCGTTCATCATCATCATCATCATCAGGTCATTTAGTCTCCACTACAGGAGCACGATCCTCTCTCGTCCGTCCCAGACAGAAGGAGGATTTGGCCTACATTCCCCATGCTGGCCACACGGGTTGGAGAGGCCTGATCGATGTTTTATAATGTATTACCCTTAGTCACCTTGTACGACATCCACGGGAAGAGACGGAGTGATTCTATTCTAGTCTGCCGGAAATCACACGGCCATTAATTAACCCGTTCAATCGAATCGAAGTGGTACTCGTTTTTTCTATATCCAATAATAACAGCATCTGAAATGTATGTATTAAATAATGCCAAAACACACGTAAGAAGTATACAAAGCTTGCTCAAAAATCACAGACGACCGACGCTAACTTAGATTAAAAAACAACAAACGCTTTACAGTGCTAATGTTCAGTGATGCCAATATTGCATATCATATATATATGTTACGGCTAAAGGTGGGTGTGAACATGAACTTAAGATTAGCCGGCTAAACTTAGGTCTAACTTCGAGGAGGTGTAAATATTAGTTTCTTCTATCTTTAGCCGGCTAAATTACCTTTCATATTTCATAGACTGCTATTTCGACGGAGCCCCGCTTCGCGGGGCTCCTATTTCTGTGTAAAGGATTTAATGTAACCTAACAAAACCTAACCTCGGGGTGACCTTCGCTCGCTCTTGCATCCTACGTCGTAATTCATTAAAATAGTATTTTATTCGGAAGTTTCATTGCCACGTGTGCGCGCATTGTCTCCCCACCGCCCCCTCAAGCCCTCCGCCGGCCCGGCGCGTCCATCGTATACATTTTTAGCCGTTTCGTTTCCACCTTTAGCCGTAACAATATATATGTCGTGGTCCGATCGTTTAATTGGGCCGATCGCGATAAGCCTGGCCAGATCGACATGTGCCGCCATATTCTGATTTGACCAATTATTTCATGATGTACCCAATGTAAAGTTGGGCAGATCGACGAGAGCAGACTATTTGTCGATTTTCCCATTCAGTTACTTGGCCGCATCGAGATAAGGCTGGGCATATCGGGATATGCCTGGGCGCATCGTGATGTAGTTCCACTTTCTGACGCTTTGGCGCTGTTGCGCTCCTTCGTTCATGTGACTGTGTCAGCTGTGTGTTTGTTTACGTCTAGAAAAAATGGCGGCGTTACAAGAAACTGAAAATATTGCCAATACACTGAAAATATTGCATATATATAGGGTGATAATAGTAAGTTGGTGGACGATATGGATAAATAAATAAATAAAATAATTTAGGCTAAATAAAATTAAAACTGCAAGATAAATAAAATTAGATAATAAATAAAATTAGAACTGCAAGAAAAGTGGGTTAGGTTAGGTTAGAACTGTGACCCCAACAGAGCGCGAGCCGAGCGAGCGTAGCGAGCGTGCCGCGGCAGCGGCCGGCGAAGCGCCGGAATTGATTTTATTTACTTTTTAAACGTCTTTTTATCGAGTGAAATACTTAAACTTGATTTTATTTGCTTGTAAGTATGATGGACACCCTACAAACTCGATTTGGCCAAGTATGGACGGCCAAATCGTCAAACGTTATGCTTTGAACGATATGGCGGTGATTAGGCAGCCAAATCAAAATATGGCGGCACATGTCGATCTGCCCAGGCTTATCGCGATCGGCCCAATTAAACGATCAGCCCACGACATATACACCACAATTTATTCAGCCCCATTGCATTGAAGATTTTCAGATTTCAGATTTTTACCACAGTAATATTGTGGTAATATGGTACAAGTGACGCCCAGTATGGGCACAGCAAACATGAGAGGCATCTATATAGATACCGTTTTACTTAAATTAACATAAAAAAGTAAAAAGTGCAATAGACTAACACCCGTATTCTAATATGTTTCCTCAAGATTTTCTCCACTCCACTCAACCCCAGATGGATTTTGGTATTTTAAGTTGACATTTCTGTCCTCGACTTGAGGACTTTCCTCACTGGAGTTAAGGATAAGTCGAGGAATGAACTGACAAATTTAAGGTACCTCGCGATCTACATTCAGGTCTCCTCAACTACATAAATTTCGTGTTTGCGATTGTTGCGACGCTGTTTTTTACGTTAATTTGAAATTAAAATATGAGTGATTTTAAAGACTTTATGGATTACGTGTGGGATGATAATACTTACGATCATCCAGCGCGGAGGTATTTGAGAGACGCTGAAAGCCCGATAGTTTTACGACGAAAACCAGTTTAAAAAACGGTTTCGTTTTAGAAAAGAGACATGTGTGGAAATTTTATACCTCTGATTGGCATACAACCCAACCAAAACGACAAAGGGTTACCTATTCCACCATTGTTGCAGCTAATTTCGAGTTAAGGTAAAAATTAACACTAAGAATACCAATCTCGAGGTCGTTTCGAGGACTTCCTTGAGATTAACTCAGCTGAGGTTTGAGTGGAGAGAATCTTGAGGAAACATATTAGAATACAGGTGTAAGTAAGTCATAAAGTGAAAAGTGCAATAGATATAGTCCTAATATCCATTGCACCCATCACCTTAAGTACTTTATAGAGAAGTCAAAGCATTCCGCTCAATAAATTTATCATCAAAGAATTCAGATAATATGTTGTATAACACTTATGTAAGAGGAAAGTTTTTAGGTCTGTATTAAATAGGGATGGTTTTTTTATATTTTTTTATGTCATTTGGGATATGATTATGTATTTTTATTACCATATGATGATGGCTAGATGAAACTAGTTCCATTTCAGTAGTTGGTCTTACTAATTTGTTTAAATATCTATCATTTCTCCTATTACCTTTTTCCCTTGGTATGCAAAGGTTTTCGTGGTTCCTCACAAATTTGCATGACTCGAGGATATATATGGGAGTTAGAGTCAGGATTTGACGTTTCACAAAATAAGATCTTCTTTTTTTTTTCTTCGTGGGTAGTCACAAAGAGCACTAGCTTTAAATTTTGTCTAGTAATATTATATTGATAAAAAATAGTAAATAGACTTATAAATACCTGGAAGGATTGTAAATGTATTAATTACATGCCAAAGTGAGCCGGCACCTATTTTTAAACACTCCTCTAATATTATTTTTTTTTGGCAAAAGTTAATCTCAGACACAATGGACAGCTTATCACAACTAAATAAAAATATGGAAGCAATGACTACAATGTTCACTGAGAAAATGGCTACATTTGAGGAATCTCTTGGCAATCATAGTCGGTCACCGGACATTTCATCACTGGCAAGTGAGTACAACACATTTAAAAACTTCATTTGGAAGGCAGTCTCCGCTCTCAAAAATCAGTTGGATTTGGTGTTAGCCACTTTAGATAACTTTGAGATGAGGTCTCGCTCAAATGTTCTGCTGCTTCATGGTGCTACTGATTCAGCGAATGAAGATCTAACAGCCATGGTAGTAAAACTGTGTAATGACACTCTAAATATCATGGAAGTTAATTCTGCCACATTATCTACTTGTCATCGTTTAGGAGCACAAAGTATAGCAAATAAACCACGCCCGATACTCATTCGTTTTCATGATCAACACTTGTGCTCCTTAGTCTGGAATGCAAAAAGACTTATGAAAGGCAGTGGACTGACTTTTTCTGAATTTCTGACTAGCGGTAGGCACGCGGTATTTGTTGAGGCCCGTAAGGTGCTGGGAGTCGACGGCTGCTGGACCAGCAATGGAAAAATTGTGATTGTATGCCCTGATGGCTCTCGTCGCAAGATCACCACAATGGCAGAGTTTAATAAACTCAGAGCCGATTACTTTAACCCGAAAAATGACGAGGTATCTCTGGCTTCCACTATTACTGTATCCCCAGCCAAGCCTGCTGAAGAGGTGCCCCGCCAAGTGAGCAAAACACTGCGGTCCACCAGGACACAAGTGAAGCCTAATAAGTAGGAGCTTGGTCGAGCAAATTTCTCATTGTGTTGTTTTTAATAATGTTTAGTTTTGTACGGAAATTTTATAAGTATTCATAATAATTTTGTATGGTAGACACGCACATCACACAATAAATTCTATCCACTTAAATTGTTTTGGTTTAGCAGGTATTTTTACAGAATATATTCATTCACTCTATTTATGTGTCAATGTCAAACACAACATAATCTTCTTCTTCTATTTTTGTGTGATTGGCAACCACTTTTCACTTGAAGATTACTCCGCCTATAGATTAACAAACCAGTCAAAGTTGTCTGTAAATGTATTGATTTTTTTTATTTTTCTTATTTCCTAGTTGCAATAATTGCGTAGAGTGGATTATATATATGAAGTAAATCTTTCCATAACTTGTGTTGTGTCTACGTAGAAGTTTGTTATTGTAGTCATAAATTATTATTGTTATTTCATGTTATAATTTCTACATAATGGTATTTTGTATTTTTTGCCTGCCATGTATTGTGTAGCCGGCGAATGCTAGAAGGCAGTATATTTAGCCTATAGTTGAAATATTACATATAATATTAGATTTAGAAATTTATTTTCAGATAATTAACTTAGATAACTAGTCTTTGATTGGCTCAATGTCGGATCTGCTTCCTGATGTTTCTGATTCAGAATATTTCTCTCTTTCCTCGTCGTTTGAAAGTCTTTCTAGTGGCAATGAGGATTCTATTGCTCCTTCATTGGGTAAAACTCTCGACATAAAGTTTGCGTCATTAAATAAAAACTTCAACGTCATACACATAAATGCTCAAAGTGTTGCGGCCCACCATGCTGATATACTTGCAACTTTCACTTCTACTAACATTCACGCTATTCTTATATCTGAGACCTTTCTTAAACCATCTCTCCCCTCTACTTTGTACCCTATACCAGGTTTCAGGCTCATTAGGAATGATCGCACTTGTGTTAGAACCCAGGGTGGTGTTACTAGAATGGTGGGATATGGTGGGGTGGCTATTTATCTCCGAGGCGATATACCATATGAGTTGTTATCCCAATCCCCTCCAGATCACCAATCTCCTGAACACTTATTCCTAAAGGTAACCCTTCATCACGTGACAATTTTGTTAGGTGTGTATTACAGTCCATCCCTTCATGTAAATTATTTCAATTCATTGGACATACTTTTGACTCAACTTTCTTCACAACATGATCACACCATAATTATGGGAGATTTCAACACTTGCCTCATTAAAGACGATGTCCGTGCAAAAAACCTTCGTTCTGTTTTACATTCGGTTAATCTTGATCTTCTTCCACTTGGCCCTACCCACTTCCCTCATAATGGTCCTCCATCCCTGCTTGACCTGATAATTACCTCTGCTCCTAATCTGGTTACTGACTTTGGACAATTCAATGCACCTGCCTTCTCAGCGCATGATTTGATTTATGCCTCTTTTAAACTGCGGCCACCTAAGCGAAGGCATAAAGTTTCACTTTTACGTAACTTTGTTGGAATTAATTGGGATGTTTTCTTGAATGATTTACACAGCGCTAATTGGGATAATGTCCTTTCTGCATCATCCGTTGACGAAAAATTGATGGCGTTTAATACTATTATTTTAGAACTTTATAACAAACATGCTCCTCTTCGTCCTGTCCGGGTCAAACACTTCCCAGCACCATGGCTTACGGATGAGATTAAGGCTCTCATGACTCGTAGGAATAAAGCAAAAATTAAATTACGTCATGATCCCAATCAGGCTAATCGCGATAAATATACATCTTTGCGTAATCAGTGTAATAAATCCTGTAGAGTAGCAAGGCGCAATTATATGCACTCACACATTGAAAATTGTCCTCCTACGAAACTATGGCAATTTCTTAAATCGAATGGTGTTGGGAAGGAGCAACCTACTGTTAGTTCTAATATCGATCTGAACGCGTTAAATAAGCACTTTAGTTCTCCTGTTACTATTGATCCCGTTCTTAAAATATCAGCACTGAACCAGTTGGACATGGCATCACCGCAATCAATTCCTTTATTTGAGCTTGGTAGGATAACACCGGATGAAGTAGTGAAATTGATAGGATCCATAAAGTCCAAAGCGGTCGGCAATGACGATATCGGCCTACGTATGATTGATCCAATCAAGGAGCATATCGCACCGTTTCTTGCTGACATTATAAATTGCTCTATTTCTTCTGGTGTCTTTCCCTCTAAGTGGAAAGAGGGTCATGTAATTCCTCTACCAAAAAAGTCTATGCCTTTAAATTTTTCAGATTTTCGCCCAATTTCCATTTTACCCTTCCTTTCTAAGGTGTTGGAGCACTTTGTGCACCAGCGCTTATCCTATCATCTTCAAAAGCATAATTTGTTGAGTCAGCACCAGTCTGGTTTCCGCACTGGACACAGCACCGTTACGGCACTCGTTAAGGTCACCGACGATATTCGACTGAACATCGAAAACAAAAAATTAACACTGCTGGTTCTACTAGACTTTTCTAACGCTTTTAACACGGTTGATTTTGACATTATGCTTGGAATGCTTCGTGCTCTCAATCTATCACCATTGGTTTTATCGTGGTTCAAGTCTTACCTATTTGATCGCCGTCAAATTGTGAAAATTGGTGACTCCATATCTGACTGGTGCTGTCTTACTGCGGGTGTACCCCAAGGGGGAGTGTTATCTCCCATTCTTTTCTCAATTTTTATTAATCACATTACTTTGTTACTATCTTCTTCTTATCATCTCTATGCTGATGATCTCCAAATTTATACGGCAGCGTCGCTGGAGGACCTTGCAGGTGCGGTCAGCTCTATCAACAACGATCTCAGTGCCATTGCACAGTGGTCTAGAAATTTCGGATTAAGGGTCAATCCATCTAAGTCAAATGCAATTATTATTGGCAGCCCCTATTTTGTTTCCAAATTGTCCAATATGATGTGCCCCAATGTAATTTTTGATGGTAACATTATTGCCTACTCCTCTACAGTGAAAAACTTGGGAATCATCATGGACCAAACCTTGTCTTGGGCACCTCAAGTCAACGAAGTTAGTCGGAAGATTTTTGCATCACTTCACTCTTTGAAAAGACTACAAAATTTCCTTCCGGCCAGCACGAAAATACTGCTGGTTCATACCCTACTCCTTCCAGTTTTAGATTACGCGGATATAGCTTACTTGGACCCTTCTGAAGAAATTCTAAATAAACTGGAGCGTATTCAGAATATGTGCATAAGATATGTCTATGGTTTACGTAAGTTTGACCACATATCTGAGTATCGCGCAAAACTCAACTTGTTGCCCATAAGACTCCGTAGAAATCTTCATATTCTTTCCCTCCTTTTTCAAGTTCTCTTTCATCCAACAGCGCCTGTGTATCTTTGGGAAAAATTCAAATTTCGTGTCTCTGATGACCGGCTTCGTTCAAGCAAAATACCATACCTGGTAATTCCTCAGCACAGCTCTGAGTGCTATACTAAATCCTTTGCTGTCCTCGCTGCTCGCCTTTGGAACAAATTGCCAGTGAACATTAAAATGTTACATTCTCTTTACTCCTTCAAATCACAACTTCGGAAGCATTTTGGTTGTACTCCTGATGTTTGAGCTATTTATTGTATGTATTTCATTTGTTTATAAAATAGGTATGTAAAATGTGTACATTTTGCATAATAACAATTTGCATGTTTTGTTAGTATCATTATTATTTCTTTTAATACTTCTTTTTATTTTCTCTTATTTCTTATTTTTATAATTTAAAGCTCTATGTTGTACAAATGCTCTGTACCAATTACCAAACCCATGTTAATGTTCCCCATCAAGCATTCCATGGTTGACTGGAAGAAATCCCTGCATGGGATAAGTCCGCCATTGTATATGACATTTCTTTTGTATTATCTACATGTATGTTTTAGTACAATAAAGTTTACAAACAAACAAACAAACAAACAAGATCTACATGTCAAATATTATATTATTTTTCAACGTTAATAAAAATATGTACTTTTTAGGACCCTACGTGGTACAGTCGGCACTCTGATTTGGAATAAAGGCGGCACTATGTACTCGTTCGCTCGTAATGTCACTCACCCTCACTACGTGGCTGCTACCGTCACGAACGACCTTGGTCTTCTGATCACAAGGATCGACGTGGTGTTGTCTCATAGCG
Source organism: Hypsopygia costalis (assembly GCA_937001555.2). Lineage (NCBI taxonomy): Eukaryota > Metazoa > Arthropoda > Insecta > Lepidoptera > Pyralidae > Hypsopygia > Hypsopygia costalis. Next base: position 31,825,151 of record OW443327.2, on the reverse strand, counting down.
TGTCCATTATACCAATAAACTTCAACATCCAACGAGCTGACGTACGAGTCTCGGCAGCCGGGTGGGGAGCAATTGGCGTAAGTTTTTATCAGAAATATTATATTATTACAAATTCCATTCCGTTCCACAATTTGACTGCGGGTTGGAGGAAGCGCAGAAAGTTTATTGACGTGACAACGTCTTATAATTCGATGGAGCCGGCTGCACGCACGAAAAAACATGACTCATGCGGCGTTACCTCGCTCTGAGGCGTGCCATTAAAATTTTCTTTTGAAAAATACAAACATTCCATCAGTATTTTCTTATGACGTTGTCACGTTCAACTATCGTCAGTAAACCGACTTTACAGACAACCGATTTATTTTTAGTAACTAACCTATAGGGGTCTATTACATTACGAGGTATTCAGATAAACGTATAATATTATCATAGTGATCTCCTAAGTGATGTCTAAGTGAGATGATACTACGATAGTCAATCTGAATACCAAGTCGTCTAGTAATAGTAGTAGGCTTTAATAGGGTAATATAATTTGGGTCTGCGTTTTACAGGCCGGTGAAGTCGAGAGCGATGATCTCCTAGTGGTTAATTCGACGGTCATCGACGGAAACCGCTGTGTTGAAGAGGCAAGAAACGCGTCTATTGAACTGGGAATACGTGCACCAGAAGTCGAGCCAGACATTCAATTGTGTGCTTTCCACATAACTGGACGTGGCGTTTGTAATGTTAGTATTTTCATAATATGATGAATTTTATTTCTCAACAATTTTGAATGAAATTTTGTCCTATATTGGCGACAGGCGTGCCACAGGGTACTATACTTTTCCCAATGTTATGGGTGTAGTTTGATGTCCTACGATATCAAAACAAGTTAAATAATTGTTCTTTGACTTAAAATTGTTTGCATGTTATTTCTGACTAAAGGGATGCTTCTATTTTTCTTAAATGGAAATTATGTATATATATTTTCTTGTCAAATTTTAGGGTGATTCCGGCAGTCCCCTGGTTCGTATTGACGATGATCAACAGATTGGTATCGTGTCCTGGGGCTTCCCTTGTGCTCGCGGAGCACCCGACATATTTACCCGTGTCAGCGCCTACAAGGAGTGGATCCAACTGAACATGGCCTAGAACTTGGTCTAGACAAATAATAGTTCAATGATGACAAAATTTCACTGTGCTTCGTTTACATATTTCTTGTTTAAATCAATTTTGTAAATAAATAACTGTCTTTGATTGAATAAAGCTAAATATAACACTTTAACTTTGATCTTTCTGAAACTGCTAATATAATGACAACTAATTAGGGTGGTAAACAGGTATAAGACCTGCAACGTAAATAATACAGGTCAAACTATAATAGTGCGAAATCGTCAGTAAGGTCAGACAATAAATGTACGTTAAAATAAAATGATAAGCCAATGGTTTTCGCCCAAATAAAATTAGGACTAATAACTTTAGGCGAGTCAAAGAACACGCCTATAAATACCTCGACACAGCAATCCTGCTGGTCAACAGAATCAGATATGGCGTTGATCAAGAGAGTATCTGAGTAATGAGAAATAACTGTTTCATTCTGCAATTGGTAAATTTATTTTTATATAAATTGAAATGCACACTTATCGGCCTTGGAATATAAAAAAAAAAAACTTTATTTCAAGCATTATAGCTCATCTTATGTATAGTGTTACAGGTCGCGCAGTATTTTAAGAGCGCTGACCTTGAATGCGTAGAAGAGCATTTTTAATAGTAAGTGCGTATGCGCGAACCTACCCCCACCACTACGTCCAGCGATCATAAAATACTGCGCGACCTATAGTAACAATTTTCTTTTGTATATTAGTTAACAGTTTTTACTTATAACTTGTCCGAGTTCAATCAAAATCTATACCTACTTCCAGTGAAAACGGTACAATAAAAAAAAACAGATATTTGAGCAAAATCAAGCTTCACTTTGGACTCTCTATTACCCTTAAAATCCTGTTGAATAGGTTTAGTACCTATTCTAAATAGGGGCCGTCCATTAATCACGTGAGGCTCAAAAGAGGTGGGAGGGTTTCGGTAAAAATCACGAAATATCACAAGGGGGAGGGAGGTGTAGTTAAATATCACGTGTTTTTTTTTTTTTTTTTTGTCAAACGCGCGATTTCTAATTCGAAGAGCGGCGTGTTGAAGACCTTGAAACTCGCCGATGCTAGGCAACGAACGAAGTTGAAGACGATGACGGCATAATAAAAATAGAGAAGTAAGACGACTCAAGCCCCGAGCGGGCAATAGTAGCCTAAACACGTAGGGTTGTCGCTTAATAGTTTATTCAACCGTCAACAATACTTAGTCAATCTCTATATATATATTTTGCGACGTCCAGTTTCGTTGTCACCTGGAGGGGAAGGTCAAGCTTGCGTCGAAGAAACTAGGTGTGCTCAACAGGGCGAAGCAGTACTTCAATCCGCGGCAAAGGCTTCTGCTTTACAAAGCTCAAGTTCGGCCGCATATGGAGTACTGTTGTCATCTATGGGCGGGAGCGCCTAGATACCAGCTTGCACCTTGTGACTCGATTCAGAGGCGTGCTGTGAGGATTGTCGATGATCCCAAACTGACGGACAGAGGAGAGATTTTGCGTCCCTTTGTGTGTTCTACCGATTGTACAATGGGGTGTGTTCAGAGGAGTTGTTTGACATGATGCCCACGGCCTCCTTCTACAGTCGCACCGCTCGCCATCGACAGGGAATTCATCCTCACACATTGGAGCCTAAGTGGTCGCGTACCGTGCGGTTCCAGAGAATGTGCAATGAACTGCCTGTCGAGGTTTTCGCGGGAGACTACAGCATGGGGTTCTTCAAAAAGGGCGTGAAGAGGTTTTTACAGGGTCGGCAACGCGCGTGTGATGCCCCTGGTGTTACAGGCGTTCATAGGCTACGGTAACTGCTTTCCATCAGGCGGGCCGTATGTTTGTTTGCCACTCTAGTGGTATTAAAAAAAATGCAAAATTAAGTAAGGCACAAAATACAAAATTAAGTAGGGTAAGTATTAGGGTACTGTAACAAAAAACCGGTCAAGTGCGAGTCGGACTCGGTCACGAAGGGTTCCGTACCAAAAACAACAAACAATCATGTTTGTTGTATGGGAGCCCCCTTAAATATTTATTTTATTCTGTTTTTTCTATTTGTTGTTATAGCGCCAACAGAAATACATCATTTGTGAAAATTTTAACTGTCTAGCTATCACGGTTCATGAAATACCTACAGCCCCTGATGACAGACGGACATACAGACGGACACCGGAGTCTTAATAATAGGTTCCTTTTTATCCTTTGGGTGTGGAAAAAAAGAAGAAAGATAATTCTGGATTTGACAAATTAATTGTTATTGAGACATCCATGAACACTGCAATGTTTTTTATGGTTAGTCGACTTTGTAGCCATCTTTAACGTATTTGTAGTTACATACGACGTAGGTAGGTACTAGTTATGTAACGAATATTCGTATTAGCATTTGCGAATATTCGCATATTTCTCGACATTCGCATTCGCAGTTTTCCTTGATATAAAAAAAGCATTTGATACTGTCTCTGTTGCCATTCTTTTACGCAGGATTGAAGTAATAGGAGTCAGAGGAATACCTCTTAATTTATTCTCAGATTACCTACATGACAGGGCGCAGTGCGTTCGCATTGGAAATCATATTAGTGACATCTCCAGCATTACTTACGGGGTCCCACAGGGAAGCGTACTCGGCCCAACCCTCTTCTTAATATACATCAACAGTCTTTGCAACATGACAGTCACTGGAGGGAACATTTTTTCCTATGCGGATGACACTGCTGTGGTTTTTTTTGGACTATCTTGGCAAGAGGTGCGTACTAACGCAGAACAAGGTCTAGCCATTATATCAAACTGGTTACGTTCAAATTTATTAACCCTAAATGCTGAAAAAACCAGTTATATAGCATTTACAAATTATATTAGAACACAACCAGGTAACGACTTTAAAATCAAACTGTGTACTTGTAATCCTAATTGTCATACAACTAACTGTACATGCTATGTTATTGGTAATGTAACCCACGCCAAGTATTTAGGTATCCTTATTGATCAACGGCTGTCCTGGCATGCGCATATAGAACTTGTCATGAGTAGGATACGTAAACTAATATGGACCTTTAAACAACTTCGATATGTTGCTCAAAAACAACTACTTAATCAAATATATGAATCTTTGGCGCAATCCTTATTAACTTCTTGCATTCCAATATGGGGCGGTGCTACCAAAACTAAATTTTTAGAATTGGAGCGGGCACAAAGATCTTTATTAAAAGTCATGTACTTCAAGCGTTACAGATTTTCTACTGAAAATCTATATAACCTGTGTGATCTTCTTACAGTAAAAAAATTATACATACTACACACTATTTTAAAAATACATAGAACTCTAAAATTTGACCTACATAAATTGAGCGGTAGAAGAAAGTATATGATAGCACCTTTAATTACAGTCAAAACTACATTCGCCAAAAGGCAATTCACCTACCAGTCTGCCTATCTTTATAATGAAATCAACAAATACATAAATATATATCCCTTAACAACATACAAAGCCAAGTTAGTATTGAAAAACTGGCTAAAGACAAAGTCTTATGATGAGATTGAATCCATATTGCAGAGAGGAGTATTCTCGCACTCCCGGCTGAGGCTGTGAGTGTGACAATATTTTTCTTTTATTGCTTTGTTTGTTTGCGTTTTTAGGCATATAGCACATAAGCACCAACATTGTTCTATAGATACTCTATAGATATATTATACATATACATACTAAGTTATACTAGTTATAGCGTATATATATTCATCTCGTCATGTAGTAATGAAGCTGTTCATACCTGCTAACCTACATAGATATAAATATAAACATCACAAACTCCTCTTTCATACATACGCCCCCTTCCATACACACACACACACACACACACACACACACACACACACACACACACACACACACACACACACACACACACACACACACACACACATACACGCATATACGCATACACACACATACATACACACACACACACGCGCTATATTATATCGTCAGTGGGAGTCACTAAATGTCGGTATAAACTGGTTATTTTAGTGGCTCCCGATCTCAAGATTACCTATTAATCGTAGAGCTGGCAAATATACATACACATCATATACAAATATATACGACGACACACACATATCACTAAACACACTTCTGAGTACCTACCAAGCACACAGAACTCATATTAATTAATTAATTGTTTGTTATTTTTATTTAACATAAATATCTATTGTTACGGAGGAGTGGCTCCTTCCAATACAGGTGTTTTCACACTTAATGGAAGGAATCAACCTTTAATATGTCAAACAAATATGTTGTTAAAGAAATAAATATATTTTGATTTGATTTTTGATTTGATTTGATTCGCAATTGTATGCGAATGTTTTGCGAATATGAACGTCCTAAAAATAATTAAGATTTTCAATTACGAAAAGGTAAATAAAATAGAGAAATAATAATAATAATAAATATTGTCAGAAATTTACACAGAGCGCCATCTAGCTATTATTGCGATTCAATAACTGAATAGAATGCTTATTCATACCAATGAACAAGCGACTATTCAATTTGAAATGAGTCGCTTATTAATTGGTATGAATAAGCATTCTATTCAATTATTGAATCACAATAAGAGTTGGTGGTAAGGGGGCAGAACCTTTATGCCACGATAAGCGGTCATCCCTAAATTACGTCACACGTTAAGGGGGAAGGAGGGGGTTGACGAAGTGTGATACTGTGTAACAAGGGGGTGGGAGGGGTCCTAAATTTCGTGACGTGACATTTCAAAATCTATTATAATCTAAGTGTTAAAACACGAACTTTGAACTATTAACAAAAAACTCAAAATCTCACAAATGTGACCAGCTGTGACAAGGACGGGGGAAGGGTCAAAAAATTATGAAATTCGTGTGACGTAATTTATGGATGGCCCCTAAGGAAAAAGACAGCATCCTTTTCTTCATGACTGTTGACGAACGGATGGTTTAGAACCTTTGAGTCTGAGAAGAGATTTTCCGTCCCTTTATGTGTTCTGCCGATTGTACAATGGAGTGTGTTCAGAGGAGTTATTTGACATAATAACCACGGCCTCCTCCTACTGTCGCACCGCTCGTCATCGACAGGGAATTCATCCTCACATATTAGAACCGAAGAGGTCACGTACTGTGCGGATCCAGACAAGTTCCGTACTATCAAGCTGTGGAATGAACTGCCTGTGGAGGTTTTCTCAGGAGACTACAACGTCAACGTGGGGTTCTTCAAAAAGGACGTGAAAACAATTTTACGCTCGTACGTGTAGGGTCGGCAACGCGCATGTGATGTTTCTGATGTTACAGGCGTCCATAGGGTACAGTAACAGCTTTCCATCAGGCGGACCGTATGCATGTTTGTCACCTTAGTGATATAACAAAAATCCTTATTAATATTCTAAAAGTTTTAAAATTCTTTGTAGCTACAAAAAATACACGTGTTTTGGGGGGGGGGGGTCAAGTATCACCAAGGGGGTATGGGGTGTTAAAATTGTAAAAAAAACCTCACGTGATTAATGGACGGCCCCATCAAACCCCGGCCACTCCATACAAAAATGGCGCTTTTGCATGTAGTAACCAAATGACGTCTGTACACGTGCCTATGTTTGAGTGACGTTCTCTAGGGCTGTCATTATACAATTATTAGTCGGACATGTAAGGGGGTGTAAGAGGTTCATCAACATCTTTGAACCAAAGTCAATCTTACCTGCACGGGGTACACCCTGCTGACTGACAGACGAGGCTCTGACGAAAAGAGAGGTAGGACATAGCGTATTTTTTAAGCAGCCTGACTGACGAAGTACCACCACCTCACAGAATACCGCAGTCAAATAACAATTTCCTTGAGGGTTGTTGTGATCCTGCGAGTGAGTGAGGTCACAAGAGAGGATGGAGTTGCTGCGTTGGCAGCGGGGATGGCAGCGCGCGAGCGATATTTAATGTTGCGAGCGTTAATATGGTTGTTGTGATCCTGCGAGTGAGTGAGGTCACAAGAGAGGATGGAGTTGCTGCGTTGGCAGCGGGGATGGCAGCGCGCGAGCGATATTTAATGTTGCGAGCGTTAATATGGTTACAGTAACCGCTTCACATCAGGTGGGCGTAGTAAAGAAAAAAAAAATGTGTGACACTCGGGGACTGCCGCGGTAAAGCTATTGCATAGCATTTTTTATCAACTAATGCTCGTTTGCTCGTTCATCCATCCATCCATCCATATCCATTCATCTATCCATCCATCCATCCATCCATCCATCCATGCATCCATCCATCCATCCATTCATCCACCCATCCACCCATCCACCCATCCACCCATCCATCCACCCATCCATCCATACATCCATCCATCCATCCATCCATCCATCCATCCACCCATTCATCCATCCACCCATCCACCCATCCATCCATCCATCCACCCATCCATCCACCCATCCATCCATCCATCCATTCACCCATCCACCCACCCACCCATCCATCCATCCATCCACCCATCCACCCTTCCATCCACCCATCCACCCATCCATCCATCCATCCATCCATCCATCCATCCATCCATCAATCCATCAATCCATCCATCCATCCATCCATCCATCCATCCATCAATCCATCCAACCATCCATTCATCAATCCGTCCGTCCGTCCATCCGTCCATCCATCCATCCATCCAAATTGTTTTTTTTTACTTTCCATGTGTTGAGACATCCATCCACTGCACAAATAACTCTCATCTTTTACATACTCGCATATTATTTTAAACTGAATGGAGAATAAAATACAAGCGACGTCAATTCGTACGTTGTGGCATTCCTTGCGAACGGTTCCAAATCGGTTCCATAGGGGAGGTGAGGTCGACTAGTGAGAGCGGCAGAGAGTGTCCATACTGTACGTTAGTACTATTACTTATACTGTGGCCCCATACTGGTAAGTTGAATTGTCATTTTAAATCTTAAGAATATCAGTATTAGCGATGTGACGACTCGATTTTTCAAACCGGTTTGAGCATAATGGGTTTTTAATTAAAAAATAAATGATTTTGATTATTGAGATTATTTTACTTATATCCGCTCATATGACAAGATGGTGTGTCTATATATAGATGGGTAGTCAAGTGAAGATTAGCTGAAAGCTGGGGACGTAAAACATTGAATTGTTGCCTAACACATCGATTCCGATAATATATATTGCAAAATCGTCTGAACGCTTGGTAATTCTTCCTTGTTGCTACCAAATCAGAATAGTATACAACCCCGGATGCGACGTGCAACGAATTCACCATGTCGTCCCGCTCCCGCCGTCAAAGATCACACTCCCAGAGCTGTGCTGTTTGATCGAATTCATCATGATTTGCAGTAGAACATGCGCATAAGGGCGACGACGGCACTAATTTAATCGAAAAGAGTTTAACCTAAAAATTGCCATGCGCAGTTAATAATTGCGCAACGGGGTGATCGATTTCTAAGCACTTCTTATGTATCTTCATACGATATCATTATTCATATTTGTGCATTTGCATTTGCATTTTGGTGTGTAATAGGCTCAGGGTATTCCGTATTTGTAAGCTGTCCGACTGGGGAAGCACCTCCACCTCACGGAATACCGCAACTAAATAACGAGGATTGTTGTGTTTCTGCGAATTTGTGACGTCACCAGAAAGGAAGGAGTTTCTGCGTTGGCAGCGGAGGTGGCGGCACGCAAGCGACATTTTATGTATGGCTTCATATCAGCAATATAAAAATAGTAGTTTATAAAACTGTTGCATAATAAGGGTTATTAAAATACGAGTGTGAGTTTAAAACATCAGCCAAAGGCGAATGTTTTAATAGACCACACGAGTATTTTAATACCTAATTATGTGCAGTTTCATACACTACTTTATCTAATCTCATGAAATATATGATAATAATATTTTAAAGACAACTATGAAGTTAATTTAACAGCTATAATTCTTACTTATAAATCCATTTGCAGATCGAGCATGCGTAGTGCGCATGCGCGACGCGCCGTAGTGCGCATGCGCGTTCACAGATTATGTAGAAAAATTTTGCATAGTTGCAATGTATTTGTATTGCAACCTGTTTAAAATACCTGTATCCAGGGCTGAAGCTGTATCGAAATGGTAAAAAAGTTATTTTACGATACAGTTGTCCATAGAAGAGCTGTATCGAAAAAAACATTTTATAATTTATTTTGATAGCTTGTGCGTAAAGACTGTCATTATGATACTGTGTTTAGTTTTTTAATGTGTAATTTTCAGTATGAGATTAGATAAAAGTGCTTTATATTATTGTCTTTACTTCACAGAGCTAAAATGCGAATATCCCGGGGTCGGCAGGTGTCACACTACAAGATAAGATATGCAACGAAATTATCAAAAGAGTAATGTAACCTTACCGATAAACTCTCCGAGTCCAAGCAAAATGCTACTTCCAGTGAAAGCTGTTCAGCTCAAGAAACATAACTTTGAGAAATTCGAACTATAATAATATTTTAATTACGCAATTAACATCAAGATATTTTGAATAACGAAATACTTTCGAAAAAGTAAATATTTTGCTACTTAGATTATTGCTAAATATTACTTTTAAAATAAATTAATAGTCACAATAGACTTTTTTTTTTTTTACTTTCATTTTACACATTTTTATATCTTTGGTGTAGGTAGAGTCTTCAACCATTGTCCTCCAGGCCATTACATGCAAGAACTTACAGTTTACGTTTAAGAAACATTGAAATATTATATTGGGAAATAAATACTTATATGCAATGGTATTAACACGAAATATTTCGCATAAACCTGAAAATAAACTAAGAAGTTTACCACTTTTTTTATTGATAATAATTACAATCTACAGACCCCGGGGTCCGTACCTTTTATTAACAATCTTCAATTTTTTTGTCACAATTTTCCTACAATTTAATTATTGCACGTCGCTATTAACCCGCTAACCCGACACGAAACCGAGGACATTCCAGACATCAGCATGGGTGAGATTAGGATAGCCCTTGAACAGCTGAAAAATGGTAAGGCTCCCGGTGAGGACGGAATCACAACGGAACTGTTGAAAGCTGGAGGAACTCCGGTTCTAAAGGAAATACAACGTCTGTTTGATTCCGTCATTCACAATGGGACCGCACCAGTCGCGTGGACCAGGAGTTTGGTCGTCTTGTTCTTCAAGAAAGGTGACAAAACCTTATTGAAGAATTATAGACCGATCTCACTCCTGACCCACATGTATAAACTGTTTTCAAGGGTTATCACGAATCGTCTCGCTCGAAGGCTCGATGACTACCAGCCACCGGAACAGGCTGGGTTTCGTAAAGGCTACAGTACCGTGGACCACATATATACATTGCGGCAGATTGTGCAGAAAACCACAGAGTACAATTTGCCGTTCTGTGTAGCTTTTGTGGACTACGAGAAAGCCTTCGACTCCATCGAAACTTGGTCTGTTCTGGAATCCTTACAGCGATGCCAAGTCGACTACCGCTATATCGAGGTGCTGAGATGGCTATATAGCTCTGCCACAATGACTGTCCGCGTCCAGCACCAGCAGTCTAAGCCTATCCAGCTGCAGCGGGGAGTACGTCAAGGAGATGTAATTTCCCCCAAACTATTTACCGCTGCTCTGGAAGACGTATTTAAGACGCTGGACTGGAAAAAACGGGGCGTCAGTGTGAATGGCGAGTACATCTCACACCTTCGGTTTGCCGACGACGTGGTCATAATGGCTGAATCGCTGGAGGATCTCGGTCGTATGTTGGTCGATCTCAATGCTGCATCTCGAAGTGTGGGGCTGGGGATGAATTTCGACAAGACAAAAGTCATGTACAACGATTTTGTCATCCCTAGCTCGGTTATCGCAGAGAATGCGGCTATTGAAGTAGTTAAAGACTATGTCTACCTCGGTCATTCCATACAGCTTGGCCGGGGTAATTTCAACAAAGAGATCGATAGACGCATTCGACTGAGCTGGGCAGCTTTTGGAAAGCTTCGTCACATCTTCGCCGCGCAAATACCCCAGTGCTTGAAGACTAAAGTCTTCAACCAGTGCGTCCTCCCTGCAATGACATATGGTGCAGAGACTTGGACACTGACCATCGGACTGGTCCACAGGCTAAAGGTCACGCAGCGAGCGATGGAGAGGGCTATGCTCGGGGTTTCTCTGCGGGATCGAATCCGGAACGAAGAAATTCGACGGAGAACAAAAGTTGTCGACATAGCCTTCAGAGTTTGCAAGCTGAAGTGGCAATGGGCCGGTCACATCTGCCGAGTAAGTGATGGCAGATGGGGGAGGAAGGTGTTAGAGTGGAGGCCGCGCGTAGGACGGCGAAGTGTTGGGCGCCCTCCTTCTAGATGGTCCGATGACCTTAAGAAAGCGGCTGGAAGCGGCTGGATGCGGAAGGCGGAGGATCGTATTTGGTGGAAAGCATTGGGGAAGGCCTATATCCAGCAGTGGGTAGATACAGGCTGATGATGATGATGATGACGTCGCTATTGTGCTAATAATCGTACTATTGCCTAATACTACTTAGCCACTTTGAATGGTAGGAAAATCAGAACTGGGAAGTGGAATTCATTTTACAGATTCATAAAATATCAAAAACGATATATCTCGGTTTGTTTCACTTTTCACTGCAGGCACAAAATTATCTTCGCAAAATTGCGAGATAGCGAAATGTATAAATTGGCATTCACATGTGAATTAAAGTTTTAAAGAAAAACACTCAAAATGAAGCTGGTTTTTGGGACCGTGCTTATAACGCTCGCACTCTTAGCTTCGAGCGATGGTAATTATAATTTATCGTTAAAATCCAGTCTAATTTATTTTTAGTTCGCGAAAGTGATCGTTACACGACCATACCGTGACACTACCGGAATAATAACCAATAATAATAAATCTTTAATTGAAATATCTATATTTACAATCTGACAATAAGGAGATCATTTATTTAATTTTTACATATAGTTTTTAAATACAGATATAATACATAAAATACAAGTATAAAACTAAATTACCTAAAACAAAATAATACTAAACTAAACTAGAATAAATGTAAAAAGTTTGGCCCATGTGAAATGTTTTTAAAGAACTTTCGTCGCATCTGATCGAAACATCTCGTGACTAAAATGCTGGCCTCTACTTTGCACAAAGAATTAATGTTGCGATCCAACGAGGCAACGGGGCCAGCATATTGGCAACTTTGCCTACGGGCAGCGGTTTATTAGATTAGTTTTGCTTTTAGTGTTTATATATGATATATAATTAGTTTTAATTTAGATGTATTTATTTGATTTACCTATTTTAAGTATTTACTGTATATTATTATTTAGATCATAGGTACATTTTGCAATAAGATTTGTCATTTTAAGTTTATTTTAAGATATATGTTACATAAAGTGTAACTGTTTCAGGTAAATGATTTGAAATTATTTTCATTTTCTTTATATATACAATTACTTAAAAATAAAACTAATAAAGTTATAACTTATTTAAAATTAACATTTTTCTTTCTTGCGAACCCTACCTACTTCATGTTCAAATAAAGCATATTCTGTCTATCTATCTATTTATGATTTCAGCTGCCTTGGACGAGTTGCAGGAACCAGATAATTCTATATTCTTCCAGCATGTTTACCGTCCAGACCGCCGCATCGTAGGAGGCGAAAAGGCCGCAGAACATACCCACAAATACATGGTAGCTCTCTCAGAGGGTACTATACTTAGGGGATTATTTTGCGCGGGCTCCTTGATCTCCCAGAGAACTGTCCTCACAGCTGGTCACTGCATCACAGCTGCGTACAGCAATGGTGCGCTTTCGAGGTAAGTATATAAAACTGGTGTATAAAATAGACAACCGTTACTGATTTATTTGTCATGTATGTTCCTGGGTGGAAGAAATTAACAAATGCCAATATAACATGTTTTAAATTCAAACCCGCTTGGCAATTCCAGAGATTATCACGTATATATAAATAAAGAAACCAAATCCACAGTTTCATAGATGTGTTAGTTGGTATGATAACGAAGTATAAGCTAAAGTAAATGAAAATAAACTAATCCTAAAATGTCTTTAAAATAGAAGTAATAAAAAAAATACATAACTATGCCTAAAAAATTTCAGTGGCAGGAAGGCAAGTAATCTGACAATACAGTTATTTTTGACCAAAAAAAACAGCCAATCTTCCTGTCCCCAGAAAAGTAAACGTATTTTGAAGAAAGTATGGATAATATTTCACGTTCAATGATAACAAAACATATTTTAGGTCCCTCCGTGGTTCAGTCGGCACTCTGCGCTGGAATAAAGGTGGCACTAGTTATGCATTCTCCCACAACATTACATACCCACACTACGTCCCTGCCACCATCACGAACGATATCGGTCTTCTCATCACCAAGACCGACGTGGTGCTGTCTGATTCTGTGTCCATTCTGGCAATGAACTTCGACTTCCAAGGAGCTAACGTATCAGTCACAGTTGCCGGATGGGGAGCAATTGGTGTAAGTATTTGTCCACCATGCTGCAGTGGTCTAAACCGGATCATGCTGTAGTGGTGACAAGATCGAATGGCAGAAATTTCCCACTGCAGCTCTAACAATAACACACATTTCATGAGTTACCGCAACCTGGAGCCCTACCGCCGAAGGTGAAGCTGATTACAGAGCTGATCTTAGGTTTAAGTTAATGACAAACATCTTCAGCTTAGTCGGTAGAGCTCCTTCGTTTCTAGCAGCTAAGCTAAACACAATTAACGCAAATATAAGCTTAATTTTCACAATCAAAAAATCCGATGGTAATCGGTTTCAGCTTCGGCAGTAACGGCCCTGTTTGTTTTTTGTTTTTTAATAACATAGACCAGGGGCTCTCGATGATGAAGCCAATTACCATCGAATATTTTGACTCGAAAAATAGGTCTTAAGTTCAACAAAACTTAAGTAAAGACAAACATCTTCAGCTTAGTCGGTAGAGGGTCACTACCAGTTAAGCTAAACACAAATACCATAAATATAAATTGAAATTTGATTTTCAAAATCAAAAAATCCGGTGGGAATCGCCTTCAGCTTAGTTGTTTATCTTGGCTGTTTATTTCTTTCAATTACTTTTAACTTGCGTATTTCTAGCAGTTACCCTAATGTCTGTGTATTTTTATAGGCCGATAAAGTTGAGTCCGATGATCTCCTGGTGATTAATACGACGATAATTGACGGAAGCCGCTGTGTTGAAGATGCAAAAGCTGCGTCTAATGCACTGAAGATACGCGCACCACAAGTTGAGCCAGACATTGAAATATGTACTTATCACAAACCTGATCACGGCGTTTGTAATGTTAGTATTGAAATACGATGATTTGATAATTCTCAGAAATTTTGAGCGAATTTTTTCCCTCTGTTAGTAACAGGTATACCACAGGGCACTATACTTTACCCAATATTATAAGATTAGTATTCGACAGACAACTCAATATGCGAGACAGTTTAAATAATTAAATTTATTAATTTAGGGCTAGATAAAAACTAAGATAAGAAAATAACACAAGTGAAAATAATTAATACATTTTCTCCGTGGTCGCGTGAAGTCCGCCCTTTGGCAACTCCCATTCACCTACTCGAGCACTTTATATGGATCTGATTTAAAAGGAATCCATATGGTAACAGGTTTTTAAATTCCATCCGCTGAATATGCTGAATTTAAATGAAATGATTCAATAAAAATGGGCAAATAGACAAAATTGTTATTTTGGATTATGAAAGAAGTTATTCTTCACTATACATGCGGAAAAAATAACAACAATTTGTTTGTTTTGGTATCGAAACAAAAAATACAAACAAACAGAATCGACGCGGAATCAAGTTCTGCGCCGATTCTGATCAATCGCACACTCGCATTTCTTCTAAAAGGAAATTATGTATTCTAATCAAATTTCAGGGTGACTCCGGCGGTCCTCTGGTTCGTATCGAGGATGATCA
This sequence comes from Hypsopygia costalis, assembly GCA_937001555.2. Classification (NCBI taxonomy): domain Eukaryota; kingdom Metazoa; phylum Arthropoda; class Insecta; order Lepidoptera; family Pyralidae; genus Hypsopygia; species Hypsopygia costalis. The sequence goes on along the minus strand of OW443327.2, from coordinate 31,810,079 downwards.
GCAAGTTGGTATCGTGTCCTGGGGCTTCCCGTGTGCTCGCGGAGCACCCGACATATTCGCCCGTCTCAGCGCCTACAAAGAGTGGGTGCAGCAGAACATAGTCTAGAAATCTAGACATAATTTGGTCTACACAATTTACTCAATGATGAAAAACTTACATCATGTTTCATTTACATATTTGTTGTATACACTAGTTTTGTAAATAAATAACAGGACAATGACGAAGAATATTTTAATCTCTTAATAATTATTAACTACTTGAATAATGATAATTGTTTATGACATAATTATTATTATTTACACATGACATAATTATTAATATTTAAGTAATATACTTCTATACATCTCTTTCGTCAATCCTTATTCACAACCCTTATTCCTCAGTTTAGGGCATACTTCACCACGCTGTTACACTGCGGGTTGGCGGAGGCCAGTGTTTTCAAACCGCCTCAAGGCCACTGGCTACGTGGACAGGCTACGGCTGACGTTGCTTAACTTGCGTGTGCATTTAAAATTACATGCGCAACGACGCCATCGATCTCCTCATTTATATTTTTACAAATAAAAAATATTTATTGTCTCTATATATATAATTTTAGTGAAAACAAAATAATTCAGCCTATTCAACTAGGTTTTGGCTCTCAAGGTGGTTGTGAGGCCGCTGTCCATTCTGTCAGAAAATCGTAGCAATTTGCTACTGAAGCTATATGTTAAATATGCTTTCAATTCCGTAGATGTAGGATGCCCTTCTAACAGAAGTCAGAGACAAAATTTCAAATTTATACGGTTTTCTTTGGCAATGTTATGGTTCTTTTTCAATTTGATATATAACGGACACAAAATTTCGTCAGCAAGGCGATCCTCTGGGTCCAGCTGTTTTAGTCTTGCTATACACCCCATCATACAGTGTCTACAATCTAAACTAAATGTTTGGTATTTTGACGATGGAAACAAACAGCAAATAAAATTTTAAAGAACTTTCGTCGCGTCTGGTCGAAACATCTCGTGACCAAAATGCTGGCCTCTACTTTGCACAAAGAATTAGTGTTGCGATCCAACGAGGCAACGGGGCCAGCATATTGGGAACTTTGCCTACGGCCAGCGGTTTATTAGATTAGTTTTGCTTTTAGTGTTTATATATGATTAGTTTTAAATTAGATGTATTTATTTAATTTACCTATTTTAAGTATTTACTGTATATTATTATTTAGATCATAGGTACATTTTGCAATAAGATTTGTCATTTTAAGTTTATTTTAAGACATATGTTACTTAGAGTGTAACTGTTTCAGGTAAATGATTTGAAATTATTTTCATTTTCTTTGTATACAGTTACCTACTTAAAAATAAAACTAATAAAATTTATAACTTACTAGCGGCCCGGTACGCTAGGTACGTGCTTCGCTACGTATAAAGCGAAATACTAAAAAAATTTAATTGGAACATCAAATTCATTTATTCAAACAAAAAAATATTTTATTAATTGCTAGCTATTTTAAAATTTAATCCAAAACATTTGGATAAACAATGTTGTTTGTTTTTCCGTTTTGAGCATGAATAAACAAACGGCTGGGGGTACCGACTCTGGAACTGGCAACATAAAGTCGAAGTACGGCCAAAATGAAATGACCGCATGAATGACAGAATGACATAACAACATGATTGTAAGTTTCAATTTGACAGCACAATCCCCATCTGAAAAAAGTTTCTATTTGACAGCAAAATCCCCATTAGCAAAATGATCCGCCATTTATTGAATTCATTTGTTACAAAAAATGTGATAAATGAAGAACCGCTCTACCGATTTTGTGCAAACTTCACATAAACCATCTACTAAATAGTCCGAACAAAGCCTAAACATTTGGTTAGGATAGGTGAGCCCGTTCTTGAGTTATAAAATTACAACGAAAATTGGCATTGATTTATACACGGTGAAATTAACGTGGTTGTTTTCCCGCGGCAGAATGATTTGCCTTTAGTAGTACTATACATACGTAATATTTTTTTTTATTTTAAACAAAAAGAAACAGATTAACAAATGTGAAAAACGGAACTCGAAAGTAAGCGCGAAACAATAGTAGGACCGCTCGCACCTGACACAGACACGCGAGCGCGGGGGCAACGGCTGGCGCGCCACCGTGCGCGTTCATCAACCTCTCGCACCCAGCTGATTGAATGTTTGCCTACTTAGTTATAAAATGCTATGAAGTACAAAATACTAAAATAATCCAATTTTTCCTTCATACTTTACGGGCTTAGGACCGTCATAAATACTTTACCTCCTTTATTAACCGTATTATGTTATTTACTTTAAACATAAAACTTAAAAGCAGCTTTAGAAAGAAAAATATCTGTGTTGAAGCATCGAAATGCCATCACCATAGACAAAAAATATTATTTCGTTCTTTTCTCTCAACACTCTGACTGAGGTAAGAGTAATTAGGGCGTATTTAAAAAATTGGAATAAAATTATTTACCTACAATGATTTTAGTCAACTTACCTGCTCTACTGATAAACGGTAGGATTCGTACGCATTCACAGAACTTAGATACGCATTTATACTTCGCGGTATCGAAGTAATTGTTCAAAGTGTAAACCATTGCGTTCAATACACAGTCGTGCACGTTTTATTTGATTGTCTTTTAGTTTTAATAAGGTGTCACTATCACGTCTAATGGTATCAAAATAGTGGCATTATCATTTTGAATTAGCCACTCACAAAAAGCAATTCTGGCCGTTGCGTCACTTATTTTCGTGGAGGGTATGAACTTTACGAAAGTGGTATGGATGCAATTTTTCACTATGTAGAAGTTTCCACACGTAATATTGGCTTACGCCAAAGATCGTCGCAGCCATGCGCGTACTTCGACGAGTGTCCCGTTAGAAATACTCTGTGATGTCCTCGTCGAGCTCTGGGGCGTAATGGGGTTGACGCGCGCGACGCGTGTCTCGCGTGTAACTCGCACGGAACCGGCGGATCGACTAACAGACGCTTCCGCTTCGCCGGTGCGACTGCGACTGCGACGCTCGGCTCGGCACGATCCGGCCGGCCGGCGCGGCGGCGTATACAAAGCAGGCGGCGCGCGCATTACAAAAGATGCGCGAGCAGGCAGACGGAGACCTTTCGGCATCGCGCCGCGACGGCTCGTACTATTGTTTCTCACGCTTTCGAGTTCGGAATATTTTTTTATTTATTTGAAAATAAAGAAACATTTGTATTTTTCAAATTTAACTCTATGAATTTATAGTACTGCTGAAGGCAAATCATCCTTATCCGGGAAAACAACCACGTAAATTTCACCGTGTATATAAATAGATTTAAAATTAACATTTTTCTTTATTGCCAACCCTACCTACCTACTTCATGCATTGTTTTGTTACCTCAAGGTTGCCTTGAAAAGATTGCTTTCAGCAATAAGTCCTCCTTGTTGCACATAAACATTTTGTTAATAATTTTAGTTGTAATCTCTGTACTCTTATTGTGCAAAAAAAGCATATTCTATCTATTTATGATTTCAGCTGCCTCGGACGAGTTGCAGGAACCAGATAATTCTAAAGTCTACCAGCATATTGTAGTACGCCCCATCGTTAGTGGCGAAAAGGCCGCCGAACATACCCACAAATACATGGTGGCTCTCTCAAAGGGTATAATAAGGGGATTATTTTGCGCGGGCTCCTTGATCTCCCAGAGAACTGTCCTCACAGCTGGTCACTGCATAACTGATGCTTTCAGCGATGGTGCGCTTTTGAGGTAAGTATATAAAACTGGTATTTTTTTTATACCACCAGTGTGGCAAACAAGCATACGGTCCGCCTGATGAAAGGCAGTTACCGTAGCCTATGAACGCCTGTAACACCAGAGACTCTGTAAAAACCTCTTCACGCCCTTTTTGTAGAACCCCATGCTGTAGTCCCCTGAGGAAACCTCGACAGGCAGTTCATTCCACAGCTTGACAGTACGCGGGAGAAAACATCTCTGGAACCGTACAGTACGTGACCACTTAGGCTCCAATGTGTGAGGATGAATTCCCTGTCGATGGCGAGCGGTGCGACTGTAGAAGGAAGCCGTTGGCAATATTTCAAACAACTCCGCTGAACACACCCCATTATACAGACGGTAGAACACACAAAGGGACGCAAAATCTCTTCTCAGACTTTAAGGTTCTAAACCGTCTGTTAGTTTGGGATCGTCGACAATCCTCACAGCGCGCCTTTGAATCGAGTCACAAGGTGCAAGCTGGTATCTAAGCGCTCCCGCCCATAGATGGCAACAGTACTCCATATGCGGCCGTACTTGAGCTTTGTAAAGCACAAGTCTTTGCCGCGGATTGAAGTACTGCTTCGCCCTGTTGAGCACACCTAGTTTCTTCGACGCCAGTTTGACCTTCCCCTCCAGGTGACAACGAAACTGTACGTCGCTGGAGATTTCAACTCCAAGAATCCCAATGAAATGGTATATAAAAAAGAGAACCGTTACTGATTTATTTATCATGTCTATATTCCAGTTTATTTAAAATATAACTAATAAAAAAAATACATTACTATGCCTAAAAAATATCGGCCGCATGCGGCAGGAAGGCAAGTAAACTGACAATACTAACTTTTTGACCAAAGAAACAGCCAGTCTTCCTGTCCCCAGAGAAGGCAACCTATTTTGAAGAAAGGGTGGATAATATTTCACGTTCAATGATAACAAAACATAATATATTTTAGGTCCCTCCTTGGTTCAGTCGGCACTCTGCGCTGGAATAGAGGTGGCACTAGTTTTGCGTTCTCCCACAACTTTACTCACCCACACTACGTCCTTGCCACCATCGTCAATGCCATCACGAACGATCTAGGAAATTTGATTGGGAAAAATCGTTTTTAATTCAAAACGGTTTGGTAATTCCAGAGATTATCACGTATAAATAAATAAACAACAATAAATGTTTGTATGGATAATATTTCACGTTCAACATATTTTAGGTCCCTCCGTGGTACAGTCGGCACTCTGCGCTGGAATAGAGGTGGCACTAGTTTTGCGTTCTCCCACAACTTTACTCACCCACACTACGTGAGGGCCACCATGACGAACGATATCGGTCTTCTCATCACCAAGACCGACGTGGTGCTGTCTGATACTGTGTCCATTTTGGCAATGAACTTCGACTTCCAAGGAGCTAACGTATCAGTCACAGTTGCCGGATGGGGAGCAATTGGTGTGAGTATGTTTCCACCATCAACCGATCATGCTGCAGTGGTGGCAAGGACGGCAGGCAGAAATTTCCCACTGCAGCTTTAACAATAACATGGTATATTTCTTGAGTTACCGCAACCCGGGGCCCTACCGCCGAAGATGAAGCTGATTACCATCGGATTTTTGATCGCGTTAATAGATCTTAGGTATAAATTAATGTTTTTTTTTATACAACTAAAGTGGCAAACAAGCATACGGCCCGCCTGATGAGGCGGGCCGTATGCTTGTTTGAGTTGATGCTTGTTTGCCACTTTAGTGGTATAAAAAAAACATTAATTTATACCTTTCCATCGAAAGCAGTTACCGTACACACCTATGAACAGCTATAACAGGGGCATCACACACGCGTTGCCGACGCTGTATAAACCTCTTCACGCCCTTTTTGACGAACCCCATGCTGTAGTCTCCTGAGAAAACCTCGACAGGCAGTTCATTCCATAATTCATTCCACAATTCATTCCAAGTTCTGTCACCCCCAGTCGGACACTCTACTTAGTGTGCCCTCGATTTCCGACACAAGTTGTTCGCGGCTCTCTTCCACCAGAGAGCGGGGAATATAAGCGCGGCCCGTGTGTCCCCGGTGCTGTCGTCGGCATAGCAATGAATGCTGTCAATAGATGATATGCAGCAAAAACAGCGTTGGGAATAATACAGAGCCTTGCGGGACGCCAGCATTAATGTCCATGCTATCGGAGCAACTACAATCAACAACGGCTCTAATGCTTCTGCTGGACAAGAAAGTAGCGACCCAAATGACAAACATCTTCAGGTTAGTCGGTAGAGGTTCTTCGTTTCGACCAGCTAAGCTAAACACAATTACCGCAAATATAAGTTTGATTTCACAATCGAAAAATCCGACGGTAATCGGTTTCAGCTTCGGCAGTAAAGCAGCCTGTTTGTTTTTTGTTTTTTTAATAACATAGACCAGGGACCCTACCGTCGATGCTGAAGCCAATTACCATCGAATATTTTGACTCGAAATATTCGATGGTAATTTAATACTCGAAATATTCGGTCTTAAGTTCAACAAAACTTAAGTACGACAAACATCTTCAGCTTAATTTAATTAGATAAATTAAACGGGTCACTCACGTCATTTTGTCGGGAAAGCCGACTAGTTTCGATCTCAAAAGGAGACCTTCTTCAGGGCAAATGTCCAGACACGTCCACCCTTTGTCTCTCGCGCCGGACACTGCGCGCCAATGCGCGCGCCGCACGACTAGAAATAATTTAGTATAATGTCTCACGTGAGTTGTAATAATATTATCTTCAGCTTAGTTGGTAGAAGGTCACTAACAGTTAAGCTAAACACAAATACCATAAATACAAATTGAAATTTGAGTTTTCAAAATCAAAAAATCCGGTGGGAATCGCCTTCAGCTTAGTTGTTTGTCTTAGCTGTTTATTTCTTTCAATTACTTTTAACTTGTTTATTTCTAGGAGTTATCCTAATGTCTGTGTATTTTTATAGGCCGATGAAGTTGAGTCCGATGATCTCCTGGTGATTAATACGACGATAATTGACGGAAACCGCTGTGTTGAAGATGTAAAAAATGCGTGTATTGCACTGGAGACGCACGAACCAGAAGTCGAGCCACACATTGAAATATGTACTTATCACAAACCTGATCACGGCGTTTGTCATGTTAGTATTGAAATATGATGATTTGATAATTCTTAGAAATTTTGAGCGAAATTTTGCCCTCTGTTAGTAACAGGTATACCACAGGGCACTATACTTTACCCAATATTATAAGATTAGTATTCGACAAACAACTCAATATGCGAGATAGTTTAAATAATTAAATTTATTAATTTAGGGCTCGATAAAAACATACACCCATGTACCTTGCCAGCCTTTGCTCTAGGGAGTGGTAGAAGGATAAGAAAATAACACAAATGAAAACAGAATAATACATTTTCTCCGTGGTCGCGTGAAATCCGCCCTTTGGCAACGCCCCATTCACCTACTCGAGCACTAAAAATGGATCCGATTTAACAGGAATCCATATAGTAACAGGTTTTTAAATTCCATCCGATATGCTGAATTTAATTGATGCAAGAGAAATGGCCAAACTAGACAAATTGTTATTTTGGTTATGAAAGAAGTTATTCTTCGTTACTCACACGGAATTAAGAACAGTTTGTTTGTTTTCGTATCGAACGCTTAATGTAAATCTCATCTCTCATAAAAAAAAAAAAAAAAAAAAACAAATTGTTCTTGATTCCGAGTCAATCTTGATCAATTGCACACTCGCATTTCTTCTAAAAGAAAATTATGTATATGCTATTCTTATCCAATTTTAGGGTGATTCCGGCGGTCCTCTGGTTAGTATCCAGGATGGTGAGCAGGTTGGTATCGTGTCCTGGGGCTTGTCTTGTGCTCTCGGAGCACCCGACATATTCACCCGTCTCAGCGCCTACAAGGAATGGGTGCAACAGAACATGATCTAGAACTCTAGACATAATTTAGTCTACACAATTAACTCAATGATGAAAAAATACACCATGCTTCACTTTTATAATTCTTGTATAAACTAGTTTTGTTAATAAATAACAGGACAAAGACGAATAATAATTTAATCTCCTAATAATTATGGCATAATTATTTAAGTAATCTATTTTCAATACGTCTCTTTCGTCTACTCTTATTCATCCCACAGCCAAGATACGGGTCTCCTTTCAATCGAAGGGGTTTAGAGCATACTTCACCACGCTGTTACACTGCGGGTTGGTGGAGGCCTCAAGGCCACTAGCTACGTGGACAGGCTACGGCTGACGTTGCTTAAATTGCGTGTTCGATTATGTAGTCTATGGATAAGATATATATATATAGTATAAGATGGGGGTTTAAAGATGCCCGGGTCGACCCTGCGGGGTCAGATGGCAGTCCCGACCTATACAAAAGAGGATTTTTTACATACTAAATAATAATAGTTTATTTCCAGAACAAAAATACACAGGTTTTATGCTTAGGTCTATACTACAAGATATTTACCTACAAATAAAGAAAGAATGCTCACGGATAGGCTCTCGTAGAAGACATTAGACCTTTAGCATATTATAAGTAAGAGTACTAACGTACAGTATGAACACTCTCTGCCGCTCTCACAAGTCGACCTCACCTCCCCTCTGAGACCGATGTGGAACCGTTCGCAATGGATGCAACGTCCTACAAATTGACGTCGCTTGTATTTTATTCTCCATTCAGTTTAAAATATGGGAGTATGTAAAAGATGGGAGTTACTTATGAAGTGCATGGATGTCTCAACACATGGAAAGTCAAAAAAAGTTATTCGATCCCTTTGGATGAAATAAAGTACTGATTTTTTTTATAAATTACCTAAAAAGCATGCGGCATAGTTTCATCATAACTAATTCATGTCTGTCAAAGTAGGATACAAGATACAATTAATACGAGATGAGAAAAGGATAACATTATAGCAGATTTATATGTCTCAAAGAGCAAGTGAGTGCGCAGACGCGGAAGTGACATTGCTGTCACTTGAGTTATGGTGGTTTATTGTTAATATTTACAATTTTGTTATTTACATTTCAATGTTTATTGTGCGTGATGTCATGTGTAGTATTAGTATTAAATTACGTTTGTTCCATGTGAATATGAAAATGAATCAAATCATTACGCATGCAATTATATGAATAGTAAAAAGCTCATTAACATGAAATGGTTTGACCATTACAATGAACCGGTGTTCGGAAAGGCGAACATTCTATTTAGTGGTGCTTAGAAAATATAAAATTTTGGGTAAGTTAGCAATGGCAATTATACAAGGCGTTTCGTAAATATTGACTGAAGTCAGTGTAGTGTATTTATTATGTTTTTTTTTTCTTCACTACGCCCACCTGATGTGAAGCGGTTACCATAACCATATTAACGCTCATAACATTAAATATCGCTCGCGCGCTGTCAGCTCTGGTGACCTCACTCACTCGCAGGAACACACTCAGCTCTCCACACTCAGCTCGATGATCTTCCCATTCGCTTAGCTCTCAGACATAGGTATTTAAGTGTTTTCATATTTACAACTAAGACGGTAAACTAAACATGAGACCCGTTTAATGAAAAGCCTATGCATGTACGCAAAACCAATAATAGCACGTGGGTCATCAAATAGAAACCAATCACCACCGCAAATTGAGACCAGCAATACCAAGGGATCACGCATCCGTTGCCAGCCTATACTCCTTCCTTTCTTTCTTTCTGACGACCTCATTCACTCGCAGGAACACGACAACCTTCAAGGAAAATGTTATTTAACTGCGGTATTCTGTGAGGTGGTGGTACTTCGTCAGTCGCGCTGCTTAAAAAATACGCTATGTCCTCTCTATCGTCAGAGCCTCGTCTGTCAGTCAGCAGGGTGTCATGCAGGTGAGCTTGACTTTGGTTCAAAGATGTTGATGAACCACTTACACCCCCTTACATGTCCGACTAATAATTGAATAATGTCAGCCCTAGAGAACGTCACTCAAACATAGCCACGTGTACAGACGTCATTTAGTTACTACATGCAAAAGCGCCGTTTTTGTATGGAGTGGCCGGGGTTTGCCTTTAGTTCTAGGACCGTGCCATGTAGATAGCCTAAGGTTGCAGGGGTCGCAGGGTTTTGAAATGAGTACAATTTTTATAAGCAAATTAAAAATCACAAGTTTATTAATATGAGTACATAGGTACATGCAAAATCTACTACTCTATAACGTAGGATGGTATAGGTACGTCGGAGTCCGTAACACGATGGCCGATGGTCACTGGACGCGCGTACTGAAGTTACTTGTTGGCCAACAAAAATACGAAATAATACATGTCCAAAGTTTGTACATATGGGGAAACAAGATTAGTTGGACTATTTGATCCGAAATTTTACATGAGTACTTCTCATTTGAAAAATCCTGAAACACGTGCTTACTCATTTATTTATGTGTCTATATAGTCTGTAGTCTGAGTAAAAACGTGTTTCAGGATTTTTCGAAATTCAACCCGTAAGTAGGGGTAAAATGGGGTAAAAAAGTCTGAAAATCGTCATGGGTATTGTTTTTATGGTTTATCGGGTCGCTGATTACGAAAACAACAACTATTTTATAATCCAACATAGCCGACATGACATAAATTCACCCCTGTGGGGGGTGCGGTGGGGTTAAAATGTCATAATATCAATATGGGTGTTGATTCTATGGTTTTCTGATATATATAGATGATAAAATGACATCGTTTTGAAAATGTCAACCCCTAAAAGGGTAAAATGGGGTAAAAAAGTCTGAAAATCGTCATGGGTATTGTTTTTATGGTTTATCGGGTCGCTGATTACGAAAACAACAACTATTTTATAATCCAACATAGCCGACATGACATAAATTCACCCCTGTGGGGGGTGCGGTGGGGTTAAAATGTCATAATATCAATATGGGTGTTGATTCTATGGTTTTCTGATATGTATAGATGATAAAATGACATCGTTTTGAAAATGTCAACCCCTAAAAGGGTAAAATGGGGTCAAAAAGTCTGAAAATCGTCATGGGTATTGTTTTTATGGTTTATCGGGTCGCTGATTACGAAAACGACAACTGCCCGTAAGGGGGCTGTTCAATTTCATCCACTGTTCCGAATTCTTTTTCAAATATTTTCTGAACAGGCTTTGCGTTCAGAAAATATTTAATTTCTTACATTTATCCATTACTATGTCCGTTCTATTTTTATCAAAATTAGCTTTACATGTATGTTCTTTCAACTGACGAATGATCTTATTTTCATCTTTATTAATAGTAACAGATGCACTACAATTATTACACTGGGAGCATCTCCATAGGGTCGACCCTCCTTTATTTGTTAATTTTAAATTGTACCTATGAACACTCAACAACAGCACACGCCTTTTCCTTTGACTTTCGATGAAAGTAAATGTTTTTTTTTTCATCCAATTTTAGATTTAGAAGTCAGATCACAGTAAAAATTGAACACGATCACTAATATGTAACCAGGTTATGAATGGCAGTATTAATCGATACCGGAATCATGAGTACCTAATGCCAATCAAATATCACACTTGATAATAAGTGTAACACTACTAAAAAGATTATATGATGTCAGAAAATAAATCAAGGAGTTTGCAGGTCTGTGAAATTTACATGTTTGTAATGCTTGCCATGGTATTATTATATTTATTTGTGTGGTTAAGTGTCCAGGCATTTTGAGAAATTAACGATTTCCTAAATAGAGGTTTTGTTGTAAAGACCTCTTGATAGTTAGACGTTTTGCTACATGGGCGATTAGCTAACTAGGCAGAGAGAGACATTTATATGGCAAAACAACGTTTGCCGGGTCAGCTAGCTGCTGCCCGCGACTTCGTCCGCGTGAATATCAGTTATCGTGGTAAATTCAGCTGCCCCCCCCCCCCCCCCCGTTTTCGTTGCGTGCATAAACAGTTGAAGTTACGCAAAAATCATGTATTGACATGTACTGACGAACCCTAACACTTTCAAAAATCCATACAAATATTATAAATGTGAAAGTGTGTTTGTTTAGAGTAACAAATGGATTGACATGATTTTTTTTGGAGATAGTTTAAGGCCTGGAGAGTGACATAGGCTACTTACTCTTTATCCCGGAAAAACATCTTAGGCCCAAGGTCACTATATGGCGCTGTCTCATTTCTAAATCACTAGTTGTGTATATAAATATACACAAATCAATGGGAGCTCCCCATTTGCGCTTTTAAAGCCATCGTGGTTAAAAGTAGTTAGGCAAAAAAAAAAAAAAAAAACCTTGACCACGCGGGCGAAGCCGCAGGTAACAGCTAGTAAATAAATATTTCTGGACAATATTAAGCGCAAAGCTTGTGTTATGGGTACTAGAGAACTGATATGTAATAATGTACTTAATATACATATTTATTTGAAAATACATACTTATAATACCTAGAAAATACCCAGACCAGGACAAACAGACATGTTCATGCACACAAATGTTTGTCTTGTGCGCGAATCGAACCCGCGACCTCCGAGTCAAAGTGGCCATTTTAACCATTCGACCACCGAGCTCTTAAATTAGATAGAGAGATATTTATTTAGAAAAAGAAACCTTAGAGAAAAATGTTACTTAACTAGCAACTATTAGTACCCAGTTTAAAAAAAGTAGCAATGAAATTACAATTATAATATACAGAACTAGCAAACCCGGCGAACTCCGTTTCGCCACCAGATGGCGCTGTATGTAAAAAAAGATTTTCCCGCTTTTCTTTTCAAATTTTTCCAGAATTTTCTTTGCTATAAACCTCACGGAGCCCGAGACCTTTCCAACGAATGCAAAACCGTGGAAATCGGTTCGTGCGTTCTGGAGTTATAGCGTCAGGAAGGAAAACCCGACTTATTTTTATATAGTAGATATCATTTGTTATGAATTGGTACAGTCAAAACACATACCCAGCCAAAACCACTATTGACTGCTAATCCGTCAAAAGTAGTTTTAACTAAAGACGTTGGTCAAAACTAACTGATTTATGCCGTCAAAATTAGTTTTAACCTGGTTGGGTAAGGTTATAAACTTGTGATTAACAAAAGACGAGCGAGCGAAGCGGTAAGGGTCGACTTGCTTTAGGAGAGAGAGGTAAATTTTAAAGATATGTAAGGCATAACGTATTTTTTGAGCTGCCCGGCTGGAAAAGTACCTCACAGAATACCGCAGCCATGTAACAATTCCCCCGATTGTTGTTGTATTCCTGCGAGTGAGTGAGGTCACCAGAAAGAAAGGAAGAGTTATAGGCTGGCAACAGATCGGTGACCCCTTGGTATTGCTGATTAGTGCGATTGCGCTTGGCAAACAATCTAATTTAATATAATGTGTATCACTTATGAGATACATTGTGTTTTCATGAGCAGCATATTTGTGTAGTCATCAAATATGCTCAGAATAGATGAGTCCACTCGAGGTACACGCGCAGCAAAGACTGGCAATGTAGTAGCGCTCTGTCCGCTTTTGTCGGTCCGACCCCACTTCAGCCCACCTCATCGCAGCCGTCATCCAAGCCAATGGTTTGCATCCTAGGCACCAAAAGTCAATTGAGTGACTTTATTCCAACCCCATTGATTGACTTATAATTTTCAACACCAGTTTCCGACATAAGTCTAACTTGATGTATAATTCATTTTTTAATGCATTTCTTCACGAATTTAATTCAATATTTACTTCCAAGGAAATTACTTTTACTAATAGCCTCGTCTTTGGTGACACATGTTATACTATGAAAGATAATTCAATAATAGTGAGGAATTTAAAGAACATGTAAAATCATACTCGAAAATTTTCAAATGCGTTTGTCAAGTAGCAAAATCTATATTTATTAAATCAAAAATTAGAAATAGTAGTAATAAAATTAAAGCCACTTGGACGGTTATCAATGAAGATACTGGGAAGGGCAGGACAAAGGATTCAGAGTTTAAATTAAGTATCGATGGTGATGTTACCAAGTCAGATTTAGAAGTTGCCAATGCTTTTGAAAGATTTTTTTCTGCTTTCCCTGTCACTTTAACTAGTGCTTTGGGCTCTTCCACCTCCGTTGCAGAGTCATTAATTAAAGATAATGTGCCTGAATTTTATAACGATTTTCATTTCCGTCATGTTAATGGGTCTGATCTTAAATTCGCATTTAAATCATTTAATATTAAGAAAACGGCTGATCTATGGGGCATTTCTGTACATATTATAAAATCTTTATTTGACATTGTTGCTCCCGCCTTAATTGTGATATTTAATAGATGTATTGATTGTGGTGTTTTTCCTGACTTGATGAAATTGAGCAAAATTATTCCTTTGTTTAAATCAGGTAGTACATTAGACCCCACAAACTTCAGACCAATATCAATACTACGTACATTTAGTAAAATTTTTGAAAATTTTACTAAATGTAATGTAGTTTTTAAGGTAAATAGACAACAATCAGAAATTGACGATGTAAACAATGCTCTTTCAAAAATAGTAAACTAGTTTAGTGCTAATAACCTGCTTTTAAATGGTAGTAAAACCAAATATGTTATATTTTTTACAAAAAATGTTAAACAAGTAAAAACCAGAGTGGTGATGGACAATGAGAGATTGGAATTAGTCAATAAGGTTGTCTTCCTTGGTATAACATTAGACTCTAAATTACAATGGGGCCCACATATAGAAACGTTATCGGGTAGACTCAGCTCAGCAGCTTACACCGTAAGGAAAATACGTCAACTGACTGATGTTGACACTGCGCGTTTAGTTTATTTTAGCTATTTTCACAGAAATATGTCATATTTTATTTATTGCTTTGGGATAGTGCCGCGGATGTAGACTCAATTTTTGTGCTCCAGAAACGAGCTATCCGTGATATTTATATGATGAATCCCAGGGAGACACTGAGAAATAAACTTAAAGAGATAAATATTATGACATTACATTCTCAATATATTTATGAAAATCTTATTTACGTTCATAAAAATCAAACCAAATTTAGGAAAAACAGTGATCTCCATCAATTAAATTTAAGAAATAAAAACAAACTCGCTGTGCATATTACTAGGCTCCATAAAATCTCTAACTCGTTCCCAGGTCAATGTATACGCTTTTACAATAAACTTCAAAACGACGCGTTTAAATTATCCATGGGTAAATTTAAGAAATATATCAAAACTAGACTATGTCATAAGGCTTACTATTGTATATCAGATTACATAAATGATAAAAGTATTTGGAAATGAATTGCTCTTGTTATGTTATGTTAATGATTGTATTTGTATTTAATGTAACGATATTGGCAATTAAAAGAGTCTCCCTTGAGCTTCTTGCCAGTTCTTCTCAAGAAGCCCCGTCGCCGGACCTGGCACTTAAATTCACTTTCACATTCAAGATAGTATGATGAAAGTGAATCTAAGCTCTGCGGATTTAGAGTAGTAATGATTTATACATGTTCTTATATTTAATTTGTATGACGTTTCTAAGTGCTTTATAAAGTCCAAGGAATAAAGATATTTTGTTTTTTTTTAATTTTAAGTATATATAAATACGATCCTGCTTAAACGAGAATACTAAATTTGAGATTTGTGAAAACGAGACTGGGTTGGAACTGAATTTTGACTACATTTTAATTACGAGAATTGCTGCTTTGTCAACCATCTTATTTTTGATAGCAAATATCACATTTGGCCTTAGATTAGTGGTAATTGTGTTTGTCTTCGCTGGTAGAAACCCTGGAACTCTACCGATTAAGCTAAAGATGTTTTTTAATATCTAAAACGTAAGACTTATTTTTCGAATTAAAATATTCGATCGTAATCGGGTTCAGCTTCGGCGGTAGGCCCCCAGGACTCGAAGCGTGAAGGCTCCGGATTTTGAAGCTTAAAACTCAGACATGTTATCAGTTCTTTTTTCATTAGTCATCAGTTTTTTATTCTGGGGCAAGACGGTTTTTCGCGGCACTATTTTGCTAGCGATAGGGTACACCACGTGTAGGTGAGGTAATATATACAAAAGGCTCGTTTTTTATTTTGTTACATATATATAGT
Organism: Hypsopygia costalis; assembly: GCA_937001555.2. Classification (NCBI taxonomy): domain Eukaryota; kingdom Metazoa; phylum Arthropoda; class Insecta; order Lepidoptera; family Pyralidae; genus Hypsopygia; species Hypsopygia costalis. Next base: position 31,794,297 of record OW443327.2, on the reverse strand, counting down.
CGTAGCTTGTCCATGGATGGGTTTATTTATCTCGAGCTCCTCTGTGCTTTGGAGAGCACGTTAAGCCATCTGTATCGGGTGTTGTCGTTGGATGACAGTCGTTAAGTCAATTCAGTAGCCTTTAAGCGGTTTGAAAACACTGGTCTCTGCCAACCCGCAGTTTAGCAGTGTGGTGGAATATGCTCTAAACTCCTTCGATTGAGGGGAGACCCGACCCAGCTGTGGGATGAAGAAGGGTTGACGAGGAAGTTATAACAATTACAATTATTAAAGTAAAAATATATAAAACTAGTTTACACCAGAATTATGTAAGTGAAGTACGGTGAAATATTTTAATACTTTTAGATATATTTATTTAATTTACCTATTTTAAGTATTTACTGTATATCATTTAGATTTATTATTTAGATCATAGGTACATTTTGCAATAAGATTTGTCATTTTAAGTTTTTTTATGATATATGTTGCATAAAGTATTTAATACATATTCTAATAAAAAATATTGAACAAAAGTTGTCCTTGACATCACTCGATTTCAATTATTTAAGGCTAAATGCTTTTAATAATTGAAATCGAGTGATATTAAAGTATTAATTATTAGGAGTTTAAAATATACTTTGTCTTTGTCCTGTTATTTATTTACAAAACTAGTTTACACCAGAATTATGTAAGTGAAGTACGCCGAAATATTTTCATCATTGAACTATTATTTGTCTAGACCAGTGGTTCTTAACATATAGTCCGCGAACCACCAGTGGTCCATGAGGACATCTCAAGGGGTTCGTGGGCATCCTAAGCAAGTTATATTCCAGTTGAAAAATTCACTAGAAATGAAAGAACCCCAATACAGATAATAAAATACAAAACAGATAAAAAAGATACAGAAAGAACCCTAAAACTCCAAATGATCCCATTAGTTGTATGCTGAAGGAATAACAAAGCTTAGTAGCGTAAAGTACGTACCCCTCTATTTTTCAATAACTAGAGGAATGCTCGCTCAACGTTCTTGGTGGTCCATGACGTTATAAAAATTTAAGCAAATGGCCCGCTGTCAACAAAAGGTTAAGAACCACTGGTCTAGGCCAAGTTCTCTGTAGAGTCCGTGACCATGTTCTGTTGCACCCAGTCCTTGTAGGCGCTGAGACGGACGTATACGTCGGGTGCTCCGAGAGCACAAGGGAAGCCCCAGGACACGATGCCAACTTGTTGACCATCCTCGATACGAACCAGAGGACCGCCGGAGTCACCCTGAAATTTGATAAGAATAGCATATATATATAATTTCCTTTTAGAAGAAATGCGAGTCTGCGATTGATCAGAATTGACGCGGAATCAAGAACGACTTGTTTGTTTTCGCCAGTCAGATGACCTACATCAAGCGTTCGATACGATAACAAACAAATTGTTCTTGGTTCCGCGTGTGTAGCGCAGAATGACTTCTTCCATATTCAAAATATAAATTTGTCTATTTTGGCCATTTTTCTTGAATCATTTAATTTCAGACTGACTGACTCGCATATTGAGTTGTTTATCGAATACAAATTTTATAATATTGGGTAAAGTATAATGCCTTGTGGTACACCTGTCGCTAACAGAGGGCAAAATTTCGCTTAAAATTGTTGAGAAATACCAAATATGTCAATACTAACAGTACAAACGCCGTGATTAGGTTTGTGATAAGTACATATTTCAATATCTGGTACGACGTCTGGTGCGCGCATCTTCAATGCAATAACCGCAGCTTTTGCATCTTCAACACAGCGATTTCCGTCAATTGTCGTCGTATCAATCACCAGAAGATCATCGGACTCCACATCATCAGCCTATAAAAAAAAGAAATACACAGACATTAGGAAAGTTGGTGGAAATAAATAAGTAAAAGCAATTGAAAGAACTAAGCTGCTGAGGTAAATGGCTAAGCTCAATCAGAATCAGAATCAGAATCAGAATTGTTTATTCACTGGATATGGGTGAAATTATGGTCTACATTTTCATAGCATAGTGGCCTTACATATCTTGCCGATTGTTCGGCGTGTGAATGTTATGGTTTATTTTACAAACTTGTTTCTCTTATTTATATCTCAATAATTACATAATTTTAGAATCAATTAACTGAAAATCCTTACTTCCTTACTAATATTATAAATGCGAAAGTAACTCTGTCTGTCTGTCTGTCTGTCTGTCCTGCTTTCACGGCAAAACTACTGAACCGATTTAAATGAAATTTGGTACACAGATAGTTTAGAGCCTGAGGAAGGACATAGGCTACTTTTTAATGCAAAAAAAGGGTTGTAAGGGGTTAAAAGGGGGGGTGAAAGATTGTATGGAAATATCGTTATTTTTAGAGCTAGAAGCTTGAAACTTATTTTTTAGGCTGTTGATTCGATATCCTTACTAATATTATAAATGCGAAAGTAACTCTGTCTGTCTGTCTGTCTGTCTGTCCTGCTTTCACGGCAAAACTACTGAACCGATTTAAATGAAATTTGGTACACAGATAGTTTAGAGCCTGAGGAAGGACATAGGCTACTTTTTAATGCAAAAAAAGGGTTGTAAGGGGTTAAAAGGGGGGGGTGAAAGATTGTATGGAAATATCGTTATTTTTAGAGCTAGAAGCTTGAAACTTATTTTTTAGGCTGTTGATTCGATATAAATAAATATGACATTCAAAGTTTGTAAAAGTTTTACCCACACGGGGGTAAAATAACAATAGGGAATAGGGGATGAAAGTTTGTATGGAAATATGTAAGGTATAAATGAATGTTTTATAAGTTTGTTTGCCAAGAGACAAAATATTAGTGCTATCCTGATGTAGATAACATTTACGCAGTCATTACAAAATGAGAAACTGAAATTAACGCGAGTAAAAAACTTGCCAAGCATCGCGCCGTACTAGAGATGGGCAAAATGCCGGGCATTTACAATAAATGTCCAAAAAATTGTTATAAATTCCCTATTTATGCCCAAAACTAGGCATTTATTGGGCATTTACAGGTTCTTACTGGGCACTTATTGTAAATGCCAGGCATTTTGCCTATCTCAACGCCGTACACCACCCGTACACATTGAAAGCTGCCACGCGGGGGTCAGGGAGCGGGCCGGGGGTCGTTACGCGGCGTGGTACCACATGAGTAAAAAACGGTGGTACGGCACAGAAAAAATATGCCCAAGTGGGCTTGCCCAAACGTGCAGACACGTGACAATTATTATTTTTTCCGCTACAAATGCATTATTATTCACTGCACATTGTTTACAATTCGATTTGCTTACTTTAGTAGATAAGTTATTAAATATTTTTTTCTTTAGTTGGGTCATTGTTTTATTTATTTCATTCGTTAAAAGTAGATTACTTTCGAGTTTAATTAGATGTTATTACGTCATTTTTTTTTGTTGCACATTTGTATGCTAGGCAGGTACCTAAGAACGGTAAGTTAATTGCCCTCACCAAATAAACAGTACTTTTTTGAGCATTGTACAAACAAATCATTTGACCATCTGTGAATGTAAACAAAAGATAAGAAAGCTTAATAGTTTTATGAATGAGTCTTTATGCCTTTGCATGCCGACTCAGTCAGAAGTCGCAATATCCGAAAGGGATTTCTAGGAATCGGTTACAAATGGTTCATAAAAACAAGTTCTTAAGTACAAGTGTAAAAAGTTATACTTAGTATAGAGATTTTGTTTATTTGGGTCAATAAAATTAGTTAAATTTAATTCATTTGGGTTTATAATTTTTTTTAAATAGGTTTTTATACAATTAAATAAAATACTTAAATAAGTTATTTTCATAATAAGAAGTTTTGTTTTCTGTGTTTACGGTTAAAAGCAAAATAAAGTGTAAATAGTTATAGGGGTATAGCGCACTCGGTGCTAAAACTACCATTGAACTTAGCTGATGAGGACATGCCGGTATGTAACATTAGCAAAAGCAGTGAGCGCGGAAGAAAGTTGCAGCTGTGTAAGCTGTTGGTTGGGATGAATGTTCAATGTTCCACAAAAGAGCTATATAAGCACTAGATGGCACACTGCAACTCATATAAGTATTAATACGTATGTGTCTTATTTGTAAAATAATTAGCCGAAATATTTAAAAATGCTGCCCAAAGACACTATTCCACGCGGACGAAGTCGCGGGCACAGCTAGTATAACAATATATCAGAATGGCAGTTCAATATAACACAATAATCAAACATAATAAAATCAAGAGGTCAGTGCAAATAATGTTATTAAACTATGTCGATATCTAAATTTATAAGACGATTTTCATCAGATTTTTTGATTGCGAATATCAAATTTTAGTTCAGATTCATGGTACTTGTGTTAAGCTTAGCTTGTAGTAACCAGTGGTTTTAGTGGTTTTTACAGGGTCGGCAACGCGCGTGTGATGCCCCTGGTGTTACAGGCGTTCATAGGCTACGGTAACTGCTTTCCATCAGGCGGGCCGTATGCTTGTTTGCCACTTTAGTGATATAAAAAAACCCTGGAGCTCTATCGACTAATCTGAAGAGGTTTGTCAATAAAGCGTTTAAATTTTAAGACATATTCTTTGAGTCAAAATATTCGGTGGTAATCGACTCCTCTGATCTCTGTAATTAAGAAACAAAAATAAACAGGTTGCGGTAACTCATACGGTAACTGCTTTCCATCAGGCGGGCCGTATGTTTGTTTTCCACTTTAGTGGTATAAAAAAAAAAAAACATTAATTTATACCTAAGATCTATTAACGCGATCAAAAAATCCGATAGTAATCAGCTTCATCTTCGGCGGTAGGGCCCCGGGTTGCGGTAACTCAAGAAATATACCATGTTATTGTTAAAGCTGCAGTGGGAAATTTTTCCCTGTCGTCATTGCCACCACTGCAGCATGATCCGGTTGATGGTGGACAAATACTTACACCAATTGCTCCCCATCCGGCAACTGTGACTGATACGTTAGCTCCTAGGAAGTCGAAGTTCATTGCCAGAATGGACACAGTGTCAGACAGCATCACGTCGGTCTTGGTGATGAGAAGACCGATATCGTTCGTCATGGTGGCCCTCACGTAGTGTGGGTGAGTAAAGTTGTGGGAGAACTCAAAACTAGTGCCACCTCTATCCCAGCGCAGAGTGCCGACAGTACCACGGAGAGACCTAAAATATATTGAACGTGAAATATTATCCATACCAACTAACATTTGTTTGTTTATTTATTTATACGTGATTACCAAACGGTTTTGAATTAAAAACGATTTTTCCCAATCAATTATCAAATGCAATCAGACGTTAACGTATGACAGTCAGTTAGCTTATCTTCGTACATTTGTACGAATTTGTATTTACAAAGCGTATTAAATTTAGTGGGACGACGAGAATGCACACAAACGATGGCGATGATAAATATCGTGAAACAGTAGAGAGATACTAGCTTGCATCCGCGACGTGTCCTGCTTATTTCCAAAAATCTTTTCTAAGCCTATGTCACTAAAGCTAACTATATGCCAAATTTCTACCCGATCCGTCCAGTGGTTTAAGCAGTGAGGTTCTTTAAGAAACATGTGAGTTTCTGGTGTTGCGAGCGCCCATAGGCTGCGATGACTGCTTACCATGGGGCAGATCGTATGCTTATCTTCCGCCTTAGTAGTATAAAAAAAAAACTGTGCGTTGATAAATAAGTCAGTAACGGTTGTCTTTAGTAGATACAGATTTAGTGCTTCGGGGGTCAAGTAAAGCGATCAGTCCCGGGTGTTGTCATTAGATGACAGTCGTTAAGCCAAGTTGAGCAGCGTGGTGGAGCATGCTTTAAACCTTTTCGATTGAGGGCAGAACCGAACTCCAGCAGTAGCATGTACACTATATGTATATAAGATAGGATGTGTATAAGTCATGCCGATTTTACTGAGTGAAACACTTTGAAAACTATTTATAATTAAATATATATATTTTAAATGGAAAAAATTCATTTCCCCCACATAGGTGGGATTTTAACCCACGAATATTCTGGCAAGTTGGCCGAAAACAACTATTAAAATAATAATTATTTAATAAGTTTGGTGTTATCAATAAATAGACGAATTTCATTTGCAACGATGGACTGCTATGCCTTGTTTAGTAGTGTAATACTATACTACTTAATAGGTAGATGGACCAAGGCATAGCAGTCCATCGTTGCAGATGAAATTCGGGTATTTTCTTAAAACACCAAACTTATTAATTATTAATTTAATGATTAATTTAATCAATAAGTTTGATTTTTATTTTTATTACTATTTTAATAATTTATTAATAAGTTTGATGTAGTATAGTAGTGTAATACTAACAGGTAGATAGCGCCACACTGTGACTCACACAGTAAAATATAAAATGCAAAAATTCATCACCAACACAAACCTTCCTGGTAGCTCAGTTGGAAGAGCACTCGACCGGTCAACGACAGGTCGTGGGTTCAAATCTCACCTAGGCGGGGAGGTGAGTTTTTCTATTAAAAAAAGAAATATTTATAATATTCCATTCAACTATTTAAATAATTAGGTATTATTTGTAACTAATCACAAAAGCAGTTTTAGGCATAATTTTGGTGGTGTTCAACAAAATAACAAAAAAATAACATCATTTACAAACAATTTGAAAAATATATTATTTTTTTTATACTACGTCGGACCAAATGCCAGACAAGCATACGGCCCGCCTGAGGTGAAGCGGTTACCGTAGCCATATTAACGCTCACAACATAAAATATCGCTCGCGCGCCGCCACCCCCGCCGCCATCGCAGCATCTCCTTCCTTTCTGGTGACCTCACTCACTCGCAGGAACACAACAACCCTCAATGGAATTGTTATTTGGCTGCGGTATTCCGTCAGGTGGAGGTACATTTCCCAGTCGGTAGCTTACAATTACGCTCCCTACCTCTCTTTTCGCCAGCGCTTCGTTTAACAGTCAGCAGGGTAGGGCACCGCTTGTAGGTGAAGTTGGCTTTGGTTCAAAGAGTTGATAAACCACTTACAACCCAAACTTACCTTACAAGCTCACCATCGCTGTAACAAGCTGCGTTGCAGTGAGCAGCTGTGAGGACAGTTCTCTTGGAGATCAAGGAGCCCGTACAAAACAATCCCCTTAGTATAGTACCCTCTGAGAGAGCCACCATGTATTTGTGGGTACGTTCTTTGGCCAATCTGCCTCCAACGATGTAGCGTTCTGGACGGTAAACATGCCGGTAGAATATAGAATAATCTGGTTCCTGCAACTCGTCCGAGGCTGAAATCATTAAGGTCTGTTATGGCCCTATACATGATTTTGTGTCAATGTATTCGGATAGTCATAGCCAAGTCGGGTCAGAACCATCGATGGTCAGATTGATTCGGTTCGATTGAAATCTCATAAGAATGCGTTAATTGCCATACATTAAAGGCTAGCCTTAACTTATTTGTCTTCGTCTTGTCCAAAGTTTCAAGCGAACGACACAAACTTCGCGCTTATACGCTGAGTGTGTGACAAACGACTGCTCTGTCCCGTCCCGTCGACCGGGAACCGTGTATTTTCATACCTACGGTGAGGAGCGAAAACACACAAACAGATTTAAACGTAGCGCATGGAGTGTCACACATTTGAAAACCCTGCAAACAACGCGCAAACCCGAATTATTTTCTTTTTGCATTTATTTAATACCTAATATTACCTATACCATAGAGTAAGGAATTAATACTAGTCCCTGCCTATTTGTAAGTAATTAGTATTTTTTGGAAACCAAAGGATGAGGTAATGCTTAAGTATAGATCTCCCTTGCTTTTATGTATTGGGGCATAGGAGTGGGAGCTCAAGAAATTAAAGTTGTCGAGATTAAATAAGTTAGAAAACTCGCAATAACCACCCAGTTTGTAGAACAATAATTCACCCATGTCCGTATTGTTATTTTCGTCTTTGTGTCACTTTGTTTCTCAACTCTTGCTAGGCTTTTAAACAATGCGTTTTTTCTCAACACATATCTTCTACATTATTGATTAATTAATTAGATATCGAAGCGTTCCATTATTGTTACAAAGTGGTAAATACATGACGATGATTGTATTTTGGACCTTAATCTAAGTTAAAAATAACTAAACAGATTTCGATCAATAGATAGAGAAATATTGGTAGTTACAATTCATAGACAACGATTGACATCTTACTTATTTAAATTATTTTCTAAATGATTATTTCTAATAAACACACCTCAAAAACCACTAACACATCGTTGCAATGCCCAACAGAGTTCATATGTGTGCAATCTGTTTAGTGTATAAAATATTGTTATAAAATACTGTATAGTGTATAAATTTGGGGTGTAAGTGGTTCATCAACATCTTTGAACCAAAGCCAACTTCACCTGCACGCGGTGCACCCTGCTGACTGACAAACGAAGCTCTGGCGAAAAGAGAGGTAGGGAGCGTAATTGTAAGCTACCCGACTGGTGAATGTACCTCCACCGCACAGAATACCGCAGCCAAATAACGGTTCCCTTGAGGGCTGTTGTGTTCCTGCGAGTGAGTGAGGTCACCAGAAAGGAAGGAGATGCTGCGGTGGCAGCGGGGGTGGCGGCGCGCGAGCTATATTTTATGTTACGAGCGTTAATATGGCTACGGTAACCGCTTCACATCAGGCGGGCCGTATGCTTGTCTGCCACCCGACGTAGTATAAAAAAATAATATTTTTATAACTATGATATATACTACCTAAGGAATACAAAAAGTTAAGGTTGGCGGGAAGAATTATCTTAAACAGATAAGCTCGCCCTTGTTTACACTGTTTTATGTAACCACTGTATATGCATTAAAGAATATAATATGATACAATAAAAATATTGAGTATCAAATATGGCACACAGATAATAATGTTCTGGAGTTAAATATAAGTAGATTATTTAAATAAAGATTTATTATTATCAGTTATTATTCCGGTAGTGTTACGGTCACGGTGGTGTAACGACTACATTCGCGAATTGCAATAAAAAAATTAACACTGGATTTTGACGATAAATTATAATTACCATCGCTCACAGCCACGAGTACGAGCGTTATAAGCACGGAGCCAAAAACCAGCTTCATTTTTATTGTTTTTCTTATAAACTTTGATTCACATGTGAATGACGCCAATTTATACACTTCGCTATCTTGCAATTTGGTGCCCCCGGTGAAAAGTGAAACAAACCGAGATATATAGTTTTTGATATTTTGTTTATTTTATGAATCGGTAAAATGAATTCCACAACTCTGTTCTGCTTTTCGTATGTCTCAAAGTAGTAAACTTATAAGAGTGATATAAGTTTATTTTCAAGTTTATGACAAATATTTCGTGCTAATACCCTATCTAAATACTCGCGAATACGGCGCCGCGGCGGCTCGCGGTCTGGGCGCGGCGCTAGCGCACATCCGCCATCCATCCCGCCCGTGCCGCGAATGAATGAACACACGGGAATTTCAAAAATCTACTGTCTATTAATTTCTTTTAAAACTAATATTTTAGCGATAGTCGAATTATTTAACAAAATACTTATTTTTCAAAAGTACTTGTTTATTCAAAATGTCTTCAGCGACAGTAGAATGAGTGCGAGAAGTGAAAATTCGATTTTCTCAAAGTTATGTTTTTTGAGTTGAACACTTTTCACTGGAAGTATAGCATTTTGTTTCAATTCGGACGGTTTATCGGTAATGTTATAAAACCTTTTGATGAACTCGTTGCATATCTTATCTTGTAGTGTGACACCTGGCGACCCCGCCACATTCGAACTTCAACTGTGTGAAGTAAAGAAAATAATATTATACTCTTAAAGCAGTTTTTTTTATACTATGTCGGGTGGAACTGGTGGGAGTCTAGCAACGACCCGCCTGATTTGAGGCGTTTACTGTAGCTATACTACAGCTCGCAACATAAAATATCACTAGCGCGCCGTCACCCCCGCTGCCAACGCAGGATCTACATCCTTGTACCCGGACATAACGGTAGACTAGACACGTGATAAATCCGATATGCTCACTGTAGAATGCAGCGTTGAGGCATTGTATGAAAAAATACGTCCGCTTTGTCGCGCGTTCAGAAATACCGCAACCAAATAACAATTCCCTTGAGGGTTGTTGTATTTCTGCGAGTGAGTGAGGTCACAAGGATGGAATGGAAAGAGTCGCTGCGTTAGAAGCGGGTGTGGCCTTTATATGGCTATGGGAACCGCTTCACATCAGGCTGGCTGCATGTTTGTTTTTCATGGAAAATAATCAAAAATATAATTTTAGAACATTGTCAAGTAGCCTTTTGCGACTTTTCTTGTGACCGAATTGTAGATGGAAAAGATTCGATAAAATATTTTTTGTTTTTGACATTTTATAATTGACATTTACAGATTAGTTCTAATATATAATTCTTGTATTCCTAATTTATTGTTAGAAATGACATAATAATAAAGATTTGTTTCTTAGTTATATTAGTACTATTACTTATACTGTGGTTATATACAACATAATGTTTTCAGAATTTCAGTGCTGCTTACGAGTACGTATGGTTAACGAATAAAGCTGATTAGGAAGTCTGAAATTAGCAACATAATTGTAATAGGTATTTTTATTTTATAGGTACTTTTCCGAACATAACAAATGAGACAAACAACAATGAACGCAAAAAAGATAACATTTTGTGACTTATATTTGTAGATTAGACTACTGGTGGCCGTGACCTTTATAATCTGCTCGTTTGGACATTTACTAAAATAAAGAAAATACTTATAAATGTTGATTTAACTCTACTGAAAAGATCTCTGCAATATTTTTGAAGTGAAAACTTCTTTAGCGGCGTTGTGCACTTTTTGAGATGGGTAAAAAATGTTAAACTCGCGTCAGGACACGTGACCTGATCGAAAATTCGTAAGACGGAGGGAGCGTTGACCGCCGGCGCGGCGTAGGAGAGGAAGTAATATCCCCCTCTCTTTCTACCGCGCAGCAAAAATGTATGCCTGCTAATGCTGTTTATTTTTAATCTATAATAATAAAAGGCTTTGTCCTCACTGACTGACTGACTGACTGACTCACTAATCAACGCACAGCCCAAACCGCTGGGTTTAGAGATTCCAAATTTGGCAAGTAGGTTCCTTATACCGTCTAAGGGTGCACTAAGAAAGGATTTTTCAAAATTCATCCCCTAAGGGGGTGAAACGGGGATCCAAAGTTTGTATGGGGAAACAAGATTAGTTGGACTATTTTATTCGAAACTTTACAAAGGTACTTCTATAGATAAATGAATAAACACGTGTTTCAGGATTTTAAAAAATTCAACCCCTAAAGGGGTAAAATGGAGTAAAAAAGTCTGAAAATCGTCATGGGTATTGTTTTTATGGTTTATCGGGTCGCTGATTACGAAAACAACAACTATTTTATAATCCAACATAGCCGACGTGACATAAAATCACCCCTATGGGGGTGCGATGGGGTTGAAATGTCATAATATCAATATGGGTGTTGAGTCTATGGTTTTCTGGGACGTCAATTACGAAAATGGTATCGATTTGAAAATATAACATAGTGGACACGAAATTACTTAAAAGGATTTTTCAAATTTTACCCCTAAGAGGGTGAAACAGTTTGTGTAGGGAAATGAGATTAGTTAGACTTTTTTATCCTAAACTTTACACGAGACTATACTTCTATAGATAAATGAGTGAACACGTGTTTCAGGACTTTTCGAAATTCAACCCAAAAAAAATGAATTATGGGGTCAAAAAGTCTGAAAATCATCAAGGATCTTATTGTTTTTAAATTGAGGTTAGGTGATGGAGTTAGCCTGTTCCGCTCCATCTCCTACCACATGCATGGAACGGAGGTGTATCATCAGAAGGTTCGTGCCACCATTGTTCACGTATACGTAAACAACTGGAACGATGAGTTATTGAGTGAGGACAGTAAGAGATGCGCTGTTGAGTAATCTCTCTTTATACCCCGCATTTCCATTATTCCATCAGACCACCCCGTTCAATTTAAGAGACTTCAATTTCCCATAAAGGTGTTTTGCTATGACTATTAACAAAGCTCAGGGGGCAGTCTCTAAAGGTCGCTGGGGTTGACTTGAGACAGGACTGCTTCTCTCATGATCAGTTGTATGTAGCTTGCTCAGGAGTAAGTTCTCCTGGAAGCCTTGCAATTTTGGCTCCTGGTGCAAATGCCAAAAATATTATTTACCGGGACGTCTTAACCTAAATGGTGTATGTTTGTAATAATGGTCAATACGAAACAGTCCTTTACGGGGAAAAAATGAAATATCTGGAATCTTAACAAAAATAGACACAAATCAGGAGTGTTCCCGTAGCGAAGCACGGGTACTTTGCTATTGTAATATAAATTGATATCTTTGTGTACGATAGCGCAACAAATGAATATTGTATTTTATCACATAAATGATAGTACTTTTATACTGATAAACAAAGCAATTCCCTAAACATTCCAAAATATTCAAACTTGCACAACGTTAACGTTCAAGTTTTCATTTGGCACTCCCGGAGTGCAACCCGATTTCTTTTTTATATGAGTTCCCCGATTTTCATATTATTTTTTATATTATTTTCCATCAGGTGTTCCCCGATTTTTATATTATTTTTTATATTTTTTTATATTATTTTCCATCAGGTGACCCGCAAGCGAGCATACGGGTCACCTGATGGAAAATAATTAAGTCTGCCCATAGAAATTAGCAACACCAAGGGACGCCGATCTGTTTAAGGGCCTTTTAAGGGAAAAAGGTTTCTGTAAATAATGGTACTGTTTCATCGACAATTGATATAATTTCAGTTTTATTCACTTTTTTTTTTTAGCTTTATGTGAAGAGTCGAGGCATTGTTACGTACGTCAGTTTAAACGCTCACGTAACTGTACCGCACCGGCACCGTAGCCTATCCTTGGATAGGTTTATTTATACATTTACATTTTTTTGAAATTCTTTGTTGACCGTAGCTACCAAAAATCTGTTGTTTTGGATTAAATGTCCAACAAGTCATAATTAGTATGAACGCGCGACAGAGCGGACGTATTTTTTTATACAATACTTCAACGCTGCATCCTACAGTGAGCATATCGGATTTATCACGCGTCTAGTCTACCGTTAAGTGTGCGTTGGCAGCGAGGGTGACGGCGCGCAAGCGATATTTTATGTTTCAAGCGATATTTTATGTTACAGTAACCGCCTCAAATCAGGCGGGCCGGTGCTAGGCTTCCACCCGACGTAGTATAAAAAAAACCGGCCAAGTGCGAGTCGGATTCGCGCACGAAGGGTTCCGTTACGGAACGGATAGATAATGGTACGGAACTTCCGTACCATTATCTATAAAAACGGCAAAAAATTCACGTTCGTTGTATGGGAGCCTCCCTTATATATTTGTTTTATTTTAATTTAATAATTTATTATTAAAGTGAACATATAACTAAATATGCTGTGAATATTTCAAGCGTCTACCTGTTGCCGTTATCAATATCGAGCAAAAATATCACGTTTGTTGTATGGGAGCCCCCTTAAATATTTATTTTATTCTGTTTTTTAGTATTTGTTGTTATAGCAGCAACAGAAATACATCATCTGTGAAAATTTCAACTGCCTTACTATCATGGTTCATGAGATACAGCCTGGTGACAGACGGACGGACGGACAGACAGCGGAGCCTCAGTAATAGGGTCCCGTTTTCCCCTTTGGATACGGAATCCTAAAAACTGCTTTATGAGTATATATATATATATTTTTAAATATTATTTTCATTACGTCGCACAGCTGAAATTCAAATATTGCGGGGTCGCCAGGTGTCACACTATAAGATAAGATATGCAACGAGTTCATCAAAAGGTTTTATAACATTACCGATAAACCGTCCGAATTGAAACAAAATGCTATTATACTTGCAGTGAAAAGTGTTCAACTCAAAAAACATAACTTTGAGAAAATCGAATTTTCACTTCCAGCTCACATTCTACTGCTGTTGAAGACATTTTGATAAACAAGTACTTTAGAAAAATAAGTCTTATTTTGATAAATAATTCGACTATCGCTAAATATTATTTTTAAAAGAAACTAATAGACACAGTAGATGTTCTATAGAGCCCGCGAGCCGCCGCAGTCGCTAGTGCATAGACTAAGACTCACTGGCTTGCGCGACACGTTTTTTTTATATGAGTTTGGTTGAAGCTTCGGCCTCTCGCCACTAGGGTCCCGCGCCGCTGATCCCCGGAGACTATTTGGCCAGCCTCGGATTGTAATATTGACGTACGAGTTGTTTGAATCTCGCTGGTGAGCGAGACACGTCGTCGGAGTTTGGTTGCTCGTCGTTGTGTGCTAGAAACCGTTTGTAGACGCGACACCTGCCCCCCTAGCCAAGTGTAATTCGTAGCGTAACGAACGTTAGATAGATCACGTGACATTTGTCAATTCGAACATTTTAGTATGAGCTCCACAGTTCAAATTAGCGATCGCTACGCTTTTCTACTTCGCAAACTGCCATTTGGCTAGCCCCCCTGGTCGGTCGTCGCCCGGTTCATCGGTTGTTTGTCATTAATGCATTAAAAGTATTTGATTGCGTTATTTGGTGATGCATAGTGCCGCAGTAAATATGTTGTTATAACTCGCGCGCCTGACTGTAATTCGTGATTTGTGTTGCGCGTGGCGCCGATGCGCTATTTTGTAAATCCTTGTACCTTTGTCCGTGATTAATTTTACATTCGCGAGTGAGTTGTCGCTCGTCTTCGAATTGGCTGAATTAAATAAATAAGTGTTACTGAATAGTCAGTTGTCGATGTGTTGAACTATTGAACACTGTGGTGAGTTCGTTTGCGAGCGGTGGTTGCCGTTGAACGTTGGAAGAAGCTCCGGGACTACATTACGTGGGGAGCCCCTAGCTCCTGAACGTACCGCCGCCCCTAGAAGACCGCCGAACAAAGCCGTGAATCGTATTTTGTAGGTCCTAGGGCCGTTAACGTGTTCTTCATTAAAAGCCCGATAAGGCGTCGCTTAAAAACGTCTCCGCTGCACTGTCCGTCACGTATCGCTTTGCGTCTGGCAATAGGTAGTTTTGTGGAATCCTAATTCGCCGACCGGCGTCACGGGCGTCTGATGGAAGACGCAACAGTAGACTTTTTAATTGACTTTCATTTTACACATTTTTATATCTTTGGTATAAGTACCAAGTTCATGAACATCATGTCTTCAACCAGTCTGCCCGGCAGACTGGTTGAAGACTACCTGATATTCATGTCATGCTATGATGTTCAAGAACTTGCAAATTATGTGTAAGAAACATTAAAATATTATAATATTGATAAATAAGAACTAAATCTATATATGCAATGGTATTAACACGAAATATTTGGCATAAACCTAAAAATAAACTTATATCACTCTTATAAGTTTACCACTTTGAAACGTACGAAAATCAGAACAGAGTTGTGGAATTCATTTTACCGATTCATAAAATAAACAAAATATCAAAAACTATATATCTCGGTTTGTTTCACTTTTCACTGGGGGCACCAAATTGCAAGATAGCGAAGTGTATAAATTGGCGTCATTCACATGTGAATCAAAGTAAAAACTTTGATTCACATGTGAATGACGCCAATAAAAACTTTGATCATTCACGCGGGGAAAGTTATGTACAACGATCTCATCATCCCTAGCCCGGTTGTCGTAGAGAATGCAGTTATTGAAGTGGTTAAAGACTACGTCTACCTCGGACGCCATACAGCTGGGCCGGGGTAATTTCAACAAAGAGATCGATAGACGCATTCCATTGGGCTGGGCAGCTTTTGGAAAGCTTCGGCACATCCTCGCCGCAGATATACCCCAATGCTTGAAGACCAAAGTGTTCAATCAATGCGTCCTCCCCGCTATGACCTACGGTGCAGAGACTTGGACGCTGACCGCTGGGCTGGTCCACCGACTAAAAGACGCACAGCGAGCGATGGAGAGAGCAATGCGTGGAGTTTCTCTAAGGTCTAAGGGATCGAATCCGGAACGAAGAAATTCGACGGAGAACCAAAATGGTCGACATAGCTCTCAGAGTCAGCGAGTCAGCGGTGGGCTGGCCAAATCTGCCGAGTGCCGAAATGGCAGATGGGGGAGGAAAGTTCTAGAGTAGAGGCCACGTATGGGGTGAAGAAGCGTAAGGCACCCCCTCTATAGATGAACCGACGATCTCAAAAAAGTGGCTGGTAGCGGGTGGATGCGGAAAGCGGAGCGGAAATCGCATAATAATAATAATATTGGGATAGGCCTATATCCAGCTACCACCAGTGGGTAGGTACAGGCTGATGATGATGATGATGATGATTTAACTCCAGAAGATTATTCTATTCTGTTTTCCCATACGTTTTTAATTCAAACCAAATCCACAGTTTCATAGATACGAGTATGTTTCAAAAAACGAATTAAGGGAAAAAGGATTATGTTTCTCCTAATTCACTTGAAAACTCGTGTGTACGAGTTTTCGGAAGAGAGCTTATGAAATAGTCACTAATATTAGTGACTAGTGTCAGACCGAATGTTCGGTTTCGGTTTCGGTTTCGGTCGAGTTTCGGCAAAAATAACGAGTTTCGGTTTAGTTTCGGTTACGGCGGCAAACCTGCCGAAACTACGACCGAAACCGAAACTTCATTCGGGAGTTCCTGCGCTGTGCTCGGTCATGTTCGGCGCAGTAAATTCCATCCAAAATCCAAGCGACGAAGACATTTTGCCGCATCCACGTGCCTAATCATGTCGTGGCTTGTTTGCGTTTGCAGTGCGTTTTGTTTGTTGTTTGTGAGTTTTCGTGTGATTTATTTGGAATTCGGTAAGTTTTATCATGTGATATTGTATTAAGGGTGCCTAGGTAGTAAACATAATAATTTAGTATAACAAACTAATGCATAGATTATAGTAGAATCGAGTCTAACATAACTATCTGAATATTTTGTGGTTAATTTAACACATTCGATATATATATATATATATATATATATTTTATACTACGTCGGTTGGCAGACAAGCAAACGGCCCGCCTGCTGTGAAGCGGTTACCGTAGCCATATTATCGCTTGCAACATAAAATATTGCTCGCGCGCCGCCACCCCCGCTGCCAACGCAGCATCTCCTTCCTTTCTTTCTGGTGACCTCACTCACTCGCAGGAACACAACAACCCTCAAAGAAATTGTTATTTGGCTGCGGTATTCTGTGAGGTGGAGGTACATTCCCCAGTCGGGTAGCTTACAATTACGCTCCCTACCTCTCTTGAGTTCGGTAATGCTATACGTAAACAAACAATAGTTAGGTAGGTACTTGGAACTTACTATAGTGCATTAGTGGTGATAATATTAAAGACTAGCGGCCCGTCCCGCCTTCGCACGGGTGGACAATTTAGTAAAAAATATAACCTATGTTACTCAGAGATAATGTAGCATTCTAATGGTGAAAGAATTATCGAAATCCGTCCAGTAGTTTTTGAGTTTATTCGTAGCAAACATACAAAAATACAATGTTTCCTCTTTTTAATATTATAGCAGCCCGTCCCGACTTTGCACGGGTAGCCATATTTTTTTTTATTTTTTACATTTGTTTTTGTTGTTTTTTTTTATATTTTTTAAACGCAATTTAAGCAACTCTTTTTCCCAGCGACTATCGAATAAAATTTTAGAATACGTACATGAATATATGGTGTCACGGACTTTTAGTAGATTACAATAATATCTACAAATCAGTAGTATTGTTCTATCATCAATAGTTCTCGCAGCGACAGCAAAGAATGATTTGATTTTTTAATACTTTAGGCGTTTACTTATACAATATTGCAATTCTCGTCATAACTTTTAAACAGTGCTTCCGATTTTAATCAATTAAAAAGGATTTTACTTCTAGATAGATACCCTTGATGATAAAACTATATATTTGGATAAGGTAAATATCTTGAGAGGAATTTGACCCACTTTTGTTATTGTTGGAACATTAATTGAAAAATAGAACACAAAATCTCTTATTGTGACTTAAATATAGGAATACATTGTTTTGTTATAACATCAACAGTTTTCACATCGCACGTCAAGAAAGATTTTTGTTCTCTACCTTGTGTTACAATATTGCAATTTTCTTACGCATCCCTAATTTTTTAGAAATTAAAATATAGCCTATATTACTCCCTGATAATGTAGTTTAGAAATCGGTCCAGTAGTTTCGGAGCCTATTCGTTACAAACAAACAAACAAAACTTACCTCTTTATAATATTAGTATAGAAGTATAGATTTAGAGTTTCAACGTTCAATTTAATAATTATAACCAAGTATCTCGCAATTATAACGTAACGTATTTTTTTTTTATAATACGTCGGTTGGCAGACAAGCATACGGCCCGCCTTATGTGAAGCGGTTACCGTAGCCATATAAACGATCGCAACATAAAATATCGCTCGCGCGCTGCCTCCCCCACTACAGACGGAGCATCTCCTTCCTTTCTGGTGACTTCACTCACTCGCAGGAACACAACAACCCTCAAGGGAATTGTTATTTGGCTGCGGTATTCTGTGAGGTGGAGGTACATTCCCCAGTCGGGTAGCTTACAATTACGCTCCTTAACTCTCTTTTCGCCAGAGCTTCGTTTGTCAGTTAGCAGGGTGCACCGCGTGCAGGTGAAGTTAGCTTTCATTCAGAGATGTTGATGAACCACTTACACCCCCATTTATAAGAAAAATACCTACAATTAGTTAATTGTTTCGTAAAAGTTTCGGTTTCGGTTTCGGCCGAAACTGAGACTGTTGCCGAAATGCGGTTTCGGTTTCGGTTTCGGTCGTAAAAACCAGTTTCGGTCGGACACTATAGTGACTGCTTCATACGGAGTATTGCAGTATCGCTCGCATGTTGCTATTATTACCTTACCCACTCTCAAGAACACATCAAGTCTTTGATAGAGATTTTCTGCAAGGTAAAGTCACTCTCTCCGCAGTCCGGCTGCTCATCTGATTCATTGCTCGTAGGCACTACACGACGTATATACTAATTCAATTATTATAAAATAACAATATCTATTTTGTTTAACATAAATAAATATAACTAAAATTAACTTAAAATTTAATTTGAGACTCTAAAATCGGGCATCGCAGTATAAAATATACCTACAAAAAAAACATTTCCCCACCCATATATTCTAAGACCAACCTGCCATACTCTGTGCCTTGTGGTTATTCTCTTCCGGTACATACTTATTGTTTACATTTAATACTTTCATGGTTTTAATCCAAAGAGCTCTAACATTTCTTATGCAGAAATACCATATTTATCTACTAAAATAATTATTATCAGGTAAGATTTTATAAGAGTTTTTAAAGAAATCTAAGTAGAAGCACAAAAGCTTTTTGAGTTCATGGCAAACAAGAACATTAAGTTTTACCGTTCTTGGTGGCAACGATTCTTAAAATTATAACATTTAATTTTAACCTTCCTCCTGGGATGTTTGAAACGAAATATCGAAACAATCGGAGCGTAGGGAAAAAAACCATTTCACAAATCAAAGACACATATAATTTACATAAGTACAACACACATATTCGCAATGAATTCGAATTTCTATTTTACGTAACTAAAAAATTGCTTGGAAAGAAGAACCAATTGGCTGCGAATTTACATTAAAATAGTATGTATAATACACAGTTTATTTTATAAAATAATTCAATATGTACTTAATTTTATAAGCTATACAGAACCGATAAATCATAAAGTAAACTTAGTTTATAGACATTTGGTTTTAAATTAATACTTTATAACGCCAAAACATTATTGTTATAACTTTGAAATCAATAAAATTTGGAATAAAACCTATAAAAAATAAATTAATAGTCTTAGCTCAATTTAATAGATGAACAACTCGAAGCTAGCTCGCCCGTAGCGACTAGATCTGTCATAGTGATAAAGATCACGGGTCCAGACGCGGCACTCCACATTTATCAAGACTCCACCTGAAATAATATGTTTATTTTTATTATAATAATGTCAAGTCACATCATATAACATTTTTACCAAATAGATGACATAAAAGTCAAATTTGTTACAGTTTCCAATGCACCATTTTGTATAACAGTGCACTGGAAACTGATGGTGGATGACAGATGGTGGAATCAATAACACTCCATTTGATGACTGATAGTGTAAGTAAATATAAATATAAATATTGTCAGACAAATTACACAGCGCCATCAAGCCCCAAAGTAAGCGAAGGTTGTGTTATGGGTACTAGACAACTGATAAACATACGTAAATACATTTTTTTTTTTGTAAATACATACTTATGATACATAGAAAACGCCCAGACTAAGACAAACAGACATGTTCATGCACACAAATGTTTGTCCTATGTGGGAATCAAACCCACGAGCGTTGGTGTCGAAGGCGTGTCATTGACCGCTACGCCACCGAGCTCGTCAAATACATATACATGTATATTGATGTAGTATGTAGACTGGTACACACACTGTATTGAATAGTTGGATTTATTTTCATAATAATAAAAGTAGAAAATCAGAATAGAAATAAAAGAGAATAGCTTGATCCATTCCACATGATAACCCTTTTCAAAAATCTAGTAACAAGTTAAGTTAATTAAAAAAATCGAAAACCCGACTGCACCTACAACAGATTTATTAATCACGCGTAACAATAATATAATTCCATACAAGCAAAGCCGCAAGCAATAACTAATATATAAAATATATATTTGAAATCTGGTCATCGAGACCTTTATTTTGATACCCATATCGATATATTTAGAAGAAAAAAAAATTACTGCAACGACAATTTTGCGGCTCACAGTCGCCATATTGATTTTTTTATATTTGATGTAGTCTATGTCACTCTCACAGCAAATACGAATCTAACGACACCTCTCAAGCTAAAATCCATCCAGCCGTTCAGGCTGCAGAGCGTGCCAAACAATTATACATACATACATACTCTCGAAAAACATAACCCTCCTTCTGTCGCAGTCGGGTAAAAAGAGTCCCAAGTTCAACTTACGTCGTGGGTTTTCGAAGAACACAGCCATCACAGGCGCTGGAACCTGATCAGATAGGTTCCTGGAGGCATACGGAATGCGATCAGCGGTGTGCAAACGCTCAAGTGGAAATCCAGGCAGGCCATTTGGGAAGTAATGGATTGGTCCTATGTTCTCCTCATCAGCACTATACTTGCCTCCACACGTCACCCATGCAAAGTCCCCGTATTGAGTGGCTTGATATTGTTTCTAAATATAAATACAAAAGAGACCTCACTTTACAAAGAAGTTTTATTAGAATATTCGTCAGTTAACTTTATACCTTTTACTGTTCAACAGTGTATCTGTGCAAGTTACGTTAAATCTGATTTTCTTTTACTCAATGCAAACCGGGTTTATTTTGAATAATGTGTAGATGTTTGTATCTATATAATTTATATCTAGTTAATTGATTCAGGTGTTATTTTACGGAAGTCAAATTTACAGGCAATTTGATCTACACTACTTTGCGTGCTTCCGCCACCAATTAGTTCATGCAAACTACTATCTGTGGATGTTGTTCTAATCAACATCCACAGATCGCCTGAGGATGCCTCGCGTAGAGGCGAAACACGTGTCGCAGAGACGACCACGGCAGTCGGGGCAGCGGCGGTCGCATGTATCTTCTGTTTCAGATGTTGGAGATTCGCCGAGACGACCACAGCAGCTGGAGCAGAGACGACCAAAGCAGCCACGGCAGTCGCATGCAACTACTAACGGTAGTGGGCGGGTGCCGGCCGGCAGTAGTTTGCATGAACTAATTGGTGGCGGAAGCACGCAAAGTAGTGTAGATCAAATTGCCTGTAAATTTAAATCTATCTCATGGCAATATATGTTTTTATTTACCATCAATTAATCAAATATCTATTAGACTAATGCGTATAGAAAAAAAGTAAAGTTTAAAAAGAATGCGGTTGTTTGGTTTATTACACTAGTTAACATTAACCCATTATTATAACTATTCTAAGTGTATATGTGTAGAAAACGAGTATATTTAAAGGAAACGTAGAATACCGATTTTCTTACACAAAATAAAGTTATTCTTACCATGACATGTGTCAGATGATCTGGCATCTCATTGGGCAACGGTGATGTGAAATTGTAGGGCTCTGGAACCCAGTAGTGGATCTATAAAACAACATTGAAGTACTGTATTGAATTACTGTATTGAAGTTTTGGGGTGTAAGTGGTTCATCAAGATCTTTGAACCAAAGCCAACTTCACCAGCACGTGGTGCACCCTGCTGACTGACAAACGAAGCTCTGACGAAAAGAGAGGTAGGGAGCGTAATTGTAAGCTACCCGACTGGGGAATGTACCTCCACCTCACAAAATACCGCAGCCAAATAACAATTCCCATGAGGGTTGTTGTGTTCCTGCGAGTGAGTGAGGTCACCAGAAAGAGAGGAGGGAGATGCTGCGTTGGCAGCGGGGGTGGCGGCGCGCGAGCAATATTTTATGTTGCAAGCGTTAATATGGCTACAGTAACCGCTTCACATCAGGCGGGCCGTATGCTTGTCTGCCACTCGACGTAGTATAAAAAAAAAACTGTAATAAGAGCCAATGTAGTAAATATGGAGTATTCAAAAAGTTATGAAATTGAAGGTACATTTGATAACATACTAAAGTATTGAAAAACAACATAAGAGTATCTACACAATTTTGCTAATTTGTCCAATCCCTGCACGAATCTTCACTTCCATACGTAAATTCTCGCACGCCTGTTCATTTTAGTGTAAACCAAAATCGTTTATAGTTTTTTTTTTTTCGTAATTCACAGACATAATGATAATTTTTTAAATAGTAATACTTAATACGAAAACCGCCTTTGAAATGAACTGATGTTCTGGGATATTTTTTATATGTTTTGCTAGCAATTATTAAGTAAATGTGCCGAAGATGCCAATGTAGAACTAAAAGATACTGTGCGTCAGTTATGAAACTCTGTAGTTGTTATCTATACCCGTACTTTGTACTGACTGCATAATCATTATATCTTAGGCACTTAAATATTGACGAGCTCGGTGGCGTAGCGGTCAATGACGTGGCTTCGACACCAATGCTCGTGGGTTCGATTCCCACATAGGACAAACATTTGTGTGCTTCATGCACACAAATGTTTGTCCTATGTGGGAATCATGTCTGTTTGTCTTAGTTTGGGTGTTTTCTATGTATAATAAGTATGTATTTACAAAACAAAAATGTATTTACGTATGTTTATTAGTTGTCTAGTACCCATAACACAAGCTTTGCTTACTTTGGGGCTAGATGGCGCTTTTATTTATTTATTTATAAAAAAATATATATATATATAAAATACTTACGTGAGACAGTCTTAGGAAAATGCATGGTGTTCCGTAGTTGTAACCGTAGAAGTGGTCAGCAGTACAGGGATGCGACATGTCTGACGTCTCGTAAGCTGGTGGGAGTATAAAAAAAAAAAAGTATACTATTCAGATTTGGTAGCAACAAGGGAGAATTACCAAGCGTTCAGACGATTTTGCAATTCATATTATTGGAATCGATGTGTTAGGTAACAACTCAATGTTTTAGGTCCCCAATAGTGTTAGAAACTTAAAATACGTGGTGCACGGCAGTTGAGCTTCACTTGACTAGCCATCTCTTTAGGCTTTTAATGCCTTATCACATTGCTAAGAGGGGAAGTCAAATTCCAAAAGCTTCCTACTCCTACTAATTTCTTCTGATTAAATTCTTTGTGAGTTCCAAGACAGCCGTAGTTTTACCCCCGGGACTGCAATGGACTTCATTGTTCATTGCCTTTTTTGGCGGTCGCCGCTGTTCATCCTGGCTACACAGGAGACACAGTGGTGGGAATGTGTGGTGGGCACCCGTCCCAACAAAAAAAAAAAGCTGGTGGGAGGAACATCATAAAAAAATCATGTGAAGTCATGGCGGCACAACCGTAGAAACATGTAATGTAAGGAGATTTAAGGAATCGACTTCAGCATAGCTGGTAGAGCGCCTGGTACTAATACAAATTAATCTATGGTGTTCTAATAAGTCCAATTGGCGTTTGGACTAATTATATTGGTTCGTTAAACCCCGCCGTATATTTGTCGTACCTATTCGTTTATTAGTACAGCTAATTACAAGAACGACATATAATAACGATTTGAAAACTAATTTTGTGAGCCATTTTTAACCGACACAAACAAAGCAGGAGGTTCTCAATTCGGCTGTAGTTTTTTTAATGTTTGTTACTTCATTACTCCGTCATTTATAGACCGATTTGAGAAACACTTTTTTTATTTGAAAGAGTATACTTCCAGTTTGGTCTCATATTTTTTTCATCATCATCATCAGCCTGTATCTGCACCATATGTGATTGCAGGGAGGACGCAAGTCTTCAAACATTGGGGTATTTTTTTTTTTCATAATGTAGATAACAATGTTTGAAGTACATATTCAGTAAGTCTGAGAATCGGTAACTATCTATTTTTCATACCCCTAAGTGATAAGAGTTGTCCACCCTTAACATTTTTTAAAATTTTTTGGACATTTTTTTTATAATGTGGCATTAAAACATACACACAAACCTAAATTGTCACCCTTCTACCATAAACCCCAAAATTTCTACGGCAAAACAACGTTTGTTGGGTCAGCTAGTAACTACATAATTGCGAGGGTAAGTTTCGCAGGTGCGAGGGTAAGTTTCGCACGTGAGAGGTTAAGTTTCGCAGGTGCGAGGGTAAGTTTCGCAGGTGCGAGGGTAAGTTTCGCAGGTGCGAGGTTAAGTTTCGCAGGTGCGAGGGTAAGTTTCGCAGGTGAGAGGTTAAGTTTCGCAGGGGTTGACGCCCCTGTAGTTTGGCCCGGGTAAAGAACGTCTAGCGCGTCCGTACGCGTTTCGGCGCATGATCCTACTGACTGACTGACTGACTACATAGCATGCACATACCTCTGAGGAAGTCGTTGATTTTGGTGAACCATATATGCCAGCTGCCAGGGTCTGAAGGTCTGAACTGGATCAGAGGGCGCTCCTCCAAGCGGGGCCATACTTCCAATTCTATAAACACCGTCAAATTAATACACCATCTACGAAGGACATTGAATTTATTTTCAATACTTTAATTATAATAACTTTAATATATTATAATATAATAACTTTTAAACTTTCGCAACATTGCATTGCATGCATGCACTGCAACATCGGTCATTGTGTAAGTAGCTCATCGACATCTTCCGAGCTAAAGCCAACCTCACCTGCACGTGGTGCACCCTGCCGACCAGCTAACGAGGCTATGGCGAAAGAGAGGTAGGACGCAGCGAAATATCATACTGTGCTCCCCTTTCACTGGTCAAATTGGGAGGGGGGCACAGTGCGGTCGTTCGCTCCAGGCTTGGCCAGCATCCGACTGGGGAAGTGCCTCCACCTAGCAAAAAACCGCAGCCATAATGGCTATGCTGTGTTCCTGCGAGTGAGCTAGGTCACCAGGGCTTTTTTACAGAGAAGTTGTTATGCTGACGGCAGTGAGACCAGCGGCTGTCGAACCGCCGTTAGCGGTGTAGGCGCGATGTGTTGGCGCGGCGGTCAGGGAGACCCGGTGAAACGGCTGTTCGCTGGCCGCCCGCAGGTCAGTAGGGTTCCCGAACCCGGGGATCACTTAATCTCCGCCCCGGGAGGCTGAACCGCCAGCCTGTGTAAAGTCCCTGTTGTAGTAGTCGTGCCGGAGGAGGAGACCGGAGTGGACCCGGCTGCTGCAGCAGGGGGGGACCGGGGGCCCTTCCGCTCGCCGCGCCAGCAAACCGCACAACCTACACTGTACTGCGGGGGTAGACACCGCGCTTTTTTTGTCCCTCGCGTCGTCAGTGAAACAGCTTCTCATAATCCTCTGACACCTTTTTTATGGCCATGAAGAAAAAAAGAAAGAAGTTTTCTCCAGCGGCATCCCCTTCCACACTTAACGTGGATTTCTGTAATATTAGGGGACTTCACTCAAATATAAACGCAGTTCACCACCATCTTGAAACTGCAAAGCCGACCCTACTTTTTTTAACGGAGACGCAGATATCTTGCCCGGCCGATACTTCTTACTTATTATACCCCGGGTACAAACTTGAACATTCTTTTGTACGTCGAGCCGGGGTATGTATGTACGTCCGGGATGATATTTGCTGTCGACGTCTTCACGGCCTTGAAGACAGGGACCTGTCAGTGTTGTGGGTACGCGTGGATCAGGGCGGCCGCACCCGTATCTACGCGTGCCTTTACAGGTCTCATAGCGGTGATGCAGACACAACTCGATTGATCGAGCACCTGCAAATGACGTCTGACAAAGTCATTGAAAAGTACCCCTCCGCGGAGTTAGTGATTTTGGGAGACTTTAATGCCCACCATGCCGAGTGGCTCAGCTCTCGGTCCACTGACTTCGCGGGGAGGTCTGTTCATGATTTTGCTCTGGCCTATGGTTTCTCACAGCTGGTTCATTCTGCAACGAGAATACCAGATATAGAGGACCATACCAGCTCTCTACTGGACCTTCTGCTGACCACACACCCGGATGGGTATACAGTCTCGGTGGATGCGCCACTTGGCTCATCGGATCACTGTCTCATCCGGACACAAGTGCCATGCGCTATGCGCTAGCCCTGTCGCACCCCGGTCTACCGGTTGGCGTCGCATGTGGCACTATAAGTCAGCAGACTGGGATGGATTGCGTGAATTTTACGCATCGTACCCGTGGAGGCAGCTCTGTTTCGAGTCGGAACATATAGACATCTGTGCATCTGCTGTAGCTGAAGCCATTTTAGCTGGAATGGAATTATTTATTCCAAACCGGCGGGTAGCTACTTCAGGTGCTAAGAAGCGGCCGTGGTTTAATCGGTCTTGTAGGAAAGCTAAACTCCGCAAGCAAGCTGCTTACGAGGCTTGGACCACGGCACGTATTAACGGAGCTCATAATGTTTCTGACTTGAAACGCGAGTTTAATGCTGCCTCGAGGTTCTGTAAGAGAGTAATTGCCAGGGCGAAATTCGAGTTCATCGGCAGGATTGGTGAGCGCCTAGCTAAGCACCCATCTGGGAGCCGTGCGTTTTGGTCGCTCGCTAAGGCTGCCGAGGGAAATTTTTGTCAGTCGTCCTTTCCACCACTTCGAAAACCGGATGGTAGTCTGGCCCACAGTGCTAAAGAGAAAGCCGACCTGTTGGGGAATCTCTTTGCCTCAAACTCGACTTTGAACGACGCGGGTGCTGCACCGCCCTCCATCCCGCGGTGTGGTGATTTAATGCCCGAAATCTCATTTTCTCAACGAGATGTTCGGCGGGCATTATTATCCCTCGACGTTCATAAGTCGAGTGGGCCAGATGGCATTCCGGCAGTGGTGCTAAAGCTATGTGCTCCTGAGTTGTGTCCTGTACTTACGCGCCTTTTCGCGCTCTCTTATTCCACCAGGCAAGTTCCATCATCGTGGAAGACTGCGAACGTGCACCCTGTGCCCAAAAAGGGTGACAGATCAGACCCATCGAATTACAGGCCTATCGCTGTTACCTCCCTTCTCTCCAAGGTAATGGAGCGCATCATTAACATCCGGCTCCTGAAATACCTAGAAGAGCACGATTTAATCAGCGACCATCAATACGGCTTCCGTCATGGTCGCTCGACTGGTGATCTTCTAGTGTATCTTACACATCGCTGGGCTTCAGCCGTGGAGAGTCAAGGTGAGGCATTGGCTGTCAATCTGGATATGGCGAAGGCGTTCGATCGGGTCTGGCACCGTAGTCTTCTTTCGAAGTTGCCTGCATACGGTCTACCAGAGGGTTTATGCGAATGGGTCGCTAGCTTCTTGTCCAGCAGAAGCATTAGAGCCGTTGTTGATGGCAGTTGCTCCGATAGCATGGACATTAATGCTGGCGTCCCGCAAGGCTCTGTATTGTCCCCGACGCTATTTTTGCTGCATATCAATGATATGTTGTCTATTGACAGCATTCATTGCTATGCGGATGATAGCACCGGGGACACATTTTATACGGGCCGCGCTAATATTCCCCGCTCTCTGGTGGAGGAGAGCCGCGAACGACTTGTGTCGGAAATCGAGAGCACACTAAGTAAAGTGTCCGATTGGGGGCAACAGAACTTAGTGCGATTCAACCCCTCTAAGACTCAAGTCTGCGCGTTCACCGCTAAGAAAACCCCTTTTGCTGTGGCTCCTCACTTCCAGAATACACCCCTTACTGTCGCCAAAAGTATTGGGATTCTAGGCGTTGAAATCTCCAGCGACGTCCAGTTTCGATGTCACCTGGAGGGGAAGGTCAAGCTGGCGTCGAAGAAACTAGGCGTGCTCAACAGGGCCAAACAGTACTTCAATCCGCGGCAAAGGCTTCTGCTCTACAAAGCTCATGTACGGCCGCATATGGAGTACTGTTGCCATCTGTGGGCGGGAGCGCCTAGATACCAGCTTGCACCTTGTGACTCGATTCAGAGGCGTGCTGTGAAGATTGTTGACGATCCCAAACTGACAGACGGTTTAGAACCTTTAAGTCTGAGGAGAGATTTTGCGTCCCTTTGTGTGTTCTACCGTTTGTACAATAGGGTGTGTTCAGAGGAGTTGTTTGACATGATGCCCACGGCCTCCTTTTACAGTCGCACCGCTCGCCATCGACAGGGAATTCATCCTCACACATTGGAGCCGAAGTGGTCGCGTACCGTGCGGTTCCAGAGAAGTTTTCTCCCGCGTACGGTTAAGCTGTGGAATGAACTGCCTGTCGAGGTTTTCTCAGGAGACTACAGCATGGGGTTCTTCAAAAAGGGCGTGAAGAGGTTGTTACAGGGTCGGCAACGCGCGTGTGATGCCCCTGGTATTACAGGCGTTCATAGGCTACGGTAACTGCTTTCCATCAGGCGGGCCGTATGCTTGTTTGCCACTTTAGTAGTATAAACAAAAAAAAAAAAAAAATATCGCGAAAACGCGACTCATCGAGATTTTTTTATACAACTAAAGTTGCAAACAAACGTACGTTTCCATGTACGGTTCTTTTTTTCTGTGAGAGGGGGGCAAACGAGCATCTAGGTCGCCTGAAGTAAAGCAATCACCACCACCCATGGAGATCAGCAACACCAAGGGGTCGCCGATCCGTTGCCAGCATACACCCGCGATGTAGTTATACTGAGGTTCGGTCTTACAGCGATATAGCCATATAGAGATAATGTCATACAGCGGTCTAGTCATATCGAGATTTAGTCATACTGCTATCTAGTCATATCGCGAAGTAGTCCTAAAGTTTCTAACCCCTTCTTTTCTTTCTTTCTGGTGACCTCACTCACTCGCAGGAACACATCAATCCTCAAGGGAAATGTTATTTGGCTGCGGTATTCTGTGAGGTGGAGGTACTTGCCATGTTGGGCCGCTTAAAAAATACGCTATGCCCTCTTTTCGCCAAAGCCTCGTTTGTCAGTCAGCAGGATGCACCACGTGCAGGTGAAGTTGGCTTTGGTTCAAAGATCTTGATGAACCACTTACACCCCAAGATACATATATATTGATGTAGTATGTAGACTGGTATACACACTGTATTGAATAGTTGGATTTGTTTTCATAATAATAAAAGTAGAAAATCAGAATAGAACCACTTACACTTCAAAATACATTTTTGCGGCGAGGTTCCTGCGTTTAACATTTAATAGTTCTTGACAAAGGCACTTACCAACATAGGGACGGTTCAGAATGGACCCCAACATTAAACTCAAAACGGCACCTGTCAAGGAGACAAAGAAAAAATATTAAGGAATCTTTTCTATCGACATTTCTGTCACACTAGAAGTCGCTAAAGGCTTCTTTACAATATACAAGCATGCGGCTCGCCTGATATGAAGCGGTTACTGTAGCCATATTTTTTTTTTTATAACTACGTCGGGTGGCAGACAAGCATACGGCCCGCCTGATGTGAAGCAGTTACCGTAGCCATATTAACGCACACAACAAAAAATATCGCTCGCGCGCTGCCACCCCGCTTCCAACGCAGCACCTCATTCCATCCTGTTAACCTTACTCAGTCGCAGAAATACAACTTCAAGGGAATTGTTATTTGACTGCGGTATGTTGTGAAGTGGAGGTACTTCCCCAGTCGGGCAGCTAACAAAATACGCTATGCCCTACCTCTCTTTTCGCCAGAGCCTCATTTGTAAGTGAGCAGGGTGCACCACGTGCTGGTGACGTTGGCTGTGGTTCAAAGATATTGATGATCCACTTACACCGCATGTGGCACGGTTTAGTCAACAATTTAGACAAACATAAAAATATTATTTTTTAAAGATACTTACCGACGATAACAAAAACCACAACAACAATAATAGAGATCTTCACGGTGCGTCTCTCGAGGCCCATTTTCGCGAAGTCCTTAATTCTTCTGGTGATGGAAACACCAGAAGAATCCAGGATAAAATCCTCACGTCGAAGGCCCTCACTCTCTGAATAACGCACTGCGTGCTCCTCGTCGGCAGCGGGACTGGAGATAGAAAATATTTTACTGTACGTACATAGTTAATTAATTTAGGTTTTTTTTTTTTTTGAAGGAAGTAAAATTTAAAGCCAATTTACAGGCGTGTATGTGGTTCATCAACAACTTTGAACCAAAGCCAACCTCCTACAAACTGTTCCAGATCGTCTCAGAAGGGAGGTGAGATCGACACTAGAGAGCGGCAGGGAGTGGCCATACTCGACTTAGTACTATTTTTTACCCGACTGCGACAGAAGGAGGGTTATGTTTTTCGAGAGTATGTATGTATATATGTATGTATGTATAATTGTTTGGCACGCTCTGCAGCCTGAACGGCTGGATGGATTTTAGCTTGGAGGTGTCGTTAGATTCGTATTTGCTGTGAGAGTGGCATAGGCTACAACAAATATAAAAAAAATACATATGGCGGCTGTGTGCCGCAAAATTGTCGTTGCAGTAATTTTTTTTTTCTTCTAAATATATCGATATGGGTATCAAAATAAAGGTCTCGATGACCTGATTTCAAATATATATTTGATATATTAGTTTTTGCCTGCGGCTTTGCTTGTATGGAATTATATTATTGTTACGCGTGATTAATAAATCTGTTTTTTGATTTTTTTAATTAACTTAAAACTTGTTAAATAATCCTTCGTCTGTCGGGGGTAGTATTTTATGTATTGTTGTAATATATTTCGTCACCAATTATACGGACAGCTAGTCGCTGCAACCTGTCGAGAGCCTCGAGGAGGTACTGGGCGGAACAATCCCAGAGATGCGAGCAGTACTCCACGCAGGCCCGAACTTGAGTCTTGTACAAAAGACAAAGCTTGTCCGGCGCGAAGAACCGCCGCACCCTGTTCAGGATCCCGAGTTTCTTTGAGGCTGTTGAAATGAGGCTCTCAATATTTTCCCTTTGGTTAAGGTTGCAGCGAATATCCATGCCTAGCATGTTCAAGCTCTCTCGTAAATTAAGCGAAGTGCTCTGAAGGCTGTGGGTAGGATGGAATGGAGATGTTTTTGTGGTAAACGCGCACACTTGGGTTTTCTGAGCATTGAACTCGACCAGATTGCTGGAACCCCATTTACTAATGAGATCCAACACCCGATCCAGTTCAACGACAAGGGTCTCCCGTTTCTCACCAATCTCTGTCCTATCAGCACCAGGTCGACCGAAATATCGCCCATGAACCGTACTGTCGTCAGCATAGCAATGAATGTTTCCTAGAGGTAGCATGTCATATATAAGCAGAAAGAGGGTGGGCGATAGAACGAAACCCTGGGGGACGCCAGTATTCACTGGCATGAACCGCGAAGCGCAACCATCTGCAAGGACGCGGATTCTACGCTCACGCAGGAAGCTAGCAATCCAGTCACAAAGCTGGACAGGCAGACCGTATGCCGGAAGTTTGGAGAGAAGTGCTAGTAAATAATTAATGAATTAAGTGATAATAAATAATTAATGAAATCAAGTATATTATATATAATATAATAATGTAAGTGTAGAATGAAATCAAGTATATTATAAATCAAGTATATTATATATTATATTTCATATATTTTAGTCTATTCACAATTCAATCTCGATTCGGTCAACTTTCAATCTGCGTTCGTAGAAAGATTACGAGAATTGACCTCCAGATTAGTGCTTTAATGTTTACAGTTTTATTTTTATACGCCTATGTATTTGCAATGTGTGGATTTAGTTTAAGAAAATTTAATAATTTGTGGATAATGTGGTTGGTTGTTTAATGATAAAAATTGTTAATTCTAGAGAAATAAGTAAACCTGATTGTACAATTGTTTATTATCCTGATTAAATAAAAATAAAATAAAATCTCGTAGCTACGGCGGGTATTTTTTTTATACTACGTCGGGTGGCAGACAAGCATACGGTCCGGCTGATGTGAAGCGGTTACCGTAGCCATATTAACGCTCGCAATTTTACTGCTGATTTGCTCGCCTTCTTGGAGCAACTTTAAAATCGGCCATATTTGATAGAAGATTCCACTAATTTTATGACACTTACAGCATAATACACAATCACTATTATGAAATAATATCAATTAACAGTTTATTATGAATTATTTTGATTAGAAGGAACAAGCTCACTCAACGTGTCCCCGCCAAAGGTCTTGTACGAATACGTCTCCGCATTTACAATGTACCTATATAATGTACCTAATACAAATGCTAATACTTCGGGGTCACCTAGACTAGATTATACTATCATAATGTAACTATTATAGGGTATCTGTTACTCTTGTACCTAAGATATTTTTACCTATAGATGCGTTATAACTACGTCCGTTGTGAAAAAAAGAAAGCAAGGGCAATTGCTGGCAAGTGGCAATTTTGCTTCCTTTTTGACGGCATTCAGTCAGTCCCGTGCCATTTACCGTCGCGGCAAGACATTCGTCTCGCCGACAAAATTCATCCCACTGCTGGGATACGGGTCTCCCCTCAATCGAAGAGGTTTAAAGCGTACTCCATCACGCTGCTCAACTGCGGGTTGGCGGAGGTCAGTGTTTTCAAGACTGCTAAAGGCCGCTGACTTGGCTTAATGTGCCCTCCGAAGTTCGGATCAAGAAATTCCGTAACGAAAATAAACATACGGTAAAAATAAATCCATCTATGGACAGGCTACGGCCGACATTGCTTAACTTGCGTGTTCGATTAGATTGACACACGCAACTACGTCAAAGTCAATTACCTATTGAAAACTTGTAGATCAAATGCCTTTTTGTGTGTTCATGTTCTTTTACGTACTGCATGTATACATACGTAGGTATTGTGTAAGCGCTTTGTAGTCAAATTTTACTGACGTGTTGTTTGCCTATGGCCCGTCTATATATAAAATGTCGTGTAGTACTATTAATTCTTGTTCTGTACAAAGGTCACAGAAGATAAGATACGTAATAAATGCAAGCAACACACACAATTTGAAGTCTCAGCATATAAGACTGCGTTTTCACTATCCTGCCGAGCGAACATTTTATTTTGAGCAATTGGTTACTCGTTCGGCCGATGTTCGTTCAAAATAGAAACGTTGTTCAAAATCGAAAGGAATAACATTGGTAATTATCGTCCAATTACATTAATACCGATCTTATCCAAACTGTTTGAAAAATGTATGCTTAAAGGCCGTGTGGTTTCCGGCAGACTAGAATAGACTCACTCAGTTTCTTCCCGTGGATATCGTACAAGGCGACTAAGGGAAATACATTATCAAATATCGATCAGGCCTTCCCAACCTGTTTGGCCAGTTTGGGGAGTGTAGGCCAAATCCTACTTCCGTCTAGGACGGACGAGAGAGGGTTGTGCTCCTGTAGTGGAGACTAAAATGGACCTGATGATGATGATGATGATGCTTAAAGGATTTATCGAATTTTGTAATAAATATAAATTAATAAGCTCTGAACAGTATGGTAAATGGCAGTTATTGGACTACTGCACTGTTTTTCGATTTATCAAAAGCTTTTGATATGATTTCGCATGACATATTAACAAATAAATTTGAACGGCTAGGAATTAGATGATCTATTAAATGGTTAACATCCTGTCAAACCAATAGACAGCAATGTGTAAATATTAACAAAATTGACAATAATAATGAAATGACAACGTATTCCTCTGAGAATAGGTGTAACAAACATGGAGTACCACAGGGAAATATACTGGGACCAATGCTGTTTGTACTATAATATATAAATGGCATTATTGACATTACGAATTTTAAATGTACCTTATTCGCTGATGACATTTATATTATTGTAACAACTGACAAAAACGCTAATACTACTATTAAGGACCATGGAAATGATATTAATATGACGATTGATAAATTTATGAAATGGACAGATTTGAAAATTAATTTGGATAAATCGAAATACATGCAATTTAATAGATTATCAAATAGTGTAAATTGTATGCAACTAAATATCCAAAAAATCCAAAATACAACCCAAATAAAATTCTTGGGAGTGAAAATATACCAAAATTTAGATTGGAAAGCTGATTATTGTTTATGTATCTCTCTTAATTCACGGGTCAAGCCCCGTCATTTGATAGGCGTGCGCGGGGATATTATTATTTGGCTGCGGTATTCTATGAGGTGGAGGTACATTCCCCAGTCGGATAACTTACAATTACGCTCCCTACCCCTCTTTTCGCCTTCGTTTGTCAGTCAGCAGGCCCCATGTGCAGGTGAAGTTGGCTTTGGTTCAAAGATGTTGATGAACCGCTTACGCCCCAGAATAACGCTAACTATGTTCAAAACAGAACGCTACATATGAACGCAGCTTTACAGGAAAATACCTCGGATCGAAGAGACACGTGAAGTTGATAACGACCTAGTAACGGTGACCCGAGTCGGGTCACCGTTACTAGGTTGTTATCAACTCCCGACACGACCCGACCCGACCCGTCCGGGTATTTTCCCGTTACGTCAACACCGTCGTGTCATGTCTCTGTATCCTACGAATCCTGCTTCTTAATATTAGTACTAGGGCTAACTCGCTGGTCGAATGTTTAGCAATGGCCACTTTGACACCGAGCTCGCGGGTTCGATCCCGGCACATGACAAACATTTGTGTGCATGAACATGTCTGTTTGTCTTGGTCTGGGTGTTTTCTATGTATTATTAGTATGTATTTACAAAAAAAAATTTAAGTACATTTATCAGTTGTCTAGTACCCATAGTACAAGCTTTGCGCTTAATTTAGGACTAGATGGCGCTGTGTAAATTGGCCGGAAATATTTATATTATTATTTATTAATTTTAAAGTTTGTGTGTTTGATATGGAACGACTGAACGAAATTATATGAAAAAAAAAATAGACATAATTATGATATATTTTATAATACATTTAAATAATTCATAATACATATATTAAAAGCTTTTTTTTATACTACTAAGGTAGAAAAACAAGCATAGGGCCCACCTGATGGCAAGCGGTCACCGCAACCTATGGACGCTAGCTATACCATGGGCATTTTTTGACCTTTTAAGTGATCCCATTTAAATTTTAACAAGATCTGACCAGTAGTTTTTGAGCCACCTATAATAATGCCGTATATATGTAGTTAAGTATGCCTTATTTTTTTATTTATATGAAAGGGGGGCAAAGGAGCATGTGGGTCACGACGATGATGAAAGCAAATCACCACCGCCCATGGGGACCAGCAACACCAAGGGGTCGCCGATCCGTTGCCAGCCTTTTAAGGGAAATACAAGCATACTTGATTAACAAATTGTAGACGCAATTGTTCGCAAATTCATCTTCTATTAGCGATAGGCGTACCCTAGGGTGCTATACTTTACCCAATATTATGAGATTAGTATTCGATAAATAACTCAATATGCTAATCAGTTTTTAATGCTCGGAAGTGCATAAATACCAAACTAACAAACAATTATATATAGCATAGAGTGTTAGGTACACTCTATGCTCGAGCACTCTCAATCTATATATTGATCCCATTTAATAGGGACCCGTTATTTTGAATAAGAGAGAAGTTATAATTCGCTACACAATCTTGCTGGATCAATATAAACTTGTTTACTAGTGTAATACTTAATAGATAGATGGCGCCACACTGTGACTTCACAGCAGTAAAATATAGAATGCAAAAATTCGCCACCGTCACAAACCTTCCTGGTAGCTCAGTTTGAAGAGTACAGGGGATAAATGTATTTGTCGCTGCCCCAGAAGGGGGAGAGGGCACAAATGGGACTAACGAAATAGATTAAATAATTTGTAGAGAGTCAAGAAATGCCCGCGGCACAAAAGAGTCTTAGAGCAACGGTGCTGCGCGCATCTCTCGCGATTCGGCTCATATGACCGCGAGGTCGGTGGAGCCATGGGAGGTGGTGGGTTAGTAGTACAGGGGAGTTTAATAACTATTAGTAATAAACTGTGTTTTGCTCAAATACAGAAGCTTCTCGTCAATGGTCATTCCGAAATGCTGGGTTAAAAAATTATATATACCTAATTGTAAAAGACGTGTCTAAGTGCCCGCGAGGGCCCACAGAATAAAGAATTTTGACTTTGACTTTGACAGAGGCAAAGTAACGGACGCTTTAAGTACTTTGACGGAGCGTTTTACTTCGCACAAAGAAATCTTTTGAAAGTAAAACAATATAATCACGATCAGATAAGTTTATTTATTCACATGAACACGAATACGAATTTTACAACAGCTTGACTGATAGTCAAATATTATATATAACATTTTAAATGTACTAAATTAATTAAATAAATTAAACGGGTCACTCACGTCTTTTTTTGAGATCGAAACTGGTCGGCTTTCCCGACAAAAAAGACGTGAGTGACACGTTTAATTAATTTAGTATAATGTCTCATGTGAGTTTTAATAATATTATTTTAAATGTACTTAACGGTAATAATATCGTTCATCTCTTATATCTTTAACATAGATTGTTAACTAAATAAAAGTAGTAGGTACAATTTAAACATTGACAGATCAAAGTCCACGTGGATAAAGTACGTTGTCATTGTCAACCCTTACTCATCCCACTGCTGGGATAGCCCCCCCCCCCCCCCCTCAATCGAAGGGGTTTAGAGCACAGTCCACCACGCTGCTCTATTGCGGGTTGCGGCGATCAGTATCTTCAAGCCGCCTAAAGGCTTGACTTGGCTTAGCAACTGTCATCTATTGACGATAGCCAGGACCGACGGCTTGACGTGTCCTCCAAAGCACGGAAGAGCTCGAGATAAATAAACCCATCCATGGACAGGCTACGGTCGAAGTTGCTTTACTTAATAATTTATTATGGTACAATATTCAGTGCTGGATTTCAGCTGAAATCTGCTACAGCTACTTGAAGCTTAACCGGGTACAAATACTTAAAAAAAAATACAACCAGCAACCATTTCTACAATGTACCTCTGACAAAAACGAAGTGAGTTTTCTTTTAATGACGTTAAAATCCAAAGTGCTCTTTGATTTGTGTTGACATCATCAAAGTAACGTCCAAATAGAGAAATTGTATGAGGTCAAAGTATGATGAGCTCGCTGGTCGAATGGTTAGCAACGACCACTTTGACTCCGAGGTCGCGGGTTCGATTCCCGCACAAGATAAACATTTGTGTGCATGAACATGTCTGTTTGTCTTGGTTTTTCTATGTATTATAAGTATGTATTTACAAAATAAATGTATTTAAGTACATTTATCAGTTGTCTAGTACCCATAACACAAGTTTTGCGCTTAATTTGGGACTAGATGGCGCTGTGTAAATTGTCCAGAAATATTTATTTATAATTTATTTATAAAGTGCACTTTGCTTAATCGCCGACGTGATAGTCAAGTCAAGCGATGATAAGTATTGCCACGATCAAAGTAACGTCAAAGTATAAATAGTCTAACGGAGAAAAGTCCCCGTAAGTCCTAGAGTCTACGACAACTACGTACTAGGATTTTGTTACGCTTTATATCTGTGACAACAACATTCAATTTAAAAAATCAGTTGTCTGTAAAGTCGGTTTACTGACGATAGTTGAACGTGTCAACGTCATAAGAAAATACTGATGGAATGTTTGTATTTTTCAAAAGAAAATTTTAATGGAACGCCTCAGAGCGAGGTAACTCCGCATGAGTCATGTTTTTTCGTGCGTGCAGCCGGCTCCATCGTATAGGCTTGTTGCACATGTTACAAAATTATAAAAACTCTCTATCAGTAACGTAAAATACAAAAAACTAGAACGATCTGCGATCTTAAAATTTTAATAACTTATGTCCGACGTGTTTTATGTTTGGTCAAAGATTGGTGGGAAAGTCCATTTTAAAGGTATGAAATTATAAAAAATAAATATTACCATTGTAGAAACAATAAAAAATACTATAACTTTTGTTACGGCACTGGCTACATAAACGCAATAATTAACATAGCTGTCGTACAAATTTCTGATTTAATGCATATAAAATAGCACGGTGTGACGTCATAACGTGGTGGCATTTGGATTGAGCGTTTTCGGGATAGTCCAAAATTGTGATCTTCAAGTTATCATAGCTCGAGAAGTTTTTATGCAATCGAAGTAATTATTTCACCTATAACTATATTATAGTGACATCTTTAAATAACACATCGAAAAAAAAAATGGGATACAAGCCTATTATAAGACGTTGTCACGTCAAAAAAAACAGGTTTCGTCTCGTAGTGGTAATGAGGTATAGCTCGATGAGTCGTTGCTTACAGAAATGCATAGAAAGACTTTCCTTTGAAGCTTTCTGCAAGCGCACTTTGAGGATGTCAACGCGTATAAAAACTGTATTATTCCTTTTTATATACAAATTATTAAATTATTAAATAGAAATAAATACTAATATGGTACCTATTTATCATGCAAAATTATAAGAAAATAAGTAAGAATGCATGATAGAAAATTACTTAGTTTTCATTTTTGAAAATTAGTTGATGATTTCGATGGCTAGAAAAAGATGCTTACACTTTTGATCAATTTTTTTCATTGGACTAATACGAACGAGTCCTTATAATTCCCCGTAGGTAAAACATTTCGAGAATCCATGTTCTATTCTACTATTCACGAAATACCTATGTTATTTTAGCGAATATCTAATTTCTATTGGGCAAGGCACCAGAAACTCAATGCAATATTTTTTTACAATTAGATTCTTGCTTTATAGAGGTAGTTCTTTTTATTTAAACTTTATTGTCCATAGAATAAGAGTACAAAAGGCGGAATGCATTTAATTAATGCTAAGAGCATGCTCCACCAGTCAACCTTTGGAAAAAGCAGATAAAACTCGAATGCGGTTCACAAAACAGAAACAGTAATGAATATACACACAATAAATACTAACTAACACACACAAAATAATATATACAAAATAATAGAAAACATAAAATTATATATGTTAATTCTAATTATATCTACAAAATTCTTTATTTTAACTCTCTGGACAAATAATCGAGTATAAATTGTATTTCTAATAAAAACAAATTGTACGTGTATTGTATTTCATTTTGGGACTACTCTACATGTAAAGTCCTTACTTATTATTAATTATAATATTAGTATTAAGTAATTTATTTTAACTCTGGACAAATAATCGAGTATAAATTGTATTTGTAATAAAAACAAATTGTACATGTATTGTATTTAATTTTGTGACTCCTCTACATGTAAACTCCTTACTTATTATTAATTATAATATTAGTATTACTTACACAGACTTAGCACTAGAACGATAAATATAATCTGCTTTTAATAAGCTTTATTATAGAGGCAGTATCAAGTTATTCGAATAAATAATACGCTATCATATTACAATACTTAAAACTATTTATTAAAGCGAAAATAATTAACTCTTACAGTCTTGTTTTGTGTGAAAGACTTGTCTTTAGAAATGTATTAGGCAGCATGGAAGTATCCTCGCCAAGTCTCCGGCAAGCAGGCGCGGCCGTAACAACCTATTCCAATTCGAAGTAAATTCTTTTTTTTCTACAGCAATTTAGCATGGCTAAGAGAATTTATTCCTGAGATGTAAGCATAGAAGATGTCTATATTTTAGAAGTAAATGGCGACTTTTTCCATTCAGTAAAAAGTACCACACATAATTGTTTGAAGCAAGTATAGGATAAAACCATAACTTCGATACAGTTTTTTTTTAATTATGCAACTTCTGATTAGAAGTGAATTAAAAACCGAATTAGGGGAAACATGATTATGTTTCCCCTAATTCGCTTTGAATCTCTTTGAAAACTCGTGTATACGAGTTTTCGGAAGAAAACTTATGAAGCAGACAAATATTAGTGACTGCTTCATAAGGAGTATTGCAGTATCGCTTGCATGTTGCTATTATTACCTTATCCACTCTCAAGAACACATCAAGCCTTTGATAGAGATTTTCTGCAAGGTAAAGTCACTCACTCCGCAGTCCGGCTGGTCATCTGATTTATTGCTCGTAGGCACTACACGACGTATATACTAATTCAATTATTATAAAATAACAATATATATTTTGTTTAACATAAATAAATAAAAAAGTTTAATTTGAGACTTTAAAATCGGGCATCGCAGTTTAAAGTATACAAAAAGAAATTCATTTCCCTTCTATTATATATATTTTAAGAACAACCTGCCATACTATGTGCCTTGCGGTTATTCTCTTCCGATACAAACTTATTGTTTTCATTTAATACTCTCATGCATTTATTCCAAATAGCTCTAAGATTTCTTATGCCGAAATACCAAATAATACCAATTATTAACAGGTAATATTTTACTTTTAAAGAAATTTAGGTAGAAGCGCAAAAGCTTTTTGAGTCCATGACAATCAAGAACAATAAGTTATACCGTTCTTGGTGGCAACGATTCTTAAAATTATAACATTACCACTTAATTTTAACCTTCCTCCTGGGATGTTTGAAATGAAATATCGAAACATTCGGAGCGTATGGAAAAAACCATTTCAAAAATCAAAGACACTAATAAATTACATAAGTACATCATTATTCACATATTCGCAACTAATTCGAATTTCTATTTTACGTAACTAAGAATATAAAAATTTCTTGGAAAGAACAACCAATTGGTTGCGAATTTACATTAAAATAGTATGTATAATGCACAATTTATTTTATAAAATATTTCAATATGTACTTAATTTTATATGCTCTACAGAACCGATAAATCATAAAGTAAACTTGTTTAAAGATCATTTGGTTTTAAATTAATACTTTATAACGCCAAAACATTATTGTTATAACTTTGAAATCAATAAAATTTGGAATAAAACCTATAAAAATTAAATTAATAGCTTTAGCTCAATTTAATTGATGAACAACTCGAAGCGAGCTCGCCCGTAGCGACTAGATCTGTCATAGTAATAAAGATCACGGGTCCAGACGCGGCACTCCACATTTATCAAGACCCCACCTGTAATAATATGTATATTTTTATTTTAATAATATCAAGTCGCATCATATCATATCATTTTTCCCAAATAGGTGACATAAAAGTCGAATTTGTTACATGCACCAGATGGAGGGATCAACGACACTCCATTTGATGACGATAGTACTTGTAAATATGAACAAGTTTTACTTTGTAGTCTCTTTTGGAAAATAATTTTGTACATGTATATTGATGTAGTACAAATATTGGTACAAACATTGTATAGAATAGTTGGATTTGTTTTCATAATAATAAAAGTAGAAAATTTGGACGTGTACTACTAGGTTAAAAGAGAATGTAGCTTGATCCATTCCACATGATACACCCTTTTAAAAAATCTAGTAAAAATAGTCTCAATTTCAACTTACGTCGTGGGTTTTCAAAGAACACAGCCATCACAGGCGCTGGAACCTGATCAGGTAGGTTCCTGGAGGCATACGGTATGCGATCAGCGGTGTGCAAACGCTCAAGTGGAAATCCAGGTGGCAGGTCAGCTGGAATGTATTGGATTGGTCCTATGTTCTCCTCATCAGCACGATACTCGCCTCCACACGTCACCCATGCGAAGTCCCCGTATTGAGTGGCTGGATATTGTTGCTAAATAGAAATAGAAGAAAGGCCTTACTTGACAATGAAGTTATATTATAATATTCCTCACTAAATTTTATACCAATTTACTGATCAACAGTGTTTCTCGATGTGTAGATATTTGTATCAATATAATTTAAATCTATCTCATGGCAATATTTTTTATTTACCATCAAATTAATCAAATATCTATTAGACAAATACGCATAGAAAGGAAGTAAAGTTTAAAAAGAATGCGATTGTTTGGTTTATTAGACTAGTTAATATTAAACCAGTATTCAATCTATTCTATTTAAACGAGTAGATTTAAAGGAAAAGAGACGTAGAATACCGATTTATTTACATAAAATAAGCTTATTCTTACCATGAAGCGTTTGAGATGATCTGGCATCTCATTGGGTATTGGCAATGGCGATGTGATATTGTAGGGCTCTGGAACCCAGTAGTGGATCTATAAAATAACACCGACGTACTATAATAAGAGGCAATGTAGTAAATGAAGTACTACCGCTTTTTTTATGACGATATGAATTATTTTCTATACCCTATATTCAAATATGTCTATAGTCGAACACTCATACTTTGATATATAAACTGGGCCGCAATGAAAGCGGGTCGGTAACAAAAACATCAATTTTTGAAATCGTCTTTATTTTTTATTTATGGTTTCAATACAATCACCAAAAAGAAATAAAATGATTTTACTTCTGCCTATATTTGTAAGGAAATAAACTTTAATTCAGTATATATTTCATAAAGCTACATAGAAAAGTTTGTTTGTTTGTTTGTATTATCTTTATTGTTCAGATTACAACAAATGAGTACATGTAAAATAAAGGGATACAAAGGCGGACTTATCCCACATGGGGATCTCTTCCAGTCAACCTTAGAGTAACTGCGTGGAGTGGATACTACAGTGATAGGCAAGTCAGTAGAACATCGAGTAATAAATTAGAAAAGGTAATTTGCAAACAAATAAATAAATAAAATACACAAATAACTAAATTATGAAACAATAGTACATAGGCAATAAAAATATTAAGTAACTTCAAGTCTCATCAGTAAAGAATCCTCTTAATCCACTTTTGAAGGACAATAACGTAGGAGCCATCCGAACATCAATAGGCAATGCGTTCCACATTTTTGTCGATCTTACTGTGAAAGAATTTGTGTACGCATTGGTGTTTTGAGTAGGTATGTCCAAAATCCGAGTCCCTGAACAACGCAGACGGCAATCAACCTCACGAAACCGAAATCGTTCCCTTAGATATAGAGGAGCAGATGGATTAAATAGCACGTTAAAAAGAAGAGTGAGTATGTGGAAGTCTCTCCGAAGCCTAATGGGAAGCAAACCGAGCTGCTTGCGAAAACGTGAGACATGGTCATATTTACGCAAACCGAAAACGTATCTGATACAAAGGTTCTGTAGACGCTCCAATTTATCAAACAGCTCTTCAGTCGGGTCCAGATAGGCCACATCACCATAATCCAATAAGGGAAGGAGAAGGGACCGTGCCAACATCAATTTAGTACTGAAAGGTAGAAAATCTTGCAGCCGTCTCAAAGAATGAAGCGACGCAAATAATTTACGACTAACCTCGCTGATCTGAGGCGCCCATGACAATGTTTGATCCATGACAATACCTAGATTGCGAACAGATGAAGAGAAAGGAATAATGGTACCTGAGAAAACAATGCTAGGTATTGTCCTGGTTACCAGTTTGGAAATAAAATAAGGACTTCCTATTATAATGGCCTGGGATTTTGCAGGGTTAATTTTTAAACCGAAATTTAGGGACCAATTTGCAATTGCAGCAAGGTCAGCATTGATAATTTTAATAGCTTGTGCAAAGTTATCTAGAGGGGCAGCGGTATAAATTTGAAGGTCATCGGCATACATATGATAAGAAGAGGAGATAGATGTAGTAATGTCATTAATGAACATTGCAAAGAGCACAGGAGAGAGTATGCCGCCCTGAGGGACACCAGCAGTCAGCTCGCACCAGTCAGATCTGCACTCATCGACCTTCACCAGTTGACGCCGGCCCACGAGATAAGACCCAAACCATGCGAGTGAAGAAGGTGAGAAATTATATGTTCTAAGTACTTGAAGCATTATGTCAAAGTCAACTGAGTTAAACGCGCTAGTGAAATCTAGAAGAGAAAGAATTGTTAGCTTTTTATTATCAATATTACAACGAATATCATCAGTGACCTTGACAAGAGCTGAAACGGTGCTGTGCCCACCTCTGAATCCGGACTGATATTGATTTAATAGATTAAACTGCTGTAGATGTTTTGTTAAGCATCGATGAACAAAGTGCTCCATAACTTTAGATAGTACTGGGAGAATAGAAATTGGCCGGTATTCGGAAAAAGATGAGGGATTAGGCTTCTTAGGAAATGGGATGATATGGCCTAATTTCCATGAGCTAGGAAAAACCCCAGATACCAAGGAGCAGTTAATAATGTCCGCAAGAATAGGCGCAATTTCTTCCTTCACCAACTGAACCATATCAAGTGAGATAAGATCATTACCAACAGCTCGAGACTTAATAGTATCAATAATCTTAATTACCTCCCCGGGAGTGATCTTTGGAATTACAAATTGAGGGTAATTAATTGTAGGGGAATCTGCTAGA
The DNA here is from genome assembly GCA_937001555.2 of Hypsopygia costalis. NCBI lineage: Eukaryota > Metazoa > Arthropoda > Insecta > Lepidoptera > Pyralidae > Hypsopygia > Hypsopygia costalis. The sequence continues at coordinate 31,749,666 of OW443327.2, read as the reverse complement.
TGTTTTAGTGTATTTTGTTTGATACCCGGAGTCAAGGATATTGGAGATGCACTAAAATGTTTGTTTAACGCGTTTAAGTCTACATTACTAAAGTTATTGATGTTTTTGTTACCGACTCGCTTTCATTGCGGCCCAGTGCATATATGAATGTATAACCATTACACAGCCTATATACTCCGCCATCGGCTGGCCATCTTCGCCTTTAATTTTTAATCTGCCTTAAACGCAGGAACACAATAATCCTCAATAGAATTGCTATTCAGCTGCTGTTTCATATATAAGGCAGAGATTATTTCAGAAGTGATAACATAGAATAAATAGGTGATGGCTCAACATTTATCATTTTATTTATTTTAGTAAACGTACAAAAAAGTAGATTATAAAGGTTATAGCTCCCAATGATCTAATCTGCAAATCATAAGCCGCATGTTACGCACCATAGAAGTAAAAAAATCTTACGAAATATCTTTTTGCGTTATTCTTGATTATCTCATTTGTTGCTATACAGTGCATCCAGGAAAACAAGTCAAATTTTAAAACATTTGCTAACATACTAAAGTATTGAAAAAGAACATATATGAGTACCTACATAATTTAGCTTATTTGTTCATTCGCTGCACGAATCTCTTTCATTTCACTTCGTAAATTCTCACATGCCTGTTCATTTTAGTTTAGACCAAAATCGTTTATAGTTTTTTTTTTTTTTTTTTTTTTATACTACGTCGGATGGCAGACAAGCATACGGCCCGCCTGATGTGAAGCGGTTACCGTAGCCATATTAACGCTCGCAATATAAAATAACGCTCGCGCGCCGCCACCCCCGCTGCCATCGCAGCATCTCCTTCCTTTCTGGTGTCCTCATTCACTCGCAGGCACACAACAGCTCTCAAGGGAATCGTTATTTGGCTGCGGTATTCTGTGAGGTGGAGGTACATTCCCCAGTCGGGTAGCTTACAATTACGCTCCCTACATCTCTTTTCGCCAGAGCTTCGTTTGTCAGTCAGCAGGGTGCACCACGTGCAGGTGAAGTTGGCTTTGGTTCAAAGATCTTGATGAACCACTTACACCCCAAAAAGTTTGTTATTAACATTTATTTAGATTTTTTAAATACAGCAGTTATAATACGAAAACTGCCTTTGAAATGAACTGATGTTCTGGATATTTTTTTATATATGTTATTTTGCTTGCAACTATTATGAAAATGTGCCGAAGATGCCAATATAGAAATGTGCTAAAAGTGCGTCAGTTATGAAATTCTGTAGTTGATATATATACCCGTACTTTGTACAGACTGCATAATCATTATACCTATCTTAGGCACTTAAGGTGTACTTAAATGAATACATACATGAGACAGTCTCAGGAAAATGCATGGTTTTCCTTGATTGTAACCGTAGAATTCGTCAGCAGTACAGGGATGCCACATCCTCATGGCCATGTCGCAGTTGTCAGACCTGAGGTGCTGGTCTCGTCGGTGATGGATCGAACATGGTGCGCGAGGAGGAGTATCCGGGACTGACGTCTCGTACGCTGGCGAGAAGGATCACTGTTAAACAATAATCAGTAGGGAAGGCGGGGCGACATTGTCACGAACGGCACAAATGTAAGAGCAAGTAATGGAAGTAGATTTTACAAGTGATTTGAAATGATAAAAACTAGTCATATGATAAATTTGCAATTTTCGGTCTCTAGAACGTGGTATCCGAATTTATCAGAGCATCTTCCAGTTTATAGTTTGGGTACTTCACTAAATGAATCTATAAATTTATGTCATGTAAGTAGACAATTATATTTGCATTCATCTATTCACTTATTTATCTATTTATTTAACATCATCGTATTGTATACTCTTATATACCCAAAGGTTCACTTCACTAATAAAGAATGCTTCTTTTGTACATTATATGTAATCACAAAGAATGAATATAATGAGAGGATTCTTAAAAAGTAGTCTAACAATCGGTATATAATGGTATACATGTATAATACGATAATATTTGCAGAATTACGCTGTGAAACGTTAGTTTTAGAACTTGGCTTGCACACTGCCTTACACGTACATCAAGGCAGACGAGACCTAAACGGGTAAATGATTTTGAACTAAAGTAATTTATAGTGTCCTAATAAGTTCAATTGGCGTTTGGTCTAAATAGTGGTTCGTTAAACCCTGCCAGATAATTGCAGTGCCTACATATTGCCATAGTACAGTGTTTCCGAATCTGGACTATTACTCCTCAGGAGTAAAGCAGAGATTCCGTAGCGATAATAAAGCTGATAAAAGATAAGAAATAGATCTTAGATCCTACGATAGTAGAGATTGGGCATCGACACGACAAAATTTGATCAAAAACAAGAGCACGCATGATTAGTTTTAGATGCAACGGAGGAAAATTTATTTGGAAATTCATGTATTTGTTATTATTATTGTAACTCAATAATTTTAATAAAAAAACCGACTCCAAACATTACTCTACATTTATGTATGTAGATACAGGCTGATGATGATGAAAAAAATATGGGACTAATCTGGAAGTATACTTTGTCAGATAAAAAAAGTTTTTTTCAAATCGGTTTATAAATCACGGAGTTATTAAGTAACAAACATCAAAAAAAAAAAATACAGCCGAATTGAGAACCTCTTCCTTTTTTGGAGCCGGTTAACAAACATGGGTTATGTTTCATGGGTTGTTCCTTCTTTGTCTGTCAGATTAAAAAAACATAAGATAGAAGTTCATGTCATACCATCGTATGTTGGTACCAAAAGATACACCTACATACCTCTGAGGAAGTCGTTGATTCTGGTGAACCATATGTGCCAGCTGCCAGGGTCTGAAGATCTGAACTGGATCAGCGGCTGCTCCCAGTTGTACTCATCCGAGCGGGGCCATACCTCCAATTCTATGGAACACCATAACGTCAAAACACTGTCTATTCAAGGTACTGAATTCATGAGTATTAATTTTAGGGACAATAATACTCATCAACATAAACAACTTTAACTATGAGAGCATTTCGAAGTAGATAAGAAAAATTCAGCTTCCCATACGAACTGCTCGATCAGCTTTTGCGTGTTAAATTATTATGAGAACGGGCAGGGTAGTCATTTCGGCGGTGAACCCATATTGTACCTCATGAAGTATATTGAATTTTCTTAAGTGCGACTGCATTTGATTAAACATGATCCTTTCAAAACATAGGTCTATAGTTCCCAGATTCACTTTCATCTACTAATATAACTATAGGTATTTAGTAATATGTAATAGTTAAAAGCTACGATGACTACTTAACATTAGGAGGGCTATATATTTGTTTGCCATTCAACGTGGCATATAAAACATTACTACTAGTGTCCGACCGAATGTTCGGTTTCGGTTTCGGTTTCGGTCGAGTTTCGGCAAAATAAACGAGTTTCGGTTTAGTTTCGGTTTCGGCGGCAAACCTGCCGAAACTGCGACCGAAACCGAAACTGCATTCGGGAGTTCCCGCGCTGTGCTCGACTATGTTCGGCGCGATAAATTCCATCCAAGCGACGAAGACATTTTGCCGCATGCCTAATCATGTCATGACTTGTTTGTGTTTGCAGTGCGTTTTGTTTGTTGTTTGTGAGTTTTCATGTGATTTGTTTTGAATTCGGAAGTTTTATCATGTGATATTGTAGAAATGTAGGTAGTAAACATCGAAAAATAATTTAGTATAACAAAGTAATGCATAGATTATAGTAGAATTAAGTTTAACATAAATATTTGAATATTTAGTGGTTAATTTAACTCATTTGCTACTGCTATACTATAGCAGTAGCAAATGAGTTAAATTAACCACACATATTATGTAAACAAATGGTGATACGTGGTGAGGTTAAGCGTGAATCCCCCCCCCCCCCCCCCCATCACGTGTATTTTTCGTAGCTACAAAGAATCTTAAAACTTTTCGAATATTATTTTTAAACGCAGGTATAAAGTTTATAATCTAATTTCATTCTACGTACTAGCACAGTATAAGTAATAGTACTGTAGATACTAGCGTAGGCAAATGAAGTCTATCGATTAATGTTTTCAGAGTATTGTCGGAGCTACCACGCATTCTTGTTAATAAGGATTTTTGTTCTACCACTAAGGTGACAAACAAGCATACCGTCTGCCTGATGGAAAGCAGTTACCGTACCCTATGGACGCCTGTAACACCAGAGACATCATATGCGCGTTGCCAGCCCTGTAAAAATCTCTTCATGCCCTTTTTGAAGAACGTAGAAAGCTACACAATAGTGGCAGCCCCATCAATACTCGGAAACCATAATTATACTGTATGCGCAGGGAGTTGTAGGCTATCATCTGCGCGACGCGCGGGGATTTCGTTCGTTGCCTAGCTTCGGCTAGTCAAGGTATTCTACACGCCGCCTTTAGGTTTAGAAATCACGCGTTTTGAAAAAATAAAAATACACGTGATATCTCAATACACCCATGTGATATTTCGTGATTTTTGCCGAATCCTCTCCCCCTCATTCGAGCCTTACGTGATTAATGGACGGCTCCTAAAAGTTTCGGTTTCGGTTTCGGTTTCGGCCGAAACTGAGACCGTTGCCGAAATTCGGTTTCGGTTTCGGTTTCGGTCGTAAAAACCAGTTTCGGTCGGACACTAATTACTACTACGGGTGCTGTATTTTATGGTTAGTTCTTGACAAAGACACTTACCGACATACCGACGATGCAGAATGAGTCCCAACACTAATCCCAAAATGCCACCTATTAAACAAAAATGTTTTATTGAATCTTTTCTATCCACAATTCGACCACATGACAGTTAAGACAATTTCAAGTTTAGTGTTACTTAGTTTATTTACTGTTAAGTTATTGTTTATTGGCAATTTGATCTACACTACTTTGCGTGCTTGCGATCGCCACTGCCCCGACTGCCGTGGTCGTCTTCGCGACACGTGTTTCGCCTCTACGCGAGGCATCCTCAGGCGATCTGTAGATGATGATAGTTAGAACAACAACCAACAAAACGATCTAAAACAGTCCGGTTTTTGTATGTATCTTCTGTTTCAGATGTTGGAGATTCGCCGATACGACCACAGCAGCTGGAGCAGAGACGACCAAAGCAGCCACGGCAGTCGCATGCAACTACTGAAGGTAGTGGGTGGGTGCCGGCCAGTAGTAGTTTGCATGAACTAATTGGTGGCGAAAGCACGCAAAGAAGTGTAGATCAAATTGCCTGTGAATTTGACTTCGGCAAAATAACACCTGAATCAATTAACTATTATTGTTTATTGTTAAGTTTATAGTACGTAGTACTATTACTTATACCCTTATACTGTGTTTATAGTTTACTTTATAAGTTTAGTTATATTTTAAATAGCGGACCCGACAGATGTTGTCCTGTCTTCTTAATAATGAATATTGAATTCGAATTGGTTTCGTGCAATCTGTCAAATGAGTGACAGTTCTGTCAAACGAAATAAAGTTACATTAGAAAAGTTAATGCAATCGTTCAGTTTTCTTAAATTTTCTAATTTTCCGCGCAAATTTCATATTTTTTTCTTTCATGAGAACCTTCTCCTAACAACAACAAACACAACATAAAAAGAAATAGCGAAATCGGTCCACCCGTTCACGCGTGAAGCCTGACCAATTGAAATAGGGATTCACTTTTATGTATATAGATAGCAATATGTTTTTAATAATAAACATTAATTCATCTGCATTGGAAAGTATTCGTAAAGGTTTGGAATAACCGAAAAAGTTTATTTAATTTAGTCTGATTCTAGAAATCTAATTCTGCGAAAGAAATAAATGTACCTCGGGAAAACCCACCACTTGGGAGTTGTATCACTAGAACCCTTTGTTTCAGCCTTTGAAACAGTGAAATCAAATAAGGCATTACTTACGTTTATAGTTAGGAGTTATTTTTAAGGGATGCAATGTTTAATTTGATAGATATAATAATAAATATTTTTAAATAAGGAAAAAATCACCATCCTAGCCTAGTGGGACATGAACAGACGCCCTCTCGAGTACCGGTCTAGGGCTCTTCCAACTGAGCTACTGGGATGGTTTATGTATGATGGTAACGAATATGTAAGTGGCGCCATCTACTTATTAAATATTTGCTACTAAATAATTTATTTATATATATGACCTGACCAGACGTTGGTCTGTCTTCTTAACAATGACTATTGAATTGGCTTCGCGCAATCTGTCAAATGACTGACAGTTCTGTCAAATGGCATAAAGTTACATTAGAAAAGTTGATATGGTCGTTCGGTTTTCTTAAATGAAATAAATTTTTCGCGCAACTTTCTTATTTTTTCTTTCATAAGAACTTTTTCCTGACAGAAACAAATACAAAATAAGAAGAAATAGCGAAATCGGTCCAGCCATTCACGCGTGCCAAGCGAAATAGGAATTTTATACATATAGATATAAAATGGTTTTTTTTTACTATTCGCTACAACTAAAGATATAAGATAATATTGATGTATAATTTTCGATTTTGCTATCGTTCGCGAACTATGATATTTTTATTCAGTGTGCGATAGTGTCTTCAGCAACGCTAGACAGCGCGTGTAGTCCTCGAGTAAAAAGATTAACTTAATTTAAAAATAAATTCCAACCACGTGTTTAGGTTCAAAAAATAAAATATTAGAAAAATAATATATGAAACGAAATACAATTAAAAAAATCTAGAAAACCATATAAAACAAAAAGTTTATAGGCTCAAATATAAATATAGGTCTTAAGGTGACGCATTGATGATTAACTTAATTTAAAAATCATTTCTAGCCGCATGTTTAAGTACAGATAATAAAATACACAACATAATCCACAACGTTTTCAGTATTTGTGGACTAGTGTAATCGTGACACGTACAACTGCGTTGATGGTACTTCCTGACGCAGCAACATGTCCGGTTCGAACGGGGCGGTGCCGGGATGGTTGCGGTTCGAGGACTTCTTTTTCTTCACTACTTTGATGAAGCCCTCTTTGTCCCACAACTGTTCTTCGTGCCGTGGACGTAGTGGCCCAGCCTCGCGAGTTCTCTTCGCCTTATTCACGAGCCGCTGAGGTGGTGAGACGGCTCGGGTAACGGCGGCATACGACACCGGCGGAATGCTGGGGGAGGGAGCCGGGGCATCCGCGTAACGCAGCGATGATGAGCCTTTATATGGCTACGGTAACAGCTTTATATCAGGCGGGCCGTACGCTTGTTTTCCACCCGACGTAGTATAAAAAAATGCTAGGAAAAATTAATGAAGGCAGGTATCCTTAAAAATAGTCTAGATGTAATGTTAAAAAGTTATATACTTGAGTTAATGCAATAGAAGTGCATTGTCCTTCTAATTGCAGAAGCCTGCTGACTTCAGAAACCTTACACACTGAAACAAATACTTATAGGATTGTCAATAGATAAGTTATGTAATCCGAGACAAGCTATTAACTTGCTATTAATAGAAACTTCTTTTTATTTTATGCAAAATGAGTGGTTAATTTTTTAGATTTTTAACAACATTAATGTCCTTTAACTACAAAATTTGAAAAAAACTGAACTAAATAACAGATACATAAATAACAACATATATAAAATAACAAAGAAATGATTAAAGTACAATTGATTAAAGTACAAAGTAAATTTAATTACTAATTTATTTGTTATTTTTAAAAACTAATGGCATTGAGGCTAAGGTTGCACGCTGATGAGAGATGCTAACACATTTTGAAATTGTAGTAATTTAGAAATAGGTAAATAAATTCATTTATTTTTTATTATAAAAAATCGAACATAATATTTGTACATTCAAAAATAAGGCAAATGAAAATAAAAACAACTTTTTTTTTCCACTGCGTTTTACTAATGACTTTATCAGCGCGCAACGCAAAGTTTTGGAATCACAATTTGTTTATTAATTATAGTAAATATGTAATTTATTAACTTTCACATACATAAAATATTATTTTGTTAATTGTTGGGACTTGATGGAATATTATTAAAATATTAACATTTTATAATTAATAAATCATTTGTACTGTTCCACGTAATCATTTACGTGGAACAGTACAAGTGATTTATTTCAAGTACAAATGCTTTATTAATAACAAAAAATAAAATGTTATTTGTTGTCCTCTATATTTTATTTATTAATTAACTTTAAACGCTCTAAATTTAATATTATCTCAAAAGTAAACAGGATACGTTACAAGTTTGCTTGTTACCTAAAATAAAATTATTACACATGCATAAAAAAATATATCTAAATATATAAAAAATGCGTTTAAAATTACTTACCGATGGTAAGAAAAACTATAATAACAATAATTGTGATCTTCACGGTGCGCTTCTCGAGGCCCATTTTGGCGGAGTCCCGAGTTCTCCCGGTGTTTCCAACAACGTCCTCACGTCGTAGTCACTCACTGAATAACGCACTGCCTGCTCCCCATCGGGAGCGGGACTGGGGATATGAAATAGGTTGCTGTACATTGCTTGCTTACTTTTATGGGAACGCGTTTACCGACTGCGTAAAGGAAGTAATGTTTCTAGCATATAATACTAAGTCTTTGAATATTATGACTAAGTATGAAATAATGATAAATGTGGTTTACTTTAGGCAACGTCTTATTCTTCCTATTGCTGGGACGGATACGGATGTCCCCTCAATCGATGGGGATTAGAATATACCTACTCCACCACGCTGCTTAGCTGCAGGTTGGCGGAGATCAGTGTTTTCAAACCTAAAAGCCACTGACTAGGCTTGACGACTGTCATCTAAAGGCTTAAGGTGTCGTCCCGAGCACGGAGGAATTAGAGATAAACAAACCCAACCATAGCCAGGTTAAGGTTGACATTGCTTAACTTGCGTATTCGATTGAACTGACATGCGTAACGACGCTATGGTACTCTTAAATTTTAGGCAACAAATTATAAAAAATAAATTTTATGGGTTATCATACAAATATCTATGTCATCATCATCATCATCATCATTAGCCTATCTCTAGCCATTTCTAATAGGCTTACCATAATGTTTTCCACCATGTGCGATCCTCCGTTTTTAGCATCCAGCCGCTATGACGCCATTGGTCCACCTAAAGGGGGGTGGCCAATGCTTTGTTGCCCCGTATGCGGTTTGGGTAGTGGTGGTCGACAGAGTGGGTATTTAAACATATTTTTTTTTATACTACTTCTGGTGACAGAAAAGCATACGGCCCGCCTGATGTGAAGCGGTTACCGTAGCCATATCCACACGCCACATTGCTGCCAACGCACAATCTCCATCTTTTCTGGTGACCTCACTGACTCGCAGGAACACAACAATCCTCAAGGGAATTGTTATTTGGCTGCGGTATTCTGTGAGGTGGAGGTACATTCCCCAGTCGGGTAGCTTATAATTACGCTCCCTACCTCTCTTTTCGCCAGAGCTTCGTTTGTCAGTCAGCAGGGTGCACCGCGTACAGGTGAAGTTGGCTTTAGTTCAAAGATGTTGATGAACCACTTACACCCCAAAAAAATTATAATATATCTGGACAATTTACACAGCGCCATCTAGTCCCAAATTAAGCGCAAAACTTGTAGTATGGGTACTAGACAACTGATAAATGTACTTATTTTTTTTTAAAATACATACTTATAATACATAGAAAACACCCAGACCAAGACAAACTCATATTTATGCACACAAATGTATGTCTTGTGCGGAAATCGAACCCGCGACCTCGGAGTCAAAGTGGCCATTGCTAACCATTCGACCACCGAGCTCGTCATTTGAATACAATAAACAAATTAAATCGCTGTTATATCTTAAGTATTCTTAAGTAAACGAATGGACGTCACTACATCGTAAACATGTGTGCTCATTGCACGCACACTAGTGCAATTCAGTTTTCGCCTGACTCTACTTTGTAGATTGCCAATCTTTACTATCCTACATCTGGACGTCAACGTCGGAATGAAGGATTTAGTCCTAGCATTTTTTTTCTTAATACATAAAATCATCATCATCATCAGGTCATTTTAGTCTCCACTACAGGAGCACGACCCTCTCTCTTCCGTCCCAGACAGAAGGAGGATTTGGCCTACACTCCCCCACGCTGGCCAGACGGGTTGGGGAGGCCTGATCGATGTTTTACAATGTATTCCCTTAGTCGCCTTGTACGACTATCCACGGGAAGAGACGGAGTGAATCTATTCTAGTCTGCCGGAAACAATTTATTTTATGGTTTATATGGCTAAAATAACCGTTTCACATTGGCGGGCCGTATGCTTGTTCGCCATCCGACGTAGTATAAAAGAATTTTAAAGAAGTCGTCGTCGTCAATACTTATTCATCCATCTGCTTGGATACGGGTCTCCCCTCAATCGAAAAGGTTTAAAGCATACTCTACCACGCACGCTACTCAACTACGTGTTGACGGAGGCCAGCGTTTTTAAGCCGCCTAAAGGCCACTGCCTTGGCTTAACGACTGTCATCTAATGACAACTGCCGGGACAGACGGCTTAACGTGCCGTCCGAGGCACGGATTAAAAAATAATTTAACAACAATAAGCACATATTAAAAAAAAAACCGGACAAGTGCGAGTCGGACTCGCCCACCGAGGGTTCCGTACGTAGGATCATTATAAATAGTTCAGGAATCTAACTCCCTATTTTTTAATTAATTACAAATATATAGTTTTGAGATTTATTCTTGTACTTGTACTCTATAAGGATGTTACTTGCCAAATTTCATAGTTCTAGGTCAACAGGAAATACCTACCCTATAGGTTATGATTCCCTTGAGAATGTATCGAAATATGCGTTTTTTGCTGAATAAACGACCATAACTTTTTTTTGCGTAAACTTACCAGTTTGATTTTTATACAACTTCATGGGACCGTAGACCTGAGTATACAGTTCAAATTTCAGCTCGATACCTCTACGCATTCTCGAGATAAAGGGTCTTGACAGACAGATAGTCAGACAGACAGACAGTCAGACAGACAGACAGACAGACAGACGGACAACAAAGTGATCTTAAAAGGGTTCCGTTTTTCCTTTTGAGGAACGGAACCCTAAAAACAATAAAGTAAGTAAACGACCGCGTTAGTATAAACTGTGTTGCAATCTATTGCGCCCGTCTCCGAGGTAACACAATTCAAATAGTTGTAGAAAAACAAAAACTTAATAATTACAGAGATTCATCATCATCATCAGCCTGTATCTACCCACTGCTGGATATAAGCCTTCCCCAATGCCTTCCGCGTCCAGCCGCTCCCAGCCGCTCTCTTTATGTCATCGGACCATCTAGAGGGAGGGCGCCCAACACTTCGTCGTCCTACGCGCGGCCTCCACTCTAATACCTTCCTGCCCCATCTGCCATCACTTACTCGGCAGATGTGATCCGCCCATTGCCACTTCAGCTTTCAAACTCTGAAGACTATGTCGACAACCTTAGTTCTCCGTCGAATTTCTTCGTTCTGGATTCAATCCCGCAGAGAAATTACATAGATTGTGAGTTACAATTTGCAACATAAATAAAAATATACTATAGGATGTAGTGTTATAATTTGTCATTCACTCATTTACAGCCAAATGTCCCTGCTATGTAAAAGGGAATGTATTATAAATATAAAATAAATATTGTCAGACCAATTACACAGCGCCACCTAGCACCAAAGTAAGCGAAGCTTGTGTTATGGGTACTAGACAACTGATAAACATACGTAAATACATCTTTTTTTTGTAAATACATATTTATGATACATAGAAAACACCCAGACTAAGACAAACAGACATGTTCATGCACACAAAATGTTTGTCCTGTGTGGGAATCGAAGCCGCGTCATTGACCGCTACGCCACCGAGCTCGTCGAATTATATATTAGGGATTGTTGTATATAATGTGTGGTGAGCATTTGTAAGTGGATGAGCTCGGTAGTCAAATGGTTACCAATGGCCACTTTGACTCTGAGGTCGCTGGTTCAAACCCCGCACAAGACAAATATTTATGAACGTGAACATATTTATGATTTTTTTTTTTTATACTACTTAGGGTGGCAGACAAGCATACGGCCCGTCTGATGTGAAGCGGTTGCCGTAGCCATATTCACGCTCGCAACATAAAATTTCGCTCGCGCGCCGCCACCCCCGCTGCCAACGCAGCATCTCCTTCCTTTATGGTGACCTCACTCACTCGCAGGAACACAACAACCCTCAAGGGAATTGTTATTTGGCTGCGGTATTCTGTGAGGTGGAGGTACATTCCCCAGTCGGGTAGCTTATAATAACGCTCCCTACCTCTCTTTTCGCCAGAGCTTCGTTTGTCAGTCAGCAGGGTGCACCGCGTGCAGGTGAAGTTGGCTTTGGTTCAAAGATCATGATGAACCACTTACACACCTGTTTGTCTTGTTTCCGGTATTTTCTATGTATTATCACTACATAGTATAAAACAAAGTCGCTTTCTCTGTCCCTATGTCCCCATGTATGCTTAAATCTTTGAAACTACGCAACGGATTATGATGCGGTTTTTTTTAATAGATAGAGTGATTCAACTGGAAAGTTTATATGTATAATATATGCATAACATAGTAGAAAAACACTGATAATTTAGAGGTTTTTAATGTGATGTCGTAAATAAACACATTTTTTTGCTCTTTCATTGCAAACGCTGGCTGAACCCAACGAGATAGATCAAAATAATGTAGTACAGTATTGTTCACCTTAAAATGGTCTACAAAAAAGTTCGCGATGGTATATGTCTATCTCTTAGTGGTAACACACAATAACCGTTATTTTATCCTTTGCTTTTTACAAGAAATAATGCCTTATTTACGAAGCGATTTTAAGCAATACAGAATTAATCCTTATCCAATTAAGTACCTTAAATACATTGCGCATTTAATATAGATCAATATGGCCCTTCACAGCATGTAATTTAAATGAATAGTTTAGAAGATATTACACATTTAAAATGCAGGGACATAACGGCTGTGGCGGTACCGGCCGCGGAACCGGCGGCGTGTGCCTATAACTGGGGAAGGACTGGATAGGACAAAGCGCAAAGACCTTCTGTAGTACATTTAGTATCAGCATTGCACCCGTGCGAAGCCGGGGCGGGTCGCTAGTATGTATATATTTACAAAAAAAACGTACTTAAGTATAATATCAGTTATCTAGTACCCATAGTACAAGCTTTGCTTAGTTTGGGACTAGATGGCGCTGTGTAATTTGTCCAAGAATATTTATTTAAGTATTTTATGGGTGTGTGAGAGTATGTGATTGTGAGAGTGAAAGTGTGAGATAAGAAACGCGACTCAGGACGCTTTACCATAGAAAATTGTATTAGCGTATTACGTCCCCTTAAAGAAAACACTCTCACATTCATATTAGCGAGGCTAATTAAATAGATTATCATATCGGTGGTGAAAAATATCGCGTGCGAGTAAATCTCTTGGTTATCTTGTCCTCGTTTGGGTTTTTACAAATGTTTATCAAAGGCCGGGCCAAAACAACGAACATGTGAGTCAGTTTGGCAGACTAAGGGACCCGTACATTGCATATCTTTTATTGATATGATTACATCTTATAAATCGATGAACGTCGGCTGCACGCACGAAAAAGCATGACTCATTGTCACGTTCCGCCTGAGCCGAACGTGCAAGCGAGAGCGCGGAACAAGCGATAGAGAGGCACGATCGACTCTCTTCCACACCATCGGCCGATGTTTCCTTATGATGTTATCACGTAAAATTATCGTCCGTAAAACGACTTTACAGACCCTTAATTTTTTTTAACACGCCTACCGAAATATGACTATAATACTACATCTTTGATGTGCTCAAAGGCGTCATTGTGTGTGTCAGTCTTATAGAACACGCAAGTTAATCAACGTCGGCCGTTACCTGTCCATAGATGGGTTTACTTATCTCGAGCTATTCCGTGCTTCGGAGGGCACGTTAAGCCGTTGGTCCCGGTTGTTGTTATTATAAATGATCACTCCTCACCTTCCCTCTGAGACGAATCTGGAACATTTTGTATGTCGCCGCACGCACACGCGCTCATTCACGTTCTGCACAGACGTCACTGTTTATGTAGTAGTATTACTTATACTGTGGTAGTAGTTAGCGACGCGACATTTGCATGGAGTGTCGGAGGTGCGGTATAACGTTAGAAAGTGATTAATACCTACTATATAACTTAGATAGTGCAAAAAACGAGCAGGAGACGAAAATTAAAAGTACGTACAATTCGTATAGTTACTGATAGACACCCTTTCGATTTTGTCTCCTGTATTTTTTTCTGGGCAATGTAATTTATGAAGTCGTTATAATCAGTCTTACGTCAGACGGTGACCGTAAGAATCGATGGCAATACCATTGCATTCTACTATCATCAACGTCTAAAATTGACTTTACAACTTAGACAGTCCAATAAGCGACGAAGACGAAAAATAATACACGTAACACGCCTACGTTTTAAAGTCATCAACGACAGACGCGAACTTGTATGCGTTGTTGAACCGGGTTGTATACGTTGATGATAGTGGAATACACTATCATTTATTCTTTACTTATTTATTACGTCACTGTACGTAAATACGACTATAACTGTTATAAATAAATTTTAGTTTGCAACTGATTTTAAGCTTTATCAGTTCTGACTTTACAGGCAATTTGATCCACACTACTTTGCGTGCTTCCGCCACCAATTAGTTCATGCAAACTACAGCCGGCCGGCACCCACCCACTACTTTCTACTTCTTTACTAGTTCTGACTTTTCTAAACAATCCAACACTATATTTCCATATTCTATTGTATTATAGCATATATAACACACACATATATATATATATATATATATATTGTATTATAATAAATATAACCTTTTTTTTTGTTACTGTATTTTGTTTGGTGTTGTAAAGAGTTATTGTAAATATAAATTATCATAATTTGGCTAATATTATCTGGAATTACACTGATTGATCGATTTAAATCCTTAAAAATTATCATTGCGAAATTAGACGATCATCGTACCGAGGGTATAAATAGTCGTATTTCAGTTGAGGCCCAAAGTTTCCAAGAAAAACAGTCAAAATGAAGCTGGTTTTGGGGTTCGTGCTTGTAACGCTCGTAGCTGCGAGCTATGGTAATTACATTTTTTTATGTACAACTAAAGTTATTTCGTGATTCTTGGATAAGAAGTATATTTTGTGACTGCTGAGAAGTGATTAACACTGATTATGGAGACATATGCAATTTTTGCCAAGAGCTGGTGGTCTCCTGAATAGAAATTTTAGCATCGCGATATAGCCATCTTTGGCACAATGCCACGTGTACTATTTCTACCATAAAATTATTTATGTACATAAGTATGTATGTTCAATCCTTTGTTCAATTGTAACCATCTAATCGATTATGACTAATGATACGTGGTTAGATTAGTCTTGATAGCGCGTAATTCACTGGGTATCTAAGTAAAAGCTATGACGTATGAACATAGCACTCAGTTTACCCTATCACACGCTTTACCCTGGGATGCAGCTATAATATTACATCCCGAGTTAACGTTATGTACTCTCAGCGTTAACACTGCCTTATCGTTGAAGTAAACAGTTAAACAAAAAATCCACAAGAATATTTATTTATATACTTACTTAGATATATAGAACATTTATTATAAAGCACACTACAACACAACAAGATACATTTAACATAATTTGCACACAAAAATACATCAATTATACAACGGATGAGAACATACAGCGATACAGCAGACATATTAAGGAATAATAACAATAGCCATCAATGCCAACCGTGCAGTGCACAATATAAAAGGAACTCACTCAGCATTAGCCGTGGCGATTAAGCCAGTCGCTTGTATTCTGTGAGACCTTATTAAAATCAGTGTCATGGACGATCATGAACTTAACATATTTATACTGAAAACATACCACATTTTTCCTTAAATCGCTGTAAAAATATATTATAATACCAAAAGATTATAACCCCAATAAATTTACACAAACAAAGTTGTAACGTTTATAACGAATAATTTCATTTGTTTTAAATAATTCCAGCCGCCCCGAGAGATCTGAAGGAACCAGATAATTCTATCTTCTACCAGCATGTTGACCCTGATGCACGAATTGTTGGAGGCGTCCCTGCCCCAGAAGAAAACCACAGACACATGGTCGCTCTCTCTCAGGGTAATCTCATCAGGAGTTTCCTTTGCGGAGGTTCCTTGATCTCCCAGAGAACTGTACTCACCGCAGCTCACTGCATCGCAGCTGCTTTCAGCGGTGGCCAGCTTGGCAGGTAATATGCGTTTGATTGTTTTTAGAAAATTGTCCGCAGATTTATATTCGAAATCCGTTATTTATGGACATTTGTGCAATTGGACCAAATTTAAAACTATGCTTGTCGAACTTTGTATTTTTTTTTCCTTTTGTCCAAACTTTGATACATTATAAGTTATTAAATTATCTTATAACCCATAAATGCCATGTTTTAGTAATATTCTTATTTAGACAATGTATCTACCAATCTCAGTAAACCCCGCAAACTTCCCTATATTTTGCATCAAATCTTACAATCATATAGCTTGCCAATCTGATTTCATCAATGAAATTTCAATCGGAAAATAAAATGTCATTTTTCAATGATTATGTTTTACAAAAATCTATAACATATTTTCAATATTTAATGCAACCACATTGTTCTATAGAAGTATATAATTTTCAGCTCCCTCCGTGGTACCATCGGTACTCCTCGCTGGAACCAAGGCGGCACTATGTACGCGTTCGCTCGCAATGTCACTCATCAGCACTACGTATCTGCCACCATCAAGAACGACATCGGTCTTCTGATCACCAGCACCAACGTCGTAATGTCTAATACTGTATCAGTTCTGCCAATGAACTTCAACTTCCAAGGAGGTGGCGTACCAGTTCGAGTAGCGGGATGGGGAAGAATTGTCGTAAGTTATTATTTTCAACCCCTTATTTAAGATACTGACTATTTACTACTATACTGACGGATTTAACTGGACACGTGATAGCATTTTATTCTACCCACAGATTCATGCCTACATATTATAAATAATTTATCACCACTTTTCTCAAGAAGCGTTATTATAAATAAATAAATAAATAAATAAATAAATATTGTCAGACAAATTACACAGCGCCATCTAGCCCCAAAGTAAGCGAAGCTTGTGTTATGGGCACTAGACAACTGATAAACATACGTAAAAACATTTTTTTTTTGTAAATACATACTAATGATACATAGAAAACACCCAGACTAAGACAAACAGACATGTTCATGCACACAAATGTTTGTCCTATGTGGGAATCGAACCCACGAGCGTTGGTGTCGAAGCCGCGTCATTGACCGCTACGCCACCGAGCTCGTCATTAACGTCGATTAAAATTCTACCGCAGCCATACTTATAGAGTTAGATGATAATTTTTAAACCAACTCAAAATAGATTGTAAAGGGTGTCCAAGCTTCATCGTGGATGACACAAGGGTAAAGCATAATTCAGCATGTGGATTAATAGAAAGAGAAGTCCTGTGTTGTAGATAAAATTAATCAGTAATATATTTTTTTCAGTCCTACCTAATGTAATATTTGCTTTACAGGCCGGTGGAGCTCTGTCCGCTGCTCTTTTGCAGATTGACTTGACCATCATTGATGGAAACCAATGTGTCCAAGACGTAATTGATGCTTCAATCGCACTGAACATGAACGCACCGCCAGTCGAGCCACACATCGAAATTTGTACCTTCCACGCACCTGGACGCGGCACTTGCAATGTTAGTATTATCATCATGTGATTACTTTTATTACTCAGCTTTCTCTACTTATTTTAAGAGAAGTTTTGTACTTTGTTCATATTCGATATAACATATGACCGGCATACCACAGGGTACTACGCTTGGCCCAATCTTTTTGTGGATTAGTATTTGTTAAGCAGCAGTTCAAGATGTGAGTCGAAATAATCAAAAGTTACTGCGCTGGTTCAGCGTATCGAGATGGATCTTGCTTGGCATTCGATACCAAAACACGAAGTTTATTTTATTTTTATCAGTTCTGACTTTTCTGTCCATACCGTATTCTATTGTATGTTATTATAACATTGCTTTTTGTTTCTGTAAATTATTTGACGCAATAGAATTATTATATTGTATTGTATATTGTGGAAAGAAGTCGTAAATACTAAATCTTCTTGTCTAATTCTAGGGTGATTCCGGCAGCCCCCTGAATCTTATTAGCAACGGGCAGCAGGTTGCTATCGTGTCCTGGGGCTTCCCTTGTGCTCGCGGAGCCCCCGACATGTTCGTCCGTCTCAGCGCCTACAGCGGTTGGGTGCAACAGAACATGGTTTAGACAAATAGCCTAAGAATGAATACTTTTACCGGGCTTCATTGACTGTGATTCTTATGTAAACTCATTTTATAAATAAATAATAATTTCTGATAACTGAACTTAAGTTCAATAATTCATTTTTGGAATCCTAATAATAATTATTGTCCGATTTACGTTGGGCGCCAAAAAGCACCCGTTCTGCCTACTATAAAACTTTAACTGAAGACGCTAGCTACGGTCTTCTGTGGTGGAACTACTTGTTCCCAGGAGACATGAAGTTCTTTAAAACGGGCGTGTAGAGGTTTCTATGAGGATGCGGCTGACATCGATGACTTTACAACTTTGATGGAGGATTGAGGACATGTAACATGCGAAATGTACGTCCTTTTAATGTTCGTCTCCTGAACGGTTTTTTGGACTACCAAAGTCAGGGGTTCTCAACAGATGATCTACGAGAGCAAAATTTAGGTACAAAAAAAGGATTGATTATAAATGATAAATGAAATTAAGAAATCTTTGATTTTAAGTCAATTCACAATTCAATCTCGATTCGGTCAACTTTCATTCTACGATTGTAAAATAATTACGAGAAATTTGCCTCCTATAATGAAAGATTTTGAGCACTATTATACAAAATTTAAGATTATAGAGATAAAGATTAATTGATTTACAATTGGGGTCCTAACACCTAACAGAAACCTCGAACAAAAAATGTTTGGAAATTACTGGTCTAAGTTATAAATTCATCAACGCCCGCGAGTTTGACCGGGTTATATACGTTGATGATAATAGAATATACATTTTATTCTTACTGTTTAATAACTATTTACGTCACTGCTCATATAAATTACAATAAATTTGTTAACGTTATCTGGGATTACACTGATTGATCGATTTAAACCGATCAAAATTATCTTTGCAAAACTAAACGATTATCGCGTCGAATGTATAAATTGCCATGTTTCGCTTGTAACCTAAAGTTTTCAAGAAAAACAGTAAACATGAAGCTGGTTTTGGGGTTCGTGCTTATAGCGCTCGTTGCTTCGAGCTATGGTAATTATAATTTATTATTTACAACCAGAACGTGCTCGATGGCGTCGTTGCGCGTGTCAGCGTAATCGAACACGCAAGTTAAGCAATGTCGACTGCAGCCTGTCCATGGATGGGTTTATTTATCTCGAGCTCTTCCGTGCTTCCGAGGACACGTTGAGCCGTCGATCCCGGCTGTTGTCAATATAAATGACATTCATTAACGCAAGTAAGTAGGTGGTTTGAAAACAATGGCCTTCGCCAACCCGCAGTTGAGCATCGTGGTGGTATGCTCTAAACCCCTTCAATTGAGGGGAGGACCCATATCCCAGCAGTGGGATGAGTAGGGGTTGCCGACGAAACGACGAAATTTACAACGAAAAGTATTTTGTGATTCTTCAATTAAAAAGTGCTTGTGATTACTGCTGAGAGGTGACATGTAGCATATTATGGATTACTAGTCGAGATAGAGGTGCCCGAAGAATTGGCATCTTCCTGGCATGATCCTGGCAGTACCTTTGTCACAATGCGACGTGGATCCTAACGCAGATGAGGCACTTTTGTGTGCTGTTTTTTTTCTTGTTCGTCTAAATAGATCTCTTAGAACTACATCGAATACCGGACTTGAGTCCGAGGTCCGTTTTTATATTACGTCGGGTGACAAACAACCATACGAACTGCTGGATGTGAATCGGTTATCGCACCCATATAAACGTTCACAACGTGAAGTATCGCTCTCGTGCCGCCACCTTATTCCTTAAAGGGAGTAAATTTTAGGTGTAAGTGGTTCGTAGACAACTTTGAACCAATGATCCAAAAACAAATTCCAAAAAAAAGAAAGGTGCACTTTGCTTACTGATAAACGAGGTTCTGACAAAAAGAAAGACAGGTTGTAGCATATTTAATAAGTTGCTCGACTAGGGAAGTGCCAACACCTCACAGAATGTCACAGCCATTTGGCTGTAGCTACTTCGGTACTAGTTTGGGTGAAGTATCGCTCGCGTGCCGCCACCTTCTTCCTTCCTGATGACATCAGTCACTCGCAGGAACACAACAGCTCTCAAGAGCTTGTTTTATATCAAGCACTTGAGAGGTATAGAGAAATAACAAGCTCTTGTGAACTAATTAAATAAATTAAACGGGTCACTCACGTCTTTTTGTTGGGAAAGCCGACTAGTTTCGATCTCAAAAGGAGACCTTCATCAGGGCGAATGTCCAGACACGTCCACACTTTGTCTCTCGCGCCGGAAACTAGTCGGCTTTCCCGACAAAAAGACGTGAGTGACCTGTTTAATTTATTTAATTTATTTACTCTTGTGAGCTGTTGTATTCCTTGGAGTGACTGAGGTCATCAGGAAGGAAGAAGGTGGCGATACTTCACCCAAACTAGTAAACTAGCACCGAAGTAGCTACAGCCAAATGGCTGTGACATTCTGTGAGGTGTTGGCACTTCCCTTGTCGGGCAGCTTACTAAATACGCTATATCGTGTCTTTCTTTTTGACAGAGCATCGTTTGTCAGTCAGCAGGGTGCACCTTTCTTTTTTTGGAATTTTTGGATCATTGGTTCAAATATGTCTACGAACCACTTACACTTAAAATTTAGTCCCCAAATCTCGTGTGCGTTTTTCGATGCAAGTTGTAAGTGACTCTATTAATAGAGTCGCTTATTCACTGGTATGAATAAGCATTATATTCAGTTATTGAATCGCAATAAGAGTTGGTGGTAAGGGGGCTGGTTACCTCACTCACTCGCTGACACAGAACAAACGTTAATAGAATTGTTATTTGGCGTTAATGCGTTGGCCACGTGCAAAAGCGGCATGCTAGCGGAATTGCACATTGCAACGGTTTTATAGACACAGTAACCGATTCACTGGCGTGTCGTATGCTTGTTTGCCATCCGTAGTGTCTAAGAAATATTATGTTAATTAAAGAAAGAAGAGAATAAAGAAACGCCCAGGCATATTTACTTATTCTCGTAGATATCTTCACCCATGAAAACATTCCACATTTTTCTTTAAATCGGTGTTAAAAGTAATGATAATACCAAAATATGATAAACACAACAAATTTTCACAAACAAAGTTAACTTGTATAGCGAATAATTCATAACTATTTTCAACGATTCCAGCCGCCCCGAGGGATGTTCAGGAACCAGATAATTCCATCTTCTACCAGCATGTTGACCCCGACGCACGCATTGTTGGAGGTGTTACTGCCCCACCAGAACGCCACAGGCACATGGTCGCTCTCTCTCAGGGTACACTCATAAGGAGTTTCCTTTGCGGAGGCTCCTTGATCTCCCAAAGAACTGTGCTCACGGCCGCTCACTGCATCGCAGCTGTTTTTAGCTTCGGTTCGCTGAGCAGGTAATTCTTTATTTAACAACTATTACGAAAGGTGCAAATTAGTATCAAAGACTTGTATGTTTGCTGCTCAAAACTATGCTCAGCAAGCTTTATATTTTTACTTTTGTGGAATCTTTTATACCGATGTTACAAGTCGAAAAGTATTCAACATAGGATAAATGCCATATGTTTTTGTTAACAATCCGCAAACCACGCTATATATTTTGCATCAACATGCCAAAACTCTCTCTTGCAAATCAGAAGGCCAATTCTCGTAATTTTTCTACGAACGCAGATTGAAAGTTGACCGAATCTTGATTGAATTGTGAATTGACTAAAATTATATACTTGATTTCATTAATTAATTATTATCAATTCTTGTTGTTGGCAAAGTAACATTCTTAGTTTGTTTAATTTTCACTCATATTTCTATATAATCCCGCTTAAACTTAATTTTGAAGTTACATATTGTGTTACGAGAATACCAAATGTGACATCTGTGAGATCGAGACTGGATCGAAACTGAATTTTGAATATATTTTATATACGAGAATTGCCCCTCTGGTCGTTGCAATGATACCTATTTCAATCGAAAACTAGAAAACAAATACCCTTCTTGGATCATTATGTTCGATGATGACATGAATCTGTGCAACCTTTGTGTTCTTACAATCTCATTTATAACGATAATATATATTTTAGCTCTCTCCGTGGTACAGTCGGAACCGCTCGTTGGAACCAAGGCGGCACAATGTATGCGTTCTCTCGCAATGTCACCCACCAGCACTACGTATCTGCTACCATCAAGAACGACATCGGTCTTCTAATCACCAGCTCCAACGTCGTATTGTCTAATACTGTATCGGTTCTGCCAATGAACTTCAACTTCCAAGGAGGTGGCGTACCAGTCAGAGTTGCCGGATGGGGAAGAATTGTCGTAAGTTATTATTTTCAACCTTGTATTTGCGATTCTTTCCAGAAAGAATTTAGTCAGACACGTGTGATCGGTTTTTCTCTCCCACAGATTCATCTCGAACGGTTTTCATCACATATATCAGAGCATGTGGGTCACCTGATGGAAAGCAATCACCACCGCCCATAGAGATCAGCAACACCAAGGAGTCGCTGATCCGTTGCCAGCCTATTATAGAACACACATATAGATTGTAGATAAAACTAATAAATAAAGACTTTTAGTCATTTGTTCTTCGTCCTACGTAATATCACAGTATAAGTAATAGTACTAACGTACAGTATGGCCACTCTCTGCCGCTCTCACTAGTCGACCTCACCTCCCCACTGAGACCGATGTGGAACCGTTCGCAAGGAATGCCACAAAGTACGAATTGACGTAGCTTGTATTTTATTCTCCATTCAGTTTAAAATAAAAGATGGGAGTTACTTGCGTAGTAGACGGATGTCTCAACACATGGAAAGTCAAAAATAACATTTTATTCGTTTCCTTTGGATGCAATATGGTACAGATTTTTTTGTAATATCATGTCATATTTTACAGGGTGGTGGAGCCCTATCAGCTGTTCTCTTGGAGATTGACTTGACAATCATCGATGGAAACCGCTGTGTACAAGACGTGATTGCTGCCTCGATCGCACTAAACATGAACGCACCGCCAGTTGAGCCACACATCGAAATTTGTACTTTCCACGCCCCTGGACGCGGCACTTGCAACGTTAGTATTATTATCATATGATGGCTTGTTCAAATAAGCTAAGAAATTATTATATAATTACTGAGATTATTTTGAGACACATTGTATAATCTATTCATAATGCAATGCAACTGGTGTACCACAGGGTACCAAACTTTGCCCAATACTATTGTCGTGCAGAATATATATAGATTATGAATGATGCAGAATGGATAGAGAGAATGTCTGATACTTCTAAACAGCAATAAAATAAAATATTTATATCTAGTCAAGCACATTTTATCCGCTGATCATATTTCTCTTTTTAACAAATAGTGATTAGGTACATTAAAATATGTTATGTTCCATCTGATTTAATAGCAGGAGTTACGACAAACATGCCATCTGGATTTAGATTGATGCTATATTCTAACTGTACATGTGATTGTCAAGATCATAGCGTGGGGCAAGGTTCCAATCAAGGAATATCTAACTACATTGTAGTAAAAATTACGTTCAATTTGTAGAATACATAAACCATGCACCTAGACGCTGTTTTTGTAATGGAAATAATAAATTAAGTGGCTAAAAATACTAGTTCATTGGTTCAAGTGTTATTTTGCCAAAGTCAAATTTACAAGCAATTTGATCTTCACTACTTTGCGTTTACACTAGTTTGCATGAACTAACTGGTTGCGAAAACACGCAAAATGGTATCGATGCCAAATTGCCTGTAAAAAATACTAAACGGGCGACTGGAATACAAGATTAAGTTCGATATGTCTTATATCATCTTACTTGCCAAGTTAGTATAGTAGCCGGTCAATTTGAAAATATTAGTTGCTTTGTTACTACACATTTTTAATTATTATATATTTGGAATTTATATTATTGGAATCGACGTGTTAGGTTCTCAATGTTTTAAGTCCCCAAGTGTTAGATACTTAAAACCGTCGTGCACGACAGTTGAGCTTCACATGACTAGCCATCTTTGCGTGTTTTTACTTTAAGTTAGAATGCCTTATTTGCCATATTGCTGTATTTCACATTGCTAAGAGAGGAAGTCGAATTCCAAAAGCTTTTTACTCCTACTAATTTCTTCTGATTTAATTCGTTGTGAGTTCATGGCAAACGTAGTCTTACCCCCAGGACTACAATGGACTTCATTGTTCATTTCCTTTTTGGTGTCGCCGCTTTAATCCTGGCTATACAGTAGACACAGTGGTGAGAATGTGTAGTGAGCTCCCGTCCCAATTTGTAATTATGTGATTGGTAGTCTACTATATAAAAATAAGTCGGGTTTTCCTTCCTGACGCTATAACTCCAGAACGCACGAACCGATTTCCACGGTTTTGCATTCGTTGGA
This sequence comes from Hypsopygia costalis, assembly GCA_937001555.2. NCBI lineage: Eukaryota > Metazoa > Arthropoda > Insecta > Lepidoptera > Pyralidae > Hypsopygia > Hypsopygia costalis. The sequence continues at coordinate 31,724,938 of OW443327.2, read as the reverse complement.
AAGGTCTCGGGCTCCGTGAGGTTTATAGCAAAGAAAATTCTGGAAAAATTTGTAAAGAAAAGCGGGAAAATCTTGAAGCCATCTGGTGGCGAAACGGAGTTCGCCGGGTTTGCTAGTATATTAATATAAGTTGTTGCATTTTTAACTACAATAATACAACATCAAACTAATTCATCCAATGATCAGGGGTTCAGGGGATCAGGGGCATTTCATTTTTTGAATACAAATATGAAACTACTGTTAAGATTATTGCTAATTTCATTTAGCTCAGCTGCTAGAGATCCTAGACAGCTCTATCATCTAAGCGGAAGATATTTGTCAATAACATTAACCAATTTTTGGAATCAAAAATTCCAATGGTAATCGGTTTCAGTTTCGGCAGTAGGGACCCTGGTTCCAGGGGGTCTACCGCCTAAGCTGAAGCCGATTACCACCTGATTTTTTGATCGCAAAAATTAGACTTCACCTTACATTAGTGGCAATTGTGTTTAGCTTAGCTAGTAGAAACCATGAAGCTCTACCGACAAAGCTAAAAATATTTGCTCAAACCTAACACATATTTTTGGGGATCAAAATATTCAATGGTAATCGACTTCAGCTTGAGCAGTAGGGCCCCAGTACGGATAATTGTTAATAGACCCAAAATAACTTCGCTGATACGAAGTGAAACTTGCTTGGCCTTCGACCACCAAAACTTATGACAATTGCATCCTTGCACACAAACCTTCCTGGTAGCTCAGTTGGAAGAGCACTCGACCGGTCATCGAGAGGTCGTGGGTTCAAATCCCACCTAGGGGGGGCAGGCGAATTATTCCATTTTTCAAAAAATATTTATATGGCAAGTTGGCCAAGACAACTATTAAAATAATAATAATTGCATCCTGTTATGCAGAATGGATTCAAACGACAAACTATGCCCAATTGAGAGATATACATAGTATGATGGCATATTGTGCTTCTCAAAACTTATACTGCAGGATATTTTTATTCTTATTAAACTTTAAATAGCTTTAACTTATAATTTTAACAAAAAAAACCGACTTCAAACATTACTCTACATTTATGTGTGTAGATACAGGCTGATGATGATGATGATGAAAAAAAATTGGGACCAATCTGGAAGTATACTATTTCAAATATAAAAAGTTCTTTTCAAATCTGTTTATAAATCACGGAGTAACTAAGTAACAAACATTAAAAAAAATACAGACGAATTGAGAATCTCCTTCTTTTTTGGAGTCGGTTAAGAAGTAACAAAATGTCTGTTGGATCTATTCTGCAAATAGGGTACATAACCTTCATCCCGACAGTTTTGACCAATCCAACAACACCAGCTAGAAAGAAATTGTAAATGATCTTATCATACCTCGACAGTTTCGACCACTCCACCAACCAACCCCAGCTAACTGACAAACACCAGCTAGAGATAATTTGTAACTGGTCTTCTTGTCTAATTCTAGGGTGACTCCGGCAGCCCCCTGAATCTGATCAGCAACGGGCAACAGGTTGCTATCGTGTCCTGGGGCTTCCCATGTGCCCGCGGAGCCCCCGACATGTTCGTCCGTCTCAGCGCCTACAGCGGTTGGGTACAACAGAACATGCTCTAAAACTAGACAAAGACAAACCTAGATGAAAACACCGTGCTTCATTTACTGTGATTCTTATTATAAACTCATTTTATAAATAAATAATTGTTCCTGACGAATAAAACTAAGTTTATATTTATATTCATTTTTAGCCTCCAAATAATTCGACGGCTCCTACGTAAAATATATAAAGTAATTTTTACGTACCTACTTTCTTTTTCGTTTTTTTTTTATATCTACTATGTCGGGTGGCAGATGATCATACGACCCAACTGATGTAAAGCGGTTACCGTATTAACGCTGGCAACGCGAAATATCGCTCGCACACCGGGTGGTGGTCATAGAAAGAACTTTTTTTTTTATACATCTAAAGTGACAAACAAGCATACGGCCCGCCTGATGGAAAGCAGTTACCGTAGCCTATGAACGCCTGTAACACCAGGGGCATCACACGCGCGTTGCCGACCCTGTAAAAACCTCTTGCACACCCTTCTTGAAGAACCCCATGCTGTAGTCTCCTGAGAATATCAATCGAGGTAGTTCATTCGACAGCTTGACAGTACGCGGGAGAAAACTTCTCTGGAACCGCACAGTACGCAACCACTTATTCTCTAATGTGTGAGGATGAATTACCTGCCGATGGCGAGCGGTGCGACTGTAGAAGGAGGCTGTAGGCATCATGTCCAACAACTACTCTGAACTTAAGTCTGAGAAGAGATTTTGCGTCTCTTTGTGTGTTCTACCGATTGTACAATGGGGTGTATTGTACAATCGGTAGAACACACAAATGGACGCCAAATCTCTTCTCAGACTTAAAGGTTCTAAACCGTCTGTAAGTTTGGGATCATCAACAATCCTCACAGCACGCCTTTGGATCGAGTTAGAAGATCCTCCGAAGCACGGAGGAGATTGACATAAATCCATGGACTGGCTACTATATGGACGCTCGGCTTTGATTAGACTGGCACGAGCAACTACACAAGCAAACACTTATGACTCGAAAGCAGTTGGATCGATTTTCATGGTTTTTGATTTGTTGGATTTGTCTTCGTCCCGAATAGCAAAATAACTATTAAAAACATTGGAAAATTGACGAAAGGATAAAATAAAAGAATAACATTTTCCCATAGAAATAGTGTCAGTTGAAAAAGGATTGAGATATTTATTGGTTGTCAAATATTTATGCGTGCGTGCAGATATTTATATTAAGCTCCTTATATTACGCTCCTTATATTACCTTAAATTACGCATTACGATATTGGCAACTAAAAGAGTCGGCGTTGAGTTTCTTGCCAGTTCTTCTCAAGAAGCCCCGTCTCGGGAACTGGCACTTAAATTCACTTTCACATTCAAGATAGTGTGATGAAAGTTAATCTAAGCTCTGCGGATTTAGTGTAGTAATGATTTATACATGTTCTTATATTTAATTTGTATGTCGTTTCTAAGCGCTTTATACAGTCCAAGAAATAAAGATATCTTGATTTTGATTTTTTTGATTTTTTTTGATTTTTTTGATTTTATTAAATAGAACAAATGATTGATTAAAAAAAATGTCTAACTGACTGGTCTCACTTTTACGTCGCGAAGGTTGACTGTGATTTGTTATGAAAATTGTTGGCATAATGTCTTATCTTAGAGTAGGTCTAGCGCAGCACGAGTGACACACACCGTCTTGGATCTTTTGTGTACTCCCTAATAATTTTGTAACTCTCTTCTGACTGTCCGGAGACATGTTCATATAGACATACATACTTCCATACACTCGAAAAACGTTACCCCTCTCTTCGGTGTAAAAATGTAAGTGGTTCATCAACATCTTTGAACCAAGGTCAACTTTACCTGCACGCGGTGCACCCTGCTGACTGACAAACGAAGTTCTGGCGGAAAGAGAAGTAGGGAGCGTAATTGTAAGCTACCCGACTGGGGAATGTACCTCCACCTCACAGAATACCGCAGCCAAATAACTATTCACTTGAGGGTGGTTGTGTTCCTGCCAGTGAGTGAAGTCACCAGAAAGGAAGGAGATAGATGCAGCGTTGGCAACGGGGGTGGCGGCACGCGAGTGACATTTTATGTCGCGAGCGTTAATATGGCTACAGTAACCGTTTCACATCAGGCGGGCCGTATGTTTGTCTGCCACCCGACCTAGTAAATAAAAAAAAAATCGTTCACAAGTAGCAATGTACAGCATCATAGGAAAGTGTCCCGACCGTAGTGCGGGTGACGCAGCTCTCCCGGACTCTGCAGACAGCGACGCCAAGCGGCGCCGTAGGCCGCCGCGTTGGCGCCACCAGCCTCCTCAATACTATCATACTACTCTAGCCTCCGCACTATAGCCTTAGACAACAGCTATACCATGACTTTGTCTTTCATTCATTTTATAAAAGGCTAGACGACATTTTTTTCTTTCGATTTGTTATGCAAGGATGTCATTATAATATTACTATAGGTGAAAGAATTACTTCGATATCATAAAAACTCCTCGAGATATGATATCTTGAAAATCACAATTATGGACTTTCCCGAAAACGGTCCATACAAAAGGCTACTGAATTATGACGTCACAGTTAGGTATTTTGTATACGTTAAAACAGAAATTTGTACGACAGCTATGTTAAATATTGCGTTTATGTAGGCCAGTGCCGTAACAAAAGATATAGTATTATAAATTGTTTTTCCAAAGTTAATATATTTTTTTAATAATTTCATCCTTTTAAATTGGACTTTCCCACCAAACTTTGATCGACCATAAAACAAGTCGGACATAAGTTATTAAAATTTCAAGATGACAGATCCTTTTAGTTTTGTATATTTTACGATTCTCAGACCTACTGAATATGTATATAAAATTTCGTAAAAATTGGTCACGCCGTTTCAGAGAAGTATGGCGACTAACATTGTGACACGAGAATTTTATATATTAGAAGAAAGATAATATCAAAAATATAGCAGTTTCTGAAATGCACTTTTCAAATTAATGACAAATGAGGACAATTTGAATTTATAATATAAACAAAATTACATATACTACTAGCTGTCCCGGCGAACTTCGTACCGCCTAACAATCAATGAATGTCGTGGTACATATTAGCTGAACTAAATTTATGATTTTATGGAATTAAAACAATGAATAGTAGAAAATAATAGAGAAGCTCGATGGCGTCATTGCGCGTGTCAGTCTAATTGAACACGCAAGTTAAGCAACGTCGACCGTAGCCTGTACACGGATGGGTTTTGTTTGTTTGTATGATCTTTATTGTTCAAATTACAATGTATAAGTACATGAAAAATAAAGCGATACAAAGGCGGACTTATCCCACATGGGGATCTCTTCCAGTCAACCTTAGAGTAACTGCGTGGAGTGGACATTACAATGATTGGCAAGTAGAACAATGAGTAAAAAATGAAAGGAGGGAATTCGCAAACAAATAAATAAATAAAATACACAAATAACTAAATCTTAAACTATAGTACACAGGCAATGAAAATATTAGATAATTTCAAGTCTCACCAGTAAAGAATCTTTTTAATCCAGTCTTGAAAGAAAATAACGTAGGAGCCATCCGAACATCAACAGGCAGAGCATTCCACATTTTTGTCGATCTTACCGTGAAAGAGTTTGTATACGCATTGGTGTTTTGAGTAGGTATATCCAAAATCCGAGTTCCCGAACAACGCAGACGACAATCAACTTCCCGATACCGAAATCGTTCCTTTAGATAAAGAGGAGCGGATGGATTAAAAAGTACGTTAAAAAGCAGAGTGAGTATGTGGAAGTCTCTCCGAAGCCTAATAGGAAGCAAACCAAGTTGCTTGCGAAAATGTGAGACATGGTCATATTTACGCAAACCGAAAACGTATCTAATGCAAAGGTTCTGTAGACGCTCTAATTTATCAAACAGCTCTTCAGTCGGATCCAGATAGGCCACATCACCATAATCTAGTAAGGGAAGGAGAAGGGAGCGTGCCAACATCATTTTTGTACTGAATGGTAGAAAATCTTGCAGCCGTCTCAAAGAATGAAGCGACGCAAACAATTTACGACTGACCTCGTTAATCTGAGGCGCCCATGACAAGGTTTGATCCATGACAATACCTAGATTGCGAACAGATGAGGAGAAAGGAATAATTGTGCCTGAGAAAACAATGCTAGGTATTGTCCTGGTCTCCAGTTTGGAAACAAAATAAGAACTACCTACTATTATGGCCTGAGATTTTACGGGATTAATTTTTAGGCCGAAATTTAATGACCATGTTTCTATGGCAGCAAGGTCAGTGTTGATACTCTTAATAGCCTGTGCAAAATTATCCAGAGGGGCAGCGGTATAAATTTGAAGGTCATCGGCATACATATGATAAGAAGAGGAGATAGATGTAGTAATGTCATTAATGAACATTGCAAAGAGCACAGGAGAGAGTATGCCGCCCTGAGGGACACCAGCAGTCAGCTCGCACCAGTCAGATCTGCACTCATCGACCTTCACCAGTTGACGTCGACCCACGAGATAAGACCCAAAACAAAATGGGTTTATATTACCTCGAGCTCCTCCGTGATTCGAAAGACACGTTAAGCCGTCGGTCCCGGTTGTTATCATTAGCTCATCTTGAGCTCCTCCGTGCTTCGGAAGGCACGTTAAGCCGTCGGTCCCGGTTGTTATCATTCGCTCATCTTGAGCTCCTCCGTGCTTCGGAAGGCACGTTAAGCCATCGGTCCCGGTTGTTATCATTAGCTCATCTTGAGCTCCTCCGTGCTTCGGAAGGCACGTTAAGCCGTCGGTCCCGGTTGTTATCATTAGCTCATCTTGAGCTCCTCCGTGCTTCGGAAGGCACGTTAAGCCGTCGGTCCCGGTTGTTATCATTAGCTCATCTTGAGCTCCTCCGTGCTTCGGAAGGCACGTTAAGCTGTCGGTCCCGGTTGTTATCATTTAATGACAGTCGTTAAGTCAGTGGCCTTTAGGCGGTTCGAAAACACTGGCCTCCGCCAACTCGCAGTTGAGCAGCGTGTTGGAGTACGCTCTAAACCCCTTCGGTTGAGGGAAGACCCGTATCCATAAAAACTGAAGATTTCATAAAAATAAAGATTTCCTTATTGTTAATTTTTTTTTAAAAACACGTTTTGTTTTATTTTGTTTAGTTTTGAAATAGGTTTTATCATTTTGGTAATTTGTAATTGTCATTTCTTTTGATGTTTACTCTGATTTGATTCTTGCGCTCGAACCCCATGGGAAAAGCGTTTTCACCCCTATCGATTTGACATTTTTAAATTTTCATAACAAATCACAGACAACTTTCGCGACATAAAAGTGACACCAATCGAATTGACGTTTTGATATTTGACAACCAATAAATATCGTAATCCCTTTTTCAACTGACACTTTCATTTGTATGGGAAAATGTTTTTTCTTTTATTTTATTTTTTCGAGAATTTTCCAATGTTTTTAATAGTTATTCTGCTATTCGGGACGGAAACAAATCCAACAAATCAAAAACCATGGCAATCGGTCCAGCCGTTCTCGAGTTATAAGTGTTGTAACAAACACGACTTTCTTTTATAATATATAGATTATGTCGGTCAATATTGACATCAAACAAAGCAAACGCGTCGACGTTTTTTTTTTATATATTTTTATGTATTTGGTCTGTTGAGAATAGTTTATACCCAAATTTGCAATTCTGAAGTAACGGTCATTTTGGTCCCTCATTTTCAATTTTTTGGAAAAATACTTGCCTTAAGGAAACCTTTTTTTTGCGCATCTTTATCTATACTTTAGTAAAACTAACTAAATATGCTACCGTTTGATACTCAGTAATCTTTGTCAATTAGTTGCGGAGATACAGCTGGTCAAAGATGGGTAGATTTTTCAAAAGCTAGTAATATTTTCACAGTTTCTAGTTTCCTTTCGAAAAAACTACCTAAAGAAAGCAATTAATAGGTTTCTTCTTTTAATCTCTATTTATTAATTAAATTCATTTATTTCAGATTTGAGTATCCATATAAAACATTATTATTAGTAAGGAAGAATTAATTATTTAACATGTCAAAAATTATTATCTAAATTACAATAAAATAGTGTCAATTCAATAAGTAATATGTCAAATAAAATAGCAATGTCAAAAATAGGAATAAAAATGAAATATAAATTAAATTGTCCAATTCATTTTGTTATGTCTAATTATAATAATTTATTGTAGCATGTCATGTCAATTATAAGATAAGATAAGATAAGATAATTTATTTGCGAAAATAAGGTACAACAAAGATGTTACACAAATTACATGTCCAACTTATTCTACCCTCGCAGGGGCGTGCAAATGTTTCGGTCAACTTATTATAAATAATATTAAATTTATTTATCAGTATATTAAAAAAAAAAACTGAAAATTACTTGCATTTCATTACAATAAATTAATTCACAAAAATCCAATACTTAATATAATTAATAATTTCATTTTATATCAATAAATCAGTCATTCAAATACTCACATATAGTATAATAACATTTGTTTAAGAGCCATTCATGTAATTTTTTTCTAAATAATGTCAGTCTTAAGTTTTTAAAATTGTCTGGTAAATGATTAAAAATTTTTATTGCCATGCAATGCACATCGTCAGAATAAAGTGTAAGCCGCTGATTAGGTACAATTAACCGGGTTTTATGTCTACTTCTAGAGGATGCATAATCACTATGTTTAATGAACAAATGATTATATTTTTTAACAAAAAGACACATTTCATATACGTATAGACATGGCAGAGGCAAGATATTTGATCTTTTAAATAAGGGCTTACAGCTGTTCATTATATCGACATTGTATATGGCACGAATACATTTTTTTTGAGATATGAATGCTCTTGATATCTCAACTGAGTTACCCCATAACATAATAAGTTATTGTCTAAATTGTGATAAATTTAGCAAGGATCTCTCAGGATCTATCAGCTCTCTAAAAACAGAATGATAAAACATGTTTCTGTACCAAATAACCATATAGTAGAGCGCGTTTAATCGCTATTTATCTTCCGTACAATTCAGTCAGTAACATGTGAATAATCACGTGCTAAATTTTATTCGATTAGATAGGTACATGATAAAAATTGGCGCATGATAAAAATTGTATATTAAAATTATTCTCAAGATAAAAGTTGATTAGTTCTTATCTATTTTGCGTCACATCTAAGACAACTTATCTCCTCGTACGTACGTTGAAAAGTTATGCCTATGTATATTATGTATTACTCATACATTTTCAAACATATGGGAGTGTGTGTGGTCACACCGCTCGCCGTTGGCTCGAAATTCAGTCTCACATTTTAGAACTTGAAGAAATGTGTGTGTGTGTGTGTTTGTGTGGATGTATGTGTGTGTGGGTGCGTGTGTGTGGGAGTGGGTGTGTGTGTATGTGTGTGTGTGTGTGTGTTTTGAGTGGCACAAAAACAATACGCAACTACCATATTGTGCTTGCGCATCCGAAAGATGCCTGTGGTGTTGCAAGCATCTATAGGGGACAATATGTATGTATTATATATAAATACATACATATAAATCATCAAGACAAACAAACATGGTCATGCACACAAATGTTTGTCTTGTGCGGAGAACTAACCCGCGACCTCGGAATCACAGTGGCCATTGCCAGCCATTCGACCACCGAGCTCGTCAATCATCGTCAAAGTCGTCAAAGTAATTTATTAGTAACATAATGGTGAGAAAAAATCTGTATTTCTACTAGATAGACAAACAGGACAGACAGACAAGTTTTACTTTATAATGTCCATAATGGTGTTAGTAGGGGATGGGGGTTGCGAAAATAACATGGTTATATAGATATAACTGACGAAGGACGTAGTTCAGGGGTTGATGACATTGCCACATGGGGGGTGCGCAGATTCAGTGAAGAGACGGGGGGTGGGTAGTAAAAATAAATAAAGCGGATTAGATTAATTCACCATGAGTAACTAAATAATTGCTACCTATATATATTATAAATGAATCCTTATTTCCCTTGGTCACGAACTCTCGACGTCATGCGTGAACGGCTGGACCGATTTCGCTATAAATTTCTTTTTATGTTGTGTTTGTTATTGTTAGGAGAAGTTTAATATGAAAGAAAAAAATAAGAAAAACGGGAAAAATTTATGAAAACTGAACGACCATATTGACTTTTCTTTCTGTAACTTTATGTCGTTTGACATAACTGTTAGTCATTTGGCAGCTTGTGCGAAACTATCATATATACGACCATATCGACGACCCCTTGGAGTTGCTGGTCTCCATGGACGGTGGTGATTGCTTTCTATCAGGTGACCCGCATGCTCGTTTGCCGTACTCTCATATAAAAAAAAACCGGACAAGTGCGAGTCGGACTCGCCCACCGAGGGTTCCGTACGTAGGATCATTATAAATAGTTCGGAAATCTAACCCCCTATTTTTTTAGATTTCATTACAAATGTATAGTTTTGAGATTTATTCCTGTACTTGTAGTCTATAACGATGTTGCTTACCAAATTTCATAGTTCCAGGTCATCGGGAAGTACCCTATGAGTTTTGATTCCCTTGAGAATGTGTCAAAATATGCATTTTTTGCTGAATAAACGGCCGTATCTGTTTTTTACGTAAACTTAGCAGTTTGATTTTTTTACAACTTCATGGGACCGCAGACCTGAGTATAAAATTCAAATTTCAGCTTGATACCTCCACGCAATCTCGAGATAGAGGGTCTTGACAGACAGACAGACGGACAACAAAGTGATCTTATAAGGGTTCTGTTTTTCCATTTGAGATACGGAACCCTAAAAATCAGGTACTATACTATAAGTACATACGAGTATTATCAAGTTACATTCCTATCAACATCTTATTAAATTACAACCAAAACAAACCATCAATAAAAACAAGCCCATTTCAAATCATGTCCCAATTTCCCTAAACTTTGGGTAATAATGCGAAAAAGATTTTATTTGGCAAATCTGTCGATCGAATTTGCAACGCAGCGGACATTCGCCAGGGAGCAACCCTCGGCGCCAGAGTGGCGCCGCGGCACCCCATCCCGCCCTCTGCCCCACATAAAGGTCTTTGAACACGTAATACTCTACCTAGCTGGAATCTAGGTTAGGCTATCAAAAAAGAAATAAAGTTTACAATGCTATTAGGAAACTATAAAATTTATCTATATTTTTAACCGACTACAAGAAAGGAGGAGGTTCTCAATTCAGCTGTATTTTTTTTATGGTTTGTTACTTAATTACTCCGTGATTTATAAACCGATTTAAAATAACTTTTTTTTATTTGAAAGAGAAGATATTTTTTTCATCATCATCATCATCATCATCATCATCATCATTAGCCTGTATCTACCCACTGTTAGGTTCGTTATTTCATTACTCCGTCATTTTTCAAACCGATTTGGAAAAAAAATATATTTATTTTTATTTCGAGACTGGTCCCATATTGGACCCATTGGAGTCATTTTTTTTTTTATAAAAATTATTAGGGTTCCGTACCCAAAGGATGCCAACGGTACCCAATATTGAGATTCGCTAAGTGTCTGCCCGTTTGTCCGTCTGTCCCACACAAACAACGACAGGGCTTTGTCTCTAGAACCGTATTAGCTAGGCGTTTTGCACATTCTGCGTGTTGTTCATTTTGCGATTTGTACATTTTGAGTGTAGTTCTCATGTTGTGTTTTGTACATTATGCTTATTTACGACCAATATCAAAAGAAAGTATAACTTTATAATATGTATTGTAAATTCGCCCTTAGGCTTTCGGTTTAAAATTTACAATTCAGAGTAGTTCTGTCATTTATATAAAAACAAAATTCAAACAAAGACACTTATTAATTTGATAATATGAATTGAGCTGTATTGTTCGATTTTTTTTCGAGAAAGTTTTGGTTTTGTAGCTCATCAGAGACAAAGAAAAATACTTTATTTCTTTATTTTAGATTTTAATCGAAAATCAATTTCATCTTTATGTCTATATCTGCAAAATTTAGGTCTTTTATTATTCTTTTTTATACTGCGTCGGGTGGCAGACAAGCATACGGCCCGCCTGATGTGAAGCGGTTACCGTCGTCATATTAATGCTAGCAACATGAAGCATCGCTCACGCGCCGCCACGCTGCCAGCGCAGCAATTCCTTCCTTTCTGGTAACATCATTCACTCTCAGGAACACAACAACCCTCAAGGGAATTGTTAGTTGGCTGCGGTATTCCGAGAGATGGAGGTACTTCCCCAGTCGGACAATTTACACATACGATGTACCCTACCTATCTTTTGCCGGAGCCTCTCTCGCTAGTCGGCAGGGTTCACCACGTGGAGGTGAGGTTTACTTTGGCCTGTAAAGATCAACCCCAAACTCCCTAGTGGAAAAGAAATAGCAATGTTGCACATTTAGGTTAACAATGTTGCATGAACATGCACGTTTGTCTTGATCTGGGTGTTTTCTATGTATTATAAGTATGTATTTACAAAAAAAAAATGTATTTAAGTACATTTATCAGTTGTCTAGTACCCATAACACAATCTTTGCGCTTAATTTGGGACTTGATAGCGCTGTGTAAATTGTCCAGAAATATTTATTTATTTAAGTTGCTTCAAACTTTATTTTCAGCAAGAACCACAATCATCATTTCAGTATCGAACGCAAACAGACGACCATGGCCATAAATCTAACATTACTTAAAGTAATAATGTTGGCTCGCAGATTTGCTCGTTGTTCGACGGAGGTTAAAATAATACTCGTACAATCGTTATGCCCAGTCATTTGCCTTTAAACACACAAAACCAAAAACACTGGCCTCCGCCAAGCCGCAGTTGAGCAAAGTGGTGGAGTATGCTCTAAACCCCTTCAGTTGAGGGGCGACCCGAATCCCAGCAGTGGGATGAATAAGGATTGACGACTTAACTTAATCATTAGTCAATTGTTGCTAACAAATCGGATCGCTGTTCAGATAACAGATACGTGATTAATAATAAATAATAAATAAAATTCTGTTATCTGAAATAAATAATAGTAGATTATTGCATCGAGCACAAAGTAATTTATTATTGCACCGAGTGCCTGATTTAGAGCCCGAGCGTAAGCGAGGGCTCTAATCTAACAGGCACGAGGGCAATATAAATTACTTAAGGCGAGGTGCATAATCTGCTTTTCTTTCAACTAATACCTATAGGAATAGTAGATAAAAGAAACTCATATCAAACAGTTAAAATAGAAGTTTCTATAACACTGTCGGCTTCATTTAGAATGTTTTCCGGAGTTAATGTGTCGCTAGATGATTCCATTTTAATTCGAAGCCGAAGCACTCAAAATCAGATAGTATCACACTTTTATCGTTTCCAAAAATATTGTCAAGCAAAATTAACAAAGTTCCCGCCAAATCACTTTTTTAAATTTCTTTCATTTTTAACTCAGAGATAGCAGCAATCATTTTTTAAATTTGGAACAAGTTGGATAGAAACGAATAATACGTACGAAAAAAAAAGTATTGATATCGGCTGGCTGAATAGAGCTAATCCATTGAGATTGGCACCTTTTGGTGCGATTAAAAAAAACTGTGCAATAATGAAATTTCATACATTTTTATTGCTCTAGAGCATTAAAGACTCGTTTTGTACTGAGTTTTTAGTGTGATTGTGATGAAATTAAAGCATAGTTGGAAGAAAAATTTATTATTTATTATTAATCACGTATCGTCATAATGGATAAAACAAATTAATAAGCTACTAAAAAATGGATCAGGCTATAATTAGCTTCAAGAGTATGGACTCCAATTAACACGTGACGACGTAAGCAAGTGACGAAGGACAAGTTGGAAATAATAATAGACCAAAGAGATTCATGACGAACTCGGTGGTCTAATGGCTTTGTTAGCCATGCCCACTTTGACTCCGAGGTCGCGGGTTCGGTCCCGCTGGACACACAAACATTTCAGTGCTTGAACATTGTGTGTTTGTCTTCGTCATTGTATTTTCTAATGTATCTTTATAAAAAAATGCATTTCAGTATGTTTAACAGTTATTTACTACCCATAGTACAAGCTTTGCTTAGTTTGAGACAAGATGGCAGTGTGTATTTTTTTTATACCACTAAAGTGGCAAACCCCCTAATGGAACGCATTTACCGTAGACGTACACGTGCGTCCGACCCTGTAAAAAACTCTTGACGCCCTTTTTGAAGAACCCCATGCTATGAGTATAATCTCCTGAGAAAACCTCGAAGGCAGTTCATTCCACAGCTTGACAGTAAGCGGAAGATAACTTATCTGGAGACGCACATTAAGCGACCACTTGGGCTTTATTGCAAGCGGTATATCTTATCTAAATATATAAAAATTACGTGTCACGTTGTTTGTCCGCGATGTAATCCGAAACTACTGAACAGATTTAAATCAAATTTTGCACACGCGTGCAGTTTGATCCAACTTGAGATACAGGATACTTTTTAACTCGAATTATACTCGCATTATTTTTTTATTGCAAATTATTTGTTCATCTGTGAGCATCATATCTACTATTGTAACAAATGGCAGTGTAAAGTAATTTGGTAGGGTAATCTTAATATATAAAAATTTCGTGTCACGTTGTTTGTCCGCGATGAAATCCGAAGCCGTGTGTTTTCCGGCAGACTAGATTAGAATCACTCCGTTTCTTCCCGTCTGTCATATGAGGCGACTAATGGAAATATGTACATTATAACACATCGATCAGGCCTCCCCAACCCGTTTGGCCAGCGTGGGGAGTGTAGGCCAAATCCTCCTTCTGTTTGGGACGGACGAGAGAGGGTCGTGCTCCTGTAGTGGAGACTAAAATGACCTGATGATGATGATGATGTGGCTCAGTAGTATCTTTATAGCCATAACCAACCTCACTTGCACGTGGTGCATCCTACTGGCTAGCAAAAGGGGCTTTGGTGAAAGAGAAATAGGCCATGTCGAGCCTATACTGGTGTAATCATAAAGATTTGATAATAATTGATCTATGATTTGTTGAATTTGTTTCCGCCACGTATAGCAGAATAACTATTAAAAAATTGGAAAAATTAACGTAAAAATATTTAAAGGCGATACGAAGTTCGCCGGGCCAGCTAGTATTAATATAAAGTATAAAAACCTCGGAGTCCACCGGACCTCCACCTCTCAGACCGAAACCAAATCACAATATCCTGAGTGACGTAGAGGCTTGTTGTATTCCTGCGAGTGATTAGGTTAGCTGGAAATAAAAAAAAGTAAAGGAGGTAAAAAAAACCAAATACCATTGCTTCATGTCATGAACCACAGGGAGGTTCATGACATGAAGCAATGGTATTTGGTCGATTGAGTTTTGCTTCATGTAATAAATCTAAATCTAATATTCCTACATAATTTACCGTAGAATTAAATAATATGGTAAACTATGTAGGAATATCCTAGTAGGTAATTCGTAAATAGAAAAATTATCCCTAGTTTTTTTTTATATCTACTATGTCTTTTTTTTTTTTTTTTTTTTATACTACGTCGGGTGGCAGACAAGCATACGGCCCGCCTGATGTGAAGCGGTTACCGTAGCCATATTAACGCTCGCAACATAAATATCGCTCGCGCGCCGCCACCGCCGCTGCCAACGCAGCATCTCCTTCATTTCTGGTGACCTCACTCACTCGCAGGAACACAACAACCCTCAAGGGAATTGTTATTTGGCTGCGGTATTCTGTGAGGTGGAGGTACATTTCCCAGTCGGGTAGCTTACAATTACGCTCCCTACCTCTCTTTTCGCCAGAGCTTCGTTTGTCAGTCAGCAGGGTGCACCGCGTGCAGGTGAAGTTGGCTTTGGTTCATAGATGTTGAGGAACCACTTACACCCCAAAAATGTCGGGTGGCAGATGATCATACGGCCCAACTGATGTGAAGCGGTCACCGTATTAACGCTGGCAACATGAAATATCGCACACCACCACTCTCATAGAAAGAACTAGCAGGAACATAACAAACTATAAGGGAATTGTTATTTGGCTGTGGTATTCTGTGAGGTGGAGGTACTTGCTCAGTCGGGCAGCATACAAATACGCTGTACCCTACCTCGCTTTCACCAGAGCCTCTTTCGTTAGTGGGCAGGGTGCACCACGTGCAGGCGAAGTTGGCTTTGGCTCTAAAGATCGTGAGCCACTTACACCAGTTACATCTCAAAGTTCCTAGTAGAAAAGAAATAGCAATGTTGCACATTTAGGTTGCTTCGTCGTTGCGCGTGCCAGTCTAATCGATCACGCAAGATAAGCAACGTCGGCTGCAGCCTGTCTATGGATGGGTCTCGAGCTCCCCCATGCCTCTTAGGGCACGTTAAGTCATCGTCGGTCCCAGCTGTTGTCATTAGATGACAGTCGTTAAGCCGATCCTCAATTCAGCTAAGGCGGTAGGGCCCGATATCATTATGAGTCACTTACACTCCATGACAGTTAATCAAGAAGCCTATTCTTAAGAAAAAATCGGATGTTTTCGGATACGATTTCCTTCGGTTGGGCCAATGGAAGTGGACTTTTCATTCGGTAGGGCCTAATTTATTACAATATTTATGAAATATTGTCATTCTTGGAAATGATAGGTCCAAAACCACTGAACCGATTTTGATGAAACTTGTCACAATTAAAGACCTCGGCATGCTTGAGGTTTGTGTCGAAAAAAAGGTGAGATCAATCATGTCCTTGAGGAATGATCATCAAATACATTTTCCATTGAAATCAATGGAAAACATACACTCAGCGAATCTACTCTCTCCACTCAACCCCGATTTCGGCCGCGTGGGGTCTCTTCTGAAGAATATATTCTGAGAATCTGGCCTAGTTATATATTTAAAGATATGTTTTCATTTTTAAGTAGCTGTCCTGAATATGATAAATGTTTTAAAACGTCTAATATGGCTGGTCAAATCTCAGACTAGCTGTTGGTGTGGCGAGCACTCGTAATTCTGCTGCTCCTCACTCAACTCTGCGATCTAGTCTAGGCACACCCCGGCCATTCCATTCAAATGTCGCGTCGTTTACTACTACATAAACAATGACGTCTGTGCAGAGCGTGAATGAGCGTGTGTGCGTGCGGCGCCATACAGTTCCAGATTTGTCTCAAAGGGGAGCTGAGGTTGACACCGGAGAGCGGCAGGGAGTGGCCATATTGCACGTAGTACTAGGTCTAGGGTCCAAATAAAACACAGAAAACCCTAACTTCGAACCAACTATTGCGTGTTTATTGACATTCCGTCCAGAAAACATTACATAATAAATATTATCAATAATTTAAAATTTATTTTATTGAAGCGTGAAAACGAAACTTAACTTAGTGGCGCCCTCTGGCTTATTCTAAAACGAATACAAATTATACCGCCGACTATGTGGCTATTGCTAATGCCTCTTGACAGCCCGGCGCGAGGCGCCTTGTTGGTGACCGGGGCCTGGGGGCTTGGCAGTCCAAGATCGCTGGAAACCTTGGCACAGGCCCGCCAATCAACGGCCTTGGCACGGTAGACATATCAGATCTAAATTTCAACGAACGGCCTATTGGACGCACCACTTTCTTTAACCAATGTTTGTTTTACTGTCTCTCTATGCCGTTAGTATTAGTCAAGAATTCCAGGTCTTGTGTTCACAGATATAACACCTTTTCTTTCAAACCAGAATTAATCCTTAAGGATTAGTCCTCTCAGACCAGTTTTAGAACTCACTTTGCTCCTCAATCAATCTTGTTGCTCAATCTTGTTGCAGATTTTATTAATTTTTTGGATTAACTTTTAAAGAGTAAACTTCTTTAAGCAGAGGCTTCACACTTCGTAAGACAACCCTGACTTTACATGCTCCTATCATTACATGGCCACATCCAAAAAGTCGTTCGTATGAAGTTTAAATACTGATAAAATCACGGTGGCTTCAAGGAGCGACTGAAGGCAGAGGGGTGAGTTGTCTGCGGTCAGTCGACACCGGATTGGCGGCGACTCCAGCTGCTTAAGAACGGTCCACCATCAACTCGAAATGGACCGAGCCGCGCCGCTCGTAGCGGTCGTAGAAAATATTCTTCGCCCACGCTTTGCACTCGATGTTGATAAGAACGCCCGCTGCAAAAACAAATATGCATTATTAGAAGACATTTCCTGACGTGACAACGTTAAGTGATTAGATGTGTTTGTTGTATGCACCTGCAAAGAAATACAAGTCATTGTTAGAGGGTGTTAATACGAGTATTGGTTGACTGTGGAATTTCTTAGAAACTACGTTCACGAAGTTCTTGTCAGTTCTTCACGAGTATATCTATAAGAGTTATCTAGTCGAATCCATACAGATCGGCAGCGTTCAGGAAATTTAAAAACATCTTACTATATTCCTAGACAAAAGCAGATCTTCGACCAGACATGGTCTTTTACTATGCGCTCCAATGAGTCTAGTAAACCTCAAGGTTGCACAGTATTTTTAGTATTTAAAATCAGCATGCAGCTGAAGTGACAGTAAGTGAGCAATATAGCTCAGAGAACTGACGGCTGATGAAGCAGACAGGTTTTGGAGTGATGGCCGAAGGCCGCAAAATGTTCTATCGGTTCCTCTGGACCCCTAGGCAGACGGACGATCTGGTATGAAGATTTCAGATAGCCGATGGAGGCAAATGGCACAAAATCTATCATTGTGGAAGTCTAAAGGGTCTAAACGTCCTTCAACTGAAATGATGTTGATGGTGAATTAACCTTTGATGTAACATTATGCCCTGAGCTGTGGCTATATCAAGTTTCGTTCGTTGATATATCATTAGTCATCCAAGGAAATCGCTTAATAAACTAACTTTGCTTTAATAAATCATGTGCTTGTATAGAACAGTACATTTGTCGAGTACATTACAAAGTAAATGTGTTTTTCTATTTACAGTCAGTAATTTAATTATCATTTTCTACATTTTCGTAGGCTTCTTGTGTGTCTATATTTAGCCCTTCAAATTTCTTAATCTGAGATGTCGGGTCCATTTCTGTTGTAAGCATTAATCCGCTTACGGTGGAGAGGTATTGACAATGAGTGGTAACACAAATATTAAACAATAAATAATTTAATTTATAAGGAAAACCAGTAAATGCTATTAAAATACTAAGATATTGGTACTGAAGCAAACGAGAACATCCAGTGTAAAAAAATATCTATATCGTATTGAGTAGGGTAAAAAAAAGAATAGGATACTCACGCCTGGGCTTCTCGAAAAGTACAGCGACGAGGGGGCTAAGGTAGCCCTCCTTGTTGGTGAAGGGATAGTAAAAAGAGGGGAAGCCGCGACGAGGTATGTACTGCACGGGGCCGATGTTCTCCACGTCAGCAGGGTTCTCACCCTCGCAGGATACCCACACCGTGTTCGCTTCAGGTTTGCCAGACTGGTGAAAAATGGTAATTTTAAAGTATTTCTTGAACAGTTGTTTTTATTAATTCGTACCTACTATAGTTTTATTGATAAATGCAACAAACGTACAGAAAGTAAAGTGTAAGACATCGTTGGAGAGAACAGAGTGAAAATTATAATTGAACGTTTTATTGATATCGTTGAGATGGCTCATGTTTATAAGACATCTTCCAGGTGTTTGGCAAAATAAAAATGCTTAGTTCAGTTCATTCTTATGTAATCAAATATAACCTATACCAATATTATAAAGCTGAAAAGTTTATTTGTTTGGTTCAAAGCGCTCTTCTCAGAAACTACTAAGTAGTTCGCATTGAAACATTATTTTAGTATTGGATGGTGCATTTATAGAAAAAGACTACAATATCACGCTGCGATCAATAGCCAGTTCTAATAGGCTCCGCCAACCTGCAGTTGAACAGCGTGGTATGCTCTAAACTCCTTCGAGTGAGATTGATTGGGGACAGTCGTATCCTAACAGTGGAATGATTAGGGCTAATTAGGGTTGATGCCTACGATCAATAGAAGCGGAGCATCAATGAAAAAATGTTGCAAAAATAGGGGTAGATCCCACACGTGTGAACTGTGTGAAGCCGGGGAAGATAGCTAGTTATTGAAAAAGATTGCATAAATCTGACGCTTTATCTCTTCATCTACTTCTTACGCTTTACGAAGACAATATAACAGTAATGCTAAAATAATGTTTCAAAATCAGATAATGGTGAATAACGGAGATGATTCGCAACAAAACGAAAGGAGTAAGTGGGATTAGTGAGTTCAACGTGAATATTTGCATTATACTGATAAAAATATCTATAAAAATGATGTTATGAATACTATGAGGTATAACATTCCCATACTAAATTGTGTCAGAAAATGGTTCCTGTCCTCTGTGAGAGAGAGTATCGTTATCCTTATCATATCGGTGCTTCAATATACTTGCTATCTCTTTCACTCGCTGGGTACGTAATCGGCGCAATGGCGCTTTTTTCTTGCAAAACATTAAATTATCCTAAAATACGCGTTATCATCAAATATTATTGTATACTTTAGTGTGATATGTGATCCCTTGGGATTTATTTACTTTATCAACATAAATATGCATTTTTGTAATACAGAGTTAATACTTTTAAAAAAGAGATAGGGAGTGTCGCCTGGAGAATGTACCTCCACCTCACAGAACACCGCAGCCAAATAACAATTCCCTTGAGGGTTGTTGTGTTCCTGCCAGTGATTGAGGTCACCAGAAAGGAAGGAGATGTTGCGTTGGCAGCGGGGGTGGCGGCGCGCGGGCGATATTTTATTGCGAGCGTTAATATGGCTACGGTAACCGCTTCACATCACTCACTTTTCGGGTTTACGTTTTTTTGACGTTTTTGACATATCTATACTATTTATAACATCATTTATTAATAAGGTTTCACCGTGCATTTAATGTAATGTTTTAAAGGATTTGGAGTACTCACGACCATCTTGATGTGCGCCTTGAGATCCTCTGGCATGTTGCCCGGCAAATCCTCAGTATTGTTGTACGGATTTGGAACCCAGTTGAAGATCTGTAAGATGGCAATGAACATCAATTAGTTTATTTTTAAGATGTATGTAGAGAAGCATGATGATATCTACACAGAACATAATTAAAATAGAAGTGATTTCGACTGTCCGAAACTTGTTCCTTATCTTCTTCTTAGTCGTATTCTTCATTGTTGAAGGACGTGTCTAGTTTGAAGTCTTGGTCGCTCTGTGCACTATACTCCTCCACGTTTTCCTGTCCTCGGAGGTCTTAAAAGCTTCGGCTATTAGCAGGCCAGTTAGCGTTTTGACTAGGGCTGGCCAACGGGTAGGTGAGCGACCGCGTGGTCTTTTCCCGTCGACTTTCCAACTACCATAAGCTTCTCAAGGCTGTCAAGATTTCTACGAGTGACATATGAAATACTTGAGTATTTGTTGGAAGCAAACAGTGGTTAGCCTTGTGGTTATTTGGAGCTCCTCAAGAATGGACACATTGGTGCGGTGTGCAGTCCATGGAATTCGCAACATTCGCCTCCAACACCACATTTCAAAAGAGTCAATTTTTCGTTATAGACCTGTGTAGGTAGTATGGTACCTCAAACATTAATTATTAACGTATGAGTTCAAAAAATTATATCACATTACATTAGATATCTGTGCATATGATGTTGATATGTGATGATTTCGGGGTGTAAGTGGTTCATTAACTTCTTTGAACCAAAGCCAACTTCACCTACACGCAGTATATCCTTCTGACTAACAAACGAAGCTCTGGCGAAAAGAAAGGTAGGGAGCGTAATTGTAAGATACTCGACTGGGGAATGTATCTCCACCTCACAGAATACCGCAACCAAATAACAATTCCCTTGAGGGTTGTTGTGTTCCTGCGAGTGAGTGAGGTCACCAGAAAGGAAGGAGATGCTGCGTTGGCAGCGGGGGTAGCGGCGCGCGAGTGATATTTTATGTTGTTGGCTACGGCAACCGCTTCACATCAGGCAGGCCGTATGCTTGTCTGCCACTCAACGTAATAAATATATTTAAAAAAAAATGAGGTTCATAAAATAATCAGTAATGAAAATTTTTATTAACAAACTAAATACATAATGTTATTTTTTCTGTATTATTGAACAACACGACTGCATAGTCCAATCTGGACGCTACAAACTATGGGTACTATTATTTTTTTATGTGTTATGTGGTAGGTTCCCATCAGAAGGGCCGTCTAAATGTTTATTTCCTAATGGAAATTCTAGACATCTTCTTAAAATGAAGTCATACAAACCTATGGTACCTATTAATTTATCTATGATCGTCTATACTATACCAACCTTGTTGAGTTTAAGGAAGACGCATGGTCCACCTTCTTCATAGTTGTACTGTTTGGCGGGGGTGCACGGATTGAACTCATCGATGGGCACGTCACAGACCTGCTTCTCACCCAGCTGCTGGGCAAGGTTCGGAGAGCATGGGACACGGTTTTCTGCGCCACTCGCCTCGCCAACACCGCTGCCCTTCTTACGGTATGCTGCCATTGAACAGTATCATTAGGACAAGAAACAGATGCTGTCGGGCCAAGACTGACAAAAGATATACTAGTTAGTGCACCCGCAATACAGAACGGAGTTAATGATGATGATGATGACGATGATAATAACAATGAATAGATTTTGGATGTAAGCTCAACATCAGTTTTAAACGCAAGTGAACCTGAAGATGGTGTACTCTGCTGGTTTGCAAAACTGATAAAAGAGAGACAGCGATGTATAGGAGATTGCCGCCAGGAATAATATTGTTCAACATATTAATACCAAACAAAATTCAAGATTCACAAACAAATAAAAAAAAATTGACTTCGAGCCTTAGATACCGCATTAGCTGAAGCAGATTCAGATCGAATATTTTGATTTCAAAAATAAAGTTTAAGTTCAAATTAAAGACAAACATTAACGGCTTAATCGATAAAGTTCAAGAGATCCTACCAGCTACACTAAACACAATTACTAATAAATCTAAGCTGCAGTTTGATTTTAGCATTCAAAAATCAGATGAAAATTGGTTACACATTAGTAAAATCCACACAGCACATGAACTAGAACGTCTGTACCGGCAAAGTACGAGAGTGCCAATTAACTGTGCCCAAATGCTCTTATTTTTCAATGACTCTTATCGTATTTCCCTTCATCTTACAGAAGACCGCAGCCAAATAATAATTTCCTAGAGGGCTGTTATTCGTGTTCCTGTGAGTAAACTGATCAGAAAGCTCCTTAGCAGTGGTAGTGTTACATGTGCTTGCGCCCTCCCGATCAGAAAGTCTAAGTAGCAAAACGTCCAACAATGCGAAACGTCTAATGAGCAATCTGCCTAGTTAGCTAATCGCCCATGTAGCAAAACGTCTACTCCTTGTGTTGCGAGCGTCTATCTAAAGGTTGTTCGGTTCTGTGTCACCCGCCGTGTTTAAATAAGAAATATGTTTTGTTCAAGCATGTGAAGACAGAAACCATATCGATGGTTACATTATTATCTCATTGCTAGTTCAATGGAGTATTCTATGTCTATAGTAATAAGGTTCAGTTCTAAACGTTCCCATCCATAACGCCACGTTTGCCCCAGTTTTGGGTGACCCAGAAAAGGAAGCTAATTTAGGGGTAATACTTACAGTCAAGGAACTCGTCAATGACCTTGGACCACTTCAGCACAGAGCCCTTGTCGTTGGCCCTGTAGTAGATGAGCGTGCTCTCTACGTTGGCAGAGTCTGGCATGGGCCTGAAGCCGAGGCCTGGCGAAAAAACCCAATAAATATTTTAAGGACGATGTAATTACGTTATAAACCGGCATCAAAATTTAAATTGAAATCGATGAAGTTACTTAATATATTATTTACGATTTTAAAGGAACGAACAAATTTTTATTAAAATAAATAGATGTCAATAACTTTCGTACTAGGCGTCTAGATTCGAATGAAATTTGGTAAGTAGGTTCTAAAAGACCAAAAACTAAAATGGTTTCATTAAGTTTAAAAAAAATTTATGACTTTTCACGAATTTAGGTACAAAAAAAATATCTAAAGTCAGTCTCGTCTAGATTGTAGATACGAGTATGTGGGCACTGGCGTGACACTGGCCCTGTTTGGATGTAGAGTTGTGATGTCTGGTTAAGCTAACAAAATACAAATGCAACATAATTTATTTGCAACAAATAGGGTAACATTTAAACAGCTGTTATTGTAAAAAATTGGCCGTGTGGTCTCCGGTAGACTAGAATAGAATCACTCCGTCTTCGTCACGTCCGTTCCCGTGGATGTCGTACAAGGAAATACAATTATAAAACAACGATCAGGCCTCCCCAACCCGTCTGGCCAGCGTGGGGAGTGTAGGCCAAATCCTCGTCCTTGTCGTGCTCCTGTAGTGGAGACTTAAATGACCTGATGATGATGATGATGATTGTAAAATACATCACCAGCCTATTAGTCATTTTAAAATAGCATACAAATGGAATTTAATTTTAACCTAATTAAAAATATTTATTTCAATACATTTAAAATTGTTAAATAACATTAAATTTGTCAGTAATCATAGATCACTAGTCTATTAATTAATCTATTAATTAAATTATTGTATAAAAAATAGCATTTTAATGTCATTGGAATTAAATTAAACATAATTAAAAATGTAAATAGGTAATTAACAGTATAATTGATTGTAAATTTAACTTTGTATTTAAAAATAATTAATTGACATCAAATATTCACTTAGCTGAGGGTTAAGTTGAACTTACCTGGATTATTTCCTATCAGCGATCCCTCCAGCTGCCATTTCGGCATTTTAGAGTCGAGGGTCTGATAAAAGATGGCCAGCATGGCCGCGAAGAAGCCCACCAGTATGGCATAGAAGATCAGGTAGAACAGCAAGATTTTAGCTGCGGACAAATATATTTAGTAATTAAAAAATGCTAGCCGTTCGGAGTTTTCAATAATATTAAATGTCTAATACTTAGTTATGTTACTATCAAATTGCTAGGAATTAACCAAATTCGAAAGCTTCCTAAAATACTAAATTCTTTTTATTAAATTCGTTGAGAGTTCCAAGGCAAGGGAGTCGTAATTTGGAGTGTAAGTGGTTCATCAACATCTTTGAACCAAAGCCAACTTCACCTGCACGCGGCGCACCCTCCTAACTAACAAACGAAGCTCTGGCCAAAAGAGAGGTAGGGAGCGTAATTGTAAGCTACCCGACTGGGGAATGTACCTCCACCTCACAGAATACCGCAGCCAAATAACAATTCCCTTGAGGGTTGTTGTGTTCCTGCGAGTGAGTGAGGTCACCAGAAAGGAAGGCGATGCTGCGTTGGCAGCGGGGGTGGCGGCGCGCGAGCGATATTTTATGTTGTGAATGTTGCTACGGTAACCGCTTCACAACAGGCGGGCCGTATGCTTGTCTGCCACCCGTCGTAGTATAACGTCGTGTTATTTATTTAATCCCTATTTCCCTTATCACGCGTGAACGGCTGGACCGATTTTACTGATTCTTTTTTCATTGTGTTTTTTATTGCCAGCAGAAGGTTCTTATGAAGGAAAAAATAAGAAAGTTTCGCGGAAAGTTACAAAAACTTAAAAAAACTGAACGCCCATTTTAACTTTTTTAATGTAACTTTATGATGTTTAAAAAAACCGTCAGACATTAGATAGATAATGGGAAACTATTTCAATATTCATAGTTAAGAAGGAGAACGTCTGTCAGCTATTAATATATAATTCCTTACAGCTATAAAATATCAATTTCTAATGGTTAAAAATAATTAAAAAAAT
The DNA here is from genome assembly GCA_937001555.2 of Hypsopygia costalis. NCBI lineage: Eukaryota > Metazoa > Arthropoda > Insecta > Lepidoptera > Pyralidae > Hypsopygia > Hypsopygia costalis. The sequence goes on along the minus strand of OW443327.2, from coordinate 31,699,644 downwards.
AAACTAATTATTTTATATTCCAAAATCTTTCGAAAAGTTCTTTATTTCGTACAATCAGCTACAGAGAAGTAAGAATCATAGAAAAAATATTATTATACTCTATGGTAGATACAATACAGCTGAGTAAACCATGGTATTGACTCCACAATTGACGACAAGTGGCGCCAACGAACTCTTCCTATACAAGCAAATTGCCGCACAGCAAGCCGGTGGCCGCATTTCCATCAGCCTACTCTGTTTTAGAGCCAATCGATTGATACAGATCTCTATCGGAGACAAAATAGAGGACTAAATTGACAGATTGAGAGTCCAAATAATTTGAGTCCTAACTAGCGAAACAAATTTGACGAGCTCTACCACTCTTTTGTCAAAGCTTAGTTTATTCAGTCAGAAGGGTCACCACGTGCAGTTCAGGTTGGCTTTGGCTCAAAGATAATGGTCAACTACTAATACCCCAAATAGCACTCACACAAAATTTTGCATAGGACCGACGATATAGGTATCCAGCAGTGGGTGGATACAAGATGATAATGATGATGATGATATCATACATCATTTTGGGGTGTAAGTGGTTTATCAACATCTTTGAACCAAAGCCAACTTCACCTGCACGCGGTGCACCCTGCTGACTGACAAACGAAGGTCTGGCGAAAAGAGAGGTAGGGAGCGTAATTGTAAGCTACCCGACTGGGGAATGTACCTCCTCCTCACAGAATACCGCAGCCAAATAACGATTCCCTTGAGGGCTGTTGTGTGCCTGCGAGTGAATGAGGACACCAGAAAGGAAGGAGATGCTGCGATGGCAGCGGGGGTGGCGGCGCGCGAGCGTAATTTTATGTTGCGAGCGTTAATATGGCTACGGTAACCGCTTCACATCAGGCGGGCCGTATGCTTGTCTGCCACCCGACGTAGTATAACAAAAAAAATACTAGAAGTTCTGTATAAATAATAGTGAATTATTCGGATAAATGAGCCGTTCCCGAGGGATGACTCATTTTTTTTTCATTTTCATTTCACTCAAACAAAAGTTTGTCTAGATTTCCGACATTCACGCGGGCAGAGTCGCGGGCGGAATTTAATCGCTACATAAAATGAAAAGTGTAATAATAATATTTTTCCGAGCTCGATGGTCGAATGGTTGCCATTTTGACTCCGAGGTTGCGGATTCGATCCCGATATTAGTTATCTAGTACTCATTGTACAAGCTTTGCTTAGTTTGGGACTAGATGGCCGTGTTTAATATGTCCAGGAATATTTATTATTTATTTAATAGTATTTTCAAATTCGCATAGAGACAGCCGTGTTGTTCAAGCATAGTTTCATAACCATTATGAGAGCAATTAGTGGGGAAGCGACAACTGGCATTATCGACACCACTGTAACACTCGCATTTAGCTTAGCATTGCTGAAGTCACAACGCTGAAGTTATAAGTATATATACATCGACCCTGTTTAATATAATATTTATTTATTTACAAGAACATTAGGTTACAATAACAGGTGTTGTGGTTTCTATGAAAACGGTACAAAATGTTCGTCTCTTTCTCACAGGCATGCAAATATTGGGCATTTATCGGGCGAGATTTCTTTTTAAATTTAATTAACTCACTACAAAACTAACAGTAGATTGGAATAGTCATAATACATTGATTGAATACACATGTCATTCTGGATACAATAAAATTAATAATATTCTAAAATGTCAAGAAGAAAATTTTTTAAAATGTCAAAAATACAAGAAAAATGTCAAAACTATAATTGAGAAATATTAATACAATAAAATTAGTAATATTTTAAAATGTCAAGAAGAAAAAATACAAGGAATATTATCATAAGCTACTCGTATATTGACAAATATTAATTAAATTCTGTGTCTGTGGTTGTGTGTGTACTTGTATATTTCTGTCGCTCTACTTCACTGAGGGAGTAAAATCAATTTGTATCAAGCCATTTTTTCAGCTCAATTTTGAAGCGGTTCAGCAGTAAGGTAATAGAACTAGCTGTGACGGCAAGTTCTTTTTTATTCTACGTCGGATGGCAGACAAGCATACGGCCTGCCAGATATGACGCAGTTACCTTAGCCATACATATAAATGCTCGAAACTTGAAATATCGCTCCCCCGCTGCCAACGTAGAAACTGCTTCAAATCAAATCACATCAAATACATTTATTAGCCATGTACATAAATTACATTTAGCTCGTTATTTCTACATATTTGGTATCTAATAAAATTAATTTACTTATTGATATATATATATATTATATATACATATGAGTGCACGATTGATACTAAATAGAATACTAGAAGGTTTAGCTACTTTCGACATTATATTCGTTCACACTGTAGAACGGATTTATTTCATAAAACTTTTTAATTTCGTGTTTAAATATGGTAGCTGGTAATTAGTAATATATAGAGGTTGATTGTACATTTTTATATTTATAGCCATGCCTTGTTTCATCTTCTTTCATGGTGAGCTCCATCACAACAATTATAAACTTATACGATTTATAAACCGATTTGAAAAATAACGTTTTTTATTTGAAAGTGTATACTTTCAGATTGGACTCATATTTTTTTGGAATTATGTGGTTCCGTGGAGACATTGCGGTACCGATATATCTATCTGATGTGCACCAATTGATCGTTCATTAGAATCACGAGACGCATTGCAGTGCCAATCATCAACACGGCGATCACACGCGACACGCGACCAATTTGCTTATTGCTAAGTAGTTGGTTATACTAGTGGCTCACTATCATTTTTAGAGCGAGGCTCTAAAGTAGTGGTTCTTAAACTATGGTCCAGGGACCACTAGTGGTCCGTGAGAACACCTCAAGCGGTCCCTGAGAAGTACTGAACACGCTGAAGAAATTTAATTACTGCCTGAAATTTCACAGGACTTGAAACAGCCCTGAAAGTACCTACACCGATCAGGCGTTATATAGATATAGAATTGATACAGAAAGCAGACAATACAACACAGATGATCTAATCAGAAACAGGCCGAAAGAACAACGAAACACTGAAAAAGAGTTCCTCCTCCTTGCGTCGTTTTCCTCATTGCTGAGGCTCGTAACGCCATGGCCTCACTTTTGCACGGATGATGTTGCTCCACTTGTCTATCTTCTGCGGCGTGAACTGCATCATGGAAGCACCAACGTATCAGGCTGCGGCCCTGTGGTCTTTTGCCGTCTATCTTACCGGTGACAAGAAGCCTCTCCAGGTTGTCACCACGTTTCCGGGCAATGTGGCCAAAGAACTCCAGGATCCTTCGGAGACAGATGGTGGAGAGTCTCATTTTTTTTTAAGTTGTTTAAGAATCTATACGTTGATCCGGGGAGCCGTCCAAGATATACGCAGTATTTTCCTCCAGCACAACATCTCAAAGGCATCTTACGTGATCGATCCGCTTCGTTTAATGTCCATGAAAAAGAGTTACCTATCCTTTTATTTCTCAGTAACATAAGAGATTAGGAATACTGAGTGATTTTAATAATTATCAACACCACTCCCCTTCCTCCTTCACCAACCCGCTCTCCTCTATTTTAGTGGTCCGGGACATAATAAAAAAAATGTTACATGGTCCGATATCAAGCAAAGGTTAAGAACCACTGCCCTAAAACCTCGTGGACACGGATAAAGCATAATCGGTAGAGTAGCGTCACATTGATATATATGCTTCATATATACTGCATCATATTGATATTAAGATATACTGCTTTCATTGTCACTCTTCGTAGGCAATTAACTCACTTAGTGACATTGGCACGTCGCCAATTTGGTAGCTCTACCTCACCAAGATGCCATGGTGACGTCGTATTAGACATCTTACGTATGTATTAAATTAATTACGTATATATTACGTCCCATGAAAAGAATCAACACAAGCAGTTCAAATCGTCGGTGACCCAATGATCTCAGATCGATTGGACTCTCTACACGCAGAGATGAAGCGTCTCTTTGCGTTCTATACAAATTATAATATTACGTCCCATGAAAAGAATCAACACAAGCAGATCAAATCGTCGGTGACCCAATGATCTCGGATCGATTGGACTCCTACACGCAGAGATGTAGCGTCTCTTTGCGTTCTATACAAATTATATCACGGGGAGTGCTCGGAAGAGCTGTTTGATTTGATACCTCTGATACCGCTGAATTCCACTATCGTACTACTCGCCATTTTTTTTTTGTTCTACATAAGTGACTATACGTTCACTATTTCATAGGGTCCCTATTACAGCAGTGTTTTTCAAAATGTGGGTCGCAACCCCATGGGGGTCCCCGAGCGTCTACAAGGGGGTCGCGGAAAGTCGCGATGCTTAAAAAGAAACGTTCAAAAAAATATTTTTATTAAGAAAATGTTCATTAGCGAACGTAATTGTTATCTATTCTGACGACCCCGGTGGTTGAATGGCTAACCATGTCCACTTTGACTCCGGGGGTCGCGGGTTCGATCCCCGCACAAGGCAAATATTTGTGTGCATGAATATGTCTATTTGCCTTGGTCTGGATGTTTTCTATGTATTATATGTATGTATTTACAAAAAAATAATGTATTTAAGTATAATATCAGTTATCTAGTACCCATAGCACAAGCTTAGAGCTTAATTTGGGACTAGATGGCGCTGTGTAAATTGTCATATAATATTTATTTATTTTATTTTTGATACTTCATTATATATTATTTAATTGTTTTTTTTTTATTGTATTAATTTAATACTTAAACAAAATATTTAAGTAGTATTCAATACTTAATTAAATCTGTACGGATTTAACGGAGGGTACAAGTATGTCGTGAATATTTTTACATACTATGGGAGTCGCGCCATGAAAACGTTTGAAAATCACTGTATTCTAGAGGATTAGACAACGGATAGCTATCACGAATGGTATGTGAAGATGTCAGTTCAGACACTTCCGCTCAAATCGTCGGTGTCCTTGGATCGATGTACTGAAGGACGAGACGCGCGCAACTGGGGGGAGGGAGGGGGTGCTCGAGTGCTGTTGACAGGAAAAACGACCCGCTCCTGGATATATCAATGCCTATGAGCAGGTCTCGGCAAGTATTGAGAGTTTTGCATAATGTATTGGAAATTACATGGGCTATGGAAATGAGATTTGGGTGGACTACGTAATGGTCTATTACAGTAGAGGGCTGGACGTCTGCCATAACTACCGTTATCGATCGTTACTTGCAGCAGGCGGTGGCTAATAATAAAAATATCTCAGAGTCAGCAAGCTTCAGTGGCAGTAGGCCGGCTACATCTGTCGTGTTAGTGGTAGATTAAGAGGAACGTCCTAGAGTGAGGGACGCGTAAGAGTAGGACGCACTCTCTCTAGATGGACCGACGACCTGAAGAAAACGGCTGGATGCGTAAAGCAAAGGCTCACATATGATGGAAAGCATTGTGGAAGGCTTATATCCAGCAGTAGGTAGATACAGATTGATAACGATGACAATGAATGGAGTAATAATAAAAATATCCAGACAGACGAGACAGTCCATAATGCTTTATCTGTAAATTATTAAACAATACTGATTGTGAGTGCCTACACAGTTCATTCAACTGAAATTTATTTATTCTACAGTGGACAGCAATAGTAAGATACCCGAGTAGGGAGTCGCATTTTCTCCCGAATGATACTAATTCGCTAATACCTAAAATCCAACCTAAAATTCACCAATAATCCCGAATATTTATTTGAAAAAGTCGTACTCTATAGCTCATTTTCGACACATTAAGAAGGTACTTGGAACTCTTGTTGTATTGACCATTGAAGAAGAAATGCTCAAAGGAACTTGCCAGTATGGATCTTTTTTTAAATAGTCAGATAATTCAACAATTACAATTTAATTTATATATACATTTCGTAATTTAGATATAAAATCTTTGATTTAAATAATGTTTTTATTATTACTCGTAAATGTATGTATTTTTAATCACGGTTGAAGTCCGGTCATTTCATATGCGTACTCGAGGATATGGATCCAACGCGTAGAGGTCCCTTGAGAATGTTAATGTAATGTTGTATACCCAACGTGACCCGCTCCTGCATATATCAATGGACAATATGCACACGAGCCAAGTCTCGGCAAGCATTGAGAGTTTTGCATAATGTATTGGAAATTAAATGGGCTATGGAAATGAGTTTTGGGTGGACTACGTAATGGTCTCTTACAGTAAAGGGCTGGACGTCTGCCATAACTACCGTTATCGATCGTTACTTGCGGCAGGCGGTGGCTCGCCACTCACTAGATGGCCCCCCGAAATGCCAGGAAATCAGCCGGGGCAACACCGGTGTGAGTGACTCAGGGGTGTCGAGAGGTGTGATGCGCTTCCTCTGAAGTTACTAGCGGCGTTATACCTTTTAACACTTCCACCCCTGGAGCATATATCTCTAACGACTCCTCTCAAAACGGCCAATGAAGGCAAGCCAGACCTGAATGTCCCGTGGGCCTTCTTGGGTGTCCGCTTCGACAGACGATGTCACGTCGGAGACAAAGACCCTGACTCTTTGGAGATTCGGTACCCATGGTGTCGTTACTCACCAACAGCTCGCCACAAGCTGCCTTGCGGGCTTACTATTATCTTTTATTACATGTTTGTGCTGATTCATTCCATATGTCGTTGTCACTTAGGTATTCTATAAGAAGCCCTTTGACTAAGAGTATTTTTCATATGTTTCTTAAACATATTGTCAGGTAAGAAATTTCTGTATCGGGCAACTCTTCCAACTTCCAAACGTTTCAGTAAATATAAGTAATTAAAAAACAATCTATTTCAAATACAAATAACGAGCTCGGTGGTCGAATGGCTACAATGGCCACTTTAACTCCGAGGTCGTGGGTTCGATGCCCACACAAGACAAGCATTTGTGTGCATGAACATGTCTGTTTGTGTTGGTCTGGGTGTTTTCTATGTATTATATCTATGTATTTACAAAAAAAAAGTATAAAAGTATATATACATTTTTTATATCAGTTGACCGTGTGGTTTCCGGCAGACTAGAATAGAATCACTCCGTCTCTTCTCGTGGATGTCGTACAAGGCGACTAAGGGAAATACATTATAAAACATCGATCAGGCCTCCCCAACCCGTCTCGCCAGCGTGGGGAGTGTAGGCCAAATCCTCCTTCTGTCTGGGACGGACGAGAGAGGGTCGTGCTCCTGTAGTGGAGACTAAAATGACCTGATTATGATGATATATATACAGTTATCTAGTTACCATAGCACAATCTTTAGGGACTAGATGGCCATGTGTAATTTGTCCAGGAATATTTATATTTAAATATGACACCGTTGTTACTTAGGTTCATCAATTCTATAGTAAGCCTTTTGACTAAGAGTCTTTTTGATATTTTTCTTAAACATATTTTCAGGTAAGAAATTTCTGTAACAGGCAATATACCAATCTTTTTCAATTTCCAAACGTTTCAGTAAATATAAGTACCCTTTTCAAATACAAATATGATGTCACAAAAGATGTCATTGATGGCACGTGTTTAGGAATTTCGCCTTCAGGAGCTTATAAAAATAAATTGAATGTAAATTGTCTCGTTAGGTCCAACGCAAAATAAGATTCAATATCCATGATAATAATACGAGCCCCGTCGTCGAATGGCTAGCAATAGCCATTTTGACTCCGAGGTCGCGGGTTCGACATCCGCACAAGACAAACGTTTGTGTGCATGAACATGTACGTTTGTCTTGGTCTGGGTGATTTCTGTGTATTATAAGTATGTATTTACAAAAAACAATTTTTATATAGTACAAGCTTTGCGCTTAATTTGGGAATAGATGGCGTTGCGTAACTTGACCAGAAATATTTATTTAATATACATACATAATATTTTACTAACTACTAGCGACCTGCCCCTACTTCTCTCGGATGCGATAAAATATAGCTTATGTTACTCGCAGATCATGTAGGTTTGTAAAGGCGAAAGAATAGTTTAAATAGGTTTTTTTAGTTTCTCAATTACAAACAAAATAATCTCAAATTCACAGCATTTTGTGGAGTCTTAGAGCAATTATGAAATGGGCTTGCTCGACCGGGTAAGTAACACCCTCTCACAGAATATCGACGTGAAGCAGCAATGCGTTTCGTTCGGTGAGTGAGAGATCCGGAAGCCCAACTCCTTCCCTATCCCCTTCTTCCTTCCTTCCCTTCCTCCAACTCCTTAGTGGACAACGCATTGGTAGCGCCCCTTGTGTTACTAATGTCTATAGGCGGCGGTGACCACTTTCCATCAGGTGGCCCGCTTGCTTGTTTGTCTACTGTATGACATAAAAAAATAAAAATACTAAGTTCATAACATCTTAGATCGTATTTGCATAATTATGAAAGTATATCCGGTACTTACATAATCATGCACCAACGATCTAAGATAACTAGGTCGGATTCTAGCCCACGGGGCCGAAATCGAGGTTAAGTGGAACGAGCAGATTCGCTGAGTGTATGTTTTCCATTGATTTCAAATGGAAAATGTATTTGATGATCACTCCTCAAGGACATGATCGATCTCAATTTTTTTCGACACAAACCTCAAGCATGTCGAGGTCTTCAATTGTGACAAGTTTCATCAAAATCGGTTTAGTGGTTTCGGAGCCTATTCATTTCCAAAAGAGACTTTGCAGCTTTCCGATCTCTCTACTCAATAAAAATATTTTTTTACGGCTTATTTCCGCAGGTTTCTCTCCGAAATGGCTGAATTAGCTTAGACGGAACATTCACTGGCAAGTAGATGATGCTATAAAATGCTAGGCTACTTTTTAGGGTTCCGTACCCAAAGGGTAAAAAGGAACCCTATTACTAAGGCTCCGCTGTCCATCCGTCCGTCTGTCATCAGGCTGTATCTCATGAACCGTGATAGTTAGACAGTTGAAATTTTCACAGATGATGTATTTCTGTTGCCGCATATAACAACAAATACTAAAAAACAGTATAAAATAAATATTTAAGGGCGCTCCCATACAACAAACGTGATTTTTTGCCGTTTTTATAGATAATGCTACGGAACCCTTCGTGCGCTAGTCCGACTCGCACTTGGCCGGTTTTTTTAAGAATTATAGAGAAAAATGTTAAAACCATTAAATTTTTTGTTAAATGACACAACGAAGTCGCGAGTAACAGCTAGTAATAGATAAGTACGTATCTCCCGGATACTTGCTACAGATCTTAGAAAGTCTACGGTTGCCAAATAAATTATCCGGTTTTTTTTAAATAATAATTAAAAATAAGTTTTTTTTTAAAATAAGAGAGGTATTGTATATTTTTAAGCTGCCTGACTAACTGGGAAGTACTTCCACCTCACAGATACCGCAGCCAAATAACAATTTCCTTGAGGGTTGTTGTGTTCCTGCGAGTAAAGTCACCAGAAAGAAATGAAGGAGTATAGGCTAACAAGGGATCGGGGACCCCCTGGTGTTGCTGATCTCCATGGACGGTGATAATTGCTTTCCATCAGGTGACCCACAAGCTCGTTTGCCCCCCTCTAATATAAAAAAAATATTAATGTGAAAAAATATGTTCACTCTCAGACTTTTGGCTGAATGCATTTGAATCAAAAAGTATCGTTTGAGAATACGGTAACTTGATAGAGGTTAAAAAGATATATATTATGTTCTTTTTATTATCCAATGTGTGTTTCAAATATTAAATAATATAATGTAATATTTCAAATATTAAGACAAATGATTTCTGAAAAAAAATTTTATTAAACGAAAAGTAAAATTGGGTCTTCACTTGTGTAACCTGAAACAAGTTACGTCATATCGGTGTAGTATATTTTTCATACAAAATTTCTGTATTCACAGCTGATAAAAAGTAACTAATTTGACTAAGGTGTCTACTAACCTATTTTGAGAGCGGCTGTCTTATTAACGTACGTTCCGAAGCACGGAAGAGAATAATTAACTCATCTAAAGATACCCTGACCCAGTGCGTGCCGCAAATAAGGCAAATTCAGTCTTTATATTTATATATTTTTATATCTAAAACTTTCTGCTGCACGGAGCTGAGACATGGACCCTGAGGCTTGAGGAAAGGAGAAAAATCGATGCCCTGCAGATGTAGTGCTTTGGGGTGTAAGTAGTTCATCAACATCTTTGAACCAAAGCCATCTTCACCTGCACGCGGTGCACGATGCTGACTGACAAACGAAGCTCTGGCGAAAAAAGAGGTAGGGAGTATAATTGTAAGCTACCCGACTGGAGAATGTACCTCCACCTCACAGAATACCGCAGCCAAATAACAATTTCCTTGTGGGTTGTTGTGTTCCTGCAAGTGAGTGAGGTCACCAGAAAGGAAGGAGATGCTGCGTTGGCAGCGGGGGTGGCGGCGCGCGAGCAATATTTTATGTTGTGAGCGCTAATATCAGGCGGGTCGTATGCCTGTGTCCCACCCGTCGTAGTATAAAAAAAAAAAGTGCTGTGCGAAATGGCTACTGAAAATTCCGTGGACTGCTCACCGAATCATCAAGGAACTTCATATTAAAGAAAGGTTATCGTCGTCTGTGCAAAGAATTTCTTCGAACATATTACCCGACGAGAAAATTCTATGGACCGTCTTGTAGTCCATGGCAAGGTGGAAGGCAAAAGACCCCGCGGACGCTCTCCAACCAGATGGGGAGATTTAATTAGTCTCACAGAATCCTCCATGGCCGAATGCTCCCGCAATGCCTCCAACAGAACCAAATGGAGAGATATAACAAGAGCCGCCATTCGTAATGACCTGCCCATGATCACGACCACTGCCATGAGTGTCCGACTGAGAAGAATATCTAAAGCTAAATGCTTATAGCATTTAGGGTACATAGTACTTATTTGCACAAGCATACGTAACTGGAAGTAACCCATATTCTGTGCGAGCTCTCGTAGCGCCCTCTATATTCCTCTCCACGCGCAAACTCGCAGTGACGTCATCAAAACCCATGTGAAAATGCACCCCTATCCCTACTAACTGCAACCCATTATTTATTCGCAAGAATTATGGGATATTAAAAAGTTACTTTGAATAAAAATATTACATAAAGTTACGTAATTAAAGTACGTTATATATTCATTTTTACAATAAGTCAATGTTTCAAAATTGTTACCTATCTAAAAAAAAAGTGAGATTTTACTATAAATGGATATGTATTATTTTTTACTAAATATTAACATATAAGCAAATATATTGCTTTATAAACTGTATCTAACATTTACACAAGAAATTAACCACATAATTTCAAATTGCTAATAATATTGCTTTAGTATTTTGTACTGAATAATTAAAAGAAAACGTGCCTCTGGTCGTTTGAAACGATCGATTCCATAATAGTGCTTCTTACGTAATCAGGTCACTGTTCTGATCTTTATAAATTGAAGTCAATTTTCATTAATTTTCCCTCCATTTTAAACTGTCCTCACAGATAATAAATAATTCACAGAAAAAGAGAATCATCGGTTTCCCTCCAAAAATGACAATGGAAATTGGACCTATAGCTTAGAAGAATAAAAAAAACTTACCCCAACTCGATCCCGTGCGGCCAAGGAACTGCCCTGTCTCCGAATTCCATAGAAATATCCTGAAGGCTTCCCATTTTCCTAGGTCTGGTGGCGGTGCATAATACTGTTCAGCAACCTTCGTTTTATCAGCCATGTTGAATCGTCGAGGCGGACTGCGGATAGGAATCGATTGCCGGCGCCTTCGCCCCTGTTTCGCCCCTCTCCGCACTCCACAAACCCCGCTGTCGCCTGGCAATACCCCTGCAACCCCCAGTCGCCCCTTACGTAACGATTACGTAAGGCGGGCGGCGCGCGCACGTTTCGGAACTACACTATCCGCACCAACCAGTGAGACCTTCGTCAAATCCCTCCTTACCCCTTTTTAGTTCTAGTTATTGTCATTTTAGAGGGGCAGGGGGTATCAATATAGAATGGTGGATAAGTAGGGTTGCAAAATTAATTTATTCGCCCCACGAAGTCTTTATGTTGGAGTATTAAACTTTATTTTGCTTTAAATCGTTCCGTTTTGCATTTGGAATAATGACTGGTCATTATTCCAGGTTGATTTTTTGGATAAAAATTGATTTCATATCTCAGCGACTGACGTTCTATCATTCGTTCAATGAGACGTTCAGTAATTTATTCAGTGCGAACGTCAATTGAAATAGAGCATGGTATAATCAGTCAGATACTTATGATCTTAGTAAGGTTTATTTTATACCACTAGGGTTACAAACAAGCGTACGATCCGCCTGATGGAAAACACTCATCTCGGCCTATACATGCTTGTAACACCCGACATCACTCACATTGCGTAAACCCCTTTTTTTTGCAAATTTCCATATTTTAGACTCTTGGGAAAACCATAGCATGTTCATTCCACAACCTGACAACTCGAAATAACAAACTACTATGAAATAAAATAAATAAATAAATATTACTGGACAAATTACTCGACTGGTAAAGTAAATTAAGTTACGAGGAAACAGAGTTCTTTTTGCAATACAAGAGATAATTATTTTGTATAGAAATAAAATAATTTTAAGTATATTTATCAGTGTTATTATCTAGTACCAACAGTACAGGCTTCGCTTGGTTTTTGGTACTAGATAGCGCTGTGCACGAACATTTATTTATTACAAATTCACTTATCATCATCATCATTCATCAGATATTATTAAAATAATATGTACATATCCCTCAAATAATTATTTCTTAACATACACAACACATTTCCCCCTCGATTCATACCTCCAATCATAACATAATTCTTAACATAATCATTCATCATACAGCATCATTCATCGCTCTCACACATTATTCTTATCTCTCAATCACCTATCTATTCTACACACAGAACAGAAGTCACACACTAACACGCATATTATATAACTCACAACGCTGTACACAAAAAACTGATGTTTTACATCGAATTTTAGTTTTATGTGTCAATGTACATCAATCAATATCAATCTGCCCCCTTACCACCAACTCTTATTGAATAAGCAATCTATTCAGTTATTGAATCGCAATAAGAGTTGGTGGTAAGGGGGCAGATTGTTGTTATGAAAGAGCGGTGCCTCCTGGCACAGGCATATTATGCCTGAAAGGAAATACCGTCAACTTGATCTACCACTTGTGATATATTGAATAATGAAATTTATCATTTTTTTCATTTTCATTACACACTGCCATCTAGTCCCAAACTAAGCAAAGCTTGTATTGTAGGTACCTACTAGATATCTGATATAATACTTAAATACATTTTTTATAGATACTATATAATACCTACTTAGAAAACACCCAAACCAAGACAAACAGACATGTTCATTCACATAAATATTTGTCTTGTGAGGGGATCAAACACGCCACCTCGGAGTCAAAGTATGTTCGGAGGAGTTGTTTGACATGATGCCCAGGGCCTCTTTCTACAGTCGCACCACTCGGCATTGGCAGGGAATTCATCCTTCCACGTCGTAAACTAATAATGGGTGCGTCACTACGCACGGTTTGACGACCTTAGGGGTCGAATGGCTAGCAATGGCCACTTTGACTCCGAGGTCGCAGGTTCGGTCCCCGCACAAGACAAACATTTGTGTGCATGAACATGTCTGTTTGCCTTGGTCTAGGTGTTTTCTATATATTATATGTATGTATGTAAGTAGGTGATTATTGGGAATTATAAAACATATATATCTATAATGTTTGTAAAATATACAGACTAGTATTTTCATTTTTCATGCAACCAAAAATACTAACACTCTGATCTCGCTGTCGCTCGATCATTGTCGTGTTAGTATTTTTGGTTGCATGAAAAATGAAAATACTAGTCTGTATCTTTTACAAATATTATAGATATATATGCTTTAGAATTCCCAATAATCACCTACCATAAAATAAGATATATATCTTTTAGGATTTCCCAAAAATTATCTACCATGAAATAAATGGAGACAACTTCAACTTCCGCTCGCTCAGCTCACACGTGCCCACTTACCTCACATGTAGCTGGTTTGAGATAGCACAGATCGACACGATTCGTCAGGGTTATGTTGTCCATTTCACTTTACTCACAATTTTCAATAGACATTATCTATCACCCACGACACTATTACGAGATGTTCACACCACGACTAATAACTTGATAATGGCAGCGAACGTGGGAACACGTAGTGCTTAGGAAAATAAGTTATTCAAAAAGTAAGTTAAATGCTTATGACATAAAGACTAAATTCGCATTTGATATAGTTCATTGCTACATTTTTGTCAAATAAGCAATGATTTCATTATCCATTGTTACAATGCACACATACGCAAAACGTTGATCAGCAATTTTACTTCTACGAAAACAACATAATCAACTATTTGCATTAATGCACACAGACGCAAAACGTCGATCAGCAATTTGCACTCATATCAATTACGTACTCAACTATAAAGGTGTGTATACATTAACTGTAGTACATTTTATAATATTTTATTTTTATAAATTGTACTTCAGTTAATTTTTTAAAAATATTTCCACAAATTATATAGAAAAAAATTTTGGGTGTAAGGAGTTCATCAACATCTTTGAACCAAAGCCAACTTCACCTGCACGCGGTGCACCCTGCTGACTGACAAATGAAGCTCTGGCGGAAATACAGGTAGGGAGCATAATTGTAAGCTACCCGACTGGGGAATGTACCTCCACCTCACAGAATACCGCAGCCAACTTCGCCTGCACACGGTGCACCCTGCTGACTGACAAACGAAGCTCTGGCGAAAAGACAGGTAGGGAGCATAATTGTAAGCTACCCGACTAGGGAATGTACCTCCACCTCACAGAATACCGCAACCAACTTTGCCTGCACGCGGTGCACCCTGCTGACTGACAAACGAAGCTCTGGCGAAAAGACAGGTAGGGAGCATAATTGTAAGCTACCCGACTGGGGAATGTACCTCCACCTCACAGAATATCGCAGCCCACTTCGCCTGCACGCGGTGCACCCTGTTTACTGACAAACGAAGCTCCGGCGAAAAGAGAGGTAGGGAGCATAATTGTAAGCTACCCGACTGGGGAATGTACCTCCACCTCACAGAATACCGCAGCCAAATAACAATTCCCTTGAGGGTTGTTGTGTTTCTGCGAGTGAGATCACCAGAAAGGTAGGAGATGCTGCGTTGGCAGCAATATTTTATGTTGTGAGCGTTAATATGGCTACGGTAACCGCTTCACATCAGGCGGGCCGTATGCTTGTCTGCCACCCAACGTAGTATAAAAAAAAGAGAATCTTAAGAATGATATTCACAATATGAAATCAGCCTTAGGTTACAAAGTCGGCCTTCTTTGACTATCAAGTAATCAAAAGATTGCGATGAATTTGAAACTTTTGTTTTTCCACTTTGAATTAACTCAAAGTACCGCTCCGAATACGAAACTTTTGTTTTCGACTCCGCGTAAATTTGCCGACATATCAATAAAACCAGAGGTTATAAACAATTGATAAATTATAAAATATTATGATTAATGACAAAAATATCACGTTAGTAATAAAATGTATAAATAATATAAAAAGGTATAAATATTGTTTATATATAAAGGTATATATAAATAATACTTTTACCCGATTGTTGAAGAGGGAGGTTAATATTTTTTGAGCGTGTGGATATAACTGTGAAAGTATGTATGTCTGTAAGTATGCATGTATGTATGTCTGTAAGTATGCATGTATGTATGTCTGTAAGTATGCATGTATGTATGTAATTCTTTGGCACGCTCTACAGCTTAAGCCAATTGACGGATTTCAGCATAATTATGAGGTGTAATTAGAATCTTTTAGGATGTGGAAGTGATATATTTCAATAATGCGTCTGCAAAAAATAAAACATAATATAAAAATATGTTAGAATTTTGTAGTGCGATTTTTCTTCGTTTAAATGTTGACAATACCTGGAAATCGTTAATAATCGCATATTTAAGCGGACGCCATTGCAGAACAATTCACTTCACACAAGTCTTGAGTCAAGAGACCCTACACCTCGCTAGAGTACCGCACCAGGTGCTAATCTCCAGCCGCTCTGCCAACTGCGTTCTGCCAGAAGAAGATCCGCTAATCAACCGACAGCTCAAGTAGGCGCTCATCTTCGACCACTTCACTTCGACCGCCGCTCCGTCAGCCGCCCCGTCAACCGCTCCGTCAGCCGTTCCGTCAGCGCTCTGCTCGCCACCCTTTGCCCAGCCGTTACTAGAAACGAAGATCAACTGCACTGAAATCATGTTCGTAAGTTTGTCGCCTATCATCATCATCATCATCATCAACATTACATCTACCTATACCCATTCTGTTGAGCTCAACTCAACATACGCTCCAAAGCATGGAGGATATTCCGCCGCTCCGTCAGCTGCTCCGTCAACTGCTCTGGCAGCCGTTCCGTCAGCGCTCTGCTCGCCATCCTTTGTCCAGCCGTTACTAGAAACGAAGATCAACTGCACTGAAATCATGTTCGTAAGTTTGTCGCCTATCATCATCATCATCATCATCAACATTACATCTACCTATACCCATTCTGTTGAGCTCAACTCAACATACGCTCCAAAACATGGAGGAGATTGAATGACATATAACCTTCTAAAGCCATGCAGTAGTTGACGTGGCTTGACTTCAGTTCGACAAGTATAAAGATGGTATCAACATTTCAGCCGTTCACTGCTGCACATCGGCAGGTTTTTTCTTTTTATGCTTGGTATTCATTATGTTTCTCTTACAGGTCTGAATACGAGTACAGTCAGCAGCAGCGTAGCTCCAGAAAACGTTTGGCGGACGTGTTTTCATCTGACGAGGAGACAGCTGCCAGCACAGCAACGTATGTTAATATATTTACGTCTATCATTTATTAATTAATTGAATAGAACAATTTCATCACTATCATTTCATCCGTAGGATGTCCACTGCTGAACATAGACCCTTAAACTTCTACAATGACCCGTTGTGCTATTTGCTTTCATCGACACCTCCTGTCTTTTGCCAGACTGTTGGTCCATCTAGTGGACCATATTAGTAAAGCAGTTAGAATAGACCTGATTGTATTTAGAAGGAAATAGCTTTAGTAGAAAATATATTCTCATATTACCTGTTTCTTTTACAGTGGTAAAAAGGAGAAGAAGAAGTCCCAGGGTGCAACAAAAGCTTCATCGAAAAAAAACAAAACTGCGAAGAAGGCATCCGGGTGGCAGCTGGACTTCGACAGTGACAACGAATCCGTCGAAGCCCATCGTTGCGCGTCGCCGCCATCTCTGCAGTCAGTGCTGACGCGCCGTGTCGCTGACGGTGTGTTTCGACGCACGGCAAATTTAGAAGGGGATGTTTTCGTAGAGCTCAAAATATATAACATAAGAGATATTAAAACGGTTGATCCCAAGGATCGATGGGAACATGCGGTCCTGAATTTAAAATATCAGGGGGAGTCGGAATCACCTGAATTGGCTCCTTTAAAGGAGGTAATCAAACGTTGTAAAAAGAAGTTTACAACGGAGGGTAGATTTTTTTCTTTTAAGAAATAGTTGATAATAATACCTTAGATAGTTATTATCATCATTATTTACTAATTTTTATTACCGCATTTTTACTTCGTTGTTCTTAAATACCATACGAATCCATTTACATAAATTGGTGCTGTTAAGAGTACATTAATGTTGACACTTTGACTTTTGTATTCTTTACTTATACTATACTACGAGTCAAAGACTACTACTAGGAGTCAAACATCACCACAATCTGTGCAGTTAGTGCTGACCCACCGTGTCGCTGACGGTGTGTTCCGATGCACGGTATATTTATAAGGGGATGTTTTCATAGAGCTCAAAATTTAAGTCCCCGGGTGCAACAAAAGCTTCATCGAAAAAAAAATAACAAAACTGCGTAGAAGGCATCCGGGTAGCAGTTGAACTTCGACAGTGACATCGAATCCGTCGAAGCCCATCGTTGCGCATCACCGCCCCCTCTGCAGTCAGTGCTGACGCGCCGTGTCGCTGACGGTGTGTTTCGACGCACGGCAAATTTAGAAGGGGGTGTTTTCGTAGAGCTCAAAATATATAATATAAGCGATATTAAAACGGTTGATCCCAAGGATCGATGGAAACATGCGGTTCTTAATTTAAAATATCAGGGAAAGTCAGAATCACCAGAATTGGTTCCTTTAAAGGAGTCCATCAAACGTTGTAAAAAGAAGTTTACCGCTGAGGGTACTTTTTTTACTTTTAAGAAATAGATATAATTGATAAACCTAAATATAGTTATTATGATTATTATTTCCTAATTTTATTTCCACGTTTCTACTTAGTTTTTCTTACATACCACACGAATCCATTTAAACAAATTGGTGCTGTCAAGAGCACATTAAAGTTAACATTTTGACTTTTGTATGCTTTACTTATACTATACCAATTAAATATAAAAAATGGTAAAACGTACAATATATTGCACAGTTTGTGACATATCTATTAAAAGTAGTGCATTTTCAGCACATTTACGAAGTAACATTCATAAAAACAATAGCGCTATCGAATTAAGTGACGGAATTGAAAAAATAAGTAGCGCATTCCGTAATCGGATAGCATCCTATAGAGTGCGACCGAAAGGTAATGAAGGTGGTGCATGTCCACCGGTGCAGTTCTTACGAAGGTTGCGTTCTCGTGTGCAGCAATTAATATCTGCTAGACAAGATACTTATCAATCTATTAAAGTCAACTTTGAGCTGTTTGCCGAATTTAATTTACCAAATAACAATACTACCGAAGTAAAATCATTTGCTACTGAAAACTTAGTAATCTATAACAATTATGATTTTAGTGATATGTTCTCAAAAATCGTTGATACAATTGTAACAAAAATTGATGATTTTCAGGAAAGAGATAGCGGCTGGACTCTGATACGTAATCTGTACTTAGAAGTCAATATTAACAAATACAACCCTCTGAGAGCTGCCCGGTTTATTGAGTTACCGAAACGTTTAAAATCTAAGCACGCTTGCGTAAATATAGAAAATGATGATGCGTATTGCTTCTTATGGTGTATAATAGCAGCGTTATTTCCCGCTAAAATAAACCCCCAACGAACATCTTCCTATCCGCGATATGATAACATTCTCAACACTCAAAATATGACGTTCCCAGTAGGGATTTCAGATATTAAGACCTTCGAAAAAAATAACCATCATATTAGCGTTAATGTTTATGGTCTTGGAAATAAATCTGATATTGTTGGACCTCTTTATAGGACGCAACATAAAAAAAGACATCATATTAATTTATTACTGTTAGAAAAAGGTCAATTTAAGCACTATTGTTTAATAAAAAAATTAAGTATCTTACTTAGATCGCAACTTACTAAACACCATGGTAAAATTTACTTTTGTGACGATTGCATGATATTTTTTGATAAGGAAATTAAATTCAATTCTCATATTTGTGGTGGTGTTCGGACAATGCTTCCTGATTCAGGCACTGTTATCCAATTCAAACATTACGAACGGTTGCAAGATATGCCTTTCGTTATCTATGCAGATTTTGAATCTTTGCTAGAACCCAAATCCACTGCCGATGAACTCGATTCGCACAGAACAACTGTCTTACAAAAACATTTACCAGCCGCTTTCGCTTATTATATTGTCTGTTCGTACGATAGCTCTCTTAATAAATACGTATCGTATCGCGGCCGCGATTGTGTCGAAAAATTCCTTCAAAATCTTGCTATAGACGTAACTAAAATAAACACTATTTTAAATCAACCTGTTCCAATGATACCATTGACAGAAGAGGAAAAGAAATATTTTGAGAAGTCATCTTATTGCTTCCTATGTAATCAATTGCTGCTTGATGACAGAGTAATGGAACACAACCACTTAACCGGCAAAATACGCGGTATAAGTCACACATATTGTAACCTCAAATTTAGATTACCAAAATTTGTTCCAGTATTTTTTCACAACTTAGCCGGATATGATAGTCATTTATTCATTCGACAGTTAGGAGAAACACCTGGCAAAATAAAAGTAATAGCAAAAAATAAAGAAAATTATATTTCTTTCACGAAGTTTTTAAAAATAGGAAATCAGGAATATATGCCTATCAGATTTGTAGATTCTTTTAAATTTTTAGGTACCAGCTTAGAAAAACTTATTCAAACATTAAATAAAAACGATTTTGTACACTTATCTCATCATTTTTCCAAAAAATGTCAATTCAATCTTTTAACACGCAAAGGTTTATATCCTTACGAGTATATGACCAACTGGGAATGTTATAATGAGAAAAAACTACCGCCACGAGATTGTTTTTACAGTACATTAAGTGATGACATTATTTCCGAGTGTGATTTTAGACACGCTCAATTAGTGTGGAAAACATTTGAGTTGAAAAATTTGGGTGAATATACCGACTTATATCTCAAAACCGACGTGTTGTTACTGGCAGATGTTTTTGAAAATTTTCGTCGAACTTGCAAAAATAATTACAGACTAGATCCAGCATTTTATATGACAGCTCCCAGTTTAAGCTTTGATGCAATGCTACTATTGACAAAAGTAAAATTACAACTAATAGATAATCTCGAAATAATACGCATGATTCAACAAGGAATCCGCGGAGGGGTATGTTTATGCTCCACTAGATATTCTAAGGCAAATAACAAGTATTTATCAGATTATAAGTCATCCGAACCTGACAACTATTTATTGTATATTGACTGTAACAATTTATATGGATATGCAATGTGTTCTTATTTGCCATATTCAAATTTCGAATTAATTAATCAGGTAGAAATAGATAAACTTAATATTTTCACAGTACCTGATGACTCTGCATACGGTTACATTTTGGAAGTCGATTTAGAATATCCAGAGCATCTACACGAACTGCATAATGACTTACCATTTTGTCCTCAGAAATTCACGCCACCTGGTTCTAAATGCCCTAAATTAATTCCTAATTTATATGACAAGTTTAATTATGTCATCCATTATATACACTTAAAAACTTGCATACGACATGGAATGATCTTAAAAAAAATTCATCGGGTAATAAAATTTAAACAAGGTCAGTTTTTGAAACAGTACATAGATTTAAATACAGAATTGCGTCAAAAGTCTAAATTTAAATTTGAACAAGATTTCTTTAAATTATTAAACAATAGTATTTTCGGAAAAACGTTAGAAGACACAGAAAAAAGAATAAATGTGCATTTGATTAATCGATGGGATGATAATAGAAATAAAACGAAAAAATATTACACAGCTGAACAGTTAGTGGCAAGACCAAATTTTCAACATGCTACAATTTTTACAGAAAATTTCGTAGCTATACAAATGAAACCGGAAGTAGTTATTTTAGATAAACCTATTTATATAGGATTTACTGTTCTAGAAATATCTAAAAATCATATGTATGATTTTCATTATTCTATTATGAAACCATTCTATGGTACCAGATTAAAACTATGTTATACTGACACTGACAGTTTTTTGTATTCAATAGAAACAATGGACGTGTATAGTGATATGAAGTTTAATTTTCAGTCATATCTTGACACGAGTAATTACAGGGAAAATAACCGGTTTAATATAGTTCCTCAAAATAAAAAGATCCCTGGTTTATTCAAAGATGAAATGGAAGGAAAACTTATAGTTGAATTCGTAGGATTGAGATCAAAGTTATATTGTGTGAAAACTGAAGACATGGAATTAAAAAAGGCTAAAGGAATTAAGAAATGTGTGGTAAATAAGATTAATTTTGAAGATTATAATACAGTATTAATGTGCAATAAGCTGCTTAGAAAAAAACAAGTAGTATTTAAGTCTTTAAAACACGAAATTTTTACTCAAGCAGTTGATAAAGTAGCTTTATCTTCAAACGATGATAAACGCATTATACTGAAAGATAAAATATCCACTTTAGCTTGGGGGCATTCCTCTAGCTTTTTTTAAACTGTTTAGTAAAATTTAAAATTAGACTGGTTAAAGAAAATAAATAAATTACTGCGCCAGTTATTTTATCTGTAAGCGATAATGTAATAAATATTTACATTAATAACAGATAAGAACTTATAAATATTATGGTATCATTATTGTTATAGATACATACTTACATGGAGAACTTTCATAAATTTTTAATTATAAGTAAAACGCATATTAATAAAATGTTTTGGAACATTACTGTAGATCCGTGAGAGATAAGAGTATCAGCCTGTTGTAGTCCGCGATTGCTAACATACTTGATATCATGTATTGTGTAATTTTTAAGCATGTAAATTAAGCCTATATTAAATAAAATAGATATGTATATAAATACTTAATTATATAAGAATTAAAAAATGTATAGTTTCGTTATTATTGCATAATAACATAATTATATAATAAATATTTTCACTTTATTATTATTATTGGGCTATATTTTATGTTTTTGGCTAATTATTTCAAGAATTAAATTTGTGGTACAAGTTACAGATAATAAATATATCAATATTTAAACAGTCTTTTTTATTTCATATATTACCCACTCATTAGTAATTCAAAAGTGGTATTCATTATATAAAAGTACCTATATCAGTAATTATTAAATATCTAAATCACATAAAATTATTTTTTAGTACGAGTATATTAAATAAATACTCTTACTAAAAATAATTTTATGTAAGTACAAATGAAATTGAATATATCATAGAAAATGTAGTATTACTTGTGATGATAGACGGGTGATGTATAAATTCTCTAGTCATCATCCAGATCCTAAATCAATTCATAAAATTAGCAATTGATCTAGCCAGGAATCGAACCCAGGACCTTGCGAGCAGTAGCCTAGTTCTCTCAACACTACGCCACAAAGGTCGTCTTGCGATCGATGTAAAATCATGAATACATTCTGGATATTCGATACTGCTGATTTGCTTAAAATTATATAGGTATTCATGCGACCCGTCGTCCACGTGAAAACATGTTTGTACCTGTTTAAATAAATTGCTAATTTTGTGTTGCACAATTATCGTTATTGGTAGGTATATGACACCATACTATCAGGTGACACGGTGGATGACACCACATTCTCAAATACATCGCTTTGTGATTATGCAAACACGTCCGTACCGGTTCATTTAGGTAAATTTCTTGCTGCTCTTTTATTAAACAACAATCATTTTCATCGAGACATTTGGACAAGACAGTTCAATTTTCACGTAATTTGTAAGTGTATCTAGTTTATAAAGTTTATATAATAATTATTTATTATTTCATTGTCAACTTAGTGTTATGATCTTGTTGTTGTGTTGACTAATATATTTCTAATTTTTACAGATCATGGTGGATTCACAAGAAACCTTAATATTCTCTCAGTGCGGTCAAGATCCTAATGAAGGTTTGGATTTGGATCTGTATACGCCTATACAAGATTTGATTAGCCATAACAGGAAAGAAATTGCTGCAGAAAAGAAAAAACAAAAAAGAAAAAAAAGTACGATGTCATTAACATCCTATGTAATTAACAAACAAAAGCAACGTGGCACCAAATTAATAAGATTAGAAGTTATTGACTTGGCAAAAGATTGTGGAAATACGTCAGAAATATCGTGTAGTGAAAGCGATAATGTGATACTAAGTGCTCAATATATTGTTAAAGACTGTGTAGATGAAATAATGGATCTCACAGAAAATCTTGTTCGAAAAATTTCCAAACAACTGTGTGGTGATAATTTTTAAGTTAATAAAATAAATCATTTAAATGTTTTTTCTTTAGGTACTTAAATTTATATCTAAATAATTATATTTAAATTTTGTAAATAAAATATTATGTATATAAGATAAGGTGTCATCGATATTTTTAAAATAAATAATAATAATTATTAGGTTATGTAATTAAATAATGTAACAATATTTTTTTTTAACATGATAGAGATACTACAATCATAGTGTAAATAAATAGAATTATGTCTTAAGTGTCTAAATATCGAACTAATGTAAAAAGCATGCAATGCTTAGAGTACTAGAAAATAAGTTAAAATAAAAGACTTTTCATTACATTGATGTTATTATTTATTCAACAATACTGCTTATAACTTAATAAACACTAATTATTAAAAAATACAAACTAGTACATGAGCTAAGTTAAATAGAAATATAACTTTATTCATTTATGGATTGAGGACAGTTTTCCAAGTACCATTTTTTTATACATGTAACATTTTTGAGTGCACAATATTTTTTATGAAATAAACAATTAAAATTACTTCGATAGTTACAATACAATGTTGCAAAGTTAGGGCATCCTTTACTTTCAATATCTATTAAAATACAGTTATCACATAATTCTCGTAACCATTTCTGTTTTTCAAGACCCTTCATTATAATTGTTTTATTTTGCAAAATTGGCGCGATTAGAGTATGAAACTGACGGTAATCAAAATTTCCCTGACTCCAGGTAATACCTTTATGACGTTCTATCCACCTCACTTTCTTTTTTTCTTCAACAGTTAGTTTCGTAAAAGGATATGGTGGTTTTATTAGAAAAACCTGAGCAAAGTCCTCGGTACACAATGCTAATTCCTTTATTATAAATTGGTTATAACGATCTTTAAACCCCTGAATATCAACAAAAATTATTGAACTCATGATAACTTCCGTACGATATTACTAAGAGGTTTATATTCAATTAAACAATCATTCAAAATGAGACAATATGCAGAAGTCTGATCAGGTATTTCTTGATCACTCTCTATTTCCAGCCGAATATTTATTACTGGTCCAGATTTTATAGTATCGTTTTGTCTTGAACAATCTATTACAAAAAGTGGTGCTATTTCTTTGAACTCTGTAGCAGTCAACAAGCACCCTCTACGTCCATAATAAGACTGTTGAAAGTTTATGTATTGTTCGTATATTAAAGCAAAGTTATGGTTTGTAAAATTAGTATTGTAATTTTCATATGGATAATATGTAGAGTTTAAATAAACTTTAACATCTCGTAAACTACAGTGATCGAATTTGGTCATGTCTTTAAAAGCATTATTTTTTCTATTGGTTTGTAAACCTAATATAATATATCTAGGTTTTTCAATATGCGACGAAGTTTTTATCGACCAAGTGTGTTTGGTGGTCTTTGGTAACATAGGGTACTCATAAAGATCCCAATTTCTAAACGCCAATTGAATAGGTCTGTCTTTTTCAAGAAGTCTAAGTAAATTAATTTTTTCTTTGTCCGATACCTTGATATGAGGCATGCGCCAACAAATTTTACGTACATCAATTGATACTATCTCACCATTATTAAGTAGCACTGAATTAAGATCTGTATTGCTTCTCAATAAAACGAGTTCATGTTTGCAGTTAACAATGACTTTTCTGTAGTCTTCTGCAAATCCTAAAATGCTGCTAAGTGGAATAGAGGCATTGATGAATCCGCCATGATTATTCTTGTGTCCATGTATATCCCACCCCCATGTTTTAGACATTTTCGCTTCAGCTTCATTCATCGATACAAATGCTTTCATGGTGCTTGTTATACCTACATTTTTAACTTTATCAATCTCAATACCATTTAGCTCATATCGTATATCTTGGAAAAGGAATAATAACGGATTATTTGTTAAATTGATAACCGGTTGTCTTTCCTTACTGTCATCGTTTTTTGTCACTTTAAAATGAGCATCAATATATAAATAACTGGCGCTAGGTAGTAGATATAAGTCTTGTTGATTTATAGGTATTCGGATTTCATCATTTCTATTGAAACTTGTAATATACGGTTTATATGAATGAGTTTCAATACCTTCAATGGTATTGTCACAAAAAGGTGATGTAGCAATATTTAAAATATTCATTTTAGAAGTCCAATTGATTTAAGAAATTTTTGGTTAGCTGCGGTTAGTTTTTTTTTAATACAGTGCGTATGTGCTGCCTTCTGAATAGCACGATTACGACTAAGTTTCTGGTTACGTGGAGCTTCGTTTTTATTATAGTCTATCATTTTTTCGTAAATGTAAGTATAAATTTATTTCTTCACCACGGAAATTAATTAAATTACCATGTATATCCACTATCCTTATGCTAATGGAATTGATTGTGTTTCTGTTCACTGGAAAATAGATGATATTTTTTGGTATTTCTATTATTCTATAACCAGGAGGTACGTTGGGTGCGAATTCATGAATTATATGACTTGATTTTCCGTTTATGTAGGAACCGCTTGCAATGTTACATTCTACCCTTACTACGGTTGTCGATAGAATGTTCACTGGAAGCAGCGACTCGTGCAATATATTTTGTTTTAAAATACCTTTGCCGTAACCTAATAAATCTCCAATAGAATCATGTTTTTCAAAATGAATATCTTTAGTGCAGTATATTGTCGTCTTAAGTGTGTTATTGTTACAGTATAATTTAAAAACACACTCTTTTATGCGAGATTGTAAATAATCGCATATATCTTGAAGTTCATACGTCCCTTCAGGAATTTCAATAACTTCGTTGGTTCCATAATAGAATTTATTATTTTTATTCGTGATGTTAGGTATGGAATTAAACGTAGAAAAATGTAACAAAGCGCATTCGTATTCACCGTTAAGTTCTAGCGTAGGAGAGTAGCTTGTTGATAATACTGAGTTGTTACCAGTTATAGACAGCGTGAAAGACATGATAGAAATGAAAACATGTAATAAATAATATCTTTATATAGTGTATTTATTCCAAAAGGTGAACAGAAACTTTATACATAAATGACCACAATTTACACTATTGAATTTTTGAAATCTGGAATAATTATAATATACGTCACTGCATCCTCTTAAATAATTAGTCAATTCCACAGGAGGTTTCAAGTCCCCGAAACTATCAAAATATTCGCAGTAGTCATTTATTTTTGCATAGGCTACCCAGTGAGTTCCATTATTCTTGTGACTATCCAAGTTTACTATACCACACTCTAACGATCTTGGTTTACGAGGCAATGTATCTCTCATATAAACTCCTCGAAAGTATGGTAGGTTTTTAGTATGTTTTATAATGTCAATATTAGTAAGAGCACGCCGAGGTAGCCTATTATTTAGTTTTTTTGAGACTTTATAAATAATCCATTGCCTTTTTTATAGGGCTTGACGTAAAGACCTTTTCCTATGGCAATAGCTTCCATGGTTCTATTATGACGTACAGACTCTTCTAGATTTTTTTGTGCTGCTTTATATTCATTTATTGTTTTGGCTACACCAGCTGCACCTCCTGCCAAGGCTCCAAGTGCAGATAGACCGGCAAAAATTGGTATTAAAGGTAAAATTCCCCCTGTTTTTGGAATCGGAATAATTCTGGGCAAACGAACGTGACATTTTTTGGGAATCAATTTTTTCGCAATCTTGTAAGCGTGTTTAATAGCCGATGTGTTATCTTTAGACTTCAGTTTTGCGATCTGTGACTTGATTTTTGAAATAACTCTTTTAAATTTCTTAATTCCCGAACCGGTCTTCAGTTTAGCTTTCATAACTTTACTAACCAACCAAGAAGCTAATTTTTCTCCTTTACCAGCATCTTTAGAATGTAACCGCTTCTTGGCCATATTCATCAATTGTAAATCTGCCTTATGACGATCGGAAATATTATTATACTTTGTGTATGCGATGTCGTGATATTTACAAGCTTCGTCCAATGGATTAACCCCACTGTCACCTCTTAATAACCTCTGCTTCAATTTCGTGCCCGGACCGCAATAATTGTAGCCTGGTAAATGAAGCTCAAACGGCAAATTATTTATTAAACTATTTACGAGTCCTCCTCCTTGCATATCTAGAAATATAATGACAAGGTAACTAAATTAAAAGACCTTATATTACTCAACAATAGATTTTTTATTCACCCAACTGTTTTTGTTATCACTAAGACCTAACCATTTTACAAATAGTTTATTTCCTTTTTTTCTTATAACTTTTTCGATTAAATATACATTCGGGTATTTCGTTTTTTGCAACTCTTCTTGGTAAAATGAACCCAATATATTATGCTTTTCTTGATCTTCTATATTATATGTTACCGGGTTGGTTCTATTTACATTTTTAATTTTAAAAATTTCAGTTGACCAGTTAGGTGTATAACCTTTTTCAAAACAGCTCTTATATTTACTTATTCTTACATAATCACCTACTTTAAATTTATTTTTGCGTTTCTTTAATGGTCTTTTATAAAAAATCCTAATATTATTTTTAACTAGGTTCTCATTTTTCTTATTAACATCTACTGGTCTAAATTTGGTAACACTGTGCAGAGTATTATTGTATGATTTTAAGGCGCCCTCCAAAGTTTTTCCTTTCCATTTATAATTACCGTTGTAATTGAAACATTGATGTAGTTTATTCTTTAATGTTCTTATAAACCTTTCTACAATTGAAGCTTTTTTAGTTGAGTACGATGAGTAATGGTTTATATTAAGTGAGTTCATAAGTTTTTGAAATTCATCATTATAAAATTCAGTTCCCATGTCAGTTTGTAAGTTGTTAGGACTATGCCCACTTGATTTTAGAATTTCAGTAAACGCTTCAACAACTTCTTTCTTTGTTTTAGTTTTTAGTGGTATCGCCCAAGCATATTTAGCAAAGCAATCGATAACCACTAAAATAAACGTAAATCCATTATTGTACTTTTTAAACGCCTTCAGATCGATTAGGTCGGCTTGCCATAGGTCATCTATACCTTTTAAAACAACAGAACGTCGAACAAAATTTCGACGAGCTGGTTTATGAATCTCATCAACCACCTTTTGCTTTGACATCTTACGGCCTAATTTTCAATTTGTTATAAATAGTCAATCTATTGATGTAGTCTATAGTACAAAATGTTTGTTCAATTCGGTTTATGTTTTGCCTAATATCTAATTTTACGCCTTCTAAATCAGATTTATAAGCATCTAACAAAGCTTTAAATTCTCCTTTTGTGATATAATTTGCAGTCTTTCTATCCACATATTCTTTATTGGTTGCATCATCAGGAACTACAGGTTCTTTAACTCCAGTTAATCTTGATGATTGTGCATTAAATTCGCCTGTGGAAGTCTTAGTTAAATAGTTTTCTGAATTATTTAATATCTCCGATACACGTAATCTTTTATGAACATGGTGACCGAATTTATCTATGTTCGTATTAAACACACGTCTGTCGTGTACAATTGCCGAAAATAATATAAAATAAATAACTAACTACTTTTAATTTATAATACCACTTTCTCGTAATTCTTCGAGAATTGATATGATTTCATTATCTAGACCAGTGTTGCCAGCATCTTTGGATGCAATCAACAACTGCAATCTTTCAACTAGTTCATTAGGATCATCCCAATAAACATAATCTGTATTTTTTTTCATTCTCTTTTTTAAAATCAATCCTTCACCTTCACTAACGTTGCCTACAACACTAGCAGTCGAAGATATAGAAGACGAGGAAGGCTTACGTAACTTAAATAGCGGTTTTATAATCTGTAAATAGGTTCGACCTTTATTTGTCTTTATTGGTTTTCTAGGATCAAAATCTCTTCTATGAGCATTTGTTTCTAAAAGCAGAGCTTTGTATGCTTGACGATCTTCATCTGTTACCAATTCCAGTTGGGGTACTTTTTTGAATAATACTTCGCTAAGACCAGGCGTTTTGTTGTATTTAAGTCCTCCTACTAATATTGTATCATCATCATTGTTTATGATAACACGAGATGTGCCCATCATTAGTTTGCCACGATCTATTCTGATTCCGAACGGAACATCCTCATATATGTCTGAAGAAAGCGACCACGAAGAAGTATTTTTTGTTGGGCTAGGCACTGATTCAATTGTCCTAAATGACAGATTGCTGGTGTTAATTTTATTACCATTTTCAATATCATCAATATCGACTTCTTCGTCAGAAATATCTTGCCGGTAATCGTTATCTGATTTACGAATTTTAAGTGTTTTATTGAAATGTGAATCCACTGAAGAATTTTGATCTTTTTCATAACTCTGTGTTGGTGTATCGTCCAAAGATACATTGCGGTTCTTTCCATTAATTATCTCATGTAATGGGTTGGTAATGGGCTTAAAGACAGTTTCTAATAATTTTTCATTATGAGAATCGGTGGAACGCATATCCTTTATCTTTCTTTTAACAGCATCAGCTACTTGCACGATCTGTGTTTTTAATTCTTTTTCCATAATGAATTAAATAATATTCGTTTACAATGTATTGCTGACGCAATCGCAGGTCAAGTGAATATATCTGTTAATGAAAACCTATTTATATCAAATCATTTAATTGGTATCGAAGGTTACAAAAGTATCGAAATTCATCCTGTAACAACCATTGTTTTTATTACAGTCTTTATTGATTACTACATAATTGTAAGGTGTCGACCATATTTTTGAACTCATTTCTCGAAACTCGGACCAGGTCATGTCTGTGTTAACATGTTCATCATAAACATGAC
Organism: Hypsopygia costalis; assembly: GCA_937001555.2. Lineage (NCBI taxonomy): Eukaryota > Metazoa > Arthropoda > Insecta > Lepidoptera > Pyralidae > Hypsopygia > Hypsopygia costalis. The sequence goes on along the minus strand of OW443327.2, from coordinate 31,669,194 downwards.
GTAAATTAATGTCATCCTGTTTGAATAGAACTAACAGGTTTGTATTATCTCTAATTAGCTGTTTAGGAATTTTGCTGTAAGTTTGATTCAAATAAAAACAATCTATAGATTTATGTCTACCCATAGCAAAATAATCCCGAATGTTTGATTGGTTCTCGCAGGCAACATCATCGAATATTATTACCGAATTTGGTTTTGCATCATGAGGGCTCAGTATGAGTTCATTGTCTTGATATTTCGCAAAGGTTATGTCGGGTACTAAATTGAAAACATTTTCTAGATATTTATATTTAGGTTGGTATAATGTTTTAGAATAAAGGTAAACGTTTTTGAATCTTAAACCATTTTCATGCAACAGAAGACCTATAACAACATTTGTTTTCCCACAATTTGACGGGCCACAAATTATACATCGAATTGTATTAGGTAAGAGAGTCCCATGTCTGTGAACAACCGTTTCCGCGTCAGAACAAATTTTTGGCAGAATTAATCTCTGACGTTGCTCAATAAATTTCATCGTACAAGCTGTAATCGTATAAACTGCCTTTGACAGAATGACACATATTTATGATATCCACATTTATATACAAACATGCGATGTTTAACGTAACAGTTTCAAAACAACAACTGTACGGTGTATTGCACTGTACACTGTTAATCGCATGCGATCAGTGGAAACGTGTGAGCTGAGCGAGCGGTAAGATTTATTTGAAGATGTCTCCATTTATTTTATGGTAGGTGATTTTTGGGAATTCTAAAGCATATATATCTATAATATTTGTAAAATATACAGACTAGTATTTTCATTTTTCATGCAACCAAAAATACTAACACGACAATGATCGAGCGACAGCGAGATCAGTGTTAGTATTTTTGGTTGCATGAAAAATGAAAATACTAGTCTGTATATTTTACAAACATTATAGATATGTATGTTTTATAATTCCCAATAATCACCTACTTATGTATTTATAAAAAAAATGTATTTAAGTATATTATCAGTTATCTGGTACCCATAGTATAAGCTTTGCTTAGTTTGCGACTAGATGGCGCTGTGTAATTTGCCCATGAATATTTTTTTATATATTTTATGGGGTCGTCGGCTCTTCTCTCGTCACCTTATTACGAGTTCGTAGGGACAGGAAGAGTGCTTGTCGTAGGTGAAAATAATACGCCTGAGTGCTTCTATTAGGCTAAGCAGTTGCCCTAGTTAAGGTACGACACAGAGAGACTCTCAGTGGAGTGCTCGTTTTCTACCCAAGCCTCGTCAATGGCGATTAAGAAACAAAAAAATATATTATCAAGAAACAAAAAATATATATAGTATTAAGAAACAAAAACGGATCGGCGACCCCTTGGTGTTGCTTTAAATAAAGGCAATTACATACATACGTACGTAGACATGTATATTGCACAAGAGTATGTTGAAATAAAGAAAGAATTCTAAATAAATGATAGACACAGATAATTCGTAAATAATAATTTATTAACATAAACATTTTCAATAAATAACTTATTAAATAACGTTAGCATAAATAATTTTCTGTTCTTTAATAAATATAATTATTAATTAATAAAGTGTTACGATATTAATAAACATGGCTTGACATTATTAAAAGAAAATAAAAACGATTTAGAGATCAGAATTTGTAAAATTAAAGTTTCAAGCGCCTGTTAAAAAAATACAGCAACAAGTGTCTCAAATGTAAATTAGCTATTATTCTTTATAATAATTATTGTTTTTGCATTTTATAAATAGGTAACGCAAGACAAAGTACATATTTTGTCACTATAAAAATACATGTATTTTTTATTGACCATATTGCTTACAGTTAGTAGGTATTTTGTCTATTTAAATAGGTACATTTCCAAGAATAAAATCGTTTTTGCGAGACACTAGCGTCCATTGAAAAATAAAACATAGCTCGTGAACGTTTCTTTCTTAGTCCTATCACTCCTGCCTGAAGAAGACAATATTTCTGTATTAACTAATACTTAAAAATATATTCTCCGTCAACCCGCGTCGAGCAGCGTGGTGGAGTACGCTCTAAACCCCTTCAATTGACGGGAGACCTGTATCCCAGCAGTGGGATGAATAAGGTTTGACAAAGAAGAAGAAGAAAAAAAATATATTATCTATTTCATTTCGCGGAACTACGCGAAAATTCGCATTGAAACCAACAATGCGAATTTTCGCTTAAATGACATAAATATATTTTTGATTATCTTGCGCAATACTGTAGAATAAAATTTAATTTATTATCTTCGTTCACAAGGTTAGACTTCACAGTAAAATATCTAATGTAAGTAAATATAATTGACACAGAATGTAAGTAGGTATTTAAATTATGACTGAAGGACAACTTTGAACACAAATAAATATCCTTTACAAATTAAACTAGCTAATGTTTCACTCTATTCAGCTTTTTCTTCGTTGTCTTTCCCTTGTCCTGGAGCATTCATATCATCAGCCTGTGGTTTAGTCCACGCTTGACACACGCACGTTGGACCCGGTCCACCGGATTGGTGAGTTCCGGAAACTTGGAATCCACTTCCAGAGCCCTGCGTACCCTGGCTGACTCCTTGCCCTTGAAAACTACCGCTTTGGGAACCTTGACCAACCTGATTTTGAAATTGATTTTGATTCTGTCCTGTTGTTACTTGATTCTGCCCGAATTGTCCTGTTGTTATTTGATTCAGATTCTGTCCATATTGTCCTGTTGTTTGTTGTTGATTCTGATTTTGATTCTGCCCATACTGTCCTGTTGTTTGTTGTTGATTCTGATTCTGATTCTGCCCATACTGTCCTGTTATTTGTTGTTGATTCTGGTTCTGATTTTGTATAACATATTGATTTCCTGGATTTTGAGGATATGTACCGTATTGTCCCTGAGATTGGGTTTGACTTTGAGACGAACCATAATTCCCTTGTTGGACTGGCGCTGGGTATAACTGACCACCTTGGGTTCCTTGGCCATTATTCACAGGATAATTCCCTTGAGGGTAAGGTGCTGTTTGGGGATAATTGTTCGAAGGTTGGTAATTACCGTATTGATTTTGGTACTGGTTTTGATATTGGTTTTGGTAGTTGGATTGAGTCCACTGGTTAGGGTACGGTTGGTATCCCTGCTGCGGGGCGTAGGTTTGTTGGATGTAGCCTCCTTGTTGGTTCTGTTGGTAAGAGCCCTGTGTAGATGGTTTGTTCTTGTGATTGTGGACTATGTCGATCACCCCACCAATGATCTTCTCAGGTATAAGCAGTCCAACTTTCCTGCCTTCTTTCTCCTTGGAAGTTGCGTCCTGGATGGCTGCTATGAAGAATATCTGAAAAAAAAACAAAATGAAATCCTCAGATCAATAAAACGTAGACATCTCGTGGCTTATAATTAATAGTAAAACCAACAAAAAACATGGTGTCTAAAATTTTGGTGTTACTTTTGCGCCATTTAATGACCCAAACCTTTTTTGCAAGGAAGCAAGACCACGTATGTTTACAGGTTATAAAATAAAAAAGACGAGCTCGGTGGTCGAATGGTTAGCAATGGCCACTTTGACTTCGAAGTTGCGGGTTCTATCCCCGCACAAGACAAATATTTGTATGGATGAACGTGTCTGTTTGTCTTGGTCGGGGTATGTATGTATATATATATGGATATATATTATATACCTACATATAGTATATATTTACAACAAAAAAAAATATATTTAAGTACAATATCAGTTATCTAGTACCCATAACACAAGGTTTGCGATATTATTATAAATATTTAAGTACTGATAGATGTACTTAAATATTTATATATATATAATAAAATATATTTTAATATTTGATTGTATTATTGAAAATAATACATTTGAAGTATTTGTAGAAACCACAAATTGAATTCAAAATCTAAATACTAAAACTTAGGAATCTCTACATAAGTACATTTAAGGTTTCTTTCATTAAAATCGAACCACAGATACAAAAAACATTTTTTGTTTAATTACTTGAGAATTATTAATTCTACGCGAACGAAGTCACAGGCACAGCTAGTATACATATAACTAGTAACTGACATTTTTACCAATTTATGAACAATAAATATTTTTTCTAAATGGCAAGAGCTGGCAAGAGGTCTACAACTAGCACCAGCTTTAAATACCGATAGTTGCTAGTTAGGGCAGTATGGGTAGATAGTTCAAGAAATGTCACTCGCAAATCACTAGTAAACACAATTTTTGTCACACGAACTATGTAATTACTTTTGTTCGTATTGGCGTACCGGTGGTTTTACTAAAAATAAAGATAATAAATACATTAATAATTAAGGCTGAAATAATCGACAATTGAATAATAATTTTAAAAATTACGGGATTTAATCAAGAATGTTTAAAATTAATCAAGTATTAATGACGAATGTTTAAAATAAAAACGTTTGTCTTAAAATAAAAGCATAAATTAAGCATACATTCTAGAACTTTCTGGATTGTTTAGAAAAAAATATAGAACACCTAAAAAAAATAGAAACTATATTGAATTTTTTAAAACAATTGTTTTATTATTAACATAATCATTGTAATCAGGCTTAAATTCATTTTTAAATTATTGATTTCGTTGTAGAATGTTTTACACTTCTAAAAACTATTATTAAAATAATCTAAAACATTCTAAAATTTAATATTAAAATCTGATGAAAATAATTTTAATTGATCTAAGAGGTTCTGGATTCATGCCCATCCATGCTGGTAATCTGTCATACAGGGGCGTTACCGCCGAAGCTGAAGCTGATTACCATTGGTTTATTTTATTCCAAAAATTGGTCTTAGGCTATAGTTGTTGACGAACATCTTCAAATTAGTAGGTAGAGCTCTAGGGCCTCTACCAGATAAGCTAAACACAATTAGCAACGATCTAAGCAATAGTTTCATTTTCGCATACAAAAATTCCGATGGTAATAGGCTTCAGCTTCGGCGGTAGCTAGGGATGCCAACTTTTTTTACAAGAAATAAAGTATATTTAGGTCTGAGAAGAATATTAAACAGTATTTTAGAAAAATGAACAGTAATTTATTTATTTAATGTTTTAAATACACAATTTTTAAATACAATAATCAAGAGCTTATCTTTTAATAAATTAATAGTTATATACTATTAATGACTAAATTAAAAAAATGTGTGAGCGTCTAAATCTAACACTAGTGTTAAGCATTTTGATGCTGAAAACAGTATTTTGTATACTTTATTTTTGTTCAACAGTAAAAAGTATAAAGTAGTGAAAAACAGTATAATACTGTTTTTAACAGTATAGTTGGCAACCCTAGCGGTAGCGTCCCAAGTCCTCCTAATACAGATACCAGTCTTTCACTTAGGTGAATACACTAATGTATTATAGCTCAACTATATAATTGCATATGTGTAAGAGAAGAAATAAAGTATTGTATTATAACTTGACGAGCTCGGTGGCGTAGCGGTCAATGACGCGGCTACAACACCAACGCTCGTGGGTTCGATTCCCACATAGGACAAACATCTGTGTGCATGAACATGTCTGTTTGTCTTAGTCTGGGTGTGTTCTATGTATCATAAGTTTGTATTTACAAAAAAAAAATGTATTTACGTATGTTTATCAGTTGTCTAGTACCCATAACACAAGCTTCGCTTACTTTGGGGCTAGATGGCGCTGTGTAATTTGTCTGACAATATTTATTTATTTATTTATTATTTATTAATTAATTACTCACAATTATCGTAACCTTGGCGTACCCCATGGTGACTGGCAACTCGTGAACACCTCAAGAACTCCTCGTGCCCGTGGTGTCAGCTCCGTGTCCCTCACAGTTTGCCAGAAGCCCTCAAGGACACTCTTTTATATGCACCGAACAGCCGGCCGGCCGCCACACATTATCCCCAAAATTCAGGGTTGTCATACGGTATTAATTCGGAATTAATTGGCTTTAAGGTTGCTACGGCAAACCAAGCACAGGGAAGATGATTTTAAAAGAGTTGCTGGAACAGAATGGATTTAATGATAGCGAGAGATAGAGAACGGTGGAACTTTTTAGAGAGAGATCGAAGGACAAGTTGATCGAAATTAAGAAACCAATCGTCATTATGAAACGATAAGTAAATTTAGCAGTTACCTAGTTTTCGCCAGAGCTCTCGTAGAGCCTGCTGACTGCAGGGTGCATCACGTGCAGGTGAGGTTGGCTTTGGTTAAAAAATGTTGATGAACCACTTACAGCCCAAAAGTTAATATCTAATCTTACATTGGACCTTAGCAGTTGAGAATCAAGATGAGACATTGGTTTTAAGCCAGGATATAGCGAAGGCGTTTGATCTGCGCAGTCTTTTATCGAAGTTACCATAGTACGCTCTACCCAAGAGTTTACAAATGGGATGCCATGCGATCGATACAAAGCTGTGATCGACGGAAGTTGCTCCAACAGCTTGGGCATTGATGCTGAGGACAGCTCGGCACCGATGCTATTTAATGCACGTATGCATAGGCCGTGTGGGTTCCGGCAGACTAGAATAGAATCACTCCGTTACTTCCCGTGGATGTCGTACAAGGCGACTAAGGGAAATACATTATCAAACATCGATCAGGCCTCCCCAACCCGCCTGGCCAGCGTGGGGAGTGTAGGCCAAATCCTCCTTCCGCCTAGGACGGACGAGAGAGGGTCGTGCTCCTGTAGTGGAGACAAAAATGGACCTGATGATGATGATGATGTATGCATTGTTGTATGTGTTGCATATTTACTAAATTCAATGTTTAAATGCCTTTTAGTATTTAGTTTACTGCTTTATAGTTTACTGCGACAGAGCACATTGCTTGATAACCCACAGGTATATTGTGCTCCACATACTACAGCATATCAATGGCATGTTACCATTGATGGCCTTTCATTTATATGTGAATAGAATAGCAGCACTTAAGACGCTAATTACACGGGTTGTTCTAACAATTTATCATCCCTCAGTAAGTCCCAAGTGGAGAAGAGTCGCGAACGACGTATATTAGAAATCCAGAGCTCTAGCTTGAGTGTCCGATTGGGGGCGACTGTACTTTAATGACTGTTCAATTTAACCCCACCAAGATACAAGTCTACGCGTACACTATATATAGTAAAGGGTGTGTTTTGGAATTGTGGAGCCACAGCAAAGATAAAGATAAAGATAAAATTCCTTTATTCACAAAAATAAGGTGATACAGATGTCAGATTTATAAAGTGAGTTTCACTTATTCTGCCCGATTTTGGGCGTGTGAAAACATAATTATCATTATATTTAAAATTTATATACATAATATCATTATTTTTAAATTTCAGTTTAAGTTGCAATGTCCATTCATTATTATTGAAGTTATTGAAGTCAATTGGCGTTTTCATAATAGAAACACCCTTTACTACCGCCAAGAGTATTGGGAGTCTCGATGTCGAGATCTCCAGCGACGTCCAGTACCAAAGTCACCTGGAGACGATGGTCAAGTTGATGTCGAAAAACTTGACTCAGTAGAATGAAGCAGTACTTCAGAGGGGCAATTCTCGTAATTAAAATATAATAAAAATTCAGTTTCGATCCAGTCTCGATCTCACAAATGTCACATTTGGTATTCTCGTAACACAATATGTAACTTCAAAATTAAATTTAAGCGGGATTATATCGAAATATGAGTGAAAATTAAACAAACTAAGAATGTTACTTTGCCAACAACAAGAATTGATAATAATTAATTAATGAAATCAAGTATATAATTGTAGTCAATTCGCAATTCAATCTCGATTCGGTCAACTTTCAATCTGCGTTCGTTGAAAAATTACGAGAATTGGCCTTCTGTTCGCGACAGAGAGTTGTCCTTTATAAAGCGCAAGTGCCACTTCACATGAAGTAATCATCTGTATTCATCTCTAGACGATAGTACACAAATACTGGGTTGCTTTTTTGATTCGATTCAGAAATGAGCTTTATGGATTGATTGGATAGAAGATTTCAAGTTTACGGTCTCGCGGACGGTATCCAGCCTTTAAGCTTGAGGAGAGACTATGCCTCTCTTTACGTATTATGTCTACCCCTCTATTATAGAGGGGTTTTCTACATCGAGCTCTCTCTTTCTTGCTTCAGATTGTGGAATGAACTCCCTGCCAAGGTTACCACAGGAAACTATATAGTTTGGAGTTTTTCAAGAATGACGTAAAGGTACCTTTACACTGGTGTCACAAGCGTCCATAAACACTAATCACTGCTTACCATCAGGCGGATCGTATGCTTGTTTGCCACCCTAGTAGTAGTGGTATAAAAACACATGCTATGTATGTACTCTTCTATCAAAATATGATTGAAGCCTATGACCAAATAAAAATGTGATATTTCGTTGTGGGCAACCCTCAACATACGCAAGTCGTGCGTCGTATGTGATCGAAGACGTTTCGCGCGAGTTATCTCGCCCTTGTATCAGATACCGCTATAGAGAGCCGTGCATTCTACGAACGAATATCGATATCGATAAACTAAAAGCTCGTAGAATTTCACATAACATTGTAAATTATCCGCTATTGACAAAAAAGTTTGGTCATTACAATGTCATTAGTGATACTCGATATTGGCAAACAATATCGATCTAATCCCATGAGACCCAGTCCCACGAGTCCAGGTGAAGTATCAATTTATTCCATGCTAATACTCGGGAGTATTAGCATGGAATAAATTAAAAATTAAATGCATTCAACAAGCGACTCTAAAACCGCGACATAAAATGCAATACAAATCAAAAATATCAATGCTTACCTAAATTTACAATACCTAGTTGTCTACCCATACCGATCCAAAAGTGTCAGAATCGCAAGTGGTCCAGATAGGTGTATGTAGTTATCATCTACCAAAAAAGATTTATTATATCGCATCGTCATACATTTGACACTGCTAGCGGAGTACAGCGATGTAAAATATGCATATATTAACATCTGTGTACTCCTGTTATATTGTTATATATATGTTAAGCATTTTTTGACGTGACAACGTCTTATAAATCGATGAACGCCGGGTGCATGTACGAAAAAGCATGGCTCATTGTCACGTTCCGCCTGAGCCAAGCGTGCAAGCGAGAACGCGAAAGAAGCGGAGAGATAGAGAGGCACGAACGGCCTAAGGTTGTGGCTTATTCGTTTGTGACGCATCTGTCTCTCTTCCACTCCATCCGCTGATGTTTTCTTATGACGTTGTCATGTGAAATTATCATCAGTAAACCGACTTTACAGACAACCATTTTTTTTGCGATAAAAGGTATCGATAAGGAAATTTGTCTCGCATGCTCCATCCCTCAGCGCGGTGTCTGCTCATATGATTGACGCCGCGCCTGCTTACAAAAGGCTACTCAGCGTTTCGTTTGTTGTTTTTCACAATTTATCGCCTTCGGATCGATCCGCGATTTATTCACGCAACCTCATTTAAAGAGCTTTCGAGGAAGTTTCTGGTAATGTTCCGTTTGCTCATGATTATTGTATTTTTTATCATAATTTGTCAAATTGAGAATATATTCAACGCATTTGGCAGCGGCTTTGTCTGGATTGACTAGTCTTTTTTTTTTTAATAATTAGTATTTATAAGTAAAAACCGATTTTTAATTTTTAAAGACCGATTGAGGAGCTGGATGGCTTTGTTGCGCGTGTCAATCTAATCGAAGACGCAAGTTAAGCAACGTCGAATATAGCCTATCTATGGATGGGTTCACACAACATACAGGGTTATTTCTGATTCATCCCACTGCTGGGATCGGAAGTCTAGAGCATACCTACTCCACCACGCTGCTTAACTGCGGGTTGGTGGAGGTCAGTGTTTTCAAGATGCCCTAAAGCCACTGACTTGGCGTAACCACTGTCACCTAAACAACAACCGGGACCGACGGGTTAACTTGCCCTCCGAAGCACGGAGGATGTTGATATAAATAAATAAATCCATTGATAGTAGGGATGTTTTGGAGCTCCGTAACCAAAACCGAAACTATTGGATATCCGAAATTAAAATCTATCCGAAACTGTAACCGTAACCTATATAAAAGTTTCGAATAATTTCGGATAGAGGCGGAACCTAAATGAGACACATATTAATAGGTTTTCGCCGGTCAAGTCGACATACTAACTACGTCGCTCGATGCTTGCATCGTTTATCTACATTCTACATAATAGTTTAATACTTCTCCATATCTGTCATCTATTTTTGTGAGATTAAAAGTACCTACAAAAAGGCCCATAATATTATGATATTCTACTATGACAATGCAATGGATGAGTTATAAATGATATGATTTTTCCTTAGTCCAAAAGTTGCTTCTCGTAATTTGTTGATTTCGCACCTACTTGAACCAGGTATCTATTTTGTGAAAGTTTACCTTGTATTAAAATTTTCCTTTTAAAATTCCTAAAAATATCCTTATCTGAAACTATCCGTAACTATCCGAAATAATTTCATATCCGTAACCGTAACCGAAACCGATATAATATTATTTACATATCCGTAACCGTATCCGAATCCGAAATTTCATATCCATAACACATCCCTGATTGATAGATAAGTCATACACCATGGAAATCTAAATAATTAATTAGAAATTGAAAATTTCTGATCAAATACCATACACACCATACAATACCATACACACCACACCATACAATAGACGAAGTTGCAGTTAACAGCTTGTACATAGCTTTTATTTTTCTTTTCTTTATTGTTTTGTTTGTTTATGTTTGTAATATCTTTATTATACTAAATAAAACAATAATAATATAAAAGCTTAGCAGCACACCTCTCGACGTCCCTGATTCACGCACACCGGTGTTGCCCCCGGCCGTTTTCCTGGCATTTCGGGGGCCCATCTAGTGAGTTGCAAGCCACCGCCTGCCGCAAATAACTAGCAATAAAAGCAGTTATGGCAGGCGTCCGTCCCTCTTCTGTAATAGCCCGGTATTAAGTTCACCCAGATCTCATCTCCATATCCCATTTATTTACCATCACACTTCGCAATAGTCTCAACGCCTGCCGAGACCTGCTCATGGGGATGTTGTTCCATTAACATTATCCTGGAGCGGGTCACGGCGGGCGTACAACATTACATCAAACTTCTCAAAGGCGCCTCTAAAAGTTGGAAATGAGATACATATAAAAGCTCACCTAGAATAAAAGCCGTACAAAGGTGGACTTATCCCTGTAAGGATCTCTTCCAGACAAGCTTTAAATATTTGAGAGGATCCTGTAAATATGTACCTATATCCCGAATGTGGAATGAGACTACTAACAAAGAACAAATTAAATTAACATATTAGGTGCACTAACTAATATTTAAATACAATATAGTTGGTACTAGCAGTTCAGGGTTTCATCATAGGATCTTTAAAGCCGATTTCTTTTTATATAGGTCTATAATAATAATAATTTTAATATTAGTTTATTTTTAGTTACTTTAGCATGTAATTGGTTATAAATATAGACTATTTAAATAATAAAGGTTAATATATTGGCCGTGTGGTTTCCGGCAGACTAAAATAGAACCCGTGGATGTCGGACAAGGCGACTAAGGGAAATACATTATACAACATCGATCGGGCCTCCCCTACTCGTCTGGCCAGCGTGGGGAGTGTAGGACCAATCCTCCTGTCTGGGACGGACGAGAGAGGGTCGTTCTCCTGTAGTGGAGACTAAATTGACCTGCTGATGATGATGATGATATTTGACGAGCTCGGTGGTCGAATGGTTAGCAATGGCCACTTTGACTCCGAGGTCGTGGGTTCGATTCCCGCACAAGACAAACATTTTTGTGCATGAGCATGTCTATTTGTCTTGGTCTGGGTATTTTCTATGTATTATAAGTATGTATTTACAAAAAATAAATGTATTTAAGTACATTTATCAGTTGTCTAGTCCCCATAACACAAGCTTTGCGCTTAATTTGGGACTAGATGGCGCTGTGTAAAATTAAAAAAAAATAGGAACCAGCTAGTTAAATGTATATAATACAAGTATATGTCATACAGATGTAGTGAGGCGTGTTAGAGTGGAGGTCATTCGTTAAAGGAAACCGCGACAATGGCCTGTGTCCGCTCGCTAAATGATTCGGATCTGGGTTACTGGGCACCTGGACACACTCATACACACATTGGATGACAGCTAACGAGGGAAAGTAGCATGTACGTATGTTCTTTAACATAAAATCATATTGGGGTGTAAGAAGCTCATCAACATCTTTGAACCTGCTGACTGACAAACGAAGCTCTGGCGAAAAGAAAGGTAGGGAGCGTAATTGTAAGCTACCCGACTGGTGAATGAACCTCCACCTCACAGAATACCGCAGCCAAATAATAATTCCCTTGAGGGTTGTTGTGTTCCTGCGAGTGAGTGAGGACACCAGAAAGGAAGGAGATGCTGCGTTGGCAGCGGGGGTGGCGGCGCGCGAGCGATATTTTATGTTGCGAACGTTAATATGGCTACGGTAACCGCTTCACATCAAGCGGGCCGTATGCTTGTCTACCACCCGACGTAGTATAAAAAAAAGTGAAAAAAAAAAACCCAATTTTTCGATTTTGTTTTGGCTTTTATTTTTCGCATTTTTCTCTTTCTTTTTTTTTCTTAAATATATATTTTTTTATACTACGCCGGATGGAAGACAAATAGGCACATTAACGCTCGCAACACGCGATATCGCACGCACGCCGCCACCCCCGCTGCCAACGCAGCAAGACCTTCCTTTCTGTTGATCTCACTCACTCGCAGCAACAACAACGCTCAAGGGAATTGTTATTTGGCTGCGGTATTCTGTGAGGTGGAGGTACTTCCCCAGTTGGGCAGCTGACAAATACACTGTAGCCTATCTCTTTTGCCAGAACCTCTTTCGTTAGTCGGCAGGGTGCACCACGTGCAGGTGAGGTTGGCTTTGGTTAAAAGATGTTGCACTTACACTCCAACTAAAATATATTCTATGTACAGACATCGGTATCGTCGACAACCCTTATCATTGCACTGCTGAGAAACGGATCTTCCCTCAGTGAAAGGGGTTTGGAGTATACTCCATCGCTCTGCTCGACTGCAGGTTGGATACACATCGGTATACTGCGGTATTATTGTACTTACGAGTATTGTGTACAGATTGAAGGAAAACACGTGTCGCAGAGACGACCACGGCAGCCGGAGCGGCAGCAGTCGCACGTTTCTTCTGTTTCAGATGTTGGAGATTCGTAGAGACGACAAACGCAGCCACAACAGTCGGATGCATCCGCTAACGGTAATGGGTGGTTGCCGGTCGGCAGTAGTTTGCATGAACTAACTGGTAGCGGGAGCCCGCAAAGTAATGTAAATCAAATTGCCTGTAAATTTGACTTCCGCAAAATAACACCTGAATCAATTAACTATTATGTACAGATTGGATACCGTCTATGCCATTCCTCTTTTGCTGATTGACAAAATGCAGCATGTGCGGGTGAGGTTCATGTAAGTGAACCTTATATCCACTAGTAAACCGAATTGCGATTAACCCACATATTACGAGAAATTCAATATTGAAAGAGAATGCATCATTATCAAAATGTACATTACAAAAGGTTGTCGAACTGACCTCAGATGATTAATGATCGGGCACATTGACAGCTATAAAATAATGAACACTGGTGTAGGTACGTTTGTAGGTCAAAATGAAGGCTTTAAGGGGACGCGAATGGTCGAGATAATTTTGTATGGAGACCATTGCGAATCTCATGCATAAATTGCACAAATAAATATTCTTCTGGACAATTTACACAATGCTATCTAATTCCAAATTAAGCGCAAAGCTTGTACTATGGGTACTAGACAACTGATAAATGTACTTTAATATATATTTTTTTGTAAATATATACCTATAATACATAAAAAAACACCCAGACCAAGCCAAACAGACATGTTTTGTCAATAACAAAAATGATGGTAATTTTAAAATGCCCAACTCATGACATATTCTAGAAAATAACTTCGATATGTTTATTTGTTTGTAAAAACTTTATTGCAATACACGAACAAATAGGTATATGCAAAAATATGTTGTACAACGGCGGACTTATCCCACCAGGGATCTCTTCCTGTCAACCATGGAATGCTCACAGAAGTATACAAATTTTTAAAGCACAATGTCTCTTTACAAGTATGTTTGTTAGAAACATACAAATATACAATACTTAATATACATAAATAATATACAGTGAGAAATAGTATATAGGATACTTATATAAAATATATACATAAATAAATGCAGAATAATTAATACCGAATTTTAGCTTGATATCTTTGAATTGGCCGAAGGTTCAGTCCAGAATTCTATAGATAAAAATTAAAAATAAAACAGAATAAGTTAAGTACTTAAGTTCATCAAAAGCAAGTGAATATTATAACTAAATATTCTGTGAATATTTCAAGCTTCTACCTGTTACCGTTATCAATATCGATCAATAACGAGCAAAAAAAAATGACGTTTGTTGTATGTCCTCCATAAATATGTATTTTATTCTTTTTTTTAGTAATTGTTGTTATAGCGGCAACAGAAATACATCATCTGTGAAAATTTCAACTGTCAACCATCACGGCTCATGAAATACAGCCTGTTGACAGACGGACGAACAGTGGAGTCTCAGTAATAGGGTCCGTTTTACCCTTTGGGTACAGCCCCTTTACCACCAGCTCTTATTGCGATTCAATAACTGAATGGAATGCAATAGGCTTGTTGCTCATGTCACAAAATTATAAAAACTTTCTATCAGTAACGTAAAATACATTAAACTGGAACGATCTGCGATCTTAAAATTTTAATAACTTATGTACGACGTGTTTTATGTTCGGTCAAAGTTTGGTGGGAAAGTCCATTTTAAAGGTATGAAATTATAAAAAATAAAAATTACCATTGTAGAAACAATAAAAAAAAATTTTAACTTTTGTTACGGCACTGGCTACATAAACGCAATATTTAACATAGCTGTCGTACAAATTTTTGATTTAATGCATATAAAATAGCACGGTGTGACGTCATAACGTGGTGGTCTTTTGTATGGAGCGTTTTCGGGAAAGTCCAAAATTGTGATCTTCAAGTTATCATATCTCGAGAAGTTTTTATGCAATCGAAGTAATTATTTCACCTATATTTATATTATTGTGACGTCTTTAAATAACAAATCGAAAAAAGAAATGGGTGTCAAGCCTATTTCATACCAATGAATAAGCATTCTATTCAGTTATTGAATCACAATAAGAGCTGGGCAGAACACCAAAAAATAGGGTGTGGCTGTGACATGGACACGCCGTGTGTTGTACGTGAATACGGTATATGCACTAAAATAATCTCAAAATGGCAGCGCTTCCCCCTGCCCCCGCACGCTATGTTCCGTAGTCCTACTTAGTGTAATAAATTCTTTGATCCTTCATCTATCCAGCGGTGTGATTGAATTTTGGGTGGAGCTGTAGTAGCTGCAACACCAAACTGTATCCACCGATTCGTTTTTAGGATTCCGAACCTCAAAAGGAAAAACGGAACCCTTATAAGATCACTTTGTTGTCCGTCTGTCTGTCTGTCTGTCTGTCTGTCTGTCTGTCAAGAATTTCTATGTCGAGAATGCGTGGAGGTATCAAGCTGAAATTTAAACTGTATACTCAGGTCTACGGTCCCATGAAGTTAAAAAAAATCAAACTGCTAAGTTTACGTAGAAAAAAGTTACGGCCGTTTATTCAGCAAAAAACGCATATTTCGACACATTCAAGGGAATCAAAACCTATAGGGTACTTCCCGTTGACCTAGAACTATGAAATTTGGCAAGTAACATCGTTATAGACTACAAGTACAGGAATAAATCTCAAAACTATACATTTGTAAATAGATATTAAAAAATAGGGGGTCTATATTTTTTATAGGGTGTCGAAATTTCAAATTGAAACTACTAGTTCAAATGGGGTATCATATAAAAGGGCTTGATGTACACATTGTAAAATATATTTTATTTATTTTTTTGGACGCATTATTTCTTATTTATAATGAAAAATATCAAATTTAATAATGATACTACGTACCTACGAAACCCTCGGTGGGCGAGTCCGACTCGCACTTGTCCGGTTTTTTTTTTTGAATTGCCTCTGGTCGTAATTTTAAAGACATATCCACGTCAAAACATATATTCTGTTTTAATCTACTTACTGATATTTAGACCAACATACTCTAAATTTTATTTCCAATTCACCAGTCTGCTCTGTACCTCCAATTCTTCGCCGACTAGAACCATGTCCTCAGCAGCTTATGTATTATTTTACCTAGTACCACAACCCGGCCACTCCATACAAATGTCGCGTCGTTCAATATTAGATAAACAATGACGTCTGTACAGAGCCAAAAATGAACGTGTGTGCGTGCGGCGCCATACAAACTGTTCCAGATTTGTCTCAGAGGAGAGGTGAGGTCGATACGAGAGAGCGGCAGGGAGTGGTCATACTGTACGTAGTACTATTACTTATACTGTGATACTACTGAGTGTAAGTGGTTCATCAACACCTTTATACCAAAGCCAACTTCAGCTGCACGCGGTGTACCCTGCTGACTGACAAACGAAGCTCTGGCGAAAAGAGAGGTAGGGAGCGTAATTGTAATGTACCCGACTAATAGACAATAATATAACTATTAGCACAATAGCGACGTGCAATTTATTAATTGTAAGAATATTATAAGATAAAAAAAAAACAGAAAGGAAGGAGATGCTGCGTTGGCAGTGGAGGTGGCGGCGCGCGAGCGATATTTTATGTTGCGTGCGTTAATATGGCTACGGCAACCGCTTCACATCAGACGGGCCGTATGCTTGTCTGCCACCCGACGTAGTATAAAAAAAAAACTACGAATAAAATGTTGACGGGTAAACGCTACAAATCAATACTGGCGAGTACCGTCTCCTTAAGCGCTGCGCAAACGTGTAAACTTTTTGCAACCGATACGGGACACCCACCATCACGGGAAACCGTTGTTTCGGTGTCCAATGGCTGTCCAAAAATCCAGTTTGGGTGCAAGGAGCTCACCAATATAATGGCTTTGTAGTTAAAGCCAACCTTACCTGCACGTGGTGCCTAGATTTGCAAGCTGTGAGTGAGGGTTGTTGAAGATTTCCAGGTTGGAGAGGCTCGAGGACCTTTAAAAAACCAAAAAAATAAATATGTTGTACAATGGAGGACTTATCCCATCAGGGATCTCTTCCAGTCCCTTTTCTGGGAAAGAAAAATCTCCTATGACTCCCTTTAAAAATGCGAAGGGACGCCTTTCTGTGTTACCAATTATACAGTAAGGTGAGTTTAAAAAAGTTTTTTGAACTAACTTAACTATCTTCTGTACACGCACCGCTCGCAATCGGCAAGTAATTCATTCTTACACATTAGTGTGGTTCCAGAGAGGTTTTCTCGCACCATCAAGCTGTGGAATGAACAACCCATCTAGGTTTTCCCAGGAGACTACAGCATGGTGTTCTTCAAAAATGGAGTGAAGAAGTTGTAGACAATCACCAAAGCGCGTGTAACAGTTACAGATATTACACGTGAGTGTAGTCTGCAATAAAAGCTTTCCCTCAGGCGGGCCATATGGTTGTTTACCAACTTAGTGATGTAAAAAAGACACAGCTCTAATTCTAAATACCGGTTCTTTTCGATCTGGTCCATTATAAGTGTCAAGACCAATTATGGACTAAAAATGATGTCTAGACAGCAAGCAGTTTGAAAACATCCAAGGTAAAGGTTATACAGAGTGTGCTCTAATAAAAGGTAACATTAATCACAGCGAGGTGACAAATTATTCGACGAGCGCAGTCTGTGAGGGGGCGATTGGACGGCGTTATGCAATAACTCCAGCATAAAGAATATTACCAAAAAACATTCAATATTTTGGGCTCAACTGGTTGTTGGCATCTCTCCTTCAATCATTAATTTTAAAATCTTACTGACAATGTAAAGAAATCATTTATTCAAAAACAAGTACCTAATATTTATACACAGAACGTCTCATTATTCGACACGTTTAAGAGTATTTTTTTAGGTTTATATACAAACTAGATACCCAGCTACGCTCAGGGTTGAATGTTCCACAGTGATCCAGAATATTCCATAACATTCGAGGGTGATTTCGAATATTCCACAATACATATGAGGAATGTTCCCCAACGCTCCAGCCAGACTGTCCCCTAACATTCCAGAATATTCTAGAAAGTTGAAGAATACAATCGAATGTACTTACATTTACTACTTCTCCTAGAAACTTTTAGAGACTTGTAGAAATATCTAGAGGACGAAACTTCCAACCTTTAATGCGTCCTTCAGGTAGAAATGGGAAACTTCTTCATGGATGGGATATCGAGGGCTCCACATCATACTCGTACACTCGTAATTCCCTATATCGTACCGAGATTCATTTCTGACTTTTAGCGACACTTACATTATATTTTTCTTTTACATTAAATACTAAAATTTAAATATATTTTATTCAGATTTAATACGAATTTTTAAAACAATCCCGAACATTCCAGAATGTCTTAAATTGTATTTAAGCATACGGCCCGCCTGGTGTGAAGCGGTTACCGTAGCCATATTAGCGCTCGCAATGCAGCAACTCCTTCCTTGTTAGTGACCTCACTCACTCGCAGGAACACAACGACCCTCAAGAGAATTAGTATTTGGCTGGGGTATTCCGTGAGGTGTAGGTACTTTCCTAAGCGGGCAACTTACTAATACCCTACCTCTACTTTGCCTTAGCCTCGTTTGCAGATCTTGTGCAGGTGAGGTTAGTGAGCCGCTTACACCCCAAATATGTATGTATTTATATATTTATAATATATACCCTATTAACTATTCCCATTGACTTCAGAAAATATCATCGATCGCGTGACACTTATTGGAATATTTATAAATGAAAACAAAAGGTTGTTGACAGTCAATTGCATATAGCCGTCCCATTATCCCGAGAGGGCATTACCTAGAGCGGCGAGCGCAGTTGGAGCGAGGATACACACCCGCGCAGCTCACACAAACTTTACCACATAGGTAAGTAGTATAGCTCTTTGTTTTCTTGCGATTTCTTTCCAGAGCTTATCACTCTTAAACTAGAAAAGTTAATTCATATAGAACTTTAAATAATATAAAATAGTAACTACTGTGCCATTTAAAAAAAATATTTATCTGAATTAAGTATTTCAAAAGTTCTCACGTGATTATGTAAATGGGAATAATCTAGGTTATGTTTTTTTTTTTTATTTAAACTTAATGTCAACGGTCAGAGTCTGAAGTTATGCAGAATAAAACCAATAATCCATTTAATACTATAATTAAAATAATCTATTTTACGTATAATTCGATATAAAAACTCACATACCGTCGATGTAGAGTGAAAACTTATTTTTTTTATGATTTTATTTTTATTTTTTTATCCTATGCTTTATGCTACGTTGGGTGAATAACAAGCATACGACCAGCCTGATTTGAAGTGGTTACCTTAACCATATCAACGCTCGCAGCATAAAATTTCGTTCGCGCGATACCACCCCCGCTGCCGGTGCAGCAACTCTCGAACACAACAACCCTCAAGGGAATTGTTATTTGGCTGCGGTGTTCTGTGAGGCGGAGGTACTTCCCCAGTCGAGCAGCTTATAATTGCGCTGCCCTTCTTCTCTTTGTGGCAGAGCCTCGTCAGTGAATCAGCAGGGTGCACCACGTGCAGGTGAGGTTGGCTCAGCCTCCAGGCACATTTTAATTGGTTATATACATATAAAGTACATTCATAGAATTATATATTTTTTAATTAAATCTAATAATAAAAATATTTTCATTAAATTTCAGAACCGGCAATTTCAAACAATCAAAATGACGGTGAAGAAACGTCCCTCTGATCTCACCAGCCTCGAAAGGTTCAACCTGTACTACAAGGAGCAGGAACCGGACATGACCACGGGCGAGAAGGTCAGGCGGTTCATATGGAACCGTAAGACGAGGCAGTTCTGCGGCAGGACAGGCTCCAGCTGGTGTAAGTGTCCTGTTTTATATATGAGATGAGGGCGAACGAGCATGTGGGTCACCTGATGGAAAGCAATTACCACCGTCTATGGAAATCAATAAAACCAACGGGTCACCGATCCGTTGCCAGCTTATACTCCTCCGTTTCTTTCTTTCTGGTTCTGGTGACTTCACTCACTCGCAACAACCCTGAAGGGAATTGTTATTTTGCAGCGGTATTCGGTAAGGTGGAGGTACTTCTCCAGTCGGGCAGCTTAAAAAATACGCTATGCCCTACCTCTCCTTTCGACAGAGCCTTGTTCATCAGTCAGCAGGGTGCACCACGTGTATATAAGGTGGGCTTTGGTTCAAAGAACAATATACTCGTAGATGAACCCCAATATAGGATGAAATATACCCTAAATTAATATCCATACTTCCATACTAATATTATAAATGTGAAAGTGTGTTTGTTTATTTGATTGTTTGCCCTTCTTTCACGTCGAAAGTAGCAAACGGATTGACATGATTTTTTTAACGGGGATAGTTTACGGTCTGGAGAGTGACATAGGCTACTCTTTATCCCGGAAAAACATCTTATATCCACGGGAAAAATAAAGTTTGTAATCATTTGTCCTTCTTTCACGTCAAAAGAAACCTAAGTACAGACATAAGTTTTTTAATAGGTACCCCTATTAAAAAATTTACGGTCTGGAGAGTGACATAGGCTACTTTTTATCCCGGAAAAACATCTTAATCCCATGGGAAAAAAAATACTTTGTAATCATTTACGTCCTTTTACGTCGAAAGGAACCCTTAGGTTCCTTAAGTACCGACTGTTAAGTACCGACATGTTTTTTTTAACCGGGATAGTTTACGGTCTGGAAAGTGACATATGCTGCTCTTTATCCCGGAAAATCATAATATTCCCACGGGAAAAAAAAGTTTATAATCATTTGTCCTTCTTTCACGTCAAAAGGAACCTAATTATGTACATGCCTTTTTTTAATGGGGAAAGTTTACGGTCTGGAGAGTGACAGAAACAACTCTTTATCCCGGAAAAACATCTTGTTCACGAGAAAAAAATAAAGTTTATAATAATTTGTCCTTCTTTCACGTCAAAAGGAACATAAGTACGAACATGGTTTTTTTAATGGAGATAGTTTACGGTCTGGGGAGTGACATAGGCTACTTTTTATCCAGGAAAACATTTTATTCCCACGGAAAAAAATATTCGATTCCCGCAGAGGGCAAACATTTATGTGGTGAACAATTTTTTTGTTCCATCCATATTATAAGTGTTAAAGTAAGTAAATTCGTTTGTTATTTCTTCACGCCTTAACTATGCAGTCGATCATAATTAAAATTAGTGCATATTAGTACTACTTTTTATCCTTAAAAAATTACAACAAAAGAATAAAATACATAAATCAATGGCAGCTCCCCTGGACCACGCGGGCGAATCCGCGGGTAACAGCTAGTTTTTTTATATACGACAGCGAGTACCAAACAAACATAGAGCAAGCCTGATGTAAACTATAACCATATATGCTCGCAATACAAGAAGAATTGCGCGTGCGCTGCTATCGCATCTCCCCATGTGCAGCTGCGTTGATTTTGGCTCTAACATAATTATAGTCCTTTTTCTGGAGAACTCAATAAAACAAATACGACATGAGGAGACTCTTCCGTGTCACTTGACTCTTTTGTAGCTGGCAACAGATCGGTGATTCTTTGGTGTTTCTGATGTCTATCGGCTGTGGTGACCACTTACCATCAGGTGACATGCTCGTATGCCGCCCTCTTAGACGCAAATGAAAACAAAGTTTATAGAGTTGGCTGCAAGATGAGCATCTTCTGTTTCTGAAAGTTCTGTACAAAACCGTGTTCATGTTTGTATTTTCTATAGCAGGCAAGTCATGCATTGACCATTGATCATTAAAAAAAGGCGCGTGTGATGCCCCTGGTGTTACACGCGTTCATAGGCTACGGTAACTGCTTTTCATCAGGCGGGTCGTATGCTTGTTTGCCACTTTGGTGGTATAAAAAAATCAATGACTTTATAGTACACATGTGCATTTCGTGTGTGTATGTGTGTATGATCTTTTGGGCATTCATTGATTTGATTGTATAGGCAGGGAATTCATCCTCACACATTGGAACCAAAATGGGCCCACACTCACGTTTCCACAGAAGGTTTCTACCTCGAACTCTCAGACTGTATAAAACCCTTGAGTCTGAGAAGAGATTTTGCGTCGCTTTGTGTGTTCTACCGATTGTACAATCGTACAATGGCGTGTGTTCTGAGGAGTTGTTTGACATGATGCCCACGGCCTCCTTCTACAGTCGCACCGCTCGCCATCGACAGGGAATTCATCCCTTCAACACATTAGAACCGAAGTGGTCACGTACTGTGCGGTTCCAAAGAAACTTTCTTCCACGTACTATCAAGCTTTGGAATGAACTGCCTGTTGAGGTTTTCTCAGGAGACTACAGCATGGGGTTCTTCAAAAGGGCGTGAAGAGGTTTTTACAGGGTCGGCAACGAGCATGTGATGCTTCTGGTGTTACAGGCGTCGATAGGCTACGGTAACTGCTTTCCATCAGGCGGGCCGTATGCTTGTTTGTCACTTTCGTGGTATAAAAAAAAAGATCCCTCCCAAGTTGTTCTCTGGAGACTACAGTATAGGGTTCTTCAATAAAGGCGTAAAAGGGTTTTTACAGGGCTGGCGACGCGTGAGTGATGCCTCTGGTATCGCAAGCGTCCATAGTGAAATGTAAGAGGGAGCGCCGATGTCTACGACACGGATATCGAATAACGAACCCCTCTGAGCATTCCAAACACCGCGGCAACTTAGGTCTCAGCGAAGTCCACGATCTCTTTCAGACATGATAGATTCTTTAACTACATTTCCCCAACATTTTCCAACAGGCGTTGGCATAACTCACAAAATAGATCTCTGATTTCGTTGTAGCGGCGGGTCATTAATCCACCATTTTGCAACAGAGATCGTGGTCGACTTAAAGTTGTGACTGCTGCAGCCATCATATGGATATAGCATACAGAAGCGAGTTCTGTGATATCGAAATGCAAGTGCATCTCTAAATTCAAGTAGGGTTGGATCAAATTGGTCTCTCTTAGTCGGTATGACCTAAAGCCAGTTGGACGATTTAGTTTTCATCTTCGTGATAGAACGTTCGATTGATCGCCTCTTGGTAGGAGAAAGTTTCTTAAGGATAGAAGTTATAAGTGCATCTAAGTAGGGTATCTTTTGCTTTTCGACATTCCTTTCTTGTTTCTTTGACAGAATTGTGGTGTTCAAAGAGGTCTAAAGGTTTAATTTCAAGTAGATAGTTTGATAGTACTGTGTAGTTTTCTTGATTTTTCATAGTTTAAATTTGTCATTTTGGATAACAGAGAAATGGCTAAACCACCTTTGTGCATGCATGCTTATCATATCCCAAAACCATCCTTAACACATCCCAGAAAAACTTTTTTACTAGCCCCATTAGGATCTTTTTTAACTATCAACTATTTCTATTTTAAATGTGACCACTGATAATAAGTGTGCTCAGTGGTTACACCAGTGTAACAAATCAGTGTAACCATGGGTCGGAAGGGAGAATATATCAGTCTCTAAGGGAGACACGTCATCGCCTAATAAGTTGGGTAGAAAACTGCTTCGTAGATATCTGATAGAGGTTTTAGGAATTGATTAGCGTTTTTTAAGACTTCTAATATGAAAGACCATTTAAATTGAGCTGCTTTAGTAAGCTTCAGGTGAGTCTTGTTTGTTTATAAAACTTTATTGTACACATACATAAAACTTCAAGTACAGAATAACATACACAATGGCGGACTTCTCCCAGAAGGGATCTCTTCCAGTCAACCAAAGAATGCTTGTAAGTGAAATTTTTAGGTCAGGGTGAGGTACGTTAAGTACAGTAGATAAAAAAGCAGTTCTTACAAACACACATACTCATTACAAACACACATACAAGTATGGCTGTGCGCAGATTTTGAGGACCACATTCGTATCTACGCGTGCCTCTACAGGTCCCACAGCGGTCACGCCGGAACGGGGCGCCTCGTCATACACATCCAAACGACGACTGGCAGCCTACTCCAGCAAATGCCTTTTGCTGAGATTATGGTTATGGGTGACTTTAATGCCCACCACGTCACTCTCAACTGATCATGCTGGAAGATCTTTTCATGCCTTTACCCTGGCACATGGCCTGACACAGCTGTTCTCCTCACCTACACGGGTACCAGATGTGGAGTCCATATGCCATCTCTTTTGGATCTTCTACTGACCTCCCACCCTGATAATTATCGCGTGTTTGTTGGCGCCCTTCTTGGCTTCTCAGATCATTGCCTAATAGGATGTGCAGTGCCACACATACCCCAAAAGCGACCGCGTACAGCAGGTACTCGTTGTGTGTGGCATTTCAGATTGGGATGGGCTGCGTGACTTCCCGGCTTCCTACCCCTGGGGGCCAGTTTGCGTCTCACTGGATGATCGCAGTGTCTGTGCCAATGCTGTCGCTGATGTGGTTCTGTAGGGTACGGAAGTTTTTATTCCCAATTCTGCAGCACCCATTTGTGGCTAATCTCGACCATGGTTCGTTGGGTGTAGCAGAGCCGCGTCGCGTCATAACCAAGATGCTTACCGTGCCTGGTCCAATGCTTGGGCAGCTGGAGATTAAAATTCCATCCACATTATCTTGATATTTGGCGATCTACTACAATACGCTTTTTAAGACATTTTCTACGACGAACTGTGAAGTTGTGGAATCAACTTCCTTCAGCAGTTTTCCCAAATAAATACGACACGAGGGCCTTCAAGAACACAGTAAATATTTCCCTTAAAAGGTTGCCATCGGATCGGCGATCCCTTCGTGTTGCTCATATATGGAGATATCAAATACCGGCGTACTTAAAAA
Source organism: Hypsopygia costalis (assembly GCA_937001555.2). Lineage (NCBI taxonomy): Eukaryota > Metazoa > Arthropoda > Insecta > Lepidoptera > Pyralidae > Hypsopygia > Hypsopygia costalis. The sequence continues at coordinate 31,644,259 of OW443327.2, read as the reverse complement.
AAATGACGTGATGAAATATACATTATGGCCTATTCTCATACCTACCAAGTATACATTAAAACTTTCATAAAAATCGGTCCAGCCGTTTCGGAGGAGTTCGAGCACAAACACAGTGATACGACATTTTTATATATATAGATAAATGAACTACCAAACTTATTAACAAAACTTATATTTTTTTTATATGAGAGGGGTACAAACGAGCATGTGGGTCACCTGATGGAAAGCAATCGCCCATGGAAATCAGCAATACTAAAGTTGCCAGCCTATACTCCCTTCTTTCTTTCTTTCTGGTGACCACACTCACTTGCAGGAACACAACAACCCTCAAGGGAACTGTTATTTGGCTGCGGTATGCTGTGAGGTGGAGGTAATTCTCCAGTTGGGCAGCTTAAAAAATACGCTATGGCCTCTCTTTTCGCCAGAGTCTCGTTTGTCGGTCAGCAGGGTGCACCACGTGCAGGTGAGGTTGGCTTTGGTTCAAAGATTTTGATGAACCACTTACGGGGTGTAATTGGTTCATCAAAATCTAAACTAAACGTATAATACGTAATTTTTTTGCTATTAAGCCTCTAAAAACTTACACGCCATGAAAACATTATCACAACAGACAGTACCAACTATGATCCAAGAGGAGAATTTTCGTCTAACGAACTCAACACTCTCATTTGTTAAAGCTACACATTTAATTTCCCCACAATTTACGTAGTTCCCGCGTATTTAAATCACAAGAAGCGTTCGTAATGGAGCGGAAGTCGCGACGGCCGCTGAATTGCCGCAATGAGATCATTACCGAGCATCCGGCGGCACCGCTCGCTGCCCGAGGCGGGATCCAACCGGACAAGACGGTGCTCAGGGTCTTCATGTTGTATATCACTCCTCTATTACTTCTATGACAAATATACCGCCGTACACGTCTCGACATTAAATTCTTCTGCGGGAAGTTCTATTTATTTATTTAGTATAGGATTCTTACCATCAAAACTTGCTTTTGGATAGTCTATGGGTACCTCACTTTCCTCTCCAAAAAGAAGTCGGGTTATGGGGGTCGCAATTATAACATAACCTAAGTACACAACATAACCCATGATTAAAACAAATTGTTTTATACACATGTTTCAAACAGTGTTTAAAACCGTTTGCATATATATATTTCTTCCACGACACTGGAACGCGCTACCCGATAACATCAGAAGAAATAAATTTAACTTCAAAATTAAAGTTCATACATACCTCTTGGACAATTTGCCAAAACTATGAATCATCCTCTTATTCCTATGTATATGTATGTTTATATGATTTTATATGTATCATATATTTTGTATTTATGTAATACTAGCTGTCCCGGCGAACTTCGTACCGCCTAACAATCAATGAATGTCGTGGTACATATTAGCTGAACTAAATTTATGATTTTAAGGAATTAAAACAATGAATAGTAGAAAATAATAGAGAAGCTCGATGGCGTCATTGCGCGTGTCAGTCTAATTGAACACGCAAGTTAAGCAACGTCGACCGTAGCCTGTACACGGATGGGTTTATATTACCTCGAGCTCCTCCGTGATTCGAAAGACACGTTAAGCCGTCGGTCCCGGTTGTTATCATTAGCTCATCTTGAGCTCCTCCGTGCTTCGGAAGGCACGTTAAGCCGTCGGTCCCGGTTGTTATCATTAGCTCATCTTGAGCTCCTCCGTGCTTCGGAAGGCACGTTAAGCCATCGGTCCCGGTTGTTATCATTAGCCCATCTTGAGCTCCTCCGTGCTTCGGAAGGCACGTTAAGCCGTCGGTCCCGGTTGTTATCATTAGCTCATCTTGAGCTCCTCCGTGCTTCGGAAGGCACGTTAAGCCGTCGGTCCCGGTTGTTATCATTAGCTCATCTTGAGCTCCTCCGTGCTTCGGAAGGCACGTTGAGCCGTCGGTCCCGGTTGTTATCATTAGCTCATCTTGAGCTCCTCCGTGCTTCGGAAGGCACGTTAAGCCGTCGGTCCCGGTTGTTATCATTAGCTCATCTTGAGCTCCTCCGTGCTTCGGAAGGCACGTTAAGCCGTCGGTCCCGGTTGTTATCATCAGCTCATCTTGAGCTCCTCCGTGCTTCGGAAGGCACGTTAAGCCGTCGGTCCCGGTTGTTATCATTAGCTCATCTTGAGCTCCTCCGTGCTTCGGAAGGCACGTTAAGCCGTCGGTCCCGGTTGTTATCATTAGCTCATCTTGAGCTCCTCCGTGCTTCGGAAGGCACGTTAAGCTGTCGGTCCCGGTTGCTATCATTAGCTCATCTTGAGCTCCTCCGTGCTTCGGAAGGCACGTTAAGCCATCGGTCCCGGTTGTTATCATTAGCTCATCTTGAGCTCCTCCGTGCTTCGGAAGGCACGTTAAGCCGTCGGTCCCGGTTGTTATCATTAGCTCATCTTGAGCTCCTCCGTGCTTCGGAAGGCACGCTAAGCCGTCGGTCCCGGTTGTTATCATTAGCTCATCTTGAGCTCCTCCGTGCTTCGGAAGGCACGTTAAGCTGTCGGTCCCGGTTGTTATCATTAGCTCATCTTGAGCTCCTCCGTGCTTCGGAAGGCACGTTAAGCCGTCGGTCCCGGTTGTTATCATTAGCTCATCTTGAGCTCCTCCGTGCTTCGGAAGGCACGTTAAGCTGTCGGTCCCGGTTGTTATCATTAGCTCATCTTGAGCTCCTCCGTGCTTCGGAAGGCACGTTAAGCTGTCGGTCCCGGTTGTTATCATTAGCTCATCTTGAGCTCCTCCGTGCTTCGGAAGGCACGTTAAGCTGTCGGTCCCGGTTGTTATCATTTAATGACAGTCGTTAAGTGAAGTCAGTGGCCTTTAGGCGGTTCGAAAACACTGGCCTCCGCCAACCCGCAGTTGAGCAGCGTGTTGGAGTACGCTCTAAACCCCTTCGGTTGAGGGAAGACCCGTATCCATAAAAACTGAAGATTTCATAAAAATAAAGATTTCCTTATTGTAAATTTTTTTTTAAAAAAACGTTTTGTTTTATTTTTTTTAGTTTTGAAATAGGTTTTATCATTTTGGTGCTTTGTAATTGTCATTTCTTTTGATGTTTACTCTGATTTGATTCTTGCGCTCGAACCCCATGGGAAAAGCGTTTTCACCCCTATTGATTTGACATTTTTAAATTTTCATAACAAATCACAGACAACTTTCGCGACATAAAAGTGACACCAATCGATTTGACGTTTTGATATTTGACAACCAATAAATATCGTAATCCCTTTTTCAACTGACACTTTCATTTGTATGGGAAAATGTTTTTTCTTTTATTTTATTTTTTCGAGAATTTTCCAATGTTTTTAAGAGTTATTGTGCTATTCGGGACAGAAACAAATCCAACAAATCAAAAACCATGGCAATCGGTCCAGCCGTTCTCGAGTTATAAGTGTTGTAACAAACACGACTTTCTTTTATATATATAGATGTACGTATGTATTACATAAATACATGATCAGTCAGTCATCAGTCGTGTGTAAACCACACGACTGAAGTAAAACTTCTTTAGCTCTACTAACTTATCTCCCTCTCAACTTCCGTTCGCCGTTTCCGTAACGCTCTCGTCACGCATTCACCAGCTTACTCCCCAAGTTAGCGTGCGTAAAGAGGTATTACTTCAAAAATAAAAAATAAACACTTGTTTAAAACAATCGGAACTCTGTTTGTTTTATAAAATAAAATGTATGTATAAAATGTATTTTTCAATCCTGACATTACCTAACATCAATTTTGTGGTGTAAGTGGCTCACCGCAATCTTTAGAGCCAAAGTCAACATCACTTGCAAGTGGTGCACCCTGCCGACTAGTGAAAGAGGCTCAGGCGAAAGAGAGGTAGGGCACAGCGTATTTGTAAACTGCCTGACTGGGGGAGTTCTACCGCAGCCAAATAACAATTGGCTATTTTCCAATGTTTAAAATTTGTATAAATTATTTAACAATATCGTAAAACACACAAAACTATAAAGATCTGCAAACTTTCATTCTAATATCTTCAGTCAGACTTTTTTTAGCGTCGATCAAAGTTTGGCGGGAAAGTCCATTTTAAAAGTATGAAATTATTAAAAAATTATATTTCCATTGGAGAAGCAATAAAAAACCGGACAAGTGCGAGTCGGACTCGCCCACCGAGGGTTCCGTAGGTACGTAGTATCATTATTAAATTTGATATTTTTCATTATAAATAAGAAATAATGCGTCGAAAAAAATAAATAAAATATATTTTGCAATGTGTACATCAAGCCCTTTCATATGATACCCCATTTGAACTAGTAGTTTCAATTTGAAATTTCGACACCCTATAAAAAATATAGACCCCCTATTTTTTAAGATCTATTTACAAATGTATAGTTTTCAGATTTATTCCTGTACTTGTAGTATATAACGATGTTACTTGTCAAATTTCATAGTTCTAGGTCAACGGGAAGTACCCTATAGGTTTTGATTCCCTTGAGTGTGTCGAAATATGCGTTTTTTGCTCAATAAACGGCCGTAACTTTTTTCTACGTAAACTTAGCAGTTTGAATTTTTTTTAACTTCATGGGACCGTAGACCTGAGTATACAGTTCAAATTTCAGCTTGATACCTCCACGCATTCTCGACATAGTAATTCTTGACAGACAGACAGACAGAGAGACAGACAGACAGACAGACAGACAGACAGACAGACAGACAGACAGACAGACAGACAGACAGACAGACAGACAGACAGACAGACAGACAGACAGACAGACAGACAGACAGACAGACAGACGGACAACAAAGTGATCTTATAAGGGTTCCGTTTTTCCTTTTGAGGTTCGGAACCCTAAAAATGCTATAACTTTTATTATGATACTAATCACATAAACGTAATATTTAACATAGCTGTCGTACAAATTTCTGATTTGATGCATACAAAATACAGATCTGTGACGTCATAATTCAGTAGTCTTTTGTATGGAGCGTTTTGGGGCAGTCTAAAAATTGTGATTTTCAAATTACCATATCTCGAGAGATTTTTGTGCTATCGAAGTAATTCTTTCACCTATGGTTATATTATGGAGACGTCCCTACATATCAAACAGAAAAAAATTTTAGTCAAATAGCCAATTCCCTTGAGAGATGTTGTGTTCCTGTGAAGTGAGTGAGGTCACCAGGGGGAAGGAGTTACTGCGTTGGCCTTAGAGGTGGCCGCGCACGAGAGATATTTCACGTAGTAAACGTTTAAATGGCTATTGTAACCGCTTCAGATAGGCCGCATGATTGTTTGCCACCAGACGTAGTTTAAAAAATCTTGTCCTATCAACCAAACCAGAGTTCCAAACTTCACCATTTATACATTTTTTGTGGCAGATTGACGAGGCCAGTGGTCGAATGGCTAGCAATAGCTACTTTAAATCCGAGGTCGCGGGTTCGATCGATATTTTCTATTTATTATAAGTATGTATATACAAAAAAAAATGTATTTAAGTACATTTATCAGTTGTCCAGTACCCATAGTACAAGCTTTGCGCTTAATTTGGGACTAGATGGCGCTGTGTAAATTGTTCAGAAATATTTATTATAAATACTGTATTGTTCACAGATAAAATAGTACTGTTCTACTTCATCTTCTACGCTGCGCTGGCGATCCTCGTCGCCATTTGCATGTGGACCTTCCTCCAACTAATGGACGCGAGGGAGCCCAAGTGGCAGCTGGAGAGCAGCATCATAGGCACCAACCCGGGCCTCGGCTTCAGGCCCATGCCGCCAGAGGTCATCAGCAGCATCATTTGGTACAAGGGAAACGACGCCGGCAGCTACCAGTTTTGGGTTAAGGAGTTATCGGAGTTTTTAAGAGGTAAATTTAACCATTTGGTTTAGAACGGGTGGATGATAGCAGAGTATCTATTGAGAGAATCTTGGTGGTGTAAATGGTTCATCAACATCTTTGAACCAAAGCCAACCTCACCTGCACGTGGTGCACCCTGCTGACTGACAAACGAGGCTCTGGTGATAAGAGAAGTAGGGCATAGCGTATTTTGTAAGCTGAAAGCAGCCGACTGGAAAGGACCTCCACCTCACTGAATATCGCAGCCAAATAACAATTCCCTTGAGAGTTGTTGGGTTCCTGTGAGCGCAACTTGAAATATCGCAGTGAGCAGTCGCGATATTTCAAGTTGCGAGCGTTAATATGTCTACGATAACCACTTCACATGGAGCGGGCCGTATTGCTGCTTGTCAGCCACCCGACGTAGTGTAAAAAAAAGAGAAGGCAAGTTATTGCTGTTATGACACTTATGGCTATTGGGACACTTAAGGAGCTCAATAGCGTCGCTTGTGTCAGTGGAATCGATCACGGAAGTAAGCAATGTTGCCCGTAGCTTGTCTATGGATGGATTTGCTAAGCTCGACCTCCTTCGTGCTTCAGGCTGATGTCAGTAAATGACAGTCGTTTGAAAAGGCTGGCTTGTTGGCAACCCGCTGTTAAATAGCAAAGTGGAGTGCCCTCTAAACTCCCTCAATTGAAGGGAGACGAATAGAGTGTCATGAATTTAGGTTGACAATGACGTACACAATTGAAGAAAGTGAAGACATCAAGTTCTTTTTCTATACAAGGCCGAGAGCCAAGCAAGCATACGGCCCACCTGAAGTAAAGTGATTACCGTAACTGTAAAGACACTTGGAATACAAAAAGTAATGCTCCCTTGCTGGCATCGCCGCAGCTAATGTAGCATCTGATGCATAGAATATGATATACTGTGGTGGTAATAATTATTATCATTGCCAGATAGTAATCTCACTCACTCGCACGAGCATCATGAACCTGAAGGGCATTGTTATTTGCCTGCAATCTTCAATATGGTGGAGGTAGTTCCCCAGTCGAGCTGGCCATATCCTACCGCTCTTTCGTCAGAAACTCTTTCGCTAGTCAGTAGGGTATACGTGCAGGTGACATTAGCTTTGACTCTAAAGATGCTCACAAGCTTCCTACACCCCTCAATCATTTTGACGTGACAACGTCTTATAAATTGGTTAGCCGGGTGACACTTCAAGAAACTGGCTCACGTTATGCGCTCACAATGAGAGCGAGTGAGAGGCACGCGTCCCTTCTAAGAGCGAGAGAGACAGACATAAAAAGTGAAAGGCATGCGTCCCTTCCACTCGAAAACATTTTACCACTCAAAGTCGTTGTCACGTAAAACTTTCGCCCGTATACCGACTTTACAGGCAACCAATTTTTTTTATACCAATAAAGTAGCATACAAGCATCGACTTGTCTGATGGTAAGCAGTCATCGCAGCCAATGGACGTTTGTGACACCAGATGCATCACTAGCGTTCTAAGAATCCTTTAACGCTTTTCTTGAAGAACTCCATACTATAATGTCCTGTGAAAACCTTGGTACGGAGTGCATTCCACAACCAACATCAATTCAATGCCATAAAAACACAAATACTTCTTCATCAGCTTATAAACGAGACGGCAAAAAAGCAGGAGCTGGACAGAACATACACAACTGTGACTTCAAGTTGCCAGCTCCAGCCGGGAAGGTCTGCGATGTAGACATCAGTGCCTGGGGACCGTGCGTCGAGGAAAACCACTACGCGTACCACAGATCCACTCCTTGTTTATTCCTCAAGCTGAACAAAATCTACGGGTGGAAGCCCGAGTTCTACAACAGCTCAAACAGTCTACCAGCTGCCATGCCTGACACTTTGAAAGAGCACATTAGGAATATGACTGCGTATGATAAAAATTATGTGAGTATTCTTAGTTTCTAGTTGCAATCTAAAAGTTGAAATCGCAATTTGTCTTGGACTTTTGCCGAAATTCGATTGCCTACGGAATTTGTACCCATGACTAACTATCCTCTGCATCACCGGAACGCCATGGCTACGCAGGTCATGGTATTTAAGAAGTTTATCTACACTGGGCCGCAATGAAAGCGGGTCGGTAACAAAAACATCAATTTTTGAAATCGTCTTTATTTTTTATTTATGGTTATAATACAATCACCACAAAGACATAAAAAGATTTTACTTCTGCCTATATTTGTAAGGAAATAAACTTTAATTCAGTATTTATTTCATAAAGCTAGCTAAAATATTTTGGAAGTTATGTTTTTGTTACCGACCCGCTTTCATTGCGGCCCAGTGTATAAATGTATTGCGGCTAACTCACTTGGCGACGGCGTAGCTCAATTTCATAAGTCGATAACTCAGTCGACACATAGTTACACACAGGGACGTATCTACAGCCGTATCAGCCGTATCAATGATACGGGGCCCTCGGGCTACAAGGGCCCCCCGTGTTCGGTTCGGGTAGACCCCTGGCCCTGATGCATATGGGTAGGACCTCGACCAAAATTTTGATATGGGGGCCGCCTAACATAAGCTACGCCACTGGTACTACACATAGGACTCCCCGCAAGCGAAATGAAGACTAGTGCAGTTGCATGTTACATAGCTTCGTCGATATAACATGCATGTATATCGCATCTCACTTGCGGGCGGGCACCTAACCATGGATATTATGTTTTAAACGATATAGTTTTCCTTTCAATTTTATCAGTGTTTTACCAGCCGTCACAATAATCGTCATGAGTCAACAGTCCTTATTTCAGTACCCGAATTCCAATAAAGTCTCGCAAACTCGAATTCGAGATAACTACCATGTGTTTGCCGCAAACCAGGGGCGTAGCTTCCGTCGTATCAGCTGTAGCAATGATATGTGCCCCCCGGGCTACAAAGGCCCCGCGGCCGAGTTGACTAGACAGAAATCCCTCCGGCCCTGACATGATTGAGTAGCAGGACCCCCACCAAATTTTGATTCAGGGCCCGTCTAGTGTCAGCTACGCCATTGCTGCGAACTAAGAGAACTAAGACTCTTTCAAATCGATTTCAATATCTCAAACGGCTGGACCAATACGGTGACGGTATAAAAAGAAAATAATGATTAAATAATGCTTGGGTAGAACTAGGCTCTCGACCCCCAGAATCATTACACCCTTAAAAAAACTTCAAATCTTATCACATATTTGAGTTCTTTATCATTCCAGTATTTGTCTTCTGTTGAACATAGGAATCAACAGCAATTCTATCCTGACCGTATTCGGAACATCCATCCTTAACTGAGATCACAATGAGTGATTAATTATGTGACATTCTCTTTCAGCTAAATATGGTGTGGGTGTCTTGCGAAGGAGAGAATCCAGCGGATCGGGAAAATATTGGACCTATCCAATATTTCCCGTACAAAGGATTCCCTGGCTACTACTTCCCCTACACTAATCAAGAAGGCTACCTGAGTCCGCTGGTCGCAGTGCACTTGGCAAGGCCCAAAAGTAAGTTTTCTTATAAACTTTTAAACAGTCAAATGTCTCTGTAAGCTTTCGTGATCTACTTCGGAATGACTGAAGATTCAGAATGATTGTATCAAAGACTAATTCCCGATCCATGGGCATACTAATATGTGCTTGAATGTTAAGCTGGAAAAGATTTATTAGAGCCAGTGATGATTTTGAATCAAAAACATGTAATATTTTTATCTAGAAAATGAAATGCTATCAGTCTGTTATTCACCATATAGCTACACCAGATTGTTTTTACTCGTTTCTTTATTTTGAATGTATTACTTTCATTTTCTATATCCCGCAGTGACTTGTGGTATATAATATCCATCGACAACAAACCCCACTGTTGGGACACTGGTATTCCCTCAATACGAGTTACTCTCCGATTCGCACATGACAGAAACTATTCTACAATATGTACTAGATGGTATAGGTAACCAGAGCTTTGACACGGGATTATTTTTAATAGGATAAGAAGAAACATTTTTATTTTTGTTTTTTTTTTATTTGAGAGGGTAGCAAACGAGCATGTGGGCGACCCGATGGAAAGCAACCACCACCGCCCATGGGGATCAGCAACACCAAGGGGTCGCCGATCCGTTGCCAGCCTATTCTACTTCCTTTCTTTGTTTCTGGTGACCTCACACACTCGCAGTAACACAACAACCCTCAAGGGAATTGTTATTTGGCTGCGGTATTCTGTGAGGTGGAGGTACTTCCCCAGTCGGGCAGTTTAAATATACGCTATGCCCTACCTCTCTTTTCGCCAGGGCCTCGTTTGTCTGTCAGCAGGGTGCACCGCGTGCAGGTGAGGTTGGCTTCGGTTCAAAGATGTTGATGAACCACGGACACTTCAATTTTATTGTTACATAACACTATTATATAAAATACTAGCTGACCCGACAGTCGTTTTCCTGTCTTCTTAACTATGAATACAGAATTGAAATTGGTTTCGCGCAAATCATCAAAAAATGTATCAAATGACATACAGTTACGTTAGAAAAGTTAATATGGTGGTTCAGTTTCCTTCAATTTTCTAATAATCCACGTAACTTACTTGACGAAAAGAGAGGTAGGGCATAGAGTATTTTTTTAACTGCTCGACTGGGCAAGTACCTCACCTCACAGAATACCGCAGCCAAATAACAATTCCCTTGAGGGTTGTTGTGTTCCTGCAAGTGAGTGAGATCACCAGAAAGAGAGAAGGAAAGGAGTATAGACTGGCAACGGATCGGCGACCCCTTGATGTTGCTGATCCTTGATTGATTGCTTTCCATCATGTGACTCACATACACGCTTGCCCCCTCTCATATAAAAAAACCGGACAAGTGCGAGTCAGACTCGGGCACCGAGGGTTCCGTACGTAGTATCATTATTAAATTTGATATTTTTCATTATAAATAAGAAATAATGCGTCGAAAAATATAAATAAAATATATTTTGCAATGTGTACATCAAGCCCTTTCATATGATACCCCATTTGAACTAGTAGTTTCAATTTGAAATTTCGACACCCTATAAAAAATATATATCCCCCTATTTTTTAAGATCTATTTACAAATGTATAGTTTTGAGATTTATTCCTGTACTTGTAGTCTATAACGATGTTACTTGCCAAATTTTATAGTTCTAGGTCAACGGGAAGTACCCTATAGGTTTTGATTCCCTTGAGAATGTGTTGAAATATGCGTTTTTTGCTGAATAAACGACCGTAACTTTTTTCTACGTAAACTTAGCAGTTTGATTTTTTTACAACTTCATGGGACCGTAGACCTGAGTATACAGTTCAAATTTCGGCTTGATACCTCCACGCATTCTCGACATAGAAATTCTTGATAGACAGACGGACAACAAAGTGATCTTATAAGGGTTCCGTTTTTCCTTTTGAGGTACGGAACCCTAAAAATACCTGAACATACCGATAACAATTGTTTTATTTGTAATTTCAGCGGGTATGCTGATCAACATGGAGTGCCGCGCATGGGCTCACAACATCGTATACGACAGACACGAAGGAATGGGTTCCGTTCACATCGAGATCATGATCGAGTAATTCGGAAATGATTTGCGGATCTCTAAAAATGTCATATCATCAGCGACCTTGCAATTTCATCATACAAGAGAAAAATACAAGAACTTTTAGTTAATTCTAATTCAAAATTTATTGCGAATATGGGTATATACTATAATGAGTACCTATAAGGCGGTGGTGATGGCTTTCCACCAGATCACCCACATGCTTGTTTGCCACAAAAAAATAATTGCCAAAGACATACCTACACCAAAGAATTTTTTTAAAGTCTGGAGTCGTCATTAATTTTAAAATATTTTGATTTCTAAATGACAGCGATCCAAATTAATTAAGTAGATAGATTATTATTATTTATTTCGACAGATGAATGTTCACCATATTTTGCGAGTGAGATTAATTTTAAAATTAAACGCTAATGTTAAAATGTGGTTTCATTATTTGTTAAATTTAACCCTCCTTAATTTTGGAGCTGTAAGAAACATCGAAATATACAAGTATAATTTAGGGTGTAAGTAAGCCACGTAGATCATCGACATTTTTGAACCAAAGCCAACCTCACCTGACTGACAAACGAGGCTCTAGCGAAAAGAGAGGTAGGTCATAGCGTATTTTTTAAGCTGCCCGACTGGTGATGTACCTCCACCTCACTGAATACCGCAGTCAAATAACGATTCCCTTGAGGGTTGTTGTGTTTCTGCGAGTGAGTGAGGTCAGCAGAAAGAAAAAAGGAGTATAGGTTGGCAAAGGATCGGCTACCCCTTGGTGTTGCTGATCTCCGTGGGCGGTGGTGATTGCTTTCCATCAGGTGACCTACATGGTCGTTTGCCCACCTCTCATATGAAAAAAAAAATATCGAAGTGTAGGTTTTGAACTTCAAATTGAAGTTACCTAAACACCGATAGGGCATGTGAGTAATGATTTTTGGGGCGCCGATAGGCGACCTCGCCACTGAATGGGTTAACCATTGCTTTGTAAACTGACGTCACACCCCGGTCACTCCATACATATGTCGCGTCTCTTACTACATAAACAATGTCGTCTGTGGAGAGTGTAAATGAGCGTGTATGCGTGCGGCGTCATACAAACTGTTCCAGATTCATCTTAGGGTCCGTTCACACAGACCGGCTCGGAGAGGAGAGCAGATTTTAGTGGCGTCTAAAATTGAGTTTTGAGTCATTGGTATAAGGTTTATTTTTCAAATTCATTTCTTTTGTTATATGAGAATGCACGAGAGCCGATGTGAATTTTTAAAGTAAACCTTATACCAATGATACAAAGCTCTATTTTAAACGCATTCGAAAATCTGCTCTCCTCTCCGAGCCGCTTTGTTTGAACGGACCCTTAGAGGGGAGGTGACGAAGATACGAGTGTGCGGTAGGGAGAGGCCATACTGTACGTAGTACTTCTACTTATACTGTGCTGGCTTCAAGAACCTTATTTTTAACACACTTTTGTTAAATCGACCTGTATGTATCTAACTATGTAATGGAATCTAAGGTAACTAATTTAACCAACCAAGGATCGTAGCGTAATAACAATTGGCAGCTGTAAGTAGTTCTGATGACAATACAATAATATGGTACTGTCGAACTGATCTGATGATGGAGCCGAAAGATATGAACTCGAACTTCATGATGAAACATCGTATCATAGCTATTTTTGGATTTCTTAGAAAAGTCTTGTAATGAACTTTGACCACGATTAGGTTTCAAGGTCTGATGATGAAGCGGGAAGATAGGCACTGGCATTCCATGATGGAATATCGTATCATAGTCGTGTTTGCACTTGTGGGAAAGGCCACGTAATGGACTTTGAACACGATCAGGTGAATTTATAAAAGAGTGTTTTTCTAGTGTTTTTTAAACTATTCATTTATTATTTATTATAGATTACTAGCTGATCTGGCGAACGTTGTTTTGCCCTTATACATTATTTCTAGGAAATATTTTTTTAGTTACATCATGGGTCACCATTATCATTTAGGCGTATGTAAAATAGATCTTGGCCGATTCTTCTACCTACCCGATATGCACACAAAATGTCATGAAAATCGGTCCAGCCGTTTTGGAGGAGTTTGGTAACAAACAACGCGACACGAGAATTTTATATATTAGAGATACCCCTGTCTCTGATAATACGTTTGTAATGAAAAATATAAGTAAAAACAAGTTGTGAATATTTTTGTATTAACACACACTCACCCCTATAACGTCACTTGAATTCAAATGCAAAATAAAATATGGTTTTTAATCAAGTTTATTAATTGGACACAATATTATTTCAGCTTTACTTAAAAATAATATAATTCAAATATGTTCCTGTTTACGTAATAGAATTGGATTTCCCTACGGTACTGAATATGTTATTGTAGGAGAAATTTAAGTCAATTCCTTATAGTTGATGTACACCAATAAAATGACAAACAAGCATACGGCCGTGTTTACAAACATATTCCCTTACATTTATAATCTCAGGCGCGGATCCAGGGGACGAGGCTGGTGAGGCGAGAAGGTCACGGGAGGGAGGATCTATCCCTCCGCCTCCCCTCTTTCACACACACAAACTTCCTGCCATTATCTAGAAACTGATGACTCACGTGTGTGAAAATAGAACTAAAAAGCAGAAAATTTCTAAGTCCAAAAACAAAAAGAAGAAGGGGGGCGACCTTCTTTCCCAAACGAAGTCCTAAATCCGTGCCTGGTGGGTCTAATCATATCACTTGGACCTACATGTCAATCTTTGTCATAAACTCAGATGTTCAACTGTGTTCTTTACCTTGCCTATGGTGACTTATAGATGTGCTGAAGTACATGGAACATGTCTTAAGACCGTCAGGGGAGAGTTAATAAAGAATATGGAGTGCACAAAAGATCTAAGATAGGCGACGTGCCACCGGTGCTGCAGCACTGGGCCCATTTCAAGATAAGATAAAATGCCTTCGATGACAAATCCAATTCTCCTTATTAATCTCGTCACTAAGTTAATCTTCTCGATCTTATTTGGAGAAACAAACATGTTTCGTTATATGAAATATCAGCATTGATAAATATTTATAAAAATAAAATTACAAAATGTACAAATATAAAATCATAGACGGTTACAAACATTGTAAGGCACAACACGGCTAAAATACTAATCTACTGACTACTCCAACTACTCAATTTAATTTTACTACATATTTGCAACAACTGCGAACACGAACCACGAGACTAATAATTTCAAACGTTATAAGTAAGCAGTAACTTACACCTTATTAAACTGTAAACCTTATTACGAGATACCTACACAGAAAAAAACAATAAAACAAGTCTCTATTTAACTTATAAGTAAAACTTCTTTTAAAAAATTATAGCATCATTTGCTTAATGCGGAGTCAAGGCGCGGTCAGTGTAGGTTTCTATTTCATTATATAATTTAGAAGAAAGAAGAAGTCTTCTTTTAGTGAAATTTACTGCCCTTATTTATAGTAGCATATTTATAGTACCATGTACCATTTATAGTACCATGTACCATTTAATACCATGTACCATTTAAAGTATCCGTCCTTAGATATCCCTGGGATAACCTGTGATAATTTGGTACCACGGCAACCTGTCATCCATGTATGGATAATTTAAGTTGACGAATTGATGAACAAAATATTCTATACTGAAGATACAATATAATACAATATAATTTATTGCACCAAAAGAAAATAAAAATATACAGTGAAAAACATTAAGTACAAAGACGGTCTTATCGTCGAGCGATCTCTTCCAGACAACCTTAGGCTTAGGGTAGAGGACAAACAATCTGAAATTAAGGTAGGTGGTACATGTAGGTACTTGTAAGGACAGGTACCTGTTATTTCATACGAAAAACCGCTGCACTTGGTTTTTTCCTCAAAAAAAAAAATCTTTAACCTATTTTAAAAAATCCAACTGTTATTTTGAAGTGTATGCTTAGACTGACCTGTCTAGGAAATTCTGTACCATATGCCTATAAATAGTATGCCTTTAAATCTTTATTCAAAGGGGTTACTTTGCAATATTTTTTTTATTTTTCAGTTATAAAAGTTTACAATTTTTGTCACGGCATTTAATAAAATGAAGCTTATTGAAATGTCAGTTGGTAAAAAATTACATTCATATGTTTAAATGTTGAGAAATATCCTTCAAAAACGTCAAGGCGTCGTCTTAATGGCCGTGCGCAGTTGTTTATACATCCTAACTTGGTCCCATTGGTCCTGTTCAGTCAATCATGATCTCCACATGGGTGGAGCCGAGGCGGTCTTTCAGGCTGTCCGAGTAGATGATGTTGCGGGCCCACGCCCTGCAGCGGATATTGATTATCTGGTTCACTGGAAAATACAAACATTTTCTGTATATGCGCCAGTCCAGATGGAGTGCTTTCCTTATTTTGAGTAAGATTTTATAAGTCTGTAGTTCTTGACAGATACTGCATTTGCAAATGTACCTGCCCCCTTACCACCAACTCTTATTGCGATTCAATAACTGATTAGAATGCTATTCAATTTGAAATAGAATCGCTTTTTCATTGGTATGAGTAAGCATTCTATTCAGTTATTGAATCGCAATAAGAGTTGGTGAAACGAGTCGCTGAAGAGTTGGTGGTATGGGGGCTGTTCTGCTGAGCGATCGATAGGATATCGATAGGAGGACATGTGCTGTAATCGTTTACTAGCAACGTTACCCGTTTAATTGCTTTTTAATATTTTTTACCAATAAGTTGGAAATCAGCGTAGGACTCGCCTGATGGAAAGCAATTACCGCACCCTACGGTCGCCTATTACACAAAGACGTTTGTTTGTTTGTAAAAACTTTATTGTAATACAACAATAACAAATAGGTATATGCAAAAAATATGTTGTACAACGGCGTTATCCTATCAGGGATCTCTTCCAGTCAACCATGGAATGCTTACAGGAGTTTACTACGTGTACTGACATTGAAAAGAAGCGTTTCAGAAAAAATCTCATAAAATAAAAATTAAAGAAGACTTTGCTTCTTAGCCACCCAACATAATCATCATCATCATCAGGTCATTTTAGTCTCCACTACAGGAGCACGACCCTCTCTCGTCCGTCACAGACAGAAGGAGGATTTGGCCTACAACTCCCCACGCTGGCCAGACGGATTGGGGAGGCCTGATCCATGTTTTATAATGTATTTCCCTTAGTCGCCTTGTACGACATCCACGGGAACAGACGGAGTGATTCTATTCTAGTCTGCCGGAAACCACACGGCCAACATAATATAAAACGTAAATAGGAAAAATACAGAGGTTTTTGGAAACTTTGGGGTGCAACCGGTTCATAATATTCTGTGAGCCAAAGCCAACTTGCCCTGTAAGTGCTACATCTTGGTATCTGACAATCACAGCTCTGGCATAAGGGAGATAAGGCACGGCGTATGTATAAGCTGGTCGATTGGATCCAACTCACAACCCGCAGCTAAATAGGAATTCCCTTGACAATTTGTTGTATTTTATGATTAAATGTAAGCACCAGCCCCCTTAGCCAAGTGTAATTCGTAGCGTAACGAACGTTAGATAGGTCACGTGACATTTGTCAAAATCGAACATTTTAGTATGAGAAATCACAAATGTCACGTGATCTATCTAACGGCTAGGGGGGCTGAAAGGAAGGAGTTACTGCGTTAATAGCGGGGGTGGCGGCGCCGCAAGCGATATTTCATGTTGCGAGTATTTACATGGCCGGTAAGTGCTTTACTTCAGGAGGGTCGTATGCCTGTTTTCCACTCCAAATGACATAAAAAACTTACTAGTAGGTTTTAGCAACTGCACAGCCACCAGGGGACTGAGGTACCCTGGCGTGTTGTCGTAGGGGAAGAAGGTTTCCGCCAGGCCAGGGTACGGCCAGTACTTCAGAGGCCCCAGAGCCTCCACGTCGGCAGGCCGCTCTCCCATACATGACAGCCACACTTTACGACGCTGAAAACATTTTTTTCAATATGGCGGATTTGCAAGATAGCGGCCAAATACATTCAGATGTGAATACATCTTTAAAATTGTTTTAAAAGGAAGCCATTAAAAAAAATGAATGTTAACAAAATCGGGGGATATAGTTTGGTGTTACATACAAATCTATCATCTCACTCATCATCATCATCATCAGATCATTTTAGTCTACACTACAAGAGCACGATCCTCTCTCGTCCGTCCCAGACAGGAGGATTTGGCCTACACTCCCCACGCTGGCCAGACGGGTTGGGGAGGCCTGATCGATATTTAGTAATGTACATGTATTTCCCTTAGCCGCCTTGTACGACATCCATGGGACCAAGACCCAAGACCCAAGACCAAGACAAACAGACATGTTCATTGCCCACAAATATTTGTCTTGTACGGGGATCGAACTAGTCCAAGTAGTCATTGTTAACCATTCGACCACCAAGCTATCAAGCTCGTCGAACATTCAAAGCTAGTTTTCTCTGGGATTATCATCTCTCATCATATTTCAGCGAAGGTCGTCCCCTGCTGAACATAGGCCACCATCATAGACTCCACAATGATCGATTCTGTGCCGCTTGCATCCTTCGCCTCCCTGCGATCTTTATCAAGTCGTCAATCATCACGTGAGGACTTGAGTCCTAAGCTGTGCTTTCCAGTCCCCAGTCTGGATTCCAAGGATCACAAGTTTCAAAATGAACCTAATATCCGCTACTGACAATTTCATCTGTTTACCTGTTGGGGCACTGTAGTCGTGTTGATGTATGCTTGAATGTCTGGTGGTATCGTGTGAGGCATTTCATCGGGGTCATCGTAGTACTCGGGGTTCCAGCCATACAACTGAAAATAAAGAATAATTACATTTAACAAACTGCAAAAACCTTATTATGTTATTTTTTTGAATTCTGTGCTTATAAAATGCCAACAGGACTGACAGCATAAAGATATAAATAAATAAATATTTCTGAACTTATACAATTTAATCGATCATGCAAGTCAAGCAATGTCGACCGTAGCCTGTCAAGGGATGGGTTTATTTATCTCGAGCTCCTCCGTGCTTCGAAGGGCATGTTAAGCCGGCGGTCCCGGCTGTTGTCGTTAAATGTCAGGCGGTAAGCCAAGTTTCAGCAATTCAAATCAAGCAATTGGTCGGCAACGCGCGTGTGATGCCCCTGGTGTTACAGGAGTTCATAGGCTACGGTAACTACTTCCCATCAGGCGGTCCGTAATGTCCGTATGCTTATTTTCCACTCTAGTGGTATAAAAAAATAAATAAATAAAAGTCAGTGGCGATTAGGTGACTTGAAAACACTGACCTCCGCCAACCCGCAGTTGAACACAGTGGTGGAGTATGCTCTAAACCTCTTCGATTGAGGAGAGACCCGTATCCTAGCAGTGGGATGAAGAAGGGTTGACGACGTATAGCGACGTATAACATGTATTTCTTTTTTGCAAGTGTATATATACCTAGTAAGTTCTAAAACTTTTTTAGTAGTTACAAAATTTTAGTAAAATCGTGACATTGTTGTAATTTTTGCACGCTGTTACATACAACAGAATATGATGGACTATGTTACTTTCATCATCAGGTCATTTTATTTATTTAAACTTGATTGACCATAGAATAAGGGTACAAAAGGCGTGTTGACTGGTAGAGTCAATCTTAGCATTAAGTCTAATGCTAAGATTGACTCTACCAGTCAACATTCAATACCAGTCAACCAGTCAGCTTTGGGAAAAGCAGATAAAACTCGAATGTGGTTCACAAAATAATAGTAACAACATACACAGAATAAATACCTATGAAAACATAAAATTAAATATGATACATACACATATACATAATCATACTCATATACATAATTATACACGGAAACGCATAGGAAAAGCAGTAAATAGAACAATGATGATTATTGCTTGGATAAATTCTCAAGTAAATAAGCTTGAACATTCTTTTTGAAAGTGAACTTACTGGAAGATTCTCTAATGGAATCAGGTAACGTATTCCATAAACGCGATGATTGTAAAGGAGTCAGACATGAAGTCAGAACGAAAAAGTGGAGTATATAGTACAAGAGAGTTGTTAGAACGGAGTTCGCGATCATGGGTGTCTCGGAGATACTGAATACTTACATTTAGTAAGTATTCAGGAGAAAGAGGATTAAAAAGAATAGAGAAAAGAGTGCAGAGTAACCTTTGTTGTCTACGCTGGCGGATAGGAAGCCATCTAAGTTGGGATCGATACTGCGATTTATGATCAAATTTTCGAAGGCAAAAGATGAAGCGGATAACATTATTGATAAGACGGTCCAACTTATTGAGAAGGTCTTCATTCAAATCAGGATAGCAGACATCAGCATAATCAATGAGCGGAAAAATAAGAGATATGACCAGTGTGACCTTGAATGAATGAATGAACGAATGAATGAATGAGTTTATTTGCATAGATAAAGGTACAAACTGGTGTTAAATTTATAATTTATAGCATCCTTAAATCTGCTACTTTGATAGCATGCAAATATTTATATTTAATTTATACAAATCAAATATTAAATTTCATACAATTGTCATCATTTGTTATTAATTATGTACTATTAAATTACAAAAATGTTACATATTAATTAGAATTTATTTAAATATTGTTAATTATTTCTCAATTACGTCGTCTAGGAATTCTCTCACAGAATAGTATCGTTTTTCAGACAAAATATCACGTAGAACTTTTACAAACTTTTTATACGGTAGTAGTCGAATGCATTCTGGAAGTTTATTAAAAATATTAATTGCCATGCCATAGCAATTTTTTGGATATAATGCTGTGCGTGGAACATGATTTAATACTAGTCTATTACTATTTCTAGTGTTGCGTGGATATAATTCTGATGCTTTTGTAAAATAATGCATATGTAATTTGACAAATTTAGCCATTTCCAAAATATATATACATGGTAGAGGCAATATGTTGAGCTTAAGAAATAATGGCTTGCAAGAAACATAGGGTGCGACGCCAAATATTGCCCTAACACACTTCTTTTGTGCTATAAAAGCTTTAATATTCTCTACACCATTGCCCCAAATTATCAAACCGTATCTAAGTATAGATTCCGCATAGCCGTAGTAAGCTGAAAGCGCGGATTTTTGCGTAGCCACTTTACGAAGTGTATTTATAACATATACATATCTATTTAATTTAATACATACATTATTTATATGATCTTTCCAGTTTAAATTTTTATCAATTTTAATTCCCAAAAATGTCACATTTTCTGCCTTAGTTCATTATTCGTCAAAAAATTATTACAAGAAATGTAATTTGTTTTAGAGAGGTTAATTTGTAAATTGTTTTGCTCAAGCCATTTTATTACTGTTTTAACGGTGTTGTTTATTTCTACTTCATGATTGATTGCTGTTTCTCCTTTTTTATTTGTAACAATTATAGAAATATCATCCGCAAATAATATCGTTTTATGTTTCACTATCTCAGGCAGTTCGTTAATATACATTAGGAATAAGAGAGGTCCCAATATGCTTCCCTGTGGCACACCGAATCTATTATAGAGAGGTAGGTAGAATTCCTTAGTATAGATAGGTAGAAAATTCCTAAACCGATTAAGAAATCGTAACGTAGAAGTAACTGCACGGCTAACTTCCGCAATTTTAGTCTCCACTACAGGAGCACTATTCTAGTCTGCCGGAAACCACACGGCCAACTATTTAACTATATATTTACCATATTCTTCGCAAATAAACTTTTGATTGATTGATTGACGACGATTATAAGGTCTACATTTAACTTACTGTGTTATCTTTTGACAAGTAGGTAACATTCAATGCGCTACCTCACCTTATTACACCTTATACCGCATTACCCCGTTGAATTATTCAATGAATTTTTCTATAGCCCATAATGTACAAAGCAGAGGCCCTACTCCCTAAGCTGAAGGTTTAAGTTAACAACAAATATCTTCAGCATAGTTGATAGAGCTCTAGAGTTACTATAATTAATTAAATTAAATTAATATTCCTGAACAAATTACACACGGCCATCTAGTCCCAAACTAAGCAAAGCTTGTGCTATGGGTACTAGATAACGATATAATACTTAAATACATTTAAAAAAAAACATACATACAATACTTAGATAAATCACTCAGACCTTGACAAACAGACATGTTCATGCACACAAATATTTGTCTTGTGTGCGGGAATCGAACCCGCAATCACGGAGTTAATGTGGCAATTTCTAACCATTCGACCACCGAGCTCGTCAAACTATCATCTAAGCTTAACAAAATGACCACCAAAAAAAAACGACCACCAATCTAAACTGAAGTTTTTTTTGCCGTGTGGTTTCCGGCAGACTAGAATAGAATCACTCCGTCCTTCCCGTGGATGTCGTACAAGGCGCCTAAGGGAAATAAATTATGAAACATCGATCAGGCCTCCCCAACCCGTCTGGCCAGCTTGGGGAGTGTAGGCCAAATCCTCCTTCTGTCAGGTACGGACGAGAGAGGGTCGTGCTCCTGTAGTGGAAATTAAAAAGACTTGATTATGAAACTGAAGTTTGAATTTCACAATACAAAATGCGATAGGAATTGGTTTCAGCGTAGGTAGTAAGTAGGTCGGGGTATTACGTACCCTGTTCAGTTTTATAAAGATGCAGGGCGTCTTGGCAGCATACCCATAGTGGTTTTCCCTGGAGCACGGCCCGAACTGGCTGATGTTGAAGGCGCACACTTCAGCGCGTGCCGGCTTCTGGTCGCCACATTCTATTTGGTTCACTCCCTTATTTACCAGAAGTGACTTATTCTCGTATGCTGTGAATGAGTTTAAAATAATTATTTTTGACGTGAAGGCGTCTTTAAAATTACTTACATAGGGTGGCAATTCAAATAAACTAATGATAACAAAATCGGGGGATAGTTTGGTCACAGCATAGTAATACAACCAGTACTTTAACTTCATACTAGCGCCCAAATCGGCGCACGCACACAGCTAAGCGTCATTTACACGACCGCTCCGGAAGTTTTGGTGCACGGCGCACCTAAATGACGCTTGGCTTGGCCCGTAAATGACGCTTGGGTGTGTGCGTGCGCCGATTTGGGCGCTAGTATGAAGTTAAAGTACTGATTGTATTACTATGCTGTGGTTTGGTGTTGCAGTTACAT
Source organism: Hypsopygia costalis (assembly GCA_937001555.2). Taxonomy (NCBI): domain Eukaryota; kingdom Metazoa; phylum Arthropoda; class Insecta; order Lepidoptera; family Pyralidae; genus Hypsopygia; species Hypsopygia costalis. Next base: position 31,621,767 of record OW443327.2, on the reverse strand, counting down.
TCCTATCATCTCCATCCAAAATTCAATCACACCACTTTTGCTGCTGAGCTGGAAGTAGAATTGAGGTCCATCTAATGTCAGATTTTGGGACTGTCGGAGGACACCGTGATCCTGGCATCTGGCAACCTCTTCTATTACCGCGAAGGAGAGCAGCTCTCCCAGGGTAATGTCGGGTTGCTCGTCTAGAAAGCCCTCGTCAACAACTTAGTAGAGGCACTTAGTGTGTCGTTGAGGGTAGCTATGTTGTACTAAAACTGATGTAGAGATACTACTGGATAGATGAAGGATCAAAGAATTTATTACGCTAAGTAAGAATTATGGAACAGCGCGTGCGGGGAAAGCGCTGCCATTTTGAGATGATTTTAATGCATATAACGTATTCACTTACACAAACGGCATGGTCCATTACACAGGGACACCCCATTATTTAGATGCAGTTTCAAGTCTAAATGACGTCGGATTATGTAGCTTGGCTTTTTCAGTTCTAAAGGCTGGCAACAGGCGACCGCTTGGTGTCGCTGGTCTCCATTTGCGGTGGTGATTGCTTTCCACCAGGTGACCCACATGCTCGTTGGCCCCCCCTCATATAAAAAAAAAACCTCGGCGGCGTAGACGTTTTATTAAGGCTGATCTTATATCTCGCCTATCCGCTGGTAATGAGAATCCAGCATGCACAGCATATAACTTGGCAGGCAGGGCAAAGACAAGCGCAAATAAAATATTATAAATATTTAAAAAATGGGGTAAGTAGTTTATCAACATCTTTAAACCAAAGCCAACTTCACCTGCACGTGGTGCACCCTGCTGACTGACAAACGAAGCTCTAGCGAAAAGAGAGGTAGGGAGCGTAATTGTAAGCTATATGGGAAATGTACCTTCACCTCACACAATACCGCAGCCAAATAACAATTCCCTTGATGGTTGTTGTGTTCCTGCGAGTGAGTGAGGTCACCAGAAAAGAAGGAGATGCTGCGTTGGCAGCGGGGGTGGCGGTGCGCAAGTGATATATTATGGTGCGAGCGTTAATACGGTTACGGTAACCGCTTCACATCAGGCGGGCCGTATGCTTGTCTGCCAACCGACGTAGTATATAAAAAAAATTCACCTTCCCCGCCTTGGTGGGATTTGAACCAACGACCTCTCGATTACCGGTCGAGTTCTCTTCCAACTGAGCTACCAGGAAGGTTAGTGATGGTGGCGGATTTTTGCATTTTATATTTTACTGCTGTGAAGTCGCAAAAGGACGGGGGCCCACCACACATTCCCACCACTGTGTCTCCTGTGTAGCCAGGATTAACAGCGGCGACCGCCAAAAAAGGCAATGAACAATGAAGTCCATTGCAGTCCCGAGGGTAAAACTACGGCTGTCTTGGAACACACAACGAATTTAATCAGAAGAAATTAGTAGGAGTAGGAAGCTTTTGGAATTTGACTTCCCCTCTTAGCAATGTGAGAGACAGCTATATGGCAAATAAGGCATTAAAAGCCTAAAGAGATGGCTAGTCAAGTGAAGCTCAACTGCCGTGCACCACGGATTTTAAGTTTCTAACACTATTGGGGACCTAAAACATTGAGTTGTTACCTAACACATCGATTCCAATAATAAGAATTGCAAAATCGTCTGAACGCTTGGTAATTCTGTGAAGTCGCAGTCAAATATTAATCTTAACGAGTTCAGGGTAAGCGAAGAATCTTCAAGTCCTGGTCCCCTACCGCCGTAGCTGAAACCGATTACCACCGAATATCTTGATTTGAAAAATAGGTTTTACGTTTAAATTATTGCCAAACACCTTCTGCTTAGTCGGTGTACTTTCTACCAGCTCATCTAAACACAAGTAGCATATATTATAAATAAATAAAAAATAAATAAATAATGTCAGACAAATTACACAGCGCCATCTAGCCCCAAAGTAAGCGAAGCTTGTGTTATGGGTACTAGACAACTGATAAACATACGTAAATACATATTTTTTTTTTGTAAATACATACTTATTATACATAGAAAACACCCAGACTAAGACAAACAGACATGTTCATGCACACAAAATGTTTGTCCTATGTGGGAATCGAACCCACGAGCGTTGGTGTCGACGCCGCGTCATTGACCGCTACGCCACCGAGCATAAATCTAAAATGAAGTTTGATTTTCGCAATTCTAAAAATCGGATGGTAATCGGCTTCAGCATCGGCAGTAGGGTCCATGATCGCACTGTCTGCACCATGTCCGATGCCTAATAAATAAATATTTCTGGACAATTTTACACAGCGCCATCTAGTCCCAAATTAAGCACAAAGCTTGTGTTATGGGTACGACAACTGATAAATGTACTTAAATACATTTTTTTTTTTTTGTAAATACATACTTATAATACATAGAAAACACCCAGACCAAGACAAACAGACATGTTCATGCACACAAATGTTTGTCTTGTGCGGGAATCGAACCCGCGACCTCGGAGTCAAAGTGGCCATTGCTAACCATTCGACCACCGAGGTCGTCTAATACTACGCGCCTGGTAAAGTAACATCATTTACCGCAATATGAAAAGTTCATTATGCGTGCCACTCTCCCAAAGACACTTATGTCACACCCCGGCCACTCCATACAAATGTCGCGTTATTCACTATTACATAAACAATGCCGTCTGTGCAGAGCGCGAATGAGCCCTTGTGTGCGCGGCGCCATACAAACTGTTCCACATTCGTCTCGGAGGGGCGGTGAGTGAGGTCGATACGAAAGAGCCATACTGTTCTATTACTTATACTATAGTCATGGGGTGAACCCACCGGCTTCAACACTTCCCTTCAATAGCATGGGTTAAGATCATATTCTACCACGCTGCTCAACATTGTTTTTTTATACTACGTCGAGTGGCAGACAAGCATACGGCCCGCCTGAAGTGAAGAGGTTACCGTAGCCATATTAACGCTCGCAACATAAAATATCGCTCGCGCGCAGCCACCCCTGCTGCCAACGCAGCATCTCCTTCCTTTCTGGTGACCTCACTCACTCGCAGGAACACAACAACCCTCAAGGGAATTGTTATTTGGCTGCGGTATTCTGTGAGGTGGAGGTACAGTCCCCAGTCGGGTAGCTTACAATTACGCTCCCTACCTCTGTTTTCGCCAGAGCTTCGTTTGTCAGTCAGCAGGGTGCACCGCGTGCAGGTGAAGTTGGCATTGGTTCAAAGGTGTTGATAAACCACTTACACCTCAACTGCTGGTTGGCATAGATATTATATACTTGTAGCTTACAGAATGATTATTAATATAGCTACTTACGAGCCAAGAACTCATTAATGATGTCGACATACTTCTTGATCTGCGTGGCGTTGTCTGCTTTGTACCAGATCAGAGCCCCTTCCTCGAGCACCATGGGTCTGTGGCCCATGCCAGGGTTGTCACCTACAGGAAACAAACGGTCAATACCTTCTAATGATGGGTCCACTCGATTTACTAACTCGAATTGCGTTAGCTTGAGTTAACTCTAGTTGGATTCTCTTTCACTAATTCGAGCCACCATATTGCATCGCCCAAATAGCACCGACGGACTTTTGAAGTGAAAACTTCGTAATCGGCGTTGTGCGCTTTTTGGGATGGGTAAAAAATGTTAAACTCGCGTCAGGACACGTGGCCTGATCGAAAATTCGTAAGACGGAGAGAGAGAAGACCGCCGGCGCTGCGTAGGAGAGCAAGTAATATCCTCCTCTCATTCTACAGCGCGGCGAAGGTGTATGCCTGCTCCTGCTGTTTATTTTTAATGTAATATAAATTGTCATGTTTGTGTACGATAGCCCAATAAATGAATATTGTATTTTACCACATAAATAAATGTTAGTACTTTTATGAAAGCGGGGGTGGCGGCGCGCGAACTATATTTTATGTAGGTATATTCCCCAATTGGGTAGCTTACAATTACGCTCCCTACCTCTCTTTTCGCCAGAGCTTCGTTTGTCAGTCAGCAGGGTGCACCACGTGCAGGGGAAGTTGGCTTTACTTTACGAACCACCGATCATCAACATCTTTGAACTAAAGCCAACTTCCCCTGCACGTGGTGCACCCTGCTTTTATATCAAAACATTTGATATAACGGTTTTATATCAAATCATTTGATAAAAAACCGTTTTAAATTTGATCATACCAATAATGGAGTCAGCTAGTTTGAAGTACGGTATGTTCTCGTCCATGGTGGCCATCAGTCCGCACATGCATAGGGAGAAGAAGATGATGATGCAGATGTACATCACCAGGTAGATCAGACCGATGACTCCTGGAACAGAGAACAACTTGATTAAATCAAATCAAATCAAATCAAAATATCTTTATTCCTTGGACTATATAAAGCACTTAGAAACGTCATACAAATTAAATATAAGAACGTGTATCTAAATCATTACTACTCTAAATCCGCAGAGCTTAGATTCACTTTCATCACACTATCTTGAATGTGAAAGTGAATGTAAGTGCCAGTTCCGGCGACGGGGCTTCTTGAGAAGAACAGGCAAGAAACTCAAGGCCGACTCTTTTAATTGCCTCCATCCAAATTAAATATAAGAACGTGTATCTAAATCATTACTACTCTAAATCCGCAGAGCTTAGATTCACTTTCATCACACTATCTTGAATGTGAAAGTGAATTTAAGTGCCAATTCCGGCGACGGGGCTTCTTGAAAAGAACTGGCAAGAAACTCAAGGCCGACTCTTTTAATTGCCAATATCGTTACATTAAATACAAATACAATCATTAACATTACAAGGTACTACTTCTATCTATCTATCTATCTACTACTCGAAAATGAGGAGATGGATGGCCTCGTTGCGCGTGTCGGTCTAATCGAACACGCAAGTTAAGTAACGTCGACCGTAACCTGTCTATGGATGGGTTTATTTCTCTCGAGCTCCTCCGTGTCCTCTTCGGAGGGCACGTTAAGCCGTCGGTCCCGACTGTTGTCATTAGATGACAGTCGTTAAGCTAAGTCAGTAGCCGGTAGGCGGCATGAAAACATTGGCCTCCGCCAACCCGCAGTTGAGTGGAGTATGCTCTAAACGCGTTCAATTGAGGGGAGACCCGTATCCCAGCAGTGAGTTGAATAAGGATTGACGTCGACTCAAAAATGAGGTGTTGGATTGTAGGATGTAAATTCATTCGGTTACTGTAATTAGCAGACTGTCTAAACATACAGGAAGACGTTTTATCTTCAACTTTTAAATAAACGTCTTGCCGCGATAGTAAATGTCACATTACTGTGTATGCCGGGCAATTACCTTACTTTCTTGCCATAATAGATGTATCTTATAGATGCGTACTATACGCATCTATAAGTTAAAAACATGTTAGCGTCTGGTGTTTATAACTTCTGACTTCTTTTATGCAGTCCTTACTGGACAAAGTTTTATTCAGCAACGTATTGATTGTATTTGCTATTATTTGTCGCCTCTATGATGAACCAATAAAGCCGTCATGGCATTTAGCGCTTCTCTGTCGTATTTTCATGTAAATCGTGATAATTTAATATCATAATAATGGCTAAAATTACATAGACAAACACTCTACAAACCATCTATAATAAATAGGCAATTCCTTATATAAGCATATACATTTGAGATATTCGTTATCAGCCTTTATTCATCCCAGTGCAGGGATCAGGGTCTCCCCTCAATCGAAAGGGTTTAGAGCATACTCCACCACACTGCTCAACTGCGGGTTGGCGGAAGCCAGTGTTTTCCACCGCCTAAAGGCCACTGACTTGCCTTTGACTGTCATCTAACGACAACAGGCGGAACCGGCGGCATAATGTGCCCTCCGAAGCACGTAAGAGCTCGAGATAAATAAACCCATCCATGGACAGGCTACGGTCGACGTTGCTTGACTTGCATGATCGATTAGACTGCCACGCGCAACTACGCCATCGAGCTCCTAGTTATTTGTTGTAATTGTAATGAATTTTTTGATTTGCATATTTTTTTTTATATTTTCTCTGAAATACAAATGGCAAATAAGTTTTTTTTTTATATGCTACGTCGGGTGGTAGGCAAGCATGCGGTACGCCTGATGTGAAGCGATTATCATAACTATATTAACGCTCCCAACATGAAATATCGCTCGCACGCCGCCACTTCCACTGCCAACGCGCAACTTCTTTCTTTCTGGTGACTTCACTCATTCGCAGGAACACAACAACCCCTTAAGAGAATTGTTATTAGGCTGCGGTATGCTATGAAATGGAGCTACTTCCCCAGTCGAGCAATTTTTCAAACCAGTTTATCTTGTAAAGTTTAGAAGTAAGAAGAGATCTCTAGTGAGATCATTTAGCGTTTTCGCCCTATATATTTGCTCTCAAAATGAATAGAAGATCATCCTTAGCAGCATTTAGGTTTATTGGGTTTTGTCAAACTCGGGGCATCTAACAACAAAACAATCGTACACTTTAGCGAGTGTCGATACGACGTCGATGTCGACTCGCCTCGAATCGATTACGCGTGCTCTTTCGGAAATAGCGCACTTCGTAAACCGGTCATGGGTGGAAATGTTTACAGTACACACGCGTCACTAACGCCACTATATCGCCGATATAACTCTGAAACTATATGCGGCTTGACTATGTTTATATATCACTGAATTTGAGTGCAAGGGATGTTGGCACCAGCCTAGTCCATTATAATTTTAACAAAAAAAAACCGACTCCAAACTTTACTCTACATTTATGTATGTAGATACAGGCTGATGATGATGATGATGATGAAAAAATAGTCGGTTAGCTTACAATTACGCTCCCTACCTCTCTTTTCGCCAGAGCTTCGTTTGTCAGTCAGCATGGTGCACCGGGTGCAGGTGAAGTTGACTTTGGTTCAAAGATGTTGATGAACCACTTACATCCCAAAATTTATTATTCTTAGAAAATTTCTAAAAAATTCGAAGACAAACGAGGACACGCCGGAGAAGAAGACCCAAAGGTGTTGTTAGTCACTAACAGCTGACCAGAAGCTGCCCTGCGGGCATTATTATTAATTTAATTTCATACCCAAATTTTTAACATCTCCATGTGTGTGTTAGGTAACAGCTCAATTTTAGGTATAGGGTTAGATACATAAAATCCGTGGTGCACGGTAGTTGAGCTTCACTTGACTAGCCATCTCTTTAGGCTTATAATGCCTTATTTGCCATATTGCTGTCTCTCAGATTGCTAAGAGGGGAAGTGAAATTCCAAAAGCTTCCTACTTCTACTAATTTCTTCTGATTAAATTCGTTGTGAGTTCCAAGGCAGTCGTAGTTTTACCCCAGGAACTTCAATGGACTTCACTGTTCATTGCCTTTTTTGGCGGTCGCCGCTGTTAATCCTGGCTACTCAAGAGACACAGCGGTGGAAATGAGTGGTGGATTAAAAAAAAATCTCTCTAGAATCAAAATATTCGATGGTAATCGGATTCCGCTTCGCGGTAAGGTTACGATAAAATCGTTTGGAAAACCCAGCGAATATAAATGGAGTATATGAATACTTATATTTATATAAAGTACACAAACAGTCATGTACGTATATTACTATAAACTATTACGAGGCCGGCACTATTTGTAGAGCGCGTAAACTTTATGGTATGACGCGGACGGTGCAATATTTCTCAATACACTACGAGTACATTTCCTTAATAACTCACTGCTCACTCCTCAAGGAGTACCTACTCACAAAGTACAATCCAAGATCATAGATGCAGAACCTTACCTTTAATATTAAATCTATATTCTATATTATCACTACATAGTATAAAACAAAGTCGCTTTCTCTGTCCCTATGTCCCTTTGTATGCTTATATCTTTGAAACTACGCAACGGATTATGATACGGTTTTTTTTAATAGATAGAGTGATTCAACTGGAAAGTTTATATGTATAATATATGCATAACATAGTAGAAAAACACTGATAATTTAGAGGTTTCTAATGTGATGTCGTAAATAAACACATTTTTTTGCTCTTTCATTGCAAACGCTGGCTGAACCCAACGAGATAGATCAAAATAATGTAGTACAGTATTGTTCACCTTAAAATGGTCTACAAAAAAGTTCGCGATGGTATATGTCTATCTCTTAGTGGTAACACACAATAACCGTTATTTTATCCTTTGCTTTTTACAAGAAATAATGCCTTATTTGCTTAAAATCGCTTCGTAAGAAGCGATTTTAAGCAATACAGAATTAATCCTTATCCAATTAAGTACCTTAAATACATTGCGCATTTAATATAGATCAATATGGCCCTTCACAGCATGTAATTTAAATGAATAGTTTAGAAGATATTACACATTTAAAAAATGCAGGGACATAACGGCTGTGGCGGTACCGGCCGCGGAGCCGGCGGCGTGTGCCTATAACTGGGGAAGGACTGGATAGGACAAAGCGCAAAGACCTTCTGTAGTACATTTAGTATCAGCATTGCACCCGTGCGAAGCCGGGGCGGGTCGCTAGTCACTACATAATATAAAACAAAGTCGCTTTCTCTGTCCCTATGTCCCTTTGTATGCTTAGTTCTTTAAAACTACGAAACGGATTTTGATGCAGTTTTCTTTAATAGATAGAGAGTTTATAATGGAAGGTTTATATTTATAAAACATACATAATTTAGTAGAAAAACACTGATAATTTTAGAGGTTTCCAATGTGATGTCGTAAATAAACATATTTTTTTGCGCTTACATTGCAAACGCTGGCTGAACCCTACGAGATAGATCAAAATAATGTAGTACAATATTATTCACCTTAAAATGGTCTACAAAAAAGTCCGCGACGGTATATGTCTATCTCTTAATAATATATATATATTTACACAATGGCACAAAAGAATACATGTGCTAAATGTCAAAAACCTATAATAGGTAAACATTTTCTGACCTGCTCAATATGCAAATTAACATTTGATCTAGCATGCACAAATACAGAAAAGCTTTATAACCTGATGGACAAAGACAGAAAATTGAAATGGTCATGTAGCAAATGTGTTGGTAATAAATTGCAGCACAATAAAAAAACCAGCACTCCAAAATTACGACAGAGTCAATCATCAACAGTAGCAGCGTCATCCAAGTCTACACAGGGACTACTCTCTAAACTAAACCAAAAGGAAAATACCGCAGAAAATGACTCAAGACATCATCAAAACTCGTCAACAGATAACATTACGAAAAGAAAGTACAATGTACCTGTACGGAACTCGTTCAGTTCCCTATCAGAGATCGACTCCTTTGACAGCTGTGGATTACAAAATGACACGTTAAACAGAAGTTGCCCGGATCTAAGAGTACGTAACAATAACGATGAACTGGTAGAGATAAAAATTAAATATGCAGACCTGGAGAAGAAACTCCAAGCAGCTGATAATGAAATTGAAAAATTACTTTTGGAAAACAGCAAAATTAAAAAACAGCTATCCGATAACGAAATTAAAATAAAACGTCTGGAATTTATATGTAAATCTACGCCTAATAGGAATAAAGTAAGAAAAAGCATCAACACAACTAACGCACATCAATCACTGATAGAAGAAGCAGATATTAAAGAACAAACCTCGGAACTCCAACTACTAGAATCATCTGTACAGCAGGCCGAAGAAAAAGAGACAAATACAAAACATGTTTCGGAACCCCAATCGATAGAATCTCGTGTACAAACAACCGCAGAAGAAGCAAACAATAAAACAACTTTCAATGATGAAAAGAAGGAACAAATAGAAAGGACAGAAGATGAATTACGTAATAATATATTTATTTACGGAGGACAACAATGCGTTGGCCTTGCTTCATCAATTATAAAAGCAAGGCAAAATTCTCAATATGCAAAATACAAAGTGACGTCTACCACGAAACCAGGTGCAAAATGCGACGAGATACTTAAAACAACTGAGATCTTGAACGCAAACGAGAATGATATAATCATAATCAACGTTGGTGATTGCGACAGCAATCCCATAAAGCTATGTGTAGAATTAAGTTATTATTTAAAATTACATTCGAAACCAACAGTAATTGTATTGGGAGTAAGAAATAATGCTTATCTAAGTAAGAATAAAATAAATAATATGTTAGCCATGTATTGCAAAAATTTTGAAAATTGTAAGTTTATTGATCCAACTGAATTAGACAGCTTTGATGGAGACATGATATCTAAATTAACATTTAAGATTAACATAATTATTGACACTATGTATTATTATAAAAAATACTTATGCTTTACTAAAAACAGAAAAATCAATACTAATGCAAAAAACAATAAGTTGAAAATAAAAAAGCAACTTATACAAAAAACAATTACAGAATATTTCACTAAATGCGACATTGTGATATCTAGACTAGAAAATAATAAACAGCTTTTTCCTGACCAGTGATACAAATAATGTACAGAATAACAATAAATTAATACTTGAAAATACTAACATTGACATCTTAAATAATAACTACTATTCTAATAATAATTCAATTAATATTAAGGATTATAATAGAAATGACAAATTGAATACTAATGATAATGAATTTGCAGTATTTCACCAAAATATAGCCGGACTTCTAAACAAATCAGAATTAGTAGAACTTACTTTAAAAGAACTTTCGGAAAAAAGTCAACGTTTTGATGTACTCTGTTTCAGTGAGACTTTTATAAAATCTGGCAGCGAAGGTAATTTACACATCGCAGGCTATCGCCTAGCGGCGTCATACTCAAGACATCACGAGAAAAGAGGTGGTGTTTGCATTTTAATTAAACAGGGAATACAAACTCAAGAGTATAGCATAGCAAGTGAATTTGCAGAGGACTACGTATTTGAATGTTGTGCAACTCTTATACCTTCGATTAAATGTGTTATAGTCTGCTTATATAGAATACCTTCACCTTCAAACTTGTCATTATTTTTTGAGAAATTGGAAAAACTAATGAATAAACTAAAACATAAAACAAAGTATAAAATTATTATTACTGGTGATCTTAATATAGACACATTATGTGACACAAAAGCATCTAATGAACTTAGAAGAATTGTGTTAAATTATAATTTCAACTTCCATATAAGTAGCCCCACTCGTAAGAAAACATGCATAGATCAAAGCTACTCAAAACTATTAATATTAAATGTATAAACCAATCCCAAAAATTAGCAAACTCAAAGTATCTTATGAATTCTACAAACAAGTGTAAAGCCACATGGGAAGTCATAAAGAAAAAAACCGTAAATAATTCGACTCGTTCAAATATTGACAAACTAAAAATTAATAATGACATAATAGATAATCCAACTGACATTGCGAATAATTTTAATAGACATTTTACTAATTTGACGTATAATAATAATGACAATAAAAAAATCAATACTTCGACATTAAAATTTAATCAAGCCAGTTTATTCTTAACTCCTATAGATGAATATGAAGTAATGAAACTAATTAAATCATTAAAGTCGACTAATTCATGTGGATACGACGAAATACAAACTAAAGTAATAAAAGCTTGCGTCACGGAGATTACTCCCGTACTAACTTACTTAATTAATCTTTCGTTTACTACCGGGGTATTTCCTGAACAATTAAAAATTTCCAAGGTTAAGCCTCTCCATAAAAAAGGACCCCGAGACGTAGCAGATAACTATCGACCGATATCACTGATACCAGTAATATCAAAAATATTTGAAAAGGCAATGCACATACGTCTCACACATTTTCTCACTAAATATAATGTAATAAAACCACAACAACATGGTTTTCAAAAGGGAAAATCAACCACATTAGCAACTTTCCAGCTAATTAATAAGATATTGGGTTCAATGGATAAACGCGTACCGGTCACGACAATATTCTTCGACATGAGCACGGCTTTTGATCTGGTAGATCAGAATAATTTACTTAACAAATGTGATATTTATGGCATAAGAGGTGTAGCCAATAAATGGATTGAAAGCTATATGTGTAATAGAACACAATATGTAGAAATAGCAAAATTAAATTCAAAAAATGAACTCAATCTATTCAGATCTTCGATGGAACCAAACAGATTTGGGGTCCCGCAAGGAAGCATTTTGGGGCCATTATTGTTTCTGATATATATTAATGATTTACCAGATGTTACAAACTACGACTGCACACTTTTTGCTGACGATGTATCTGTAATTATACCATGCAATAACGCTGAAACCTACAACAATGAAATTAATAATACTATTGTTGATATAATAAACTGGCTAACTGACAATAATCTAAAGGTAAACTTATCCAAAACAACATATATACAATTTATGAACAAAAATGCTAAAAAACGTAATTTAAATGTAATGTATGACGATAAAAAAATTCAAGAATCAATACAAACACGATTTTTAGGTATTATATTGGACGACAAATGTACATGGGATGCTCATATTACTAATATCTGTAAAAAAATTAATGCCTTCTCATATGCGCTTTGGCGGTTAACTAAGATCAGCAGTAAGAAGATTGCCATTCAAGCATATCACGGGTATATAGGTAGTTTACTTCGATATGGCATACTTCTTTGGGGAAACTCTTGTCATATGGATCGAGCGCTCAAAGCGCAGAAGCAATGCATCAGGGCCATCTGTAATGTTGATCAACTAACATCATGCAGACCTTTATTTAAGGAATTAAACATTTTGACAGTCCCCTGCATGTACATTTTTGAAATTTGTGTTTTCGTTAAAAACAATCAAACTTTATTTACAAAGCGCCACGAAATTAACAAATATAAACTCAGGCACCCTAACCGACTTAATATGCTCCCAATGACTACATCGGCATTTAGCAACAACAGTTACCAAATGGCTGTTAGAATATATAATATACTAAACGACGATATCAAGTCTCTGTCTTTACGTAATTTTAAAATAAATCTAAAAAACTGGCTAGTAAAACAATGTTTTTATACAATTGACGAATATTTTAAATTTAATAACCACAAGACATTCATTTAATAATTTTATTTGTTATTATGCAGCACTTATAAATTTTGCATGCCAGTGTCTGGTAAAATGTGTGAAACTAGTTGTTATTCTTGACATTTTTAACATCGATATTATGTACCACATTTTTAGCAAAATAAAGATATTGTATTGTATTGTATTGTATTGTATTGTATTGTATTGTATAGGGATAACCCACAGTAACCGTTTATTATACTCTATTTTTTACGAGAAATAATGGCTTATTTACGAAGCGATTTTAAGCAATACAGCATTAATCCTCATCTAATTAAGTTCTCTAAAAACATTGTTCATTTAATATAGATCAATGGCCCTTTACAGCATGTAATTTGAACGAATATTTTCGAAGATATTACAGATTCAAAATGCAGGGACATAACGGTGAGGCGGTATTGGACGGGGCGGCGCGTGCCTATAACTGTGGAAGCTCTGTATAGGACAATGCGCAAAGACCTTCTGTAGGATATTTAGTATCAGCATTGCACCCGTGCGAAGCCGGGCGGGTCGCTAGTATAATATAAAAGCGAAATACCACTCACTGATTAATCATCATATGACGAAATCTCAGAAACTATAACACCTACAAACCTGAAATTTGGCAGGTAGGTTCCTTATTGGGTGGTCTACTTTTGGTCCTTTTGATCCCTTTGGTTTATTTTGGTCCAATTCTTGAAGGTTATAAGCTATTTTATCACCACGGTACGACCATTAGGACCCGAACCGGCGGGTGAAACCACATAACACAGCTAGTTTCCCTAATATATGCAATTTGCATAAATATGGGGTATATGTGGTTCATCAACATCTTTGAACCAAAGCCATCTTCACCTGGGCACGCGGTGCACCCTGCTGACTGACAAATGAAGCTCTGGCGAAAAGAGAGGTAGGTAGAGTAGTCGAGTAATTGTAAGCTACCCGACTGGGGAATGTACCTCCACCTCACAGAATACCGCAGCCAAATAACAATTCCCTTGAGGGTTGTTGTGTTCCTGCGAGTGAGTGAGGTCACCAGAAAGGAAGGAGATGCTGCATTGGCAGCGGGGATGGCGGCGCGCGAGCGATATTTTATGTTGCCAGCGTTAATATGGCTACGGTAACCGCTTCACATCAGGCTTGTCTGCCACCCGACGTAGTATAAAAAAAAAATGCTATGTGATGAAAATTACTGATATTCTTTTGCCGTTTTTATACTCGTATAAAAACACCACGATTCACGTTATATTCACAGGTTTATTGTCGATGAATGTAAACACTTCTTTCAGTGAATTAATCGAGTTATATTCTTTTTATTAGCTCGTTGCGTGCCGAGTTTTGTAACCTTCATTAAACTGTCTAACACTCGGTAATATGTTGGTTTTTTAGTAGAAAAAATACTATTAAGTGGGTAAAAGAACCAGCCCCCTTACCACCATCTTTTATTGCGATTCAATAATTGAATAGATTGCTTATTCATACCAATGAATAAGCGACTCTATTCTTTATTATATAAAATAATAATTAACAAGTTTACTTAGTGTGGTTTTTCGCTCATCAATTATTACTATTATAGTTGTTTTTTTTTTTATATACTACGTCGGGTGGCAGACAAGCATACGGCCCGCCTGATGTGAAGCGGTTACCGTAGCCATATTAAGGCTTGCAACATAAAATATTGCTCGCGCGCCGCCACCCCCGCTGCCAACGCAGCATCTCCTTCCTTTCTTTCTGGTGACGTGAGGTCACCAGAAAGAAAGGTCACTTCACTCGCAGGAACACAACAATCCTCAAGGGAATTGTTATTTGGCTGCGGTATTCTGTGAGGTGGAGTCTACCCGACTGGTACATTCACCAGTCGGGTAGCTTACAATTACGCTCCCTGCCTCTCTTTTCGTCAGAGCTTCGTTTGTCACTCAGCAGGATGCACCACGTGCAGGTGAAGTTGGCTTAGGTTCAAAGATGTTGATGAACCACTTACACCCCCTGATTATTGTGATTAAAGAAGCTCCACTCGTCCTTCCTGACTTCTTCCTGACGTCTTATTGCGATTCAATAATTGAATAGATTGCTTATTCATACCAATGAATAAGCGACTCTATTCCATTTGAAATAGAGTCGTGGTATGAATAAGCAATCTATTCAATTATTGAATCGCAATAAGATATGGTGGTAAGGGGGCTGTTGCCACAATGCCTACAGTTAACCTCTCCACATCTCGTCGTTTAGGGAAGGGATTTGGTCCACTGCAGTCCCGGGGGTAAGATTACAGCTGCCTTGGAACTCACAACGAATTTAATCAGAAGAAATTAGAAGGAGTATGAAGATTTTGGAATTTGACTTCCAGTCATAGCAATGTGAGAAACAGCTATATGGCATATGAGGCATCGAAAGCTTATGCAAGTGTTTTCACGCTGCCCAAAAGCCACTGATTTGGCTTAAGGTGAACTCACTTCACCTTAAGCCAAATCAGTGGCTTTTGAGCCAGGGAACAAGCTTATTCAAAAGAATGTTATAATTAAACTATATCAATTTGGTTTCTAGAAATTTAACTATGAAATCTTAAGTCCTTTCTGCAGGGCCCACAACTATTGAAAACACAATTATTAATGTGCAACTTAGAACTGTAAATTACAGTTCTCAGCATTACAGTCTGTAATGCTGTAGCAATTGGGTACTGGCTCAATAGTAAAAAATCGCGAACTTACTCTCTAAATTGCACTAAGTAAAAATCATCTTTTTACATGGAAATTATACCAAAATTTTCATAATTTTAATTACGAAAGCATTCAGCTATTACTTTTATTTATTTATTGAACACAGATAACCTGCACTCTCTCTATTGTGTTGCACTGTTCTATTACTTTGTCGTCAGGAAGGACGAGTGGAGCTTCTTTAATCACCTTCTTTAATCACAATAATCAGGGGGTGTAAGTGGTTCTTCAACATCTTTGAACCTAAGCCAACTTCACCTGCACGTGGTGCACCCTGCTGAGTGACAAACGAAGCTCTGGCGAAAAGAGAGGTAGGGAGCGTAATTGTAAGCTACCCGACTGGGGAATGTACCTCCACCTCACAGAATACCGCAGCCAAATAACAACCCTTGAGGATTGTTGTATTCCTGCGAGTGAGTGAGGTCACCAGAAAGAAAGGAAGGAGATGCTGCGTTGGCAGCGGGGGTGGCGGCGCGCGAGCAATATTTTATGTTGCAAGCGTTAATATGGCTACGGTAACCGCTTCACATCAGGCGGGCCGTATGCTTGTCTGCCACCCGACGTAGTATAAAAAAAAACCACTATAATAGTAATAGATTAACTAATAGGTAGTCACTTTAATTAGCGAAAAACCACACTAAGTAAACTTGTTAATTATTTTTTATACTACGTCGCGTGGCCGACAAGCATACGGCCCGCCTGATGTGAAACGATTACCGTAGCCATATTACATATTGCTCGCAATATGAAAAATCCCCGCTGCCAACGCAGCAACTCCTTCCTTTCTCTTGACCTCAGTCACTCGCAGGAACACAACAATCCTCATATGAAGAGAATCGTTATTTAGCTGCGGTGTCGTGTGAGGTAGGTACTTCCCCAGTCGGCATCAACCCCGGCGATTATCCCACTGTTGGGGTACGGGTCTGCCCTCAATCGAAGGGGCTTAGAGCATACTCCACCACGCTGCCAAACTACGGGTTGGCGGAGGCCAGTATTTTCCACTCCCCCAAAGGCCACTGACTTGACTTGACGACTGTCATCTTATGACAGCAGCCGGGACCGACGGCCTAACGTGCCCTCCGAAGCACGCAAAAGCTCGAGATAAATAAACCCATCTATAGTAAGACTACAGTCAACTATGCTTAACTTGCGTGATCGATTAGATTGACACGCGCAACGACGCCATCGAACGCCTCAACTTACCCAGTCGGGCAGCCCACAAAGATGCTGTTTTTTTTTAATACTACATCAGGTGGCAGACAAGCATACAGCCCACCTGATGTGAAGCGGTTACCGTAGCCATATTAACAGTCGCAACATGAAATATCGCTCGCGCGCCGCCACCCCCGCCACCCCCGCTGCCAACGCAACAACTCCTTCATTTCTTTCTGGTGACTTCACTCAGTCGCAGGAACACAACAACCCTCAACGGAATTGTTATTTGGCTGCGGTATTCTGTGAGGTGGAGGTACTTCCCCAGTCGGGGCTTAAAAAATACGCTATGCCCTACCTCTCTTTTCGTCAGAGCCTCGTTTGTCAGTCAGCAGGGTGCACCACGTGCAGGTGAGGTTGCCTTTGGTTCAAAGGTGTTGATGAACCACTTACACCAATATTGTACCCTATAATCTCTCTTGATAGAGTATCTTTCGCGTAGTTTTAAAAAAAAACGGCCAAGTGCGAGTCGGACTCGCGCACGAAGGGTTCCGTACCATTATCTATAAAAACGGCAAAAAAAACACGTTTGTTGTATGGGAGCCCCCTTAAATATTTATTTTATTCTGCATTTCAGTATTTGTTGTATAGCGGCAAATAAATACATCATCTGTGAAAAATTCAACTGTCTAACTATCACGGTTCATAAGATACAGTCTGGTGACAGACGGACGGACGGACGGACGGACAGCGGAGCCTTAGTAATAGGGTTCCTCTTTACCCTTTGGGTACGGAACCCTAAAAAATAGGCGAGCAATGCTTGGTTGCCAACCGACTGGACGTGGTAGTTCAAACTAAGAAACTATTTATATATACGTCTGCTTTGATTTAGCTGGTTTTCGGGAAGTTATGATTGGTGTACGTTCAAAATAACCATCGCCGAGCGTGATTCACTAGATCTGGAATACCTACGATGGAAACGAGTAGCATTAGGTAGGGTTGTTGAAAAATATCGATATATCGATGTTTTTCGTGCTCCGGATGGCATGTTAAGCTGTCAACAGTCGTTAAACTACACCCCGGCCACTCCATACAAACAACAACACAAACAAATCGCGTCTGTGTACGTGCAAATGTGTGTTTAGATACCTTAGGGTTGACTGCATAATCAAGTAGGTACCTTGCATTGTGACGTGTACTTAGTAGGTACTTGTAGAGTGGTGAAGTACACTCTAACCCCTTCAATTGAAGGGAAACCAGTTACATTGCAGTGAGATGAATAAGGATTGTTGACGGCTATATCGATATTTATTAGCGATATCTGTTAATGATATTTCAATCAATTTTGACGACCTCGGTGGTCGAATGGTTAGCAATGGGCACTTTGACTCCGAGGTCGCGGGTTGGATTCCCGCACAAGACGAACATTTGTGTGCATGAACATGTCTGTTTGTCTTGGTCTGGGTGTTTTCTATGTATTATAAGTATGTATTTACAAAAAAAATGTATTTAAGTACATTTATCAGTTGTCTAGGACCCATAACACAAGGTTTGCGCTTAATTTGGGACTAGATGGCGCTGTGTAAATTATAAATATATTGATGTACCTATCGATATAAAACATCCAGTATCAAAATCGATTTTTTTTAATACATAGGTACCAATAGTATTCACTGATTTGACTAAAAGCTGCAAAATTGAGCCGTAATAATATATAATGACAAACGCTGTTAATGTAAACAAACCTAATATATAAAGTCGTCATTCAGTTTCAAATTTGGTACAAATTCATTCGAATTTCGTGAAATACAAATAGGTACATACTTATTACAAAAGTTCGCTGTTAGGAATATCAATATATCAATGTGAAAATTAAATCATCGCCAACAAACTGGCATATAGTTTGGCGAAATTACATGTGTATCACTGTGTATAAATATAACAGAGAAATAAATAAACAGATTTTAAAAACATCGATATGATAAAAAAAAAAAAATATCGATATATTTTGACACATCCGACATCCCTTGCATTAGGTACAAGAATAAGTACAATATTAGATTTATTGCATCGCTGAGCGGTATCCGAGATTACTCCAGATCTTCAGCGTGATCGTAAAGTTAGTAAAAGCTTGCTCTACTGTTACCAGTAACAATATTATGTATATTCGGTTCTCATATTCAAATATTTTATTCTCAAGGCTTTATATTATTATATATTTTTATGGGACGGCAGCCCACCACACCTTCCCACCACTGTGTCTCCTGTGTAGCTAGGATTAACAGTGGTGACTACCGAAAAAGGCAATGAACAATGAGGTCCATTGCAGTCTCTGGGGTAAGACTACGGCTGACTTGGAACTCGTAACTTTGTATGGGGATAGCCCCATACAAAGTTGTGAGTTCCAAGTGATGCTTAAAGAATGTGACGCTTCTACAAAGCCTTTACAATAGACTGACATAGGTCAGTCTATTTTAAAGAAGCGTCACTTTGAATAAAAAAAAAAATATTATGTTGCGAGCGTTAATATGGCTACGGTAACAGCTTCACATCAGGCGGGCTGTATGCTTGTCTGCCACCTGACGTAGTATAAAAAGAAAAAATGTGTTTTCTGTTGTTTTATTAAATTCTTTAAACTGTTCCAGATTCGCTGAAAATCAGTGCCGAGTCTGTTGCAGATTTCGGTTTTATGCTTAGTTGGGACCATTTTGCGACATTGCACAGTACTTTAATTTTCTTCTTTTTAAATATATTATCTGTTTGTTTATTTGTATACTGTGCTGTGTAATGAGCAAATAAATGTTTTTCTTTCTTTATTCGTCTCAGACGGGAGGTCAGAGAGCGGCGGGGAGTGGCCATAATGTCCGCAATACTATTAATAACTAATACTGTGGTATTATTAAAAAAAAAGCGCGCCGGGGCGGAACACTTTTTATTACACAATCAATATCCAATTATTTTTGACGTGACAACGTCTTATAAATTGGTTAGCCGGGTGACACTTCAAGAAACTGGCTCACGTTATGCGCTTACAATGAATGCGAGTGAAAGGCACGCGTCCCTTCTAAGAGCGAGAGAGACAGACATAAAAAGTGAAAGGCATGCGTCCCTTCCACTCGAAAACATTTTACCACTCAAAGTCGTTGTCACGTAAAACTTTCGCCCGTATACCGACTTTACAGGCAACCAATTTTTTTTATATTTCGTTATGACCTGACACTAAGTGTTTGCGGAGTGTCATCCTAGTGTAGTGTACAGACAATTACAGTCCATAATGGAAAGTTCCGTCGATCAAGTTTACCGTGAGCGGCAAGGGCGTGTGGTAAATTGACGTTGGGTACACGACACACCTCTTGTTACCCCCCGTAGTCTCATTTTTGTTGTATAGAGTTACTAGAACTGCTGTACAACACTATTTTATGTATTATATTTTAGGGGTGCAAGTAGTTTATCAACATCTTTGAACCAAAGTCAACCGCACCTACACGTGGTGCAGCACCGCCCATGGAGATCAACAACACCAAGGGGTCGCCGATCCGTTCCCAGCCTATACTCCTTCCTTCCTTTCTTTCTGGTGACCTCACTCACTCGCAGGAACACAACAACCCTCAAGGGAATTGTTATTTGGCAGCGGTATTCTGTGAGGTGGAGGTATGTCGGGCAGCTTAAAAAATACGCTATGCCCTACCTCTCTCTTTTCGCTAGAGCCTCGTTTGTCAATCAACAGGGTGCACCACGTGCAGGTGAGGTTGGCATTGGTTGATGTTGATAAACCACTTACGCAGCTCAACTGCGGGTTAGCGAAGGCCAGTTTCCAAGCCGAACTAAAAGCCACTGACTTGATTTAAGGACTGTCATCTAATGAGAACAGCCGGGACCGTCGGATCCCTCTGAAGCACAGAGGAACTTAAGATAATAAAATATATAAACCTATCCATAGACAGGCTACGGTCAACGTCACTTAACTTACGTGGTCGACTATATTGGTACGCGCAACGACGCTATCAAGCTCCTCCAAGAATAATAAGGTACGTAAATAAGGTAGGTACCTCCTTACGAGAGGAAAGGTACAGCGTATTTGTACGGAGTCCGACTGGGGAAGTACCTCCACCTCACGGTACCGCAGTAATTCCTTTGAGGGTTGAAGTGTTCCTGCGAGTAAGTGAGGTCACCAGAAATGGAGTTGCTGCGTTGGCAGTGGGGGTGGCGATTGGTTAAGCAAAGTTAAAATTTACCAACTCGAGCTTATCTTTTATCAAAGCGAGCATCGCCTCCGCTCACCTTTGATAATGCCCCGAAAAGCGGTTTTCCGCCGTTATAAAGAAAACCGTAGACATAACATAATAATGATTCTTAAGAAAAAAATATAAACCGACTTCAGCTGGCAACAGGGCAAATTTAAGGGTTTCCATCGATTTTTCTGGGATTCCCTCACCATACCCTGACTTGGTGAATAATGTGAATATGGGACCACCTCGCAATCATATCCTTTCAAATAAAAAAAAGAATTTGACCATACGTGCTTATAAAATTTAAGAGTTTCCCTTGATTTCCCTGGGATCCTATCATCAGATCCTGACTTGATGAATATGGGACCACCTTGCAATCATACCCTTTCAAATAAAAAAAGAATTTTGAAAATCGGTTCACAATTCGCGAAGATATCAAATAACATATATACAAAAAAAAAATCAGTCGAATTGAGAACCTCCTCCTTTTTTGAAGTCGGTTATAAGAACTTATCCCTAGTAAATATCGTATCATTCTTATATACATGAAAAAGTAATGGAACTTATATTTTCAGCACTATCACGTATAACTTGGAAGCAATGAATTGGAATCGCGTCAACGCATGTTGCTCTGGACTTTGACATTATTTGATAGGTAATATTATTTCATTCCCCGTATGACGGGGAACGTAAAAACAAAAAACATATTTTTTTAAAACAAAAGCCTGTATTGATCCGGAGTCCTGAAAATGCCTGAAACCCTATAAAAATGGACGTTTCTGAAGATTAATCATTAGCACAGAATAATTCATTAGTCCAATGTTTTACCACAGTATAAATTATTATTTAGTGTAGTATAGTACAGTATGGCCACACCCGCTCCCGCCGCTCCCTCGTATTGACCTCACCTCCCCTCTGAGACAAATCTGGAACAGATTGCATAGCGTCGCACGCACACACGCTTATTCACGCTCTGCACATACGTCATTGTTAATGTAGTTGTGAACGACGCGACATTTGTATAGAGTTGCCGGGGTGTAGTTTTACGTTAATGGGAACAAAAAGAAAATGGAAAGCACCCCTACTGAAACCGCTCTAGTCGTCATCATATTTCAGCAAGACTTGTCTCATCTTACTATCGCTCGACAGCTTCATCTGAGCCAGTGTTGTATCTCGGATATGTACAAAGAGACTGATCTTTGTACATATCCGAGATCTGAACTTAATCGAGAGATCAGGATTTGGATGACAGGGATGCACTTGGGTGAGAGATGACAGATTTATTATCACCACTTTCTTTTTAGGGTTCCGTACCCAAAGGGTAAAAAGGAACCCTATTACTAAGGCTCCGCTGTCCGTCCGTCCGTCTGTCACCAGGCTGTATCTCTTGAACTGTGATAGTTAGACAGTTGAAATTTTCACAGATGATGTATTTCTATTGCCGCTATAACAACAAGTACTAAAAAATAGAATAAAATTAATATTTAAGGGGGCTCCCATACAACAAACGAGATTTTTTTGCTCGTTTTTGCTCGCAATTGATAACGGTAATAGGTAGACGCTTGAAATACTGACATAATATTTAGTTTTATATTCATTTTATAAATAAATAATTAAATAAAAATAAAACAAATATTTAAGGGGGGCTCCCATACAACAAACGTGTTTTTTTTTTGCCGTTTTTATAGATAATGGTACGGAACCCTTCGTGCGCGAGTCCGACTCGCACTTCGCCGGTTTTATTTTTATACTACGTCGGGTGGCAGATAAGCATACGGCCCGCTTGATATGATGCGGTTACCGTAGCCATAGTTAACGATGGAAACAAAATATCGCTCGCGCGCCGCCACCCCCGCTGACAACGCAGCATCTCCTTTCTGGTGACCTCACTCACACAACAACCCTCAAGGGATTTGTTATTTGGTTGCGGTATTCTGTGAGGCTTTTCGCCAGAGCTTCGTTTGTCAGTTAGCAGGTTGCACGCGGTGCAGGTGAAGTTGGCTTTGGTTCAAAGATGTTGATGTACCACTTACACCCATTTAGACAACCTTAGACAAGTTTGAGAAAGGGTTGTCAGCGAGCGGGGGCTAACTTCCCTCTATAAAAAATATAATATGCCAAAAACAAAAGATATTCCATATATTTTGCCAAATTATCCATTATATTGCTATCTAATACAACTGGACTAATTGAGAAAGAGTATAAACATTTCACTTTTAAAAGATTAACTCTCTCCTTTTAATAATAATTTTTGTAGAGTCGGCAATGCGCGAGTTTGCTTCTGCAAGCGACCATAGGCTACGGTAACCACTGAAAATCGAGATGTTAATTAGTAGTATAGAAAAAAAGGACGCACAAGTCCTGTTGCAGAAACTTTAACGAAAATGTACGTATGTATTATAATTAGTTTTGTGTTTTTTAAAATACTTTGTATTCTAAATCACTTGAGCCATGTAAAAGTTAATTAAATATGCTAATAAGTTACCCAGTATTGCTTAACAGAAACTCAATTCTTATGTATTTATATTACAATTTAATAATTCCTCATTTTTTTAAGTAACTCAATGAAACTAATGAGAAAAGGAAGAAATTGAATATAAAGAACTCTACTTGTACGCTCGTTTACTCACATATCTAAAATATGAGTTGACTAAAGAGCTGGAAAATACTTGTCTTTCGTATTTTTTTTTTAAGTTCATTCTAAATGACATAAGATTAATTGCAATTAAGATTGAGCTACCTAGTAATTATCTAATTTGTATTTTGCATTATATAAAATTATATTAAAATCTTTTAATGCATTTTTATATTATTTCCCTATTATATATTCCTATTACTTAATAACACTGATATTTCATTAAAATGAAAAAGAAATATATTTTGAGATGTCGATACCTTCTAAACATAAAGAAAGTTTATTTCATAAATTTAACAAAGTTTTTAAAAGTTAAAAATTTAATCCAAACTCACCCCATCTGTGTCCCGTTCGTCCCAAAAACTTTCTCTCCTCTGGGTTCCAGATGGCATACTTGATCCGCTGGAAGAACGGTCTCTGTACCGGTCTGCGGTTGTAGTTAACTTCCCCATTAGGCTGGTCGGCGCCCATCGTGGCCACAACGCGCCCGCAGACTGCCCGATAGACAGCCTCAGTGATGGAACAACTAGTGTTTAACTGTGCGTATTCTGCCTAAGAAGAGGCAGCCTCTGAGAGACATTACACGTTAAACAGTTTTTAGAGCACTGAGTGCTCAGTCACAGAATAATATACTCTGCTCAGTGCGAGTTTTTGGTTCGCCTTCGATCATGTCAACGTAAACAAACCGACCAAATAGAGAAGTTTTCTCATGTTGTGAATTTATAAGGCTGAAATACAATTTATAAGATGCTAAAGCGTAAAACCAAATGAAGTGGAAAGACTATCTCGATTTAGCCTAATCAAAGGCTAGGGCTAGGGTCAGCGTTGTTCTATATTTTTAAAGTACTTGCTTACAGCTCGCCTAAGAAGCCTGCGTTTTTGGCGTGTAAGTGGTTCATTAACAATTTTGATCCAAAGCCAATTTCACCTGCGCGCGGTGCACCCTGCTGACTGACAAACGAAGCTCTGGCGAAAAGAGAGGTAGGGAGCATAACTGTAAACTACCCGAAAGGGAATGTACCTCCACCTCACAGAACACCGCAGCCAAATAACAATTCCCTTGAGGGTTGTTGTGTTCCTGCGAGTGAGTGAGGTCACCAGAAAGGAAGGAGATGCCGCGTTAGCAGCGGGGGTGGCGCCACGTGAGCATTATTTTATATTGCCAGCGTTAATATGCCAACGGTAACCGCTTCACATCAGGCGGGCCGTATGCTTGTCTGCCACCCGACGTAGTATGGGCGCCGGTACCTACCTCCTTTGCTAACGCTTCATCTCTTCATCTATTTTGACCTCATATACAAGACATTTCACTATTTTCTTCGGTTCTTTTGCAAGACTTTGTTCTAATCAGCAGGGTGCACCACCTACAGTTGAGGTTAGCTTTGGCCAAATTTGGATGATAGCACAGTATAAGTAATAGTAATAACGTACAGTATGGCCACTCCTCCTCTGAGACAAATCTGGAACAGTTAGTATGGCACCACGCACATTCGCTCATGCAGGCTGTGCACAGACGTCTGTTTATGTAGTAGTAAATGACTTGACATTTGTATAGAGTGACCGGGGTATGATGATGGAGAGTTATGTACTGAATAATGTTATGAGTGTATTTAAGTAGACTCCACAGTGATATGGACTTTCTACCAACTCTGTGCCTTACTCCTTGACAAGATCCGCCCAAATCTGCCTGTAACCGGCGCGCCACCCGCCCAGCCTTCGCTCAGCCTCGCCCTACCCAATTAGCCTTACTTGACTAATGCATTACTTTACGGCATTCAGTTCCAATTGCTGTCAGTGGGTTCGATTCCCAGTATTGGTACATTAAAATTATTAATGTAACGAGTTTATGTAGTAAGTCTAGTAACAAAATATAACAAATAACCCCTGGGTAGCTTCTTCATGCTTTGGAGAGCACGTTGTGCCGTCGGTACCGGGTGTTGTCGTTAGATGACAGTCGTTAAGCCAAATCAGTGGCCTTTTGTGACCGTGACCTTCACCAACCCACAGTTGCACAGCGTGGTGGTACGCTCTAAACCTCTTCGATTGAGGAGAGACCCGTATCCCAGCAGTGGGATGAATAAAGTTTGACGACGAATCGCTGAGATGAAAGGATATGAGAAACGAATACTGATTTACCAAAAAATATGTGCCAAAAAAGCATACAGCCAGCGTGATGTATAACCGGTTATCATATGGACGCTTACAATACAAGGAGTATTGCTCTCTGTTCTACTGATGAGTCGATCTACATCTTGGGTTTTCCTCTCATCAACAAGCAACCTGTACCGTCCAGCAAGACAGACACTAGTAGTAGTGTGGAGCAAGGGCGGATCCAGCTTTGGCGCCAGGGGGAGGTCACATAGTTGTGGTCAAGTCACATCAAGTTATAATTTAATTTTGATAATAATAGATACAGGTAAAATGTAGGTATTTTATTAATGTATGTAAGTACTGTAATTAATCTATATTGTGACAAAAATATATATGAAAGCAAATAAAGATTTCGTTCATTAAAAAAAAAAAAAAAAAGAAAACGTTAAGTTTAATAATTAGTGATCCATCTAGGTCCTGGACCCATCCCAGGGGGTGGTCATGACCGCCATGACCCTCCCCCTGGATCCGCCCTTGGTGTGGAGTTTCCGTTGTTGAATCAAACACGATGTGACAGAAGACGTATTTTGTTCCGTTCTTACTTGTATGTTGTTTAGGTTGTGTGTGTTCACAAATTTATATATTATATTATATATGTTACGGTTGAGACGGTACACAACTCGTAACGTTATACTTGTCTGCCACCTAACCTAAATTATAAGTCATAGTTTCTATTTATAGTCCGGTCAAATTAGACCAAAAAATAAGTGTAAAGCTATATAAATTCCCACCAAGCTGAAAATCAGATTGTTTAAAATATGAAATAAAATTTGAAAGTTCCCCATCTTTCCCCTGTATGGATTTTTTTTTTATTTAATAGTTTTACCTCAGAAACGGTGGCTCTTAGGAAAAAAGTATTGATACATTTTTTGTAGTTTTTTTTTTCGTTTATGTAGCTTCGAATGTCTAAATTGACCGGACTATTTAGAGAAGTAGCTAAGCGCTAGGTCGATACTATGTCGATACTTCCAGGTCGATACTTCCCGTGACCAGAGGGCTAGCCTTTATTTGGCACATCGTCTATCTCTCTATCTACACGCAGAGCTGTAGCGTCTCTTTGCGTTCTCTACAAATTATATCACGGGGAGTGCTCGGATGAGCTGTTAGATTTGATACCTGCCGCTGAATTGCACTATCGTACAACTCGCCATAAATTAAAATTTCATCCATATCATCTTGATAATTGGCGATCTACTACAATACATTACCTAATACATTTTATACCACGAACAGTGAAACTGTGGAATCAACTTCCCTCAGCGGTGTATTTCTGAACAACTACGACATGGGTGCCTTCAAGAACAGAGTTTTCATTTCCCTTAAAAGGCTGACAATGGATCGGCGATCCCTTGGTGTCGCTGATCTCCATGGACGGTGGTGATTGCTTTCCACCAGTTGACCCACATGCTCGTTTGCCCCCCTCTCACATAAAAAAATCGTATAATCATTGCCATTCAGCGTGGCAATGCTGCCAGCCTTCTGGACACGATGCCTATTGACAGTGATGCGGAGGAATTTTTTGACGCGGTTTAATTATAATTTCTACATAGCTACATTTATATATATCCTCCGTACCTTCCGCATCCAGCCGCTCATTGCCATTCAGCGTGGCAATGCTGCCAGCCTTCTGGACACGATGCCTATTGACAGTGATGCGGAGGAATTTTTTGACGCGGTTTAATTATAATTTCTACATAGCTACATTTATATATATCCTCCGTACCTTCCGCATCCAGCCGCTTTCTTAAGGACATCGGACCATTTAGAAGGAGGGCGTTCAACGCTTCGTCCTCCTACGTGCGGCCCCCCCATCGGCCATCACTTACTTAGCAGATGTGACCGGCACATTGCCACTTCAGCTTACAAACTCTGAAGGCTATGTGTCGACATAGCCTTCTCGTTTATCGTAATTTTCGTTCTCCGTCGAATTTCTTCGTTTCTGATTCGATTCCTCAAAGAAACCTAGAGCATAGCACTCTCTTCGCTTGCTGCGCAATCTTTAGCCTGTGGACCAGTCCGATGGTTAGTGTCAAAGTCCCTGTACCATAGGTCATTGCAGGGAGGACGCACTGGTTGAAGACTTTACTCTTCAAGCATTGGGGTATACTTTACTCTTCAAGCTGTGTGGCGAAGATGTGCCGAAGATTTCCAAAAGCTGCCCAGCCCAATCGCACGCGTCTATCGCTCTCTTAACCACTTCAATAGCCCAAGAGTGCGGCCCTGAAGTCGAAGAAGAAGCCCGACTACGACCGCTGCCCTGTCTCATTCGTCAAGGATCCGTAAGGCGACCATTGACGAATGGGATAGGAGATACCGCTCGGGAACTACAACTTCAACGACGAAGCTGTTTTTCCCGAGTGCGACCGCCGCGTACAGTATCGTGGGCAAAATGGCTCCGTCTGGCATCACCACGCAAGTCTTATCAGGACACGGTGGGTTTGCCGCGTACTTGTACAGGTTCAAGTGCGCGGACGATCCATCGTGTTTCTGCGAAGCTGGCGAGGGTCAGACAGTGCAGCACATTTTGTTTCAGTGTCCCGCATTCTCCAAACAAAGATGGGAGCTGGAGCAGCGTTTGGGAATGCGGGTCACTGAAGCGAACGTGTCCGAGGTGATGGCTGGAAAAAGTAGAACTGCGTCACTGCGTCAATCTAGCCACTTGTTGTTATTGACGAATGTTGACTTGGGCGCCTATATATTCCGATAGGCGCCTCGATCGCGGTGGCTAGGTGGGGTCATTGAGCTAAGTGTCTGTCGAGGACAGCTGTGGATGGATTGACAATAATTATATGTAAAATTAACCAAGCCATCGCCTCAAACTCGTCGGCATCCAATAAGTAGACATAATGTTTAAATGTTGTTTCTTCTTTCTATCTATATTTTAATTTGAAGGAAATATTTATATTGTTATCACCTATTGCTTCATTTTATAATGTATTATTTGTATTAAATAATTGTTATGCTGATGTTGCAATAAATTTTGATTTGTCAATGATTTGACAAATCATAATTTATTGTAACTATATTTGTAACAGTTTTTAGAATAGTGAAAATGTTAAAGATTTAATAAATATACTTACTATAAAAGAACCTTGTCCACGACAGGGGTGTGCGTCATTTACGAAGTAAGCCGATCTGCGCACACTCAGCGGCATTATACACCGCTGAGTGTGCGCATATTGCGATTGGCTTCGGAAACAAAAAACACGAAAAAAAAAACCACTTCAATAGCTGGAGAATGCAGCTATTGAAGTGGTTTTTTTTTTCGACGAACGACGAACCAGACTAGAGATGACAAAATCGTTGTACAGGACTTTCGTCTTGTCGAAATTCTTCTCCAGCCCCACGGATGGAGATGCAGCAATGTGATCGGTGTACATACGACCGAGATCCTCTAGAGAGTTTAGCCATTATGATCGTCGCGTCGTCGGCAAACCGAAAGTGTGAGATGTACTCGCCATTCATACTGATGCTCCGTTTTTTCCCGTCCAGCATTTTAAATAAGTCTTTCAGACGTCTATATAGGGTTTATTTATCACGAGCTCCTCCATACTTCGGGGGGCACTGCCGGTCCGGGACAGTCCTCGGACCGGGACCGAGGACTTACCCGGACTCCCCCCTTTATATGAAAAGACTGGCCTCCCCCAACCCGCAGTTGAGCAGCGTTTTAGAGTAAAGCGCTGTAAAACTCTTCAATTGAGGGGAGACCCTTATTCCAGCAGTGGGAAGAATATGGGTTGATGCCGAATAAGGAAGGTAAATGAAGATAAATAAATAGTTTGTTCTCATTTATTCAAATTATAATAGGTACAATCTTCTACTTAAAATAATCACACTGGAATTAAGTACTTACTTGTACATATATGTATATTGGATAGTAATAAATCGAATCAATAAATATTAAATTACAAAACTGCAGACTATTATACTAAGCGACAAAAAAATATTAAATCATACCAAACCTACCTTAACCTAGTATTCCAGTCGCACATTTAGTAATTTTTATTCGCTCTTATTATTATATTCAATAAATATTTATTTATAACAGAATAAAAGAACACGTAAGAAGACAAAATTGAGAGCGACGGTCCCTACGTATAAAGCGACATGTCATTTCAGACATGTCTGCTTATACTACGATATAGTAATTAAAGAATATTATTATTGGACAAATGAGTTAATTTTTTAATTTTTAATTATATACAATCAATAAAAAAAAGAAAATGTTTTTTACGGGCAATCTATAGCAATTTATGCAATAAAAAAAATGTCATTTTTGACATGTCGCTTTATACGTAGGGACCATCGAGAGATTCCCGAAACAACATACCTGTCATTTATGTAAAATTCAACATTTTTTTATAATAATTATTACATCATTTAATTAATAATTAATATGATAAAATTCCATAAATTCAGTAATAGTTATTACTAATAGCAATCAGCCATTTAAACTTTAATACGATAATTATTTAGGATAATAGTAATCTCGTACAGTCAACACCAATTTCAACGTGATTTTTCGAAATAAACCCGATAGATCAGAATTAGAATTTCTAGCTCTGAAACTGCAACAGTAGCGCCTTTTAACATTTTTGTATAGCTTTAACAGTATCCTGCTGAACTGATACACGCTCCGCTTCAGAATTTATGTAACTTAGCTATATAATTATATTACTTTTTAACGTTATTGTTTACAAAACATTTTGCTTACGTAGAACTTTACCGTCATACCGCCATACATTTTGCGTAGATATTGTAGTTCAAAGCCAAGATGCCGATAGACGTTTGCATGTGATTAAAGATTTTTGGAACGCCGTTGGGCGGCCTCGGCATTGAATTTTTAGATCAAAATAATTTCCCTTATATACAAATCTCATCAAAGTGGGAGATAAACACATCAGTTATAGGTACATTTATGCGAACAATTAAATTGATCTCCATCAATTAAATTTAAGAAATAAAAACAAACTCGCTGTGCATATTACTAGGCTCCATAAAATCTTTAACTCGTTCCCAGGTCAATGTATACGCTTCTACAATAAACTTCCAAACGACGCGTTTAAATTATCCATGGGTAAATTTAAGAAATATATCAAAACTAGACTATATATGTCAAAAGGCGTACTATTGTATCTCAGATTACATAAATGATAAAAGTATTTGGAAATGTATTGCTCTTGTTATGTTATGTTATGTTATGTTAATGATTGTATTTGTCTTTAAACGATATTGGCAATTAAAAGAGTCGGCCTTGAGTTTCTTGCCAGTTCTTCTCAAGAAGCCTCGTCGCCGGAACTGGCACTTAAATTCACTTTCACATTCAAGATAGTGTGATGAAAGTGAATCTAAGCTCTGCAGATTTAGAGTAGTAATGATTTAGATACATGTTCTTATATTTAATTTGTATGACGTTTCTTTGTTTAAGTGCTTTATAAAGTCCAAGGAATAAAGATATTTTGATTTGATTTGAACAATATTGTACGGTATTGTCGCATCGTCGAGAGAACCGCTTCATTCCGGAGTGAGTTCTCTTTGTGAGTTCTTCTCTAGAGAAACAACTCTAGTAGAACTTTTTCTCAAAATGTCAAGCATTAGATTGGCAAAGGATTGTTATTGACAGACTAGAACAAGGTTTCCCGAAAGGTGATCCGCGGAACCATGGGTTTCCGTGGAAGGGCCACAAGGGTTCCGCGATCCGTCCAAAAATTAACAAAACATTCGTCGAAAAAAAGGACTAGTTAGGCCCTATATAATAATTATAGCTGCTAGGTTCGAGGGTTCCGCTAAAAAAAAGTATAATCAATTAGGGTTCCGTGGCAAAAAAAAATGGGAACCTCTGGACTAGAAGAGCAAACGACAGACTTGATACGTCTTGTAAATGTAAACAGTTATTACGAGCAATAAATCATCAAAGAAGAAAGATGGCTAGACGTGTTGTTGATTGACTGTACGAGAAATTGTTTACATATTGGTAGCCTCGCTTGTAGTAATGGATAAGCGAATCAGTTTTTACTATAAATATAATTATTATCTTATGTTGTGAATTCATAAGACGCGTGTTACATATCAAAATTATGTGGCTTACTTGCTCACATTTTAAAGTGATCAACCCGGCTAATATTGATATGTAACACGCGTCTGGTAAATTCACAATATGAAACTTTCTCAATTTGGTTGACTTGTAAACGTTTCAACGTCCGACTGTGATCAAAAAGTTCGTACTAAGCACTCCGTTAACCCATAGAATTAACGATCAGAGATTAAAACAAAGCTGTACAAAATACAGAGTCTGTATTTTGTGTAAGCTGACACAGAGACTACAATAGTTCAAATCTGTTGCCCACTGTAGCACTGCTGCGCATTTGCTGGGGTCGAACTACACATTGAAACTCCTTTTTAGGGTTCCGTACCCAAAGGGTAAAAAGGAACCCTATTACTAAGGCTTCGCTGTCCTTCCATCCGTCCGTCTGTCACCAGGCTGTATCTCATGAACCGTGATAGTTAGACAGTTGAAATGTTCACAGATGATGTATTTCTGTTGCCGCTATAACAACAAATACTAAAAAACAGAATAAAATAAATATTTAAGGGGGCTCCCATACAACAAACGTGATTCTTTTGCCGTTTTTATAGATAATGGTACGGGACCCTTCGTGCGCGAGTCTGACTCGCACTTGGGCGGTTTTTTTTAGATAGTAATTTGTTTCAGGTGTTAATTTGCGGACGTCAAATTTACAGGCAATCTACACTACCGCCACCAGGTAGTAGCCAGTAGTTTACATAAACTAACTGATGATGGAAGCTCGCAAAATAGTGTAGATCAAATTGCCTTAGGGAGGCAATTAAAAACAACGAATG
Organism: Hypsopygia costalis; assembly: GCA_937001555.2. Taxonomy (NCBI): domain Eukaryota; kingdom Metazoa; phylum Arthropoda; class Insecta; order Lepidoptera; family Pyralidae; genus Hypsopygia; species Hypsopygia costalis. The sequence continues at coordinate 31,589,087 of OW443327.2, read as the reverse complement.
ATAACAAAATCGGGAGATACAGTTTGGTGTTGCAGCTACATATCATCTCCATCCAAAATTAAATCACACCACTGGATAGATGAAGCATCAAAGAATTTATTACGCTAAGTAAGGACTATGGAACATCGCGTGCGGGAGAGGGGGAAGCGCTGCCATTTTGAGATAACTTTAGTGCATATAACGTATTCACGTACAACACACGTCCATGACACAGGCACACCCTTTTTTTTTAAATAATACTCTAATCTAATTTGTACTAAAAAATGCATCATATATAAACACATGAATTGATAATCCAAGACCAGTGTTATTTTCAATGCTCATTCTTACTTTTTATTTGTATTTATTTTACAAAGTATGTAGATATGGGAACAATTTACTTAACTTCAAGCAAATAACCATAATATCGTATAATAGAAATAATGAAAGTACAATTAATGTTACGCTACGCACAGTAATAAGTACCTATATTACTTTATCTAAAGTAATAGCAATTCATGTAACAGATAACAATTAATTTGTCCAAGAATATTTTTTTTTTTCAGTACGATAACCAACGTAACAACGCAACGTATGATTTCTGTGCCTATGTATATATATCTATGTATATAATTTTAGGCAGGTACATTAATACAGCCGTGAATAGTCACGGCTGTATTAATGTACCTGCTTAAAATTTGTATTTTATAAACAAGAGTGTCGATTATTTCTGTAGCCTAACCAATCTTTCCAAACCTGTGTTCTATATACAAAACTGCCCCATTACCACCAACTCTTATTGCGATTCAATAACTGATTATAATGCTTATTCGTACCAATGAATAAGCGACTCTATTTCAAATGGAATAAATCAAAAAATCAAAATCAAAAAATTATTTATTCCTTGGACTTTATAAAGCACTTAGAAACGTCATACAAATTAAATATAAGAACATGTATAAATCATTACTACTCTAAATCCGCAGAGCTTAGATTCACTTTCATCACACTATCTTGAATGTGAAAGTGAATTTAAGTGCCAGTTCCGGCGACGGGGCTTCTTGAGAAGAACTGGCAAGAAACTCAAGGCCGACTCTTATAATTGCCAATATCATTACATTAAATACAATTACAATCATTAACATAACATAACAAGAGCAATTCATTTCCAAATACTTTTATCATTTATGTAATCTGAGATACAATAGTAAGCCTTTTGACATAGTCTAGTTTTGATATATTTCTTAAATTTACCCATGGATAATTTAAACGCGTCGTTTGGAAGTTTATTGTAGAAGCGTATACATTGACCTGATAACGAATTAGAGATTTTATGGAGCCTCGTAATATGCACAGCGAGTTTGTTTTTATTTCTTAAATTTAATTGATGGAGATCACTGCTTTTCCTAAATTTTGTTTGATATTTATGAACGTAAATAAGATTTTCATAAATATATTGAGAATGTAATGTCATAATATTTATCTCTTTAAATTTATTTCTCAGTGTCTCCCTGGGACTCATCATGTAAATAGCACGGATAGCTCGTTTCTGAAGCACAAAAATTGAGTCTACATCCGCGGCACTACCCCAAAGCAATAAACCATATGACATAATGCTGTGAAAATAGCTAAAAAGAATAAGCATTATAATCAGTTATTGAATCGCAATAAGAATTGGTGGTAAGTGGGCTGTACTCTAATGTACCTCGTTGATTATTTCATGATTCGTGTTATCTCATATTCACCGCTATATTCATGTACCCCAACGAATTTCTAGTTTTTTATTCTATACACAATACTGTACTAATATCTAATCTATGTTATTTGGGTACGTTGGAGTAACAGAATAATCTATGTTACCCCAACGATTATATCATGACCCGTGGTGTCTTCTTTTCATAGCTGTATTAATGTACCCTAACGAAAATTTCAAAATCTTTATCCTATGTCCAATACTGTACTCTAAGGTCACTAACGATTATTTTATGACCAGTGTTATCTTCTTTTCATAGCTGTATTAATATACCCTAACGAAAATTTCAAAATCTTTATTCTATACACAATACTGTACTCTAATGTACTCCGCCGATTATTTCATGTCAAATTCTTTTCACAGCTGTATTAATGTACCCTATCAGGGTCGGACTGGGCCGGAGATGGTATATTATCCTACGGTTGCCGAAGCCCCGCAAGCCAAGCCCGTGGGGGGCCCGCGCAGGCTGGGGCCCGGCTGGCAAAAGCTACCTCGACTATATGACCAGTCCGACGCTGTACCCTATCGTTAAGGTACATTAATACAGCCGTGAAAAAGATTCGTAATCTTTCAATATCTTTATTCTATACACAATACTGTACTCTAATGTACTCCAACGATTATTTCATGACCAGTGGTGTCTTCTTTTCACAACTGTATTAATGTACCCTAACGAATCTTTCAAAATCTTTATTCTTTAGGCCATGAAATTTCATGGCCCGAGTTTTCTTATTTTATAACTGTATTAATGTACCCTAACGATTCTCTCCATACCTGTCTTCTATATACAAAACTGTACTCTAATGTACCTCGATGATTATTTCATGATCCGCGTTCTCTCCTATTCACAGGTATACAGCTATGAATAGCTTTGAATAGGAGAGAACGCGGATCATGAAATAATCATCGATTATACAGCTGTGAATAGGAGACAGCACGAAATAATGTACCCCAACGGATCTTTCAAGATCATTATTCTATACACAATACTGTACTAATATCTAATAATCTAATGTTACTCCAACGTTTATTTGATGACCTGTGTTGTCTTCTTTTCACAAGTGTATTAATGTACAATAACGAATTCTTCATAATTTTTATTCTATAGACAATACTGTACTCTAATAAACTCCAAAGATTATTTCATGACCCGTGTTATCTTCTTTTCACAGCTGTATTAAAGTACCCTATGAAATCATTCAAATTTTTATTTTATATACAAAAATGTACTCTAATGTACCCCGGCAATTATTTACCACGACCATTCTTGCTGTGTTACTCCATTATATTGTATACATAATGCTGTACTCCAAAGTACTCTGCCCATTATTTCCCGACCCATTGTATCTAGTGTTCACAGCTGTACTAATGTACCCCGACGGTATTGTCTTCTATCCACAACTGTATCCTGGCGTACCCCGAGGGTTCTTTCAAGCTCTTGTTGTAAATAATGTTCTTCGCCCAAGCTCTGCACCGGATTGTTACCAGCTTGTTGACTGAAAAATAATTAATGGAGCTGTTGAAACACATATTTCCTAAGTGGCAATTTTGTACATATACTAAGTAATCTAAAACTTTTCCTATTTTTTATACTACGTCGGCAGATAAGCATGGGCCGTATGCTAACTTCACCTGCACGCGGTGCACCCTGCTGAATGACAAACGAAGCTCTGGCGAAAAGAGAGGTAGGGAGCGTAATTGTAATCTACCCGACTGGGGAATGTACCTCCACCTCACAGAATACCGCAGCCAAATAACGGTTCCCTTGAGGGCTGTTGTGTTCCTGCGAGTGAGTGAGGTCACCAGAAAGATATGAGATGCTGCGTTGGCAGCGGGGGTGGCGGCGCGTGAGCGATATTTTATGTTGTGAGCGTTAATATGGCTACGGTAACCGCTTCACATTAAGAGAGCCGTATGCATGGTATTGGGACGTAGAATAAAAAAATATATATATATCTGTGTCTTTACAATACAATACAATACAATACAATACTCTTTATTGCACCAAAAATACAGTACAGTTTTAAAAATAAACATATAAACAAATTAAGTACAAAAGGCGGCCTTATCGCTTAGCGATCTCTTCCAGGCAACCTTTGGGTAGAGGAGACCTGAACTATAGGTAGAAGGCGCAGCATATACTATATACCTACATAATTATACAATACAAACATACAAATACACACATAATCATACATACACTACATAAATATATAAATATAATAATAACATAAAAAATAAAGAAGTTAAATAGAGATAAGTGACATATAGTGAGTTTTAACGAGATTTTTAAACGTGACAATAGATTGCGCGTTACGGATAGTTAACGGCAAAGCATTCCAAAGCCTTATGGACTGCACAGTAAATGATTTTGCATAATATTGAGAAGAGTGAGATGGTGTTACAAGACGAAGGGAAAGGGTGCTGCGCATAGCACGCTCCTGGACATCGCTGTGAAACAAGAATCGCTCATTTAAATAACCAGGAGTAGCAGGATTGAAAAGAGTAGAGTAAAGAAGAGAAAGGATGTGTAGATTACGGCGAAGTCGAATAGGAAGCCACTTGAGCCGAGAACGAAATTCAGAGACGTGGTCATATTTACGCAATCCGAATATGAACCGAATACAAAGGTTTTGAAGGCGCTCAAGTTTATTTAATTGCTCCTCTGTGAGATTAAGATAACAGGAGTCAGCGTAATCAAGAATAGGGAGGAGCAAGGATTGTGCAAGAGCAATTTTGGTATCAATGGGTAAAAAATTTTGCAGTCTTCTAAGGGAGGCAATGGAAGCAAAAAGCTTCCTACTGACATTACCAATTTGAGCTGCCCAAGATAATGTTTTATCAAAGACCACTCCAAGATTTTTCACGGTGTCGGAGTATAAAATATGAATACCATTAAAGATAATCGGTTGCAAGTTAGACCAATCAATTTTAGATACAAGGTAAGGGCTACCTATTATGATTGCCTGCGTCTTAGTTGGATTTATTATAAGACCGTGAGACTCACTCCACTGAGATATAAGAGCAAGATCAGCATTAATAATAGAAATGGCATCAGTAATTTGTGATAAAGAACCATGCGTATAGATTTGTAAATCGTCTGCATACAGATGGTAGGAAGAGCGAAGATTTGAAGTGATAGAATTAATAAATAAAGCAAATAAAAGAGGAGATAAAACGCCACCTTGCGGAACGCCAGCAGCGATCGCACACCATGAAGAATATGAATCCTCAATGCGCACCCGCTGCTGACGCCCGTGCAAATATGAATGGAACCAATCAATTACCATTGGAGATATGTTGAGAGAACGCAATTGCTCTAACAGATGTCAAAATCAACGGTGCAAAAAGCATTACTAAAATCCAGCAGAGTCAGTACAGTCAAGTGTGACTGATCCATAGCACAACGAATATCATCAGAGATTTTTACAAGGGCAGTAGTCGTGCTATGACCAGGGCGGAAACCAGATTGGAATGGATTAAGGACGCTGTTTTTGTAGAGGAAATCATTCAACTGCTGTTGAACAAGGCGTTCTAGGACTTTAGACAGGAAAGGGAGAATGGAAATGGGACGATAGTCTGAAAAGGAAGATGGCTGAGGTTTTTTAGGCAGAGGGAAAACAAAAGAATTCTTCCAAGCTGTTGGAAATATGCCGGATGATATAGAATTGTTAAGGATTAAGGTAATGGTAGGAAGGACAATGTCAAGAATTGGTAAGATCATTGCACGACTAATGCTGTCATCTCCCACGGCATTCGACACAACAGAACGTATGTTCTTCTCAACATCACAATCAGTAAATTGATTAAAGAAAAATGGAGGATAATCAGGAGCTGGAAGCGATGCAAGATGATTAAGAGTTTTAGTTTTAATGCTGCTATCAAAAGCAACTGAAGACGAGAAATACCTATTAAGGTTATCGATATCAACATTATTAGGATTACCGTGAGGCTGCTTCCCGACTCCAAGTGATTTTAAAAATTTCCAAACTTTAGCTGGATTTCCGTTTTCAACAGATCTGTGGATATGGCGTCTTTGAGCATCTCTACACATCCGGTTGCAGACATTACGCGCGCGAATATAACGATCTCGATAGTTTTCTGGATCAGCCTTGAATTTCGCTTTAAATCGATTTTTTCTCACAATTAGTCCTCTAATTTCGTCAGTCAACCAAGGCGCAGGTAGATGTTTTACCTTAACTGGGCGAATTGGAGCGTGTTTATCAAAAAGGTGCAGCACTTTAGCATTAAACAAATCGACTTGCTCGTCAACGGTATCGGCCAGTGCTATTACAGACCAATCAGATTTTACGGCATCCTCTCGTAATCGTTCTATATCCATGTTACCAAAATTGCGCTGCAAAAGAATTTTAGGATTAGGTTTAGGAGGGCGGACTTTGTAAGAGAGAAATAGGAGATCATGGAACGAAAATGCCTCCGCAGGACATTGTCCGTGCTTGGCAACATGTTCGGGAGAAGAGACCAGGATGAGATCAAGAAGTGAGGGCTTACAGCTGGGGAAAAAGTGAGTCGCTTCGAGAGGCAATATAGTTAAATTGCACGCATCAGTAAGGGATTGCAGGGAATTTGAGCGATGATCTTTTTTTTAGAAGGCAGGTATTGAAGTCACCCATAATAATAGTGTGATTGAAAGAAGGCATGGTGTCTTCAAGAAGCTTTTCCAATGTGGAGAAATAATTTAAAGTAGATGAAGGGCTATAAAATACCCCAAGAAGAATGCGAGTATGGGAAAGAGTAATCTCAAGGAAAAGATGCTCAGCACTCTCATTGGAGAGATCGGAAGCCTGTGAAGATGAAATTATATTAAAAGAGATATTAGCCCGTAAGTAAATGGCTACACCACCACCACTCCTCCCAACACGGTCATTACGAATGAGCTGAAAGCCAGGTAGCGAGTAAGAAGTTGACGGTAGACAAGGCTTCAGCCACGACTCTGATACCAGAATTGCATGAAGGTTATTAATGTCAAACGACTCAAGTAAGTCAACAAAATGGGCCGGAATGCTCTGAGCATTAATATGAATTACATTAAAATTTTTGGGTACATCGGAAAATTTTTCTTGAAGAGATTCATTGAGTGTAATTTGAACACTTTGGAAGCTATCCGAACTGGAAGAAGACGACGGTATAGAAAAATAATCTTCATCTACACTCATCACTAATTAATAGAAATATACAGTAAATACTTATACTATCAATAAATTCGTATAAATACAATAACACCTACTAAGAATATGTATACGAAATAAATATATATATATATATATATAATATATATATAAACAAAAATATAAAACTAACAACAGTATATCTACCCTTTACCTGGAGGAGTCACCTTGACAGCCAACAGCGGGCTCAGGTGTGGCTTCACATTGTTGAAGGGGTATCTGCCCAGTAGGTGACGTCCCCAGGGGTACTCTATCAGGGTTGCATTGTTACCCTCCTCGAAACATGACACCCACACTTGTTTGGCCTGAAGATAAAAGACATACTCCTTTGATAAAGCATTGATAATCAGATTATTTATCTAACAAGACAATAATAATAAGGACCGGGCTAAAAGATATATAATAATGACAATAAGCCTGCGGGGCAGCCAGCGGCAAGCTGTTGGTGAGCAGTGTATATTGGTGGTTGTTCAAAGTAATGAAACTCTTGACGTTGCTTGCTATTCACTTTATTCCTAGGAGAAGCTTAACAGTAATACTGACAGTTGAGATCGTTTATTTCACACACGTGTTGTCTGTACGAGCGCTCGATATCGAATGCCTGATGCTTGCTTCGCTTGGAATGAAGTTGACGCCCTCCTCTCCACTTCCACCACTCTTGAAGAGTGGCGTGCTTCATCGTGATTGGTCGAAATGCTGGCGCAACGAATTACAAGCTTGGAGTCAAATCAAATCTTTTAAACAACGTGAAATCATGACTGTGGCAATCATATGCATAAATACATACTAAACAATTATAAATTATGCTTTTAAATTTAATGATAGCTAACAAGTATCATCACGGGTCCAATAACAGAGGAGTTACACCGGGGGAAAAGTATTAAAGATCATAATGCCGCGAGTAATTTCGGAGAATGCGCAGCACTCCTCACGCCTGAATTACTCACACCGATGACGCTCATCTCATCATAATGTTGAGATGAGCTACCGCCTGCCGCAAATAACGAGAAATTGCAGTAGTTCTGGCAGGCTTATAGAGGTAGTTCTTTTTAACATGTTGTGCAATAGTCCCAACTCCGTTCGAGACCCACACATGGACTTTTCGCTCCATTGATACATCCTGGAACGAGTCACGACGGGTGTACAACATTCATCAAACTTCCCAAAAGGGCCTCTACGCGTTGGATCCCTATCCTCTCGCACGTCTAACAAACGACTGTGATTTTAAGAGAGATAATAATGTTCATTTCTGAAATTTAGAAAGCGTAATAACATTACTTTTAATCCTCAATGTGGGTTGAAGCCGTCTCTGGAGCAACAGAGTCGAAAATCACTTACAAATTTGACTAGGTTTGTATGCATCACTATGACCCACTATGATCCCAGACTTTGAACCTAGACTATGAACCTAGACTATGAATCCAGACCGAACATAACTACACATCACTCCATTAATTCTCTGCTTAATTAAGGTAATATCTCCAAACATAAGTACCTCAGCTTCTTCAAGACCCTGAATGTGCTCTACCAGATCCGGTGGCATATCTTTAGGCAGACTGGCCGCGTCGTAGTACTCGGGAATCCAGTCGAAGATCTGGAAAAGATATTAAAAAAACATGTTTTCAATCAATCAAAATATCTTTATTCCTTGGACTTTATAAAGCACTTAGAAAGAAGCGTTTTAATTACTTATATTATTTATTCTAAGAAATTCAAAAACAGCTATGATACGATGTTCCATCATGAAGTTCCAGTTTGTATCTCTCGGCTCCATCATCAGATCAGTTCGACAGTGCCATATTATTGTATTGTCGTCAGAACTACACACAGCTGCCAATTGTCATTATGCTACGATCCTTGGAAGATGGTTACCTTAGATTCCATTACATAGTTAGCTACATACAGGTCGACCTAATAAAAGTGTGTTAAAAATAGATAATGACCTACTCTCAGACCTACTGAATATACATATCACATTTCAACAAAATCGGTCAATCCGTTTCGGAGGAGTTTGGTAACTAAAACTGTGACACCAGAATATTATATATTAGATCAGAGCTGTCCAAAACCCGGCCCGCGGGCCACATGCGGCCCTCGGCTTATATTTGTGCGGCCCGTGACGTGTTTTACCATTTATCGCTACAGTATTTGTACAACGAATTTGATTGAAAATTATATATAATTATGATATACATATTTAGAAATGTTAAAGTTTTATAGGTAGCTTTATTTTCTTTATTCTGTGTTATTTATGGGTTAATAAATGTTCCTTCTTCTTCTATCCCTTGGGAATTTTCAAAGCGGATGCATCATACCTCATAATACTTGTATACCAAATTTCAAGTGGTTTGAATTGACCCAGTTCAAAGATGTTCTTAATTAAAATTATATTTTTTTACTTTATTTAAAGAAATAAATAAAAAGTAGGTACGGATACCTTAAGGGTAAATTACCCAATATATCACTACATCTTTTGTTTAGATTCAGCGGGCGAGGACCTACTTCCAGTCGGGTCCGCGCTACCGTAAGCAAGTAAAGCAAGTGAAAGAAATCTTTCAGCCCGGACCGTCTCACCCAGCCCTAGGAGTGACGTGAAAAATTATCGTGTTTTTACTTAGTTATTCACATACTATGTAAGCAGATACGTTATATTTATAGGGAGACACGGGCTTATGTGAGAAAAGATATTACCGTCTCTTACCCGATTCTAGCAGTGTCTCGCTTTAAATCTATATATATAAAAGAGTAAATCACTCACTCATCACGAAATCTCAGAAACTACAAGTGCTAGGAGTCACAAATTTTGCAAGGGGGTTCCTTTTAGGACGTAGGTGCTCACTAAGACGGGAATTTGAAAAATTCGACCCCTAAGGGGGTGAAACGCGGGTCCAAAGTTTGTATGGGGAACCAAGATTAGTTGGACTATTTTATACGAAACTTTACATGAGCACTTCTGTAGATAAATGAGTAAACATGTGTTTCAGGATTTTTCAAAATTCAACCCCTAAAGGGGTGAAATGAGGTGCAAACGTCTGAAAATCGTTATGGGTATTGTTTTTATGGTTTATCGGGTCGCTGATTCCGAAAACAACAGTTATTTTATAATATAACATAACCGACGTGACACAAGAGCACTCCTGTGGGGGTGCGATGGGGTTGAAATGTCATAATATCAATATGGGTGTTGATTCTATGGTTTTCTGAGACGTCAATTACGAAAATGGCATCGATTTGAAAACGTTGACACGAAATTTCCATCTCGGTATAAAAATCCAAGATTTGGAACACCCTGATGCAGAACCATAAAGGTTCAGCTAAACTATAAGAAATATAAAAATGACGCCTTAGCAAAAGTTGTTCAGCCTGATGAGTTTTTTTTATTATTGAGGTATAAAAATCCAAGATTTAGAACACCTGATGCAGATCCATAATGGTTCCGGTAAACTATAAGAAATATAAAATTGACGCCTTAGCAAAAGTTGTTCAACTTGATCAGCATTTTTTGTTGAGGTATAAAAATCCAAGATTTGGAACATCTGATGCAGAACCATAAAGGTTCAGCTAAACTATAAGAAATATAAAAATGACGCCTTAGCAAAAGTTATTCAGCCTGATGAGTATTTTTTGTTGAGGTATAAAAATCCAAGATTTGGAACACGTGATGCAGAATCATAATGGTTCAGCTAAACTATAAGAAATATAAAAATGACGCCTTAGCAAAAGTTGTTCAGCCTGATGAGTATTTTTTGTTGAGGTATAAAAATCCAAGATTTAGAACACCTGATGCAGATCCATAATGGTTCCGGTAAACTATAAGAAATATAAAATTGACGCCTTAGCAAAAGTTGTTCAACTTAATCAGCATTTTTTGTTGAGGTATAGAAATCGAAGATTTGGAACACCTGATGCAGAACCATTAAGGTTCAGCTAAACTATAAGAAATATAAAAATGACGCCTTAGCAAAAGTTGTTCAGCCTGATGAGTATTTTTTGTTGAGGTATAAAAATCCAAGATTTGGAACACGTGATGCAGAATCATAATGGTTCAGCTAAACTATAAAAAATATAAAAATTACGCCTTAGCAAAAGTTGTTCAGCCTGATGAGCATTTTTTGTTGAGGTATAAAAATCCAAGATTTGGAACATCTGATGCAGAACCATTAAGGTTCAGCTAAACTATAAGAAATATAAAAATGACGCCTTAGCAAAAGTTGTTCAGCCTGATGAGTATTTTTTGTTGAGGTATAAAAATCCAAGATTTGGAACACGTGATGCAGAATCATAATGGTTCAGCTAAACTATAAAAAATATAAAAATGACGCCTTAGCAAAAGTTGTTCAGCCTGATGAGCATTTTTTCTTGAGGTATAAAAATCCAAGATTTAGAACACCTGATGCAGATCCATAATGGTTCCGGTAAACTATAAGAAATATAAAATTGACGCCTTAGCAAAAGTTGTTCAACTTAATCAGCATTTTTTGTTGAGGTATAGAAATCGAAGATTTGGAACACCTGATGCAGAACCATTAAGGTTCAGCTAAACTATAAGAAATATAAAAATGACGCCTTAGCAAAAGTTGTTCAGCCTGATGAGTATTTTTTGTTGAGGTATATAAATCCAAGATTTGGAACACCTGATGCAGAACCATAATGGTTACGGTAAACTATAAGAAACATAAAATTGACGCCTTTGCAAAAGTTGTTCAACTTGATGAGTATTTTTTGTTGAGGTATAAAAATCCTAGATTTGGAACACCTGATGCAGAACCATAACGGTTCAGCTAAACTATAAGAAATATAAAAATGACGCCTTAGCAAAAGTTGTTCAGCCTGATGAGTATTTTTTATTGAGGTACAAAAATCCAATATTTGGAACACCTGATGCAGAACAAAGCTAAATTTATTTGCATAAACAACATGGTGTATACAATAAATTATAGTTTAAAAAAATAACTAAAAAACACGCTATAATAGCAAATAGAACTAAAAAAGCTACTTAAAAGAACAATAAATAGTTTAACAAAATATTGATTGTATTGTAAAAAAATAACCGCGCAGTGCTACTTTTATGCTTACCTGCTACAAGTTAGACGCAATCGTTTTATTTATTTACAAAGGTAACGTGGTCTATTTAGTCAGTTTATTATAGACGTGTACGCTAAAATTGAAATGGAACGATTGGTATATATTCGCACAAACCAGAAGAATGCGTGCATTTGTGGGACGCTACGTAGCAAGATTTTGTGATGCAAAGCCTTTTAAACAACGAGGGGAAACTGTTTTTCTTAGATGCTTCAGGAGGGAGTGGAAAAACATACCTGAAGAGAGCAATCATCGCTGAAATCAGGCGCCAAAATAATATCTCACAGCAGCATCGCCAGATATTGCAGCCATATATTACTTCTAGGCGGAATGACGCAAATACAATGTTCAATATTATACTCGATTTATACAGAACGGAAACACATACATGCTTTGTGACACGAAACTGTGACAAAGCGAAAATGTTTCAGGATTGCTATCTAATCGTTTCAGATGAATGCCAAAAAAAAACAATAAGGCAGTAGAAGCTGTAGATAGAACTTTACGTGCCAAAAATATTATTAAAATTTGGGGAAGATCTCCTTCCTGAAGTCAATGTTTAGCAGCGAAATATGTATAATTGAAGCTGAGATTCTCACTGGGAGTGGTGCCGATGAAACTGTATTTATTCCGCGTTTACCACTCTTCCTTCTTACGGCCGTGTGGTTTCCGGCAGACTAGAATAGAATCACTCCGTCTCTTCCCGTGGATGTCGTACAAGGCGACTATGGGAATAGTTTTTGTCCCAGAAATTACCTATTATTGTTGTATCTGTAGGGCGGTTCTATGTTCGACTGTATGTATTTTTTTTAATTCAATGATTTCTCCGTCAATTGTACAGCAATTTTAATAATTCTTATTCGTTTGAGAGGGTACACTCTCCAGGTGACCCATATTAAAACGAATGTTGCTAAGCGCTAAACTCGAGAACGGCTCGACCAATTCTGCTAATTTTTATTTAAATATTTTCGTTAAGGTATAAGGAAGGTTCTTATGTACATAAAAATTGCGAGGAAAAGAAAACAACACTTTCTACCCGTGCGAAGCCGGGGCGGGCAGCTAGTATAATATATTTCTATAGAATACTTTATATATGATAATTTCTTAGAAACTTATAAAATTATATGCGTACCAACTGACGCAAACCGTAAACGGTTTATCCGCGGTTTGGTGTCGTCCGTTACAGTTAAGTAGTGTTCCTTTAACATTAATTTCACGAGTTTTTGAAGTTGAACACCTTGAAGCGCAGTCAGCTTTGATATCAAGGTGTTAGGATACTCATGCCACGGTCTATTATTAAAATATTACATAAGGTCACGAGGCCATTAAAAGAACAAACAGTAACCATATTCATTGAATAGGCGTGGACTTCAATTAAGTCGTTTGTGTTATAAAATAATAAAATACCTATAATATAATTAATAACCAATTCGACCAAATTTAAATAAGCATACAGATAACTTAAAAAGCTCCTGCTTTTTTAACATAGTGAAAATTGTGAAAAACACTTGTTCAACCGAACCACAATGTAAGTTATTATTATTTAAATAGTTGTCTTGGCCAACTTGCCAGAATATTCTATTTTGAAAAATGGTAAAATTCACCTGCCCCCCATAAGTGGGATTTGAACCCACGACCTCTCGATGACCGGTCGTGTGCTCTTCCAATGCTTAATAGGTTGATGACGCCCCACTGTGACTCACGCAGTACAATATAAGATGCAAAAATTCGTCAGCAACACAAACCTTCCTGGTAGCTCAATTGGAAGAGCACTCGACCGGTCATCGAGAGGTCTTGGGTTCAAATCCCACCTATGGGGGCAGGTGAATTTTTCCATTTTTCAAAATATAACACAATGTAAGTAATAGTACTACGTACAGTATGACACCTACCGCTCTCTCGTAACGACCTCACTCAACTCCCCTCTGAGTCGAATCTAGAATAGTTTATTATGGCGCGGCACACAACCATGGAGACCTTCGGGACACGTAGTTTTACCCCCGGGACTGGACGGGACAATGGACTTCACTGTTCATTGCCTTTTTTGGCGGTCGACGCTGTTAATCCTGGCTACACAGGAGACACAGTGAAAAAACGGAGACCTTCCTCAGCGCTAGTGTCCAGACGCATCCACCCTCTCTCTCTGTCAGGAACCTAATGAAATCTACCCGATGAAGGTCTTCCTTTGAGATCGAATCTGATTAGTAGTAGTAAGACTGTGAAACTCATGAAGAAGTGATACCCCCCCCCCCCCCTCTACATGGACCGACGACCTCAAAAAAGTGACATTTTTTTTTTGTAAACTACTTCGAGTGGCAGACAAGCATACGGCCCGTCTGATGTGAAGCAGTTACCGTAGCCATATTAACGGTCGCAACATAAAATATCGCTCGCGCGCCGCCACCCCCGCTGCCAACGCAGCATCTCCTTCTTTTCTGGTGACCTCACTCACTCGCAGGAACACAACAACCCTCAATGGAATTATTATTTGGCTGCGGTATTCTGTGAGGTGGAGGTACATTCCCCAATCGGGTAGCTTACAATTACGCTCCCTAGCTCTCTTTTCGCCAGAGCTTCGTTTGTCAGTCAGCAGGGTTCACCGCGTGCAGGTGAAGTTGGCTTTGGTTCAAAGATGTTGATGAACCACTTACACTCCAAAAGGCTGGTAGCGGTTGGATGCGGAAAGCGGAGGATCGCATATGGTGGAAAAGGCATATATCCAGCAGGAGGTATATGCTGACAATGATGATAAAACAGATGACCCATTTAATTATATTTATATATGGATCTCTACCTTTTCATATCCAAGCATTTTTTGCACAATGACTTAAAGAAGTTGATTGGAAGCTTTGTGAAAGCACAGTTTATTACTGAATTCGTCTTCTTAGTCGTATTCTTCACTGTTGAAGGTCGTGTCTAGTTTGAAGTCTTGGTCGCTCTGTGCTCTATACTCCTCCACGTTTTCCTGTCCTCGGCGGTCTTAAAAGCTTCGGCAATTGGCAGGCCAGTTAGCGTTTTGGCTAGGTAGACCAACGGGTACGTGTGCGACCGCGTGGTCTTTTCCCGTCGACCTTGCCAACTACCATAACCTTCTCAAGGCTGTCAGGGTTTCTACGAGCGACATGTCCGAAATACTTAAGTATTCGCTGGAAGCAAACAGAGGACAGCCTTGTGGTTATTTGGAGCTCCTCAAGAATGGACACATTGGTGCGGCGTGCAGTCCATGGAATTCGCAACATTCGCCTCCAACACCACATCTCAAAAGAGTCAATTTTTTCCCTCTCTTTCTTATAGTCCAGGATTCGGCATTACTGAATTAAAACCTATTAAAATCACTTTCATACATGCCTTATTCAGCTTGATGAAGAGACACGGTGATTGTGGGAACCCATACGTGTCGTTGGCCGTGCACTCCGTCAGGTCGGGGTACCAGGCCTCCTTCGTGTATGCTGCAATACAAAACAATTAGGTCCGTCACTCCAGAGTCATAAATACAATCATCTACTTGTATTTAGTAAATAAATAAAAAATTACACCGTTTATTATTATTTTATGACTAGCTGTTGCCCGCGACTTCGTCCGCGTGAATATCAGTTATCGTGGTAAGA
Organism: Hypsopygia costalis; assembly: GCA_937001555.2. NCBI lineage: Eukaryota > Metazoa > Arthropoda > Insecta > Lepidoptera > Pyralidae > Hypsopygia > Hypsopygia costalis. Next base: position 31,573,476 of record OW443327.2, on the reverse strand, counting down.
CCATAGGAAGTTTAACAGCGCACGGAACGTAAGCCCTCAAAAGGAATATTTTTTTCCCATTTTACATTGGTGCTCCGCTCCTATTGGTAGTAGCGTGATGTTATATAGCCTACAGCTTTCCTTGAAATAGAGGCTATATAACACTAAAATATTTTTTTTAATTCGAACCAGTAGTTCCTGAGATTAGCGCGTTGAAACAAACAAACTCTTCAGCTTTATAATATTAGTATAGATTTTCCTTATACGCATGCAGGCTGCCTAGCCTTAAGAAGTCGCTTATTTTTTCTAAAAAAAAAAAAATAAGTTATTTAGTCAACTATTGTCGAATGCTTCAAGACCCCAATCCTTGAAGACCAAAAACAGTGTCAATCAGTCCTCCACGCGATGACCTTCGGTGCAGGGACTTGAACACTGACCATTGGGCTGGTTCACAGACTAAAAGTCGCACAGAGAGCAATGGAGAGAGAATGCTTGGAGTCTCTCTAAGTCTTACACCCGTATTTATAGAGAAGTAATTACTCGTTGCTAAGTAATTTCTTAATTAAGTCATTACTTAAGGTTAGAATTCTTATTTAAAAAATCTTATTCTATAGTTGAGTAATGTACGTTACTTACTTGAGCAATTGCCCAAGTAAAAGTCGCCGCTAAGCGGTTGTTCCCGTGTGGCAACACTTTGTCACTGCGTTTCGTTTCTTAAAAAGCAAATGTAATATCTAGATTAATTTTATGAAATCTTGCATTAATAGCTTTGATATTACTTTATTTTGTATTTATAATAACAGTAACGTTATTTAAAGTAGTTTAAATTGTAAAAAGTACATTATTTTTACTGATGTTTTTCGTCATACAAGAATGTATCCTTGGAGAAACAAAACGTTTGACATGATATAACCCTACTAAATTTAAACGTTTACTTTTACATATGGATTAAATGCCGGCTCGTGATTTTTTACTTAGAAAGTTTATACATTAATTTCTGTCAAATAATCCCGATACCGTAGTACGTAAACGAAACTTTTGAAATCAAAACAGTTTGGGTCGGCGTGCGTGTTGTTATTTTTCTTTGAATATCCTTCCGTGAATTTGAAACATGACTCAAGAAGTAGACAGGAAGAAACCGTTCTCGAGTTTGGAAAAGGATTTATTCTTAAATATAATATAATATAATATAATCTTTTTAAAACAATCTTCCGAATAGTTATGAAATAGCATCTACATCACGAAAGTAAACCTTGGGATTTCTAGGTTCAGCAACTTCAATCTCTACTAATATATTATCATCTATATTATCTACAACAGCAAAAACCGCTTCAATGCTATCTAAAGTTTCCATTTTTAAGTAAAATAACCTCAAAGCAAACAACTGCAGTATACTGGGTACCTCAAAGTAATGCTTGAGTAAAGGAAATGGTGACTATTACTTGGTTGAGAATTCTAACTTCGAGCAGTTTCTTAACTATAGAATACAAATCGTTACTTAAGTAATTACTTTTACTCAAGTAATTACTTTTACTTGTTTATAAATACGGGTGTTAGGGATTGAATTCGGAACGAAGAAATTCGACGGAGAAGTATTTTCAATCAGAATCAGAATCAGCAATAAATTTTTCAATACAGTGAATAGTTTCAAAATCTTTTAGAAATAATCAAATAAGATCACGTTTTGTTTCAACTGAACCCTTTATCGATTGCTACATTCATTCCGATAGTTATTTTGATGTATGGTGTGATACGTACTAACAAGTATGTACCTTTTCTTTCGGTACGTTGACCCCGACCCACCCCTGTCCTAGCGCATGTGCAGCAAAATTTTATGCATTTACGCATGACATTTATGTATCGACATGCAATACAACCTTAGTATACTTTATAATTTGACAATTTTGTGTATAGTTTTAAGATCATATTACATAATTAATTAATAATGTCCGTGTGGTTTCCGGCAGACTAGAATAGAATCACTCCGTCTCTTCCCGTGGATGTCGTACAAGGCGACTAAGGGAAAAAGGTACATTATAAAACATCGATCAGCCCCCCCAACCCGTCTGGCCAGCGTGGGGAGTGTAGGCCAAATCCTTCTGTCTAGGGCGGACGAGAGAGGGTCGTGCTCCTGTAGTGGAGTCTAAAATGCCCTGATGATGATGATGATAGAAAGGCCTTGTCCACGACAGGGGTGTGCGATATCTGAAGTGAAAATGAAGAAGAAGAAAAAACCTTAGTATACCTAGTGCTAGATTATCTGATTGCTTCTAAAACAAGTAGATAATACAATTTTAAGTTTGACGAGCTCGGTGGTCGAATGGATAGCAATGGCCACTTTGACTCCGAGGTCGTGAGTTCGATTCCCGCATAAGACAAATATTTGTGTGCATGAACATGTCTGTCTGTCTTCGTCTGTCGTGTTTTCTATGTATTATATGTATGTATTTACAAAAAAAAATGTATTTAAGTAATGTATCAGTCATCTAGTACCCATAGTACAAGGTAGTACTTTACTTATGCTGTGATACAAGCTTTGCTTTTGCATTGCTTTGTTTAATTTGTCCAGGAATGTTTATTTATAGGAATATTTATTAAATGGATTATTTGATTGCTTCTAGAACAAGCACATAAGACATGTTGAAATTTAACCAGCTCGGTTCGGTAGTCAAATCGTTAGCAATGGCTACTCTGGCTGCGAGATGGCAGGTTCGATCCTCTCACACGGCAAATATTTGTATGCATGAACATGTCTGTTTGTCTTGATCCACATCAAGACAAACAGATATAGAGAAAATACCCACGTATTTTCTAAGTATTATTATGTATGTACATATTTAGAAAAAAAATCATCATCAGGTCATTTTAGTCTCCACTACAGGAGCACGACCCTCTCTCGTCCGTCCCAGACAGAAGGAGGATTTGGCCTACACTCCCCACGCTGGCCAGACGGGTTGGGGAGACCTGATCGAGGTTTGATAATGTATTTCCCTTAGTCGCCTTGTACGACATCCACGGGAAGAGACGGGGTGATTCTATTCTAGTCTGCCGGAAAACACACGGGTCAGAAAAGGAAATGGATATAAGTATTATATCAGTTATCTAGTACCCATAGCTTTGCTTAGTTTAGGACTAGATGGCAGTGTGTAATTTGTCCAGAAATATTTATTTATTTAAGTGTTATGAAATTTCGATTGCCTTTGTATTCAATAAGATTTCATACCTATCTCAAATAATATTATTATGAAGTTAATTAAGAATTAATTAAGGTTAATGATGCATAATGAAAGATTAGGTGTAGTTCAACAGCAAGATTAGATGATGTTTTTCAGGTGAGATTTCAGGCTGAGGAGAATCTAATGACACCTCACATTATACTGAAAGTTAAGAAATATTTGCTGTACCTTCCAAAGCGCTCGGCCGTTCTGATACATTTTGGATCGTCGTTGTTAACATATTAATAACGGTAGAGACATATCTTTTAACTTGCCCGTTGCTTCGTTAAATTCGATTTCTAAGCAAATCTCATCAAACCTGACTGGCACCAATGCTTAGAAAAAATATGAAGCTTCCCATTGCCTATCCCTTCGCGTATTATATAACATGGGAACCATTTTACAGCCGGATGTTCTGGCGACGAACCCTTCATTACACTACAGCTGGCACTAGTATCAAACGGTTTAGTCAAACGTCAAACGGTTTAAGTAGGATGTCGTAGATCATATTAAAAAAAATAGACATAGGTGGTCGTCAACCCTTGTTCATCCCACTTCTGGGATACGGGTCTGCCTTCAATCGAAGGGGTTTAGAGCATACTCCACCACGCTGCTCACCTGCGGACGGACGGCTTCGCGTGCCCTGCGAAGCACGTAGGAGCTCAAGGAAAATAATCTCATCCAAGGACAGACTAAGGTAACGTTGCTTAACTTGCATGTTCAATTAGACTGACACGCGCAACGATACCATCGAGCTTCTCACATCCCAGACATACATACAAACTTCCTTCCATCCACAAAAGCCTTCTTCGGCAGTTACGTAAAAATAATTTTGATACTAAAGATGAAAATAGAGAGAGAGATACTCACGTTCAAGAAATTGCTCCAGCTCTTTCGTGTATACTTCGAAGCTGGTATTCTGTACGTCGTACCGCAAACCCGTGCTTGTCAGGGGCTGAGGACGAGACGACAGGCCAGGGTTGGCTCCTGGAGATCGTAATACAATGTAAATAAATACAATTGTTCATGAGTCTATTAAGTTAGTAAGTGAGAACTATTAAATAATATGTGGCCCAATGGAGATGAGCAACGCAAAGTGTCGCCGATCCGTTGCCAGCCATTTAACCTTCCTATACCCACGCGTTGGTCTGTGGGACCGACAGAACACTTATATGTTATTATTTCTTTTCCCTGGAGCATTGAGGAGCCCTTTTTTTGCTAGCTACCGAATTAGTTGCTAGCTTCATTTTAGTGCCTGTAGCGCGGTCTTAGCGACCTACGTCTAGTCGTATTTAGCGCCAATCTTTTGTTTTTGTTTGGAAGACGCGGTTATGATGTGTTCTGATTGCTATGGTGATGCTCATACCTAAGAAAACGAAAGTTATTTATATTTTTTAATATCTTAGAAGTTTATTTTTGTTTCAATAAAGTAAAAATATAAATTATGTTCTGTTCTGTTTTGTAGTACTAAAAATAAAACTGGTATTTAGAGGGCTGTGTTACAAGTGTGATCACTACATATTATAAAACAAATGTCGCTTCCCCTGTTTGTCCGTCCCTATGTATGCTTAGTTCCTTAAAACTACTAAGCGGATTTTGATGCGGTTTTTTTAATAGATAGAGTGTTTATGTGTGCGTGTGTGTGCCCAGCGTGGCGACTCAAGAGCATTTCTCTCCAATATATACACTGTTTTCCCCAATTAACCCACACAGTTTATAAAAAATGCGACATAGGTATCTATGCTCAGTATTTCCTTGTATGGTAGTATTATTTTAATTAACCAAATGATTTCATAGTTAGTTTTATCATTCGTAATGATGATGATGAAAGTGTTTATTATGAAAGATTTATATTTATAATACATGCATAACAAAGTAGAGAAACACTGATAATTTTCGAGGTTTCCAATGTGATGTCGTAAATAAATACATTTGTTTGCGCTTATATTGCAAACGCTGGCTAAACCCTCCGAGATAGGACAATGCGCAAAGACCTTCTGTAGCATATTTAGTATCAGCATTGCACCCGTGCGAAGCCGGCGCGGGTCGCTAGTTACTGATAAAGTAATAAATAAAATAAGTTACTAAATGGTATTTTCTATTTGTGTATAGCTTAGTACCTAATATATATATTACACATATAGCGTTTCTTAATAAACTATCACAAAACAAGGTTCATAAATCTCGGTCTGAGAGACCGTGCGCGGGTTTAGGTGTCATAAAAATTGACGCGGGTACAGGAAGGGAAATAAAGACACTATTTTTAATTATTTTTATACATGAACCATTAAATATCTATTAATATTTGCTGAGTGTTTTCTATGTATTAAAAAAATTTGTTAAATTGAGGTGTTGTGTTCTTGCGAGTGAGTAAAGTTGAGTAAAAAAAAAATAAGTGTAGGCACATTAACTTACCTATGAGTGACCGTTCCAGGGTATACGTAGGTCTATTCGAGTCCAGGCTGAAGAACAAGCCTCCCATGCACGCCGCGAACATCACGGCCAGCACAGCGTAGAAAATAAGGTAGAATGTTATCACAATCCCTGTAAAAAAAAGGATTTTTAATACGACTAAGAGTGACAAACAAACGTACGACCTGCGGGATGATAAGCACGCATCAATCACGCGTTGCCGCCTCTGAATGCTGCGGCTACACTACCTTACCGTCTACCGGGCTGTTACCGCAATAATTATGGCATTGAATTATGCTGCGGCTACAGTACCGTGATATGCCAATAATTATTGCCATAATTTCAACAACGCCTAGGTGTAACCACGATTTATGGCCATAATTTTACAATGCCAATCAATATGGCAAATGGCGGTAGACAATAGCTCCGGCGGCGGTCTTTTTTCGCACATCAAAGAGAATTACCGCAGTAATTAATGCGTTTGTGTTTTTTTCATTTGACCACTCCATGTCGGTCGATACGTGCGTCGCCGTTGAGCTCATGCTGCACACTGGACAAACGGTAGTGTGGCCACAAACGCATTAATTACTGCGGTAATTCTCTTTGATGTGCGAAAAAAGACCGCCGCCGGAGCTATTGTCTACCGTCATTTGCCATATTGATTGGCATTGTAAAATTATGGCCATAAATCGTGGTTACACCTAGGCGTTGTTGAAATTATGGCAATAATTATTGGCATATCACGGTACTGTAGCCGCAGCATAAGAATCTCTTTACGCCTTTCTTTTCAAACCATATACGGCGACCCCGGTGGTCGATTGGCTGGCAATGGCTCCTTTGAATCAGAGGTCGGTTCGCTTCCCGCACAACACAAACATTTGTGTGCATGAACATGTCTGTTTGTCTTGTACTGGGTGTTTTTTATGTTTTATAAGTATGTATTTAGAAAAAAAATGTATATAAGTACATTTATCAGTTGTCTAGTACCCATAACACAAGCTTTGCGCTTAATTTCGGACAGATGGCGCTGTGGAAATTGTCCAGAAATATTTATTTATTTATTTATTATTGATAAACTCTACTGAACTTTTCTTTTAAGTATGTCCCGCTTTTTTCAATCGAATTTTTGACGAACCCGGTAGTGGAATGACTAGTAATAGCTACTTTAATTCTGAGGTCGCGGATTCGATCCCCGCACAAGACAAACATTTGTGTGCCTGAACATGTCTGTCTGTCTTGGTCTGGGTGTTTTCTATGTAAGTATTATAAGTATGTATTAACAAAAAAATGTATTTAGGTACATTTATCAGTTGTCTAGTACCCACATAATACAAGCTTTGCTTAATTTGGGACTAGATGGCGTTGCGTAAATTTTATTTTCAATTGTTTAAAATCCCGCATTATTCAATTTAATGTGGCAACGCTGATGTATGGCAACGTCGCCGTCGACCGCGCGTCCAAAACCATTTTTGAAAGAAAACTTATTCCTTCAGCTAAGAAAGAACGTCATATGGTGATAATTAAAACCAAATTATTATTATTTAAATAGTTCCCTTGGCTAACTTGCCAATGGGCAGGTGAATTTTTCCATTTTTCAAAATATTTATTAAATAAAACCAACCTAGTGCGTGACGGGCCTCTTAGGTCCTTAGGGTACCATAGTTGCATGTCACAATATTTCATCTTAACTGATTCAGTCGCTTAAGCACTTAAGAGGTAACAGACAGAGAGACACACTTTCGCATTTATAATATTAATATGAAGTAATTAAATAAGGTTATATGCTAAACAAACAATAATACAACTTGTGACGCTAGGTCATCACATTTTTGTATTGTATTATAAATTTTGCAATGCTGAAAATATGTGATGTTTCGTGGTTCTACCCTTACACATACATGTAAGGGTAGATTTCATATTTTGTTTGTTGTATTTGGTTTGGGTGAAAACGAGGTTCTGACGAAAAGAGAGGTAGTGCATAGCGTATTTTTTAAGCTGCCAGACTGTGGAAGTACCTCCACCTCCTCACACCTCACATAATACCGCAGCCAAATAACAATTCCCTTGAGGGTTGTGTGGAGGTTTTCTGGTCTGGCCCACGGTCGCCCTTTCAAAACTGTCCTGATAGCATGTATAAATTAATTATTAACCCGCCTGCCAAGGGTGGCGACTCAAGGGCATTTCTCTCCAACCAATGTATACTGTTTTCCACAATTAACCCACACAGTTTATAAAAAATGCGACATATCTCCAGTATTGCCTTGTATGGTGGTATTATTTTTATTAACCAAATGATTTCACAGTTAGTTTTATCATTCGTAATTGGGTAAGTGATGTCACAGTTATGGTGTCACCATGGAAATGTAGCGAGTGTAGCAAGTTATATTATTAAATACATAAAAAATCTTTATTTATATATACATATATACGATTGTGAAACAGTAAACAAGAAAACCTAAAACTAATACACCGCAAAATGAAAGTCGACTGAATCCAGATCGAATTATGAATTCACGGGGGGAGTACTTGATTTTATTTGCGAAAGATTACTATTATTAATAACTAGCTGTTACCCGCGGCTTCGCCCGCGTGGTCCAGGGAAGCCTGCTGCCATTGATTTGTGTATATTTTTCTTTTGTTGTATTTTTTTTTACTTCGTGGGATAAAAGGTAGTACCAGTATGTACAAATTTTAATGATGATTGGCTGCATAGCTAAGGCATGAAGAAATAACAAACAAACGAATTTACTATAACACTTATAATATTTGTATGGATGGAACGCCCACACTCAAAAGAAAATAATTGTTCACAACATAAATGTTTGCCCTCTTTATTTTTCCTTCGAATAAAATATTTTTCCTGGATAAAAAGGAACCTATATCACTCTCCAGACCGGAAACTATCCCCAGTTAAAACATCACGTCAGTATGATTTTTTTAACATTTTTTTGTCTTGATCCATACTAATACTGTAAGTGCCAAAGTAAGTAAATTCGTTTGTTTGTTATTTCTTAACGCTCTATGTAGCCGATCATCATTAAACTTTGTACCTATTTTTCTTTTGTTGTATTTTTTTTTACTTCGTGAGATATTATTATTTATATAATATTGATAATACTATTTAAGGAACGTTTGTTATTACTATTTATATCTCACGAAGTAAAAAAAATACAACAAAAGAAAAATAGGTACAAAGTTTAATGATGATCGGCTACATAGAGCGTTAAGAAATAACAAACTAACGAATACTTACTTTAACAGTTACAGTATTAGTATGGATCAAGACAAAAACAGTTGTTCACCACGTAAATGATTGCCCTCTGCGGGGATTGAATTATTTTTTCCGTGGGAATAAAATGTTTTTTCCTGGATAAAAAGTAGCCTATGTTACTATCCAGATCGGAATTTAAATAATCTTAAAAGATAGACATATGCTGTCGCGGACTGTTTTTTAGAACTTTTAAAGAGGAACAATTCCGTCATACATGATTTTTGCGTAACTTCAACCGTTTACGCAGCGCACGCGACGTAAGCCATCAAAAGGAATATTTTTTTCCTATTTTTCATTGGTGCTCCGCTCCTATGAGTCGTAGCGTGATGCTATATAGCCTATAGCCTTCCTTGAAATATAGGCTACCTAACACAAAAAGAATTTTTCAATTCGAACCAGTAGTTCCTGAGATTAGCGCGTTCAAACAAACAAACAAACAAACAAACTCTTCAGCTTTATAATATTACTAGCTGTTACCCGCGGCTTCGCCCGCGTGGTCCAGGGAAGCCTGCTGCCATTGATTTGTGTATATTTTTCTTTTGTTGTATTTTTTTTTACTTCGTGGGATAAAAAGTAGTACCTGTATGTACAAATTTTAATGATGATCGGCTGCATATTTAACGCATGAAGAAATGACAAACAAACGAATTTACTTTAACACTTATAATATTTGTATGGATGGAACGCCCACACTCAAGAGAAAATAATTTTTCACCCCATAAATGTTTGCCCTCTTTATTTTTCCTTCGAATAAAATATTTTTCCTGGATAAAAAGTAAGTATGTCACTCTCCAGACCGGAAACTATCCCCTGTTAAAACATCACGTCAGTACTTACGTTCCTTTCGACGTGATAGAAGGACAAATGATTACAAAGTTTATTTTTTCCCATGGGATTAAATTGTTTTTCCGGGATAAAAAGTAGCTTATGTCACTCTCTAGATTATTTTTCCTTCGAATAAAATATTTTTCCTGGATAAAAAGTAACTATGTCACTCTCCAGACCGGAAACTATCCCCTGTTAAAACATCACGTCAGTACTTACGTTCCTTTCGACGTGATAGAAGGACAAATGATTACAAAGTTTATTTTTTCCCATGGGATTAAATTGTTTTTCCGGGATAAAAAGTAGCTTATGTCACTCTCTAGATTACCCTATTAAAAATACATGTCTGTACTTAGGTTTCTTTTGACGTGAAAGAAGGACAAATGAACTTTATTTTTTAATAACGTACGTTTACTGTTTGGAAAGTGACATAGGCTACCTTTTATCCCGCAAAAACATCTTAATCCCATGGGAAAAAATAAACTTTGTAATCATTTGGCATTCTATCATGTCGAAAGGAACGTAAGTACCGACATGATTTTTTTAACAGGGGATAGTTTCCGGTCTGGATAGTAACATAGGCTACTTTTTATCCAGGAAAAAACATTTTATTCCCACGGAAAAAATAATTCGATCCCCGCAGAGGGCAATCATTTACGTGGTGAACAATTTTTTTTGTCTTGATCCATACTAATACTGTAAGTGTTAAAGTAAGTATTCGTTTGTTTGTTATTTCTTAACGCTCTATGTAGCCGATCATCATTAAACTTTGTACCTATTTTTCTTTTGTTGTATTTTTTTTACTTTGTGAGATATAAATAGTAATAACAAACGTTCCTTAAATAGTATTATCAAAATTATATAAATAGTAATATCTTACGAAGTAAAAAAAAAATAAGCCATTGCCTTTCTTAATGCAAACTTTTGAATGAAAGTCAACTTTACTTTACTATTTTAATCTATACTAATATTATAAACATTCGACATAGCTCTCAGAGTCAGCGAGTTGAAGTGGCGGTGGGCTGGCCACATCTGCCGAGTCAGCGATGGCAGATGGGGGAGGAAAGAATCATTTGTCCTTCTATCACATCGAAAGGAACGTAAGTACTTACGTGATGTTTTAACAGGGGATAGTTTCCGGTCTGGAGAGTGACATAGTTACTTTTTATCCAGGAAAAATATTTTATTCGAAGGAAAAATAATCTAGAGAGTGACATAAGCTACTTTTTATCCCGGAAAAACAATTTAATCCCATGGGAAAAAATAAACTTTGTAATCATTTGTCCTTCTATCACGTCGAAAGGACCGTAAGTACTGACGTGATGTTTTAACAGGGGATAGTTTCCGGTCTGGAGAGTGGCATAGTTACTTTTTATCCAAGAAAAATATTTTATTCGAAGGAAAAATAAAGAGGGCAAACATTTATGGGGTGAACAATTATTTTCTCTTGAGTGTGGGCGTTCCATCCATACTAATATTATAAGTGTTAAAGTAAATTCGTTTGTTTGTTATTTCTTCATGCCTTAACTATGCAGCCGATCATCATTAAAATTTGTACATACTGGTACTACTTTTTATCCCACGAAGTAAAAAAAATACAACAAAAGAAAAATATACACAAATCAATGGCAGCAGGCTTCCCTGGACCACTCGGGCGAAGCCGCGGGTAACAGCTAGTTTTATTTATAAAATTAATCTATACTATCTAATTCTATACTAATATTATAAAGCTGAGTGTGTTTGGTTGAACGCGCTAATCTCAGGAACTACACTTGAAAAAATATTTTAGTGTTAGATACTTAGCCTATATTTCAAGGAAGGCTATAGGCTATATAACATCACGCTACGACCAATAGGAGCGGAGCACCGGTGAAAAATAGGAAAAAAATATTCCTTTTGAGGGCTTATGTCGCGTGAGCTGCGTAAACGGTTGAAGTTACGCATAAATCATGTATGACGGAATTGTTCCTCTTTAAAAGTTCTAAAAAAAAGTCCGCGACAGTATATGTCTATCTTTTAAGATTGACACACTATAACGTTTTTTCACGGTAATCAATAGGAGAAAATAGGTAAAAAAAGGTTATAGTGAGTTAATCTTAAAAGATAGACATATGCTGTCGCGGACTTTTTTTTAGAACTTTTAAAGAGGAACAATTCCGTCATACATGATTTTTGCGTAACTTCAACCGTTTAAGCAGCGCACGCGACGTAAGCCCTCAAAAGCAATATTTTTTTCCTATTTTTCACTGGTGCTCCGCTCCTATTAGTCGTAGCGTGATGCTATATAGCCTATAGCCTTCCTTGAAATATAGGCTACCTAACACAAAAAGAATTTTTCAATTCGAACCAGTAGTTCCTGAGATTAGCGCGTTCAAACAAACAAACAAACAAACAAACTCTTCAGCTTTACAATATTAGTATAGATATAGTATAGATAATACACAAGGCCGTGTGGTTTCCGGCAGTCTAGAATAGAATCACTCCGTTCCTTCCCGTGGATGTCGTACAAGGCGACTAAGGGAAATACATTATCAAATATCGATCAGGCCTCCCCAGTGTAGGCCAAATCCTCCTTCCGTCTAGGACGGACGAGAGAGGGTCGTGCTCCTGTAGTGGAGACTAAAATGACCTGATGATGAATACACCACATGCCGAGAGATCTCTCCAGAGAGTCGGTCAGGGCCTTCGTCTCCATCGTGTCTTCGTCGGTCGGAGTGTAAACACAAGAAGGCCCTCTCAGCAGGCAGGACTCTCAGCTCTTGCTTGCCTTCATTGGGCGTCCAGCGAGGAGTCGTTAGACCTATATGTTCCCGGGGTGGAAATGTTAAAGGGCATAAAGCCGCAAGTAACTATGGAGAAAGCGCAGCACAACTCTCTACACCCTTGAGTCACTCACACCTAGGGTTGGCAACTTTATTTTGACAAAAAAAACGTATAATATGGTTTGGTTAAGAAAAAGATAAAGTATTTAGAAGAAAAAAAGTATTTTTCGAATTTTATGTTTGTATTGCCTTAAAAACGTATTTTGATGTGCTTTTGGCACATGCTATCAATTTTTTGCTATCTTTAAATGTTTCAAAGCTTGTTTGATCAAAATTGAAATAAATAAACAATTCGTTTTTAATTAAATTTTTGACGTTTCTATTCCTCTGTTCTCGCCGCTTTAGATCACAGTAAAGGTTGGAAATAAAGTATTTTCACATACTTTATTTGTATGCAAAAGTATAAAGTATAATTACCAAAAATAAAGTAGGATACGTTATTTTAAAGTATGGTTGGCAACCCTACTCACACCTGTGTTACCCCCGGCCGATATCCTGGCATTTCGGGGGCCCATCTCGTGAGCGGAAAGCCACCGCCTGCCGCAAATAACGAGCAATAGAAGCAGTTATGGCAGGTGTCCATCCCTCTTCTGTAATAGCTTGGTATTTAGTTCACCCAGAACTGATCTCTGTTCACCCATAGCCCATTTATTTTTCATCACACTTTTTAATAATCACAACGCATGCCGTGACCTGCTCATGGGTATATCGTTCCATTGATATATCCTGGAGCGGGTCATGTTTCAACCTAGTAGCTAGCCTATTACATAAAATGGCATGACTGTTTTATACTTGGTAATAAGCTTCCTAATTTGCTTTTATAATGACTTCCACACTAGCCTCTGGGTAGGTATGTATTGTGGAAGTCATTAATTAAACAATTTAGTTATTATTCATAGTTTGTTTAATGTTTGGTCATAATCACACTATAATAAAACTTTAGAGTTTCGTAGGGTGATATGAGAATACCAAATGTGACATTTGTGAGCTCGAGACTGAACATTGACTACATTTAAATTAGGAGAGTAGCCCATCCCGTAATTTAATGAAGATTTTAAATGAGTATATACTCGTACAATAGCCGCATCTTTCTTTATCGAGACAGTGACTGCGATGGCAGCGTGGCGCCTAAATGCGTCCTCACGAAAATAGCATGGACGCATTTCTTCCTCAAATTAACTTACACTCACCACGTATTGAGGAAGCGTAGACAACAACGATGCGTCGCGACGACGACGGTCGGTCTGTGAAGGTTTCTTGCACCATAGTCTTTTCAGCATAGGAATAAGTCTATTTCACTTGGGTTTACATCAAAATTATGAAGTACTTGATACATCGTTGTCTAAATGGCAGAAAAGGTGAGAAACTTCAACAAAACAACGCAATTTCTATATGTTCTTATTGGTAATGGAGATTATTATATTATGCTCAAGTTTCTCTAACTAACGAGAAGCAAAGCGGAAGATATTGATTTCAAAGCCAGCAAACTGAAATGGCAATGGGCTGGCCACATCTGCTGTGTGATGGCAAATATGGAGAAAGTTACTAGAGTGAAGGCTTAATGCCTTATTTGCATCGACAAAACAACCGACGTGGTTATTTTGTCGATGCTTATTTGTCATATTGCTATCTCTCACATTTCCAAAAGAGGACGTCAAAGCTTTCTACTCCAACTAATTTGTTCTAAAGACGTAGTTTTACCCCCGCGACTGCAATGAACTTCTCTTTCCATTGCCAAATAATTGTAATATTAAATCCTCTGCTTGCTCGCCCATGAAATATAATAGAAGATCAACTTTTTTTATCTTCCTACGTTGATTTAGGTTCACTCACTGTTTACAACATTAAAGTTAGCCCTTTCAAAGACCTCTACATTTTTGCCACAGTTAGCGCCTTTTCTAACGTCATATCAACATTTAGAAGCATTTTTTCTCCGGATATTTGGCTATTTATTGGTCGACCTGGCTGCACAGACACATTGACACTAATTATAATTGTCGTGGTGGTCGTACTTGTACGTAGTGGGCCTAATCTAGGCTACGTATTTACCTACATTGTTGTAGTTATTCGTATTGTATGTCAATCGACTTTTTACGGTTCACTGAATCTCTTATAAACGGAACTATATTGTGTTGTGAATTATCGAAGGTCATCTAACTAGATCTATTCATAAGTATATGTATAGCAACGGGATTCTAGATAATAATATGTGGATATCACTATCTATTCTAAAACAATTTGAATGAAGAGAATAGAATAGAAAAATATTTATTTCAACGATCTGAGTGCTAAGTGCTGAGTGCGAGTTTTTTATTCACGTCGATCATGTCAACGTAAACAAACCGACCAAATAGAGAAGTAATCTTATGTTGTGAATTTACCAGACGCGTGTTACATATCCAATTTAGCCGGGTTGCTCACTTCGAAATGTGAGCGGGTAAGCTATATAATTTTGATATGTAACAAGCGTCATATAAATTCACAACATGAGAGTACTTAGGTATCTATTTGGTCGGTTTGTTTACGTTGACATTATCGAACGTGAATAAAAAACTCGCACTCAGCACTCTGCCCGCAACTGCAGCTTCGTTCAATATTTTACTACCGACCGCGACCCGCGACTTTGCACGTATACATATGTAGATATGTTAAAATTTACTAGCCGACCAAATTGAGAAAAAGTTTCATATTGTGAATTTACCAGACGTGTATTACATATCCAAATTAGCCGGGTGAGCAAGTAAGCCACATAATTTTGATATGTAACACGTGTCTTATGAATTCGCAACATGAGAGTTCTTTTCTATTTGGTCGGTTTGTTAACTCGCACTCAGCACTCTGGCGTACACCGGTAAATCAATATATCTATGTATACGTGTAAAGTCTGAACGGGTCGCGGTCGGTAGTAAAATATTGAACGAAGCTGCAGCTGCGGGCATATACCTAGCTAGTAATCTATAGAAATTGGCCGTTTGGTTTCTGGCAGACTAGAATAGAATCATTCCGTCTCTTCCCGTGGATGTCGTACAAGGCGACTAAGGGAAATACATTATCAAATATCGATCAGGCCTCCGCAACCCGTCTGGCCAGCGTGGGGAGTATAAGCCAAATCCTCCTTCCGTCTAAGACGGACGAGAGACCGTCGTACTCCTGTAATGGAGACTAAAATGGACCCAATGATGATGATGATGAATCTACAGAAATATTACAGATCTACCTAGCCTTAAAAAGTAATCTATAAACACATAGACTTAGTATGGAAAATCAATTACACATAGACTTAAATCGACAAAGTGCTGAGTGCTAAGTGTCAGTTTATTGATCACGTGTTAACGTTTACAAGCCAACCAAATTGAGAAAGTTTCATATTGTGAATTTACCAGACGCGTGTTACATATCTAAATAAGCTGGATTGCTCACTTCAAAATGTGAGCAAGTAAGCCACATAATTTTGATACGTAACACGCGACTTATAAATTCACAACATGAGAGTTATTCGCTATTTGGTCGGTTTGTTTACATTGACATGATCGATGCGAACAATAAACTCTCAATAAGCACACTGCATGAATTGCCGGGTGGGTAGTTTGCCTTGGAATCACAAGGGGAGATGAATGAGGTTATATTGTAAGGCAGGATTATTCAAATTCTATGGGAATGAAGACCTATACAATATAAACACAATGAATGAACATAACTCGTTTTAAATTAGTTTTTTACCCGTAGGGAATACTTTTATAGAAGTTCGCCTTCATAGTTTGCGTTTGCTGTTTTCTGATTTAAAAGAAAAATGGGGTGAGGTCCGTCTGAGTTATTTTACTGAATACTATTCAAAATGATTGACCCTACATGCAATAGGCATCTGAACAAAGTTCTAAATTTATAAAAACTCTCTATCAGTAACGTAAAATACACAAAACTAGAACGATCTGCGATCATAAAATTTTAATAAACTATGTCTGGTCCATCAAAGTTTGGTGGGAAAGTCCATTTTAAAAATATGAAAGTATGTATAAAAAATAAATATTACCATTGTAAAAACAATAAACTTTTGTTACGGCACTAGCTACATAAACGCAATATTTAACATAGCTGTGGCACATGAGTAAAGACCAAATTTCTGTTTTAATGTTTAAAAAATAGCGTATTGTGACGTCATAACATTGTAGACTTTTGTATGAGGCGTTTTCGGGATAGTCCAAAATTGTGTTCTTTAAGTTATCATATCTCTAGAAGTTTTTATGGTATCGAAGTAATTCTTTCACCTATAGTTATGTTATTAAGCCTATTATGCATGTCATGTCAAGAATAAATTGTTTCAATTTATATCATCATCAGCCTGTATCTATACACTGCTGGAAGCCTTCCCCAATGGCTTCCACCAAATATGATCCTCTGCCTTCCGCATCCAGCCGCTTACTTAAGGTCATCGGACCATCTAGAAGGAGAGCGTCCAAAGCTTCGTCGTCCTACGCGAGGCCTCCACTCTAACACCATCCGCTCCAGTCTGCCATCACTTACTCGACAGATATGACCGGCCCGATGCCACTTCAGCTTGTAAACTCTGAAGGCTATGTCGACAACTTTGGTTCTCTGTCGAATTTCTTCGTTCCGGATTCGATCCCGCAGAGAAACCCCGAGCATAGCCCTCTCCATCGCTCGCTGCGCGACCAAACAAAGTAGTTTAGCCTGTGGACCATCCGAATCATCAGTGTCTAAGTCTCAATTCATATAAAAGAGGCATAATAGTATAACCGTTAGCAGCTCATAAGTAATATAAATTAATTTAAATACATTCTCCTTTTTAACGCATTATATCGCATATACTTAATCAGCACATTTTTTTCTATTAGATGTTTACGGTTGTGAAAAATTGATCCGAGTCTGAATTCTGGGAATAACTATTTCTATTTTATAATATCAACAAACGGTCGCTCAGGTATTATTACGTAACTGTTATAGTAGAGTTTTTAGAGCAGTACGCAAACTCCATACACAACTCCGAATACGAGGGAATACGGAGTTGTGTATGTATCGCTACACGATTATAACAATTTTCGCAATACCAAAAGTACCTAATACGCAGCAGAATCAGAATCAGAATTATTTATTCACTGGATATGGGTGAAATTACATGTTATACATTTTCATAGCATAGTGGCCTTACATATCTTGCCGATTGTTCGGCTTGTGAATTTTATGGTTTACTTTACAATTTTGTACACATATTTATTCTTGTTATAGTATTTTTTGTTGAGGTATAAAAATCCAAGATTTGGCACACGTGATGCAGAATCATAATGGTTCAGCTAAACTATAAAAAATATAAAAATGACGCCTTAGCAAAAGTTGTTCAGCCTGATGAGCATTTTTTGGTGAGGTATATAAATCCAAGATTTGGAACACCTGATGCAGGACCATAATGGTTATGGTAAACTTATAAGAAATATAAAATTGACGCCTTAGCAAAAGTTGTTCAACTTGATGAGTATTTTTTGTTGAGGTATAAAAATCCTAGATTTGGAACATTTGGAAATCCGAATTTGTGGGAAGACAAACATAACATGCTGCCGTGTAATTACGTAGCGGTGCGCTATGTAATTACAACAATCTTTGCAATACCAAAAGTAATACGCCGCATAGAATCGCTGCTGGTGTAAATGAAGTAAAAATAAATAATAAATGGAAATTCTTTGAACTTTTATCAAAGTGAGTATGTCTGCTGCTTTGTTGGAATTTAAGTAATCTCAACATTCTCAACATCCCAAACCGACGCACTCACTTAGATAAAAGCTCATAGCAGCATAGTATAAATAATTTTCATTCATTATTCTTATTTTATTTACACCAGTTACGCGATTCTATGCTATGGTTAATAATGTCTTCAAAGTGCAAAAGAAATTTGTAAGAATATTGTGTAATGCCGACTTTAGAGACAGTTGCGATTTCTTGCGCTCAGTAAACCAACCGAGCACGCAAGCAGATCTGTAGCAAGGGGCCTACCGCCTAAGCTGAAGCCGATTACGGTCAGATTTTTTGATTGCGAAGATCTAACTTCACCTTGAATAAGTACTAATGATAATAAACTTACCCGGTAGAGACGGAGATGATCTACCGATTTAACTGAAGATATGTATCAGAAATATAAACAGAAGTCTGATTTTAACAATCAAAAAACCCGATGGGAAGCAGTTTCAGCATCGGCGGTACGGCCCCAGGTCTTACTCGCCTTTCACCTGGACTTCAGGGACAACGTACCCTATACCTAATAGCTAGGGCGCCCCGTGTGCCAACCTTCTGGTTATATCACGGGGATTGCGAGTCTTCCGTCCAGTAAACCAACCAGACGAAAGGACCTTTACCTGCTCCGCTCTTGCGCTCGGTAAACCAACAGAGCACGCAAGCAAATTGGTAACTCCTTTTTCACCTGGACTTCAGAGATAGCGGAATTCCCCAGTTCCAGGTAGATAATTTACATTATGGATGTGTGTATACCCTCATACGTGGTTCAATTAACGAACTGCGCTGAAATTAGCACACGTAATATGGGTCACACACGTTAGCCGCCGCTATCCGATCTACGAAACACATAAATAGCAGTTGGTTTGGAACGGATAAGCAGACGTATCGCGCCAGCCAACTGTTATCAAACATTACGAGAAAAATATATACTTAGTAATATAGATACTCGTAATTGTGTTGAATAAGCTATATTGATAATAATATGATCAAACAATTAGATATTTTGCAAATATGAACATGAATGAATGTGAACTTTGTTCATGAACGTATTTCATGGGTATCATCATCATCATCATCAGGTCCATTTTGGTATTCACTACAGGAGCACAACCCTGTCTGGTCCGTCCCAGACATAAGGAGGATTTGGCCTACACTCCCCACGCTGGCCAGACGGGTTGCGGAGGCCTGGTCGATATTTAATAATGTATTTCCCTTAGTCGCCTTGTACGACATCGACGAGAAGAGACGGAGTGATTCTATTCTAGTCTGCCGGAAACCACACGGCCAATCATGGGTATAAAAACATTAAAATGCACGGCCTTTCAAATCATAATTCATTATCTCAATAACTACAGCTCCGATTATAACGCTCCGTACAGAGACAGAATCAGAATCAGAATTAGAGCTTTATATATCCGACCCCTTGTTGATGTCGCTGATCTCCATGGGCAGTGATTGCTTTCCATCACGTGAGCTACATGCTCGTCTTCCCCTCCCACATATATAAAAAACTAAAGTGGGGTCGAACCTGGGGCCCTACCGGCTAAGGTGACGCCGATTCCCATCGGTTTTTTTTAACTGCGAATATCAAATGTCAGCTTAGACTTATGGTACCTATGTTTAGCTTACCTTGTAGTAACCCTGAAGCTCTACCGTTTGAACCGAAAATGTTTGTAATTAACTAAAACGTAAGGCTTATTTTTCGAACGTAAATATTCGATGGTATTCGGCTTGAGCTTCGGCGGTAGGGCCCCAGGGCTTTATATAGTGAAAGCGATGTCGGGGTGCAAAATACCGCCAGGCTTTATTGATGACACCAATCTTCCTAGAAGCCAATTTGGCCTTGCATTGCATTCCAAGTGGCCGCGAAAGTGAACATATGTCGAGTCGACACCCAAGATGCCAATGCAAACATAACTTACTAGACAATTTCATTGTACGGGCAACAAGTTGCAATTCATGCATTTTTCTAAAACGCCTTTCCAGCTCTAATCCGACTCGTAGACCTTATTTTTCACTACTCGTCACTGATTCTAGTTAGTTATGAAAAAATGGGGTGTGGCCACAGCATAGTAATGCAACCAGAGGGGCAATTCTCGTAATTAAAATGTAGTCAAAATTCATTTCCGATCCGGTCTCGATCTCACAAATGTCAAATTTGGTATTCTCGTATCACATTATGTAACTTCAAAGTTTAATTTATGTGGGATTATATCGGAATATGACTGAGAATTAAACAAACTAAGAATGTTACTTTGCCAACTAAAAGAATTGATAATAATTAATGAATGAAATCAAGTATATAATTTTAGTCAATTCACAATTCAATCTCGATTCGGTCAACTTTCAATCTGCGATCGTAGAAAAATTACGAGAATTGGCCCTCTGTACTTTGATTTCGCTCTTGACTTTGCTCAGGAAGTTTTGGTGCGCGGCGCACCAAAACTTCCTGAGCAACTTCCTGAGCGGTCGTGTAAATGACGCTTCGCTGTGTGCGTGCGCCGATTTGGGTGCTAGTATGAAGTCAAAGTACTGGTTGTATGCTGTGGTGTGGCTGTGTACTATTACTTATACTGTGGCTGTATTGTGGACACGGCCGTGTGTTGTACGTGAATCCGTTATATGCAGTAAAATTATCTCAAAATGGCAGCGCTTCCCCCTCCCCCGCACGCGATATACAATAGTCCTTACTTAGTGTAATAAATTCTTTGATACTTCATCTATCCAGTGGTGTGATTGAATTTTGGATGGAGTGCATAGATTGTCTCGCCAGCTGTTATATGCCTTTTTTTGTAGATTTTTTAATAATATTTTTTGAATTTATGTCATTTTCAGCGAAATTCATTGAGCTTAGGAAATCGTCCGGTCGTTCTGTCTGTCCGTTGCCATGAAACTCAAAATTTAGAAATTCTGACTTCGGATTCGTGTAGAGCATCAAGGTCACTGTAAAGTGACCTTGGTTTTCCGATATCAATTCGGGGATTTCGAAAAAAAATAAAAATTTCTCTATGGTGGCGCATGCTGCGCGTCCGATGTTTTTTATTGCTATAGATTGTAAAGTATTCTAATGTCTAGTGACGAACGGTGTGAAAGTAAATATATTTTTCTTAGTTCTTCTGGCCTTGTATTAATTTTATTTTTTAAAATACAGTCCATTTTGTAATATATGCTCTCCTATCACTCACAGTAATAAATAAATAAATAATAAATATTGTCAGACAAATTACACAGCGCCACTTAGCCCCAAAGTAAGCGAAGCTTGTGTTATGGGTACTAGACAACTGATAAACATACGTAAATACATTTAATAAATAATGTAATCATTAGATTTTTTGGATTGCCTCCGTATGGTAGCAAATTTAAAGACTCACTTTAAAATCTCCATGTTTCTCTCATCATTTCAGTTGACTGTTTTAAGTACAGAGCAAGTCACTGCGTTTGAACTGTTTGTATTTGGATTATACGCTGTAATCCTAAAACAAGCAACTGAAAGGACCAAAGGAGTTGTAGATAACGGATGATGTAATACGTTTACACTTCGCCATCTCTTCACTTAAGACCAAGTCATTAATTAAATTTATATCCATCATCATCATCACCATCGTTAAATTTTACATCCATGGACAAAGAAACGGAACTTCATTTTCTAACATAGGGGTTTTGACTCCCTTACAGCACAAGCAGTGGCACAACTGCAATGGCGTCGCCAGAGATTTTATTTATCTTTAAGTTTTATTTATTGTACAGCCAAGAACTCGTGAAGCTTTACACGGTGGACTCTGAACCGTTATTATTACAATCGCTGTAGATAACTTATATCTACAGCGATTGTAATAATAACGGAAAAGCTTCATGAGCTCTCGACTTTACCTACAATTCATACTTTTCCATATCTACTTAGTTGTAGTAGTAGATACGGTAAGTGTATGTTTTCCATTAATTTGCCAATGGAAAAAGTATTTGATGATCATTCCCCAAGGACATGATCGATCTCAATTTTTTTCGACACTAACCTCAAGCATGTCGAAGTCTTCATTGTGACAAGTTTTATTAAAACCGGTTCAGTGGTTTTGGAGCCTGGAGTTCCATGACTGATTTTTAGCCATATATTATATAGCCATCCCCAACCCGTTTGGCCAGCGTGGGGAGTGTAGGCCAAATCCTCCTTCCGTCTAGGACGGACGAGAGAGGGTCGTGCTCCTGTAGTGGAGACTAAAATGGTCCTGATGATGATTATATAGCCATATTTATAGTTAGATAACACGTGTCGACATGTTACATAAATAGCTATAATGCATATGTTTGTGAACACCTGCGGTTCTCTCCTGGCTCCGGTTACATCGGTGGATCGCATGTCGTCTGCGAAAGCACCGATGCAGCCTGGAATGCATTGTGCATCTTTAAATATAATAAAACGAAGGCACGATCATAGGGGCCATCCATAAATTACGTCACACGTTAAGGGGGAGGGAGGGGGTCGACGAAGTGTGACATTGTGTGATAAGACAATCTAAGTGTTAAAACACGAACTTTGAACTATTAACGAAAAACTTAACATTTGCAACTCTAGGTGTAAAATTTCAAAATATGTGACGTCACACTAGGGAGGGGGGGAGTCTCACAAGTGTGACCAGCTGTGACAAGGACAGGGGGAGGGGTCAAAAAATCATGAAATTCTTGTGACGTATTTTATGGATGGCCCCAAATCTGTATTTGAATAAATTTGATTTTAATCTCGATTACTTGCTTATTTCGACGAGCTCGGTAGTTAAATGGTTTGCAATGGCCACTTTGACTCCGATTCGCGGGTACGATTCTCGCATAATACAAATATTTGTGTGCATGAACATGTCTGTTTGTCTTGCTCATATGTTTTCTATATATTATATGTATTTACAAAAAAAATATTTTAAGTATTAT
This sequence comes from Hypsopygia costalis, assembly GCA_937001555.2. Classification (NCBI taxonomy): domain Eukaryota; kingdom Metazoa; phylum Arthropoda; class Insecta; order Lepidoptera; family Pyralidae; genus Hypsopygia; species Hypsopygia costalis. Next base: position 31,550,290 of record OW443327.2, on the reverse strand, counting down.
ATCAATAGGATAAATGACTAACATTTTTTTCGGTTTGATATGTAGGAACGTCTCCTTAATATAACCATAGGTGAAAGAATTACTTCGATAGCACAAAAATCTCTCGAAATATGGTAATTTGAAAATCTCAATTTTTAGACTGCCCCAAAACGTTCCATACAAAAGACTACTGAATTATGACGTCACAGGTTTGTATTTTGTATGCATCAAATCAGAAAATTGTACGACAGCTATGTTAAATATTACGTTTATGTGCTTAGTATCATAATAAAAGTTATAGCATTTTTATAGTTTATCCAATGGGAATATTATTTTTTAATAATTTCATACTTTTAAAATGGACTTTCCCGCCAAACTTTGATCGACGCTAAAAAAAAGTCTTACTGAAGAATGAAAGTCTGCAGAACTTTTTAGTTTGGTGTATTTTACGATATTGTTAAATAATCTATACAATTTTTAAACATTGGAAAATAACCTAATAGGCTAATCTAGTAGGTACCCATAGTACAAGCTTTTCTTAGTTTCGGACTAGATAGCGGTCTATAATTTGTGCAGGAATATTATTATTTGTTTATTATTTACAAAAAGTTATATAGTACTCATAGTACAAGCTTTATTTAGTTTGGGACTAGACGACCCTGTGTGACTATGTGGGGAATATTTATTTATATTTTTGTTCGTAATAGATGAACTCAAAAATTACTGAACTGATTTTAAAAATTATTTCGCCTATTGAAAGCTACATGATCAGCGAGTAACATAAACTATATTTTGCTGCATCCGTGTGAAGTCAGGGTAAGTCGCTATTGCTTTGTATTCAGTGACGAAGTGACGAAGAAAATACTCTTTGGACTTTCAACCTATTTCAGTGTTCGAAGTAAATAGTTTATCTATGGTTCCAGAGATTATTTCAATCTCTTCAGGGACCTCTTCACGGACAGAAAGATCATCATAAATACATATTCGTAAGTAAGTACTTATTTAACTTAACTAAATAAGTATTAAAAACTCACCCCATCTTTTAGGCGTCCGTCCCAAGATGCTGTTCTCATCCGGGTTATATAGGACCTTCCCTATTCTGCTCCAGATGGGGCCGGAAGGCGGCGGAGGGGCCCGGGCCCATTCCATTTCTTTTCCATTCATATCAGACATTGTTCTCAAAATACGCGCACTATTACGTAGTAAGTATATATCTGGAACGGAACGCGTCAAACTGCAGCGGTGTTTCGCAAACGACTGCTCCGAGTAACGTAACTAAACCGAACTGCGCATACGCACGTCATAAAATACTGAACCCATGCGGTGATGTATTCATATCAAACAGTGTCTAAACGCTAATAAATGGTAGATTGTTGGTATGCAGGGTGGAAGTTTGAAAGGGAACAGAACACACCAAGTTAAACTATGTAGCTACCTACATGGTAGTTAGAGGAAAACAGTTAAGCTATTGAGCTACCTACATGGTAGTTAGAGGAAAACAGTTAAGCTATTGATAATATTTAAAAATATCATCAATAGAAAAATGACAAATGTCTCTATGTACTGGTACTGCAACAATGAAATTGATTTTTAGGGTTCCGTACACAAAGGGTAAAAAGGAACCCTATTACTAAGGCTCCGCTGTCCGTCCGTACGTCCGTCTGTCACCAGGCTGTATCTCATGAACCGCGATAGTTAGACAGTTGAAATTTTCACAGATGATGTATTTCTTTTGCCGCTATAACAACAAATACTAAAAAACAGGATAAAATAAATATTTAATGGGGTTCCCATACAACAAACGTGATTTTTTTTGCTCGCAATTGATAACGGCAATAGCCCGATAGGTATAAGCTTGAAATACTCACATAATATTTAGTTATATATTCACTTTAAAAATAAATAATTAAATTGAAATAAAACAAATATTTAAGGGGGGGCTCCCATACAACAAATGTGATTTTTTGCCGTTTTTATAGATAATGGGTACGGAACCCTTCGTGCGCGAGTCCGACTCGCACTTGGCCGGTTTTTATTATGAGAAGTGAGCAAGCGAGCATATGGATCACCTGAAGGAAAAGAATCACCACCGCTGATCCATTGGCAGCCTTTTAAAGCAAATATAAACCTTGTTCTTGAAGGCTCCCATTTCGAATATGTTTGGAAACTAAAACTTCTACAGTCGCATCGCTCGCAGAGAATTCATCTTCATGTCGTACAAATTACTGATTTAAACAATAGTGTGACGACATAGCGTGGCTCCTTTTGTGTGGAGCGTTTTCGGTATAAGCCAAAATTGTGATTTTCAAGTTATCATATCTCATAGTTATATTCCTTTGACGTTCTTATATATAAAATCGAAAGAAAAATGGTTCACAAGCCTATTCCGAACTTTCGCCCAAAACATTGGAATGTCACTTCAAATGCTGCCGGCTTCGGATCGGGCATTATTATGAATTTTACCCACGAGTATCATTATTTTACCGTTATTGACATCTGTTTAAGATCAGGGTAATACTTTTTTTCTGCCACCTTCACAGTTCTCTGGATATCGCCATGTTTGTTTTTCGACTCATTGGTTACATTGCTAGCGTGATAATCATTTTGTTTTGGAATGTATTAACGTAATTTATATGAACTTTATGTAAGTGTACCGATAAAAACGGTGTTATGTCAACAAAGGTCGTTTTATTTTATTTTTTTATATAAGAGGGTAGCAAACGAGCATGTGGGTCACCTGATGGAAAGCAATCACCACCGCCCATGGAGATCAGTAACACCAAGGGGTCGCCGATCCGTTGCCAGCCTATTTTACTTCCTTTCTTTTTTTCTTAAGGTTCTCTAACACCGACGTGATAGATTAATTTTAACATAGATTTAATTTATAATAGGGGTTTTAAACTATCTTTAGGATGTAAGTGGTTCATCAACATCTTTGAACCAAACCCAACAGCACGCAGTGCGCCCTGCTGACAGGCATATTAAGCTCTGGCGAAAAGAGAGGTAGGGAGCGTAATTGTAAGCTATCCGACTGGGGAATGTACAAATAACAATTCCCTTGAGAGTTGTTATGTTCCTACGAGTGAATTACTACTAAATACTACTTGCCTGCTTAGGAACAAGACGATGGGCGGTCGCCTCCGTCGGCCCGGTCACCCTATACCGTAGGCCAGGGATTCTCCCGGTGTAGGGAAGTGAACGTGCCTTACAGCTCCGGTACCTGTTGTGGACATCAGGTATCTGCTATCTGGCGCCCAAGTGTGGGTACAATTACACTATGCATGCAGAGCGCGTTGGGAAGTGAGCGAGCGACCTCCTTTAGGGAAGCGCGCCTTACAGCTCCAGCACACACCATGGAAATTTGGGAGTGGTGGTAGGGCCGCGATGCTTGGGAAACCTAGCGTTGGTCGCTACGAGCTATTAGGTTAGGTCGCGAGACCTTTTGTGGCTCGTATTTAAGTTTATAAGTTATGAAATTGACATAAACTTCATTATGTTATGAACAATTTCGTTATAAAAAGTCACTTACATTCCATTCTGCGGTGATGTAAAGTCAGTATTTTTTTATCAAGCCAAAACAATCAGCATGTGTGTGGTGAATAGGTGCTTTGTATGGAATTAATTCATTGCGCTCTTAATCGAGATTTTGAATTCCGTGACGGAGTCCAGCTAAGGCCGGCCTAAGAACGGTAAATAACACAAAGTCGTACATTTACAATTATAATAACCACGGGACTTAATGCGATCATGCATGTAAGGTATTTTATATACCTTTATTATTGCCTGACGTTTCGACCAGGGTCCCTACCGCCGCAGCTGAAGCAGATAGACAGAGAAGAAAAAATATTCTTAGGTTAAATTTATTGACAAACATCTTCAGCTTAGTCGGTAGTGCTCTAGGGTTCTGCCAGCTGAAGTAGTTTCATTTTCGCATTCATAAATTCTTGTGGTAATCGGCTTCAGCTTCGGTAGTAGGGCCCCAGGTTGCAACGGCCGTGATCACAGTTCCCGTGGTTATGATAATTTTAATCATGCATGTAACGCGAAAGTTTAAAGTTATTAAGTCGTACATTTAACTGGACCATTTATTGTCTAGGCATATGTGCGTGTAATCACTCACGTGCATGTGGTGTAGCTACAGAGGTCGGACATGTTCGTTTGCCTTACCATATTTGTCGGCCGGGCGATCGACCTCGCGCGTAGCGAGTTGGTTACCACTGGCCTTGGGATAAGGGCCGCCGCAGTGGTTCTCAACGGGGCTTGGAGCGGCCCTTACAGCGGTGTCGCCTTCCCAAGCTGACATCGCAACTCGGGTAGGTACTGCCAAGTGCCATCGCTCACGAGAATTGCTATACAGTTGCAAACAGATTTTGTTAGATAGATACCTACAGCCTCGTTCAACAATCGCACCGCTCGTCATCGGCAGGAAATTCATCCTCACATACTGGAGTCCAGATAGTCCAGAACTGTGCGATTCCAAAGAGATTTTCTCCCAGGGTTACCGGCTAAGCTGAAGCAGATTCCCACGAATTTTATAATTGCGAAAATCAAACTTCAGCTTAGTTTTTATGTTATTTGTGTCTAGCTGATAGAAACTCTGGTGCTCTGCCGACTGAGCGTAAGATAATTGTCAATAACTAAAACGTAAGACGTATTTTTCGAATCAAAATAGGTATGCGATGATTCCGCGAGCCGATACGTATAACTTTTTAATTACGCATCGACCACTGGTGTTTTATTTCCGACAAATTCAAGGCAACATCTGGGTGAAATCAGATTTTCGCTAGGTGGTGTAGTTTTATTGGGCAGTGCCGAAATAAGGCTTATTTCGGCACTGCACAAAAAAATACTAAAACTTTTTAACGGGAGGTTGACTAATTCTGATATTTGGTGTCTGAATTCGATAAATTGACCACTAATTCTGGGGGCAATCATATCTTATTTCGGCACTGCCACAAAAAAAACCTTATAGCTCTTTAACGGGAGAGCGACAAATTTTTTCCTTTGGGCGACAAATTTCGACAAATTAACGACTAATTTTTGTCTAGTTAAAATCAAGATCCGAGACCTGTGCAGTGCCGAAATAAGGCACGCGATGATTCCACAACCTGGGGCCTACCTCCCAGGTTGTGGAATGAATTACCTGCCGAGGTTTTCCCAAGAGACTACAGCATGGGGTTTTTCAAGAAAGGCGTGAAGAGGTTTTTACAATATCGGTAATAAATAATAATAATAAATATATATATAGTCTCAACGCCTGCCGAGACCTGCTCATGGGTATGTCGTTCCATTGACATATCCTGGAGCGGGTCACGGCGGGCGTACATTACATCAAACTTCTCAAAGGGGCCTCTACGCGTTGGATCCATATCCCCGCGCACGCCTATCAAATGACCAGGCTTGACCCGTGAATTAAGAGAAACATAATAAATATTCCTGGACAAATTACACACGGCCAAGTCCCAAACTAAGCAAAGCTTGTACTATGGTTACTATATAACTGATATAATACTTAAATACATTTTGTAAATACATACATATAATACTTAGAAAACGCTCAGACCAAGACAAACAGACATGTTCATGCACACAAATGTTTATCTTGTGCGGGGATCGAACCCGCGACCTCGGAGTCAAAGTGGCCATTGCTAACCATTCGAACACCGAGCTCGTCATGCACATGAAGCAATGCGCGTGTGACGGCTCTGATATAGTGAGCGTCCATAGGCTGAGATTTCTGTATACTACCAGGCGAATCGTATGCTTGTTTGCCATCTTATTTGTATAATAAAGTCGATTTAAAAAAAAATTGAAACCGACTTCAGTTGGCGAGCGCAGCTTATTGGTGGAATACCCCGGCAGACGCTGCTGCCCGTCTTCCGGGAGAAAAGTTATCGCGTGACACAAGATTCCTTAGTCTCCTTGTACGACATCCAGCGCAGAGCAATGGAGTGGCACAATTTTATTCTGCCGGCTACCATAGGGCAAATTTAAGGGTTTTCTCGATTTTTCTGGGATCCCATCATCAGACCCTGACTTGGTGAATATGGAACTACCTCGGAATTACCCTTTCAAATAAAAAAATTGAATTTAATCATATATGCTTATAAAATTTAAGGGTTTGCCTTGATTTCCCTGGCATCCCATCATCAGATCCCGACTTGGTGAATATGGGACCATCTTGCAATCATACCCTTTAAAATAAAAAAAATATTATGAAAATCGGTTCACAATTCTCAAAGATATCGAATAACATACATACAAAATAAAATTCAGTCGAATTGAGAACCTCCTCCTTTTTTGAAAGTCGGTTAAAAAAATGCAGCGTTACGAAGTTAGGTTAGAAAGACATTAGCAAGAGTCATCTAGGTTTGAAGTCAAAACTGAGGAGTTCGTCGTTGCGCGTGGCAGTCTAATCGAACACGCAAGTTAAGCAACGTCAACCGCAGCCTGTCTATGAATGGCTTATTTATCTCGAGCTCCTCCGTGCTTCGGAGGGCACGTTAAGCCGTTAGACCCGGCTGTTGTCGTTAAGCCAAGTCAGTGGCCTTAGGGCGGCTTGAAAACACTGGCCTCCGCCAACCCGCAATTCAGCAGCGTGGTGGAGTATACTCTAAACCCCTTCGTTTGAGGGGAGACCCGTATCCCAATATGATTATGGGTTGATGCCAAAACAAAAACGCATATTTATACAAAGGCATATTTTTTATTTCTACAAAATTTTCAAGGCACACATCAATACTAAACATTATATATTATACTACTAAACATTATGTTATGTATATATTGTGATATACAAGGCAGATCTCCATTGGACGGATCGTTTATTAGGAATGTACAGATAAAAAATATATTAAAGCATGATAGACAGACCAAAGAGAATTACAGTACTTTTAGTAATAAACAATGGGCAGTATTTCGTAACAAAGTATATAATTTTATTTTTTTTGTTACCATACATTTCTTAATATGCGATTGGCAGTTAAAGGATTCTATACGAATCCGTAAAGCTATAGCGCGCGTCCTCTCTGCGTTCCACCCTCTGTCGTCACTTGACTGATTTGCTGTGCAGCTCGCACTTCCACTAATTGCTGTTCTTAAAATGAATTTTATACGTTTGTAATAAAGTTGACTTTCCAATGTTTTAATACCTAAATACTAAATCGTTTTTATAACTGAACCCTGTTATGCAGAATAGATCCAACCGACAAACTACGCCAAATTGAGAGATATACATAGCGAGAAACTTCAAATCAAAGTTTTATATATTTGCAACAGATTCTGGCAGTTTGATGACATATGCTTTCCAAAACTTATACTGCATTTTTTTTTATCTACGTCGGGTGGCAGACAAGCATACGGCCCGCCTGATGTGGAGCAGTTACCGTAGCCATATTAACGCACGCAAGATAAAATATCGCTCGCGCGCCGCCACCCCCGCTGCCAACGCAGCATCTCCTTCATTTCTGGTGACCTCACTCATTCGCAGGAACACAACAACCCTCAAGGGAATTGTTATTTGGCTGCGGTATTCTGTGAGGTTACGCTCCCTACCTCTCTTCGCCTCGTTTGTCAGTCAGCAGGGTGCACCGCATGCAGGTGAAGTTGGCTTTGGTTCAAAGATGTTGATGAACCCCTTACACCCCAAATGCTGCAACTGCATGTTATTTTTATTCCTATTAAACTTTAAATAGCTACTTAGTTCATTTGTTACGTTAATAAAATAACAAAATGTCGATTGGAACTATTCTGCATCCAATTTACAAATCAAGTTTTTGCGATATTTCCAGCTGCCCATTGTTTATACTGAATTACTGTACAAAACACAGTATATTTTAAGTATATACTTACTTACAGAACTGTACAGAATATTGAAGTCAGAAAACATTCACATGGACGAATGAATTTTCGTACCTAATATGTACATATCGAATATCAATTAGGTGTGGTTATTGTTTGTGACATTTTCGTAAAATTATCAACAATTTTGGCTTCAATATTCTCAATCTCAGATGCTTATTAGCTACACAGTTAGAGATACGGTGGTATAACAATAAAATTACTTATCATCAAAATAAAAAAATAATAACATTTTTGTTATGATTATAAAATTCATAATAAAATAAAAATGTCATGTCTAATAAAAAAAAAGGTAAAAAAGAATATACTGGGAATTGATAGCTACCGACAAAAATGCTTACAGAAACTTAAACACCATTTGGTAATAATACATATCATAAATAATATGAGCTAGTTAAAACTAAATTATTATATCATAGTTTAATGTATAAATGCGATTACAGAGTCACGGTGAGAGAAAATAGGTCAAGGGCTTATTCACACAGCGTGGATGATGCGATAAATTGCATTTATCGGAAATAATTAATAGAGGACTGCAGTCGACATCAAATGCTATGTGTGTATTTAGCGCGTCAACTTGTACCAGAGAAATAAAACTGGTTATATTATTTAGGGTCGAAGTGACAATAGTATTCACTTTTAAGAACTGGTTATTAACTTGTATTTTATACAGCTGAACTGTAAATGTTACAATAACTGTATACCTTGTAATGTTAACACCCCAACTGTGTTTAGGTATACATAAATAAATATTACATAATTTTAACAAAAAAAAACTGACTCCAATCATTACTCTACATTTATGTATGTAGATTCAGGCTGATGATGATGATGATGATGAAAAAATATGGGACCAATCCGGAAGTATACTCTTTCTAATAAAAAAAAATCAAATCGATTTATAAATCACGGAGTAATTAAGTAACAAACATTAAAAAAAATACAGTCGAATTGAGAACCTCCTCCTTTTTTGGAGTGGGTTAAAAAGACAATTTATCTACGTTACAAATTCGTACACAAAATATCTACAGTACAGATTTCCAAAATCTTAAGCACAATCAACAGGAGGTTGATTGTGCTCAATTTTGGAATTCAAAATTTTAAGAATTTTTAAGAAGTTTAAAAAAAATACACATTTATTTATCATTTCCTTTAAGTAACGCTAGGAAAGTAATTAATGGAAATTTTAATATTTTAAAGTGCACCTGAAGGCCCATAGCCCATACATTTTATTCGAAAAGCTCTCTCAATATAAATGCACATTTTATTCGAAACCTGCAAATCCAAAATCAAAGATAAGGCGCGCAGCCCTGTCAAATATTGTGGAATGAAACAAAAGTTGACAAACAAAATTAAATCATACATTATTCAGAACTTGTGATGACGTGAATATTATTAAATAACAAAAAAAAAATACGTGCTGTCTGTTTAGTGTGAATAAACCCTCAGAAAATTCATTTAGTCTACAATATCAGTGAATTCATTTAGTCTACAATATCAGTCTTACTATATATAAATTGGAATTAATATAACATTGAGATTCTGCTTTGAATGGCAGCCGGTTATCGGTTAAAATATTATGGTATGTTTAACAGTAAGTTTAAGAATATAAAGGTCACGACGGAAATAGTGGAAAGGAATCCCATAGATCAGTGTTTCCCAATTAGTGGTACGCGTACCCCCGGGTGTACGTGAGATTGCATCAAGGGGAACGCGCAGCAATCACTTAACTAAAATATTAAATCCTTAAAAACAATAATGCAATGACAATTGCCAAAAAAATATTCAATTTAATTAAACGAGCAGTAGGTAAGTCAAACGTATGCATCGAGGTCTTTAGTGTGTCTGTAGAATGTCTTTTGATGATAATAAATATAAAATACACCTGATTTCATTTTTTATTTAACGTTCCGGCAATAAGGGGTACGCAAGTTTGAGGTCTTTCTAGAAGTGGTACGTAGAAAAAGCTAATTGGGAACCGCTGCCATAGATGTATGTACCATGGTCTATAGCAGTGTTTCGCAAACTTTTTGTGTTTAAGTTACATGTAGGAAAACGAATTTTTTTGGAGGTTCGCCATAAATGAAAAATCAGTTTTTATTTATGTAAGAATTATTCTTCCGTCTGTCTATTTAGCTTCATGAGATAACCTTATTTTTCCGAGGCACACCAACTAATGACCACGGTACACCAGTGTGCCGCGGCGCACACTTTGCGGAACACTGTTCTATGGACTTAATGAAAGTGCTTGGTCCTCATAAATACCTCAGACAAGAAAAAAAATGCCCATGGTACACCCAGGTGAACCAAATCGGTGAAGCACAACCGAAGCGAGCGATGCAATGCAATTAAATTTATTTAATAGCTGCACCCTGGTTAGGCTACTGACAGTTACTGTGAGCCGCAAATTGCATGCAAACTCAAATAAAGTGACGTTAATCAAAATGCTATGTTTATTTACTGAGTAGACTTAGAAAAAAACAAAGAAAAATATAAATAGAACTGGAGGTCTAATCGAACACGCAAGTTAAGCAACGTCAACCTTAGATGTCCATTATTTATTTTGAGCTCCTCCGTGCATCGGAGGGCACGTTAAGCCGTCGGTCCCGGCTGTTGTAGAAAAATTCGGTCTCTGTCATTTATACATATACGAAGAAGTATAAAAATAATTATTTCGTATATAAAATATTCGTATAAAAATTATTACAAAAAATAAGTATATTCCGTATAGAACTTTGTGTAAGAAATTAAGTAAAATATTCCTGTAATAACTTAAATAAAAGCTATTTTTTTAAATTATTTATATAAAAATATTTTATAAAAATAATATAATGGTTGTCTAAAACTTTGCAACACAGAATACTTTAGTCACAATTATTTTTATGTCAGCACAATTTATAAATTTAATATTTCTACAGTATTCGGTCACATAAAAGTCACTAATAAAAATGCATACCCTTAAATGTAAACTTAAAATAATTGTAACATACTATTTAAAACGGCTCAATTGAATCTCATGAAAAAAATAATTATTTATACTCGTAAATGTCACAAGAACAACTAGTTTAGTGAAATGATAAAATAGATAGTTTACCGACGCTATGAGTACTTTCAATCCCCTCAGCTAACCTAGAAGAAATTAACACTTGAAGGAAACACAACTGCTACCCAAGTATAGACGTAATACAGAATTTCGGTAGGGTTGCAACTGCGTCATAATGGGGTTAGGTTAGGTTAGGTTAGATTAGGGTTAGCTTGTGTTCACCAATCAACTTGATTTTGGAAAGAGAGATTGTTAGCAATGAAGCGGATAGCGGCTTAGGCGGCGATGGAATAAAAAAAGGAATCGAGTAAATTGGTCTATTGCGATCGCAACACGGTAGAAAAGGGCTACGTCGCATCCTCGCAGTAGGTTATATTGTTGAAAGTTGAACTATACTAAACATGAGTATAGAGGGCGCTGTATCGTTTATCGTATCAAGTTAGCCGACAGAAGGCATGTGGTAACAGTGATGTAAGGTAACCACACCCTTAACAAAAGCAATCACTTCATCATCATCATCATCATCAGGTCATTTTAGTCTCCACTACAGGAGCACGACCCTCTCGTCCGTCCCTGGCAGAAGGAGGATTTGGCCTACACTCCCCACGCTGGCCAGACGGGTTGGGGAGGCATTATTATAAAATAAAATCACTTCATCGATCGGCTTTTAATGTGTAAAAACATAACCTAACCGAACCGGAGCATTTCATATTTTTTATCATTTCAGTAAACCACTATTGGAATTGTAATCATTATCTCTGATTTTACCATAATCCCTGAGACATACAGACATTCAAACACTTTTGTAAAGAAACACAACTATCCGTGTAGATTATATCAAATATTCAAACCTGGAGCCCTACCGCCGACGCTGAAGCCGATTCCCACCGAATAGTTTAATTGCTAAAAATAGTTTTATGTTTTAAGTTCTTGACAAACATTTTAGCCTTACCGATAGAAAGTCTGGGATTCTACCAGCTAAATTAAACACAGTTACCAATAATCTAAGCTAAAATCAGGGGCGCAGCTATCATTGTATCAGCCGTATCAATGATACGGGGCCCCCGAGATACAAGGGCCCCGCCGATGTTGTGGGTTCGAGTAGATAGAAGATTCTCCGGCCCTGACGTCTTTGTCAAGAAAGGCCCCCGACAAATTTTGATACAGGGATAAAATTCGATAGGGTCCGACTAGCGTAAGCTACGCCACTAGCTAAAATGTAATTTTTGCATTCAAAAAATCAGCTGGAAATCAGCTTCAGATTAGGCGGTAGACCTGTATGCACAAGTAAGATGTAAACATTTTAATTTATGAGATGTGACAAATAAAACTCATCTCGCCCGCGCGGAGACACACTCAACCAAGTTTCCACAAAAACTTATTTAAAATTCATATTAAAATTAATAATCTATTTCACATAAACTACAACATTCTTAAAATTCTATCGTCTAAAAAGCATGCATAATTTTCATAGTATTGATATATTAATGCATTGATATATTATTCTATGTAGCATCAACGATCCGAAAGAGAGCCGAAAAGGTCTTACCAGCTACACATTTATCTAATTACGATTTAAATCTAATGAATGACACAAACGTCCAAATACACCTTTACAACATTTTTTCCAATGTCAATACCATTTTTGTCAATGGTCAATACCGAAATGCTAGAAGATAATCATAATTTAGGTTAGGTTATGCTATATCTATAGAAATTCATAAAAGGATATTATTATATTACGAATGATAAATAGATTAATATCGATAAATGCACAAGTTTTAAATTAGAACTACAGTACGGTGGTGTGGTTAAAAAAATTGTAAACAGACCACAGAGGCGTGAACCACGTTGTGTGGATCAACGTTGTGGTTGACAATACACGGTTGATAATATAAATGCTTTTGACTTTACTTTTAAAAAAACTGGTTTTTGTAAAGTCGGTATACGGACGATAATTTTACGTGATAACGTCATAAGAAAACATCGGCCGATGGAGTGGAAGAGAGATAGACGCGTCACAAGCCGAAAGTTCAGCCTGATCGTGCCTCTCTATCGCTTGTTCCGCGCTCTCGCTTGCCGCTCGGCTCAGGCGGAACGTGACAATGAGTCATGCTTTTCGGTGCATGCAACCGGCATTCATCGTTTTATAAATCACGTCAAAAAAATGCGGTATCTACATAAAACAATACATCAATGTACAAATAAGTCTCCTAGAGATACAAGTAGATGCTTTTACGCTAGTCTTAATCCTAAAAACAATGGCTCGGATCATTAAGTTAGTCTTTAAGTTGATATAAAATGCAATATTCTACAAACTTACATTTTAAAATAATTGTTATTGCTTTTAAAAATACTTAGTGAACACTAAGTTACATGAGATTCACTTATATTAAGTCTTTTATGTCGGTCTATACAGAAAACGATCTCTCAAAATGTACTTTGGCAAAAAATATATATTTCTGTCATGGTGGCATTGATTTATAATTCTTTATTAGAAGACTTGACCCACACTATTCCAGAACTTGCTTTTACCATAGTCTCACCTTTAAAGTATAAAGGTGCTCCTACACTAGTAATATATAACGTTATGTAACATTTTGTAACATTGAATTTCGAAGCCAAAATAATAACAAAATGAAATGTTTTTAAATGTTTATATTTAAGTTGTGATACAACGTTTCAATACATCAAATTTTGTTGTTATTTTTGCTTCTTTATTGAATGTCACTGTCAATTTGTTATAAAAACGTTAAATAACACCTGTGTGGGAGCGCGTTTAGGTAACCAAAACGGTGCAGATACTCCTTAGAACGAGTAAAATAAACGACTTTGTATATCTTTCTCAAATTATACATAACCTTTTTAATTGGAACGCCCAAACAGTGATTTAACATAACATAAAGTTGGAAAGCATCAAGTGAATCACATGGACTGAGGCGGCTAGAGGTATCTAGGCTACTTTAAATCTGAGGCACTTTATATGCGAGACTATAAAACTGTTCTAGAACAAAATGAGATGCTTCTGTAACAGTATGTTGTCTACAAACATCAGTCAGTTAGATGTACCATTCTTACGCAAAATAAAAATTACGCATCATATGTAATTATATTTCTGCCTAGTTATTATTATTTTTTTTGCATGAGAGAGCAGTGTGAAGAAAAGTAGGAGGCAAATTTCAAGAGGTCATTCAAAATCGGGTCTGTATTGAACGAAAAATATAAAAATGCAATTGAGAAATTACATGCATCAAATTAAATATATTCTAATAAAAATCATATATTCTACACCATATAACCATAAATAAATGCATCAGTAAGTGACGTTATATGGTTATCATTTCAATTGCACTGTTTTTATTCAAATTCTTTAGACTACTAAAACTATGTTAAAATGTTTTTTATGGAAATAAACATTTTAATGACATTTTTATTTCTTACACCACTGGCGTGGAAATCAAGTACTCACCTGATAGTAAGCAGTCATATAAATAACCAAACATTTCACTGATTACTCCCAAATTCACCTCCTACTTTGTCATCACCTGTATATGATAAAAACGTGTCGTATATGGATGATGTCGACTGTAATGTGTGTGTAACGTGCTACTCGATCATCAGCTCGAAGTGGACGACGCCCAGCCTCTCCCTCCTGTCATACTTGATGTTCCTGGCCCAGGCGCGACACTCGATATTTATCACTATACCAGCTGGAAAATAACTTACATTAGCACAAGCACTATTTAATATATTTATTTGATGAGGACCCCGGTGGTCGAATGGCTAACCATGTCCACTTTGACTCCGGGGTCGCGGGTTCGATCCCTGCACAAGGCAAATATTTGTGTGCATGAACATGTCTGTTTGTCTTGGTCTGGATGTTTTCTATGTATAATATGTATGTATTTTCCAAAAAAGAATGTATTCAAAGTCAAAGTCAAAGTCAAAGTCAAAATTCTTTATTCTGTGGGCCCTCGCGGGCACTTAGACACGTCTTTTACAATTAGGTATATTTTTTATCTACCAGCATTTCGGAATGACCATTGACGAGAAGAAATGCCGAAAGAAACTCTGTCAATATAGGTCTTTTTTTTTAAATAGCCATACAATATTATCATAATACAATAAAAAGAATGTCAATGTACAATAAAAAAAATGGTATGTCAACCAAAATAAGAGAGAAAATAAAAAATAAAAAAATAAGTAAAATAAAATAGTAAAAAAAATAAAAATATAAAAAATCATAGTATAGAGTGTATATACATATTGTATAAAGTCTAAATATGTATATCCACAATACTACTTGTAAAGATAAGACGCCTGTGCTTCACATCCTGTGCCGAGAATTTGCCATACATTTTTATCATTAAGGTAATCGTCGGTCCTGTAGTAAGCCTTTTTACATAAGGTGGTCTTAATAAGCTGTTTGAATTTAGTGTCGGGTAAAATCAGGACCGACTC
The DNA here is from genome assembly GCA_937001555.2 of Hypsopygia costalis. Classification (NCBI taxonomy): domain Eukaryota; kingdom Metazoa; phylum Arthropoda; class Insecta; order Lepidoptera; family Pyralidae; genus Hypsopygia; species Hypsopygia costalis. The sequence goes on along the minus strand of OW443327.2, from coordinate 31,534,947 downwards.
CGGCAACTTATTGTAGTAGCGGATGCAGTTTACGACAAACGAATTATTGACCTTCCCCAGTCTATGTTTTGGAATAACCAATATTTAAGTATAATATCAGTTATCTAGTACCCATAGCACAAGCTTAGCGCTTAATTTGGGACTAGATGGCGCTGTGTAAATTGTCATGAAATATTTATTATTATTTACTATTACAATTTCATCGTTGTATCTGTAATCAAACCTTGCAAGTTAATTTGACCCCCACTCGTTTGGTTCTCGTGACAATGCACGATTAAATAAATAAGTATTCCTGGACAAATAAATAGTCTCAAACTATGCAGAGCTTGTACTATGGGTACTAGATTACTGATATTATACTTCAATACATTTTGTTTTTTGCAAATACATACATATTAATACGTAGAAAACACCCACAGCAAGACAAACAGACATGTTCATGTAGACAAATATTACATACATTTAATAAATAATAGAATAATAAAGAAGAAGAATACAATAAACATTGTGCAAATTAAGGGTCCGTTCACACAGACCGGCTCGGAGAGGAGAGCAGATTTTGGTGGCGTCTAAAATTGAGTTTTGGGTCATTGGTATAAGGTTTATTTTTCAAATTCAGTTCTTTTGTTATATGAAATGCACGAGAGCCGATGTGAATTTTTAAAGTAAACCTTATACCAATGATACAAAGCTCTATTTTAAACGCATTCGAAAATCTCTAACGGACCCTAATAAAATTATATCGCCCAAGGGTTCAAATCAGGATTCGGCAAAGAACCTTCTCAGTGCTGATTTAAAAGTTAAAACGCGTCCAAGTGCCCACAAGGGCCCAGCAGCAACAAAGGATTTATTTTTTATACTACGTCGGGTGGTAGACAAGCATACGGCCCGCCTGATGTGGTGAGATTGCCGTAGCCATATCAATGCCCGCAATATAAAATATCACACGCGCGCCGCCGCACCCGCTGCCAATGCAGCATCTCCTTCCTTTCTGGTGACCTGACTCTCTCGCAGGAACACAACAAGCCTCAAGGGAATTGTTATTTGGCTGCGGTATTCTGTGAGGTGGAGATACATTCCCCAGTCGGGTAGCTTACAATTACGCTCCCTACCTCTCTTTTCGCCAGAGCTTCGTTTGTCAGGCAGCAAGGTACCGCGGGCAGGTGAAGTTGGCTTAGGTTCAAAGATGTTGATGAACCACTTCCCATTTTCATATCATTCATTCCATTCAAGTTTCATTCATTCAATGTTCATTCAATTCAAGTTATACTTACTTCTAGGCCTCGTCAAATGGACAGCCACCAACGGGCTGAGGTACCCCTCAGCGTTTTGGTAAGGGTAGAAGTACCCAGGGAAGCCAGGTTTTGGAAGGTAGTTGATGGGTCCAATGTTCTCCTTATCGGCGGGGGTCTCTCCGTAACACGACACCCACACCTGGATAAATTAATTGCAGTGATTGAGTTTCTTTTTTTTATATCATCATCATCATCATCATCGTCATCAGCCTGTATCTACCCACGGCTAGATATAGGCCTTTCCCAATGCTTTCCACCATATGCGATCCTCCACTTTCCGCATCCAACCGCTACCAGCCACTTTTTTGAGATTGTCGGTCCATCTAGAGAGGGGGCGCCCTACGCTTCGTCGCCCCATACGTGGCCTTTTTTATATAAATAAATAAAAAAATTTGACAATTTACACCGCGCTATCTAGTCGCAAATTAAGTGCAAAGCTTGCACTATGAGTACTAGACAATTGATAAATGTACTTAAATCATTTTTTAGGGTTCCGAACCTCAAAAGGAAAAACGGAACCCTTATAAGATCACTTTGTTGTCCGTCTGTCTGTCTGTCTGTCTGTCTGTCTGTCTGTCTGTCTGTCTGTCTGTCTGTCTGTCTGTCTGTCTGTCTGTCTGTCTGTCTGTCTGTCTGTCTGTCTGTCTGTCTGTCTGTCTGTCTGTCTGTCTGTCTGTCTGTCTGTCTGTCTGTCTGTCTGTCTGTCTGTCTGTCTGTCTGTCTGTCTGTCTGTCTGTCTGTCTGTCTGTCTGTCTGTCTGTCTGTCTGTCTGTCTGTCTGTCTGTCTGTCTGTCTGTCTGTCTGTCTGTCTGTCTGTCTGTCTGTCTGTCTGTCTGTCTGTCTGTCTGTCTGTCTGTCTGTCTGTCTGTCTGTCTGTCTGTCTGTCTGTCTGTCTGTCTGTCTGTCTGTCTGTCTGTCTGTCTGTCTGTCTGTCTGTCTGTCTGTCTGTCTGTCTGTCTGTCTGTCTGTCTGTCTGTCTGTCTGTCTGTCTGTCTGTCTGTCTGTCTGTCTGTCTGTCTGTCTGTCTGTCTGTCTGTCTGTCTGTCTGTCTGTCTGTCTGTCTGTCTGTCTGTCTGTCTGTCTGTCTGTCTGTCTGTCTGTCTGTCTGTCTGTCTGTCTGTCTGTCTGTCTGTCTGTCAAGAATTTCTATGTCGAGAATGCGTGGAGGTATCAAGCTGAAATTTGAACTGTATACTCAGGTCTACGGTCCCATGAAGTTAAAAAAAAATCAAACTTCTAAGTTTACGTAGAAAAAAGTTACGGCCGTTTATTCAGCAAAAAACGCATATTTCGACACACTCAAGGGAATCAAAACCTATAGGGTACTTCCCGTTGACCTAGAACTATGAAATTTGGCAAGTAACATCGTTATAGACTACAAGTACAGGAATAAATCTCAAAACTATACATTTGTAAATAGATCTTAAAAAATAGGGGGTCTATATTTTTTATAGGGTGTCGAAATTTCAAATTGAAACTACTAGTTCAAATGGGGTATCATATGAAAGGGCTTGATGTACACATTGCAAAATATATTTTATTTATTTTTTCGACGCATTATTTCTTATTTATAATGAAAAATATCAAATTTAATAATGATACTACCTACATACGGAACCCTCGGTGGGCGAGTCCGACTCGCACTTGTCCGGTTTTTTTTATAAATAAATACTTGTATACACCCCACATGCTCGTTTGCCCCACTCGCATATCTTTAGACGAGCTCGGTGGTCGAATGGTTAGCAATGGCCACTTTGCCGCAGAGGTCGCGGGTTCGATTCCCGCACAAGACTAACATTTGAGTGCATGAACATGTCTGTTTGTATAGGTCTGGGTGTATTCTATGTATTATATGTATGTATTTACAAAAAAAAATGTATTTAAGTACATTTATCACTTGTCTAGTACCCATAACACAAGCTTGGCGCTTAATTTGGGACTAGGTGGCGCTGTGTTAATTGTCCAGAAATATTTATTATTTATTTATTTATTATTATTATTGACAACAGCCAGCCAACCAGGATAATGGTAACGCCGCGCTCTCAAATTTCGACTCGTAGATAAACTTATTACGATTTTTTTTATACTACGTCGAGTGGCGGACAAGCATACGGCCCACCTGATGTCAACGGTTACCGTAGCCATATTAACGCTCGCAACATGAAATATCGCTCTTCCGCGCCGCCACCCCCGCTGCCACCGCAGCAACTCCATCCTTTCTGGTGACCTCACTCATTAGCAGGAACACAACAAACCTCAAGGGAATTGTTATTTGGCTGCGGTATTCTGTGAGGTACTTCCCCAGTCGGGCAGCTTATAAAATACGCTATGCCCACCTCTCTTTTAAACCATCTCTTTTATCCCACTGCTGGGATCAGGGCCTCCCCTCAATTGAAGGGGTTTAGAGCATACGCCACCACGCTGTCAACTGCGGGTTGGCGGAGGCCAGTGTTTTTAAGCAGCCCATAGGCCACTGACTTGGCTTAACTACTGTAATCTATTGACAACAGCATGCCAGCCAGGATAAACTTACGTAATTCCTATTGATACTGTGTGATATGTTTCTTATATGCCACTGCAATTCGTGCGGCATCTCCCTGGGCAGAGTGTCCGTCTCGTTGTAGAACTCTGGTCGCCAGCCGTATATTCTACAACAAAAATCAAAATATCGTTTAGCATTACGCTGTTCCTTCCAAAAGCTTCTTACTCCTACTAATTTCTACTGTTTAAATTCGTTCAGTTCCAAGACAGCCGTAGTTTTACCCTCGCCACTGCAATGGACTTCACTATTCATTGCCTTTTTTGGTTGTCGCCGCTGTTAGTCCTGACTTCACAGGAGACACAGCGGTGGGAATGTTTGAGAAAATAAAAGTTTAGGTTAGATTGGCGGTAATTGAGTTCAGCCTAGCTTGTAGAAACCATAGAGCTCTGCCGACTAAGCTGAAGATGTTTATCATTAACTTAAAATCTAAGATCTATTTTGGCGATCAAAAAATCCGATGGTAATCGACTTGCGGAGAAACATTTTAACTACTTCACATCAGCTGAACTCACCTATTCAGTTTTAGGAAGATGCAAGGTGAGGATTTGTGGAAGGAGAAGTGGTTCTCCTGGATGCATGGGTCCCAGCTCCGCACGTCCACGTCGCAGACCTTGCCAGGTGGCGGCATCTTGTTGAAGTCGCAATCGAAAATGTTCTGCCCAGCGCCTGCGGTCTGGCCTTTCTTCTTATACACTGAAAACACCACGTTCATCATTGCATTTATCGGCTACATCGATGCTACATAGCGTTTCGACGACTTGCTTCGTTCGATCACATTATCGTCAAAATTTGCCGGCCAGCAATGCGAATGCGACCGGCACTCGGTAAAGGTTTTGGGGTGTAAATGGTTCATCAACCTGTACGTGGTGCACCCTGTTGATTGACAAACGAGACTCTGGAGAAAAGAGAGGTAGATCATAGCGTATTTTTTTAAGTTGTCCGACTCGAAATCGCAGCCAAATGACAATTCCCTTGAGTTCCCTTGAGGGTTGTTATGTTCCTGCGAGTGAGTGAGGTCACCAGAAAGAAAGGACGGAAGGAGTATAGGCTTACAACGGATCGGCGACCCCTTGGTGTTGCTCATTTTCATGGGCGGTGGTGATTGTTTTCCATCTGGTGACCCACATAAATTGACACGCGAAAAGACGCCATCGAGATGCTTTAAAAAAATTGGGTGTGGCAGTGTCATGTCCACGGCCGTTTGTAGTACGTGAATACGTTATATGCACTAAAATTATCTCAAAATGGCAGCGCTTCCCCTCCCCCGCAAGCGATGTTCAATAGTTCTTAGTTAGCGTAATAAATTATTTGTTCCTTCATCTATTCAGCCTGTGATTCAGCGGTGAGATTGAATATTGGATGTAAAGGATAGATTCGAAACTATAACGCTAAACTGTATCCCCCGATTTTATTATCATTAGATTTTTTGGATTGCCCCCGTATGATAGCAAATTTTAAGACGTAGTCACGTCAGCCCCCTTACCACCATCTCTTATTGCGATTCAATAACTGAATAGAATACTTGTTCATGCCAATGAATAAGCGACTCTATTTCAAATACTCAATACTCAATATCTTTATTGCATTTCATATGTAGTACATAGTTATAAGAATGTTTACAGTATGCAGATTATTACCTACATATGAACCCTGTTGGGCATTGCAAAGATGTGTTAGCGGTTTTTGAGGTACGGCAGATGGATTTTGGCGTTTCTCTGATTATTATTTTTTATTAAAAAAAATAATTGACAATTAATCTTATATATATGTAAAGAATGTGTTTGTTATTTATAAATTGCATAGAGTCGCTGATTCATTGGTATGAATAAGCAATCTATTCAGTTATTGAATCGTAATAAGAGTCGGTGGTAAGGGGGTTGAACACTTACCTGAGAGAAATTGAATAAGCTGATCCTCCCAGTACTTATAGCTGTCGTACCCGGTTCCTTTATAGTATATCAGTGTGCTCCTGACGTCCTCTGGCAGAGGCCGGAAGCCAAGACCTGGACTGGTGCCAATGACGCTGTACTCCTGCTGCAGGCGAGGCACGCGAGGGTTGATGTAGTGTTGGAGGAAGGTGGCCATGCAGACCGCAAAGAGGGCTATCAAAACTGCATAGAACACTGCGTAGAATATGAGGAGTTTACCTGGAGGGGAAACGATTTTTAATATTAGTAAGTGTCTCAGACTAGAATAGAATCACTCCGTCTCTTCCCGTGGATGTCGTACTAGGCGACTAAGGGAAATACATTATAAAACATCGATTAGGCCTCCCCAATCCGTCTGGCCAGCGTGGGGAATGTAAGCCAAATCCTCCTTCTGTCTGGGACGGACGAGGGGGTCGTGCTCCTGTAGTGGAGACTAAAATTACCTGATGATGATGAAGTGGCTCACCACCTGCACGTGGTGCACCCTGCTGATTAACGAGATTCCGGTGAAAAGAGGTAGGGTACAGCGTAATTTTAAGCTGCCCGTCCGGAGAAGTACATCCACCTCACATCATCCACCTCACAGAATGTGAGGTGGATGATGTGAGGTGGATGTACTTCTCCTCCTTTTTTGGAGTCGGTTAAAAATAGCTTCAAACACAGAACAAAGACAGTTTTAAAAGCAAATAGTAATACTGTGACAAAGTCTTGCGTAAGAAGTAAGGACTATATAACGTCACTCAATTGTTTTGCCTTCCCGGAACCTCTGAATTTGAACTTTATGATATGGTATTAAAGTTCAAATTGAATTTTAAGTATTACTACGAATCGTTTGTATGAGAGTATAGAAAATTGTTTTTTTTAGACATTTTCAGGCAATTAAACACGCGTCATATAAATTCAAACATGAGAGTACTTATCTATTTGGTCGGTTTGTTTACGTTGACATGATCGACGTGAATAAAAAACTCGCACTCAGCACTCTGACCCATAGATAACAGAAACGACGGACGACCGTTGTTTCTGTTATCTATCAGACCTTAGGCCTTAGGATTTATATTATCCTAAGTTTTAAGATGAAATGATTTTAAGTTGTTATAAAATATTTTATGTTATAACCCCGCCGCCACACTATGCTCCTCGCGCTGCTCATCGCCTTGCTCCTCGCGCTGCCGCGATGTTTCCCTCACTGCCCACACACTGCTCTACTCGCGCAATTATTCGCGACGCTCCGCACTTGGACATTCGCCTTTGCTATACAATGGACGTTGAAGCTGTGGCAGCGTCCGCGATATGCATTTTTATTATAGCGAAACGAAGCTTTCTTTTATGGACTAACGGTCTAAAAGATGCCATCAAACATTTCTTTTTTGCTACCAGCTCTTATAGGGAAATGTTCATGACAGACATGATTTAAAAAAAATGGTTTATAAAATATGACGCGTGTTACGCGTCCGAGCGCTCGATGCGGAATGCGTCCGAGGCGATTGTGTAGCCGCGCTCACTTGCCGGTCCTTTGACTCGCGCCCAAAAAACCGACAAAACAGGGAATGATGGGCAAGACGAAGAGCAAGATGAGCGGCATGACGAGTAACGTGGCCACACTACGTTCCTGCCTACTTCTCTCACTACTTCCCTCGCCACTCGACGAGTGTATGGCAGGGCTATAATAAATAAATTTCGACGGGTTTCCTACTTGAGTGCGACAGCCGTATCATCGACTGTTGTTACTTCGAAAACCTTTCAACAACATTTCTATACTGCGACGACTTGTTAAATCGACGTTTTGTTACTGCGATGTTTCGTTACTTCGAAACATTGTACTGCGAACGATTTTACTACGAAAATATCATTCGACGTCTTGTTACTGCGATATTATGTTATTTCATCATCATCAGGTCATTTTAGTCTCCACTACAGGAGCACGACCCTCTCTCGTCCGTCCAAAAGAGAATGGAGGTTTTGGCCTACACTCCCCACGCTGGCCAGGCGGGTTGGGGAGGCCTGATCGATGTTTTCTAATGTATTTCCCTTAGTCGCCTTGTACGACACCCACGGGAAGAGACGGAGTGATTCTATTCTAGTCTGCCGGAAACCACACGGGCTATTATTACACAATATGTTACTTTGAATACATTTAATTTGAATACAATCTTATTGCGGAAACCTAGTAGGTAAGTACCTGGATTTTCTTTTTCACAGCGTTAGTGTTTAGAACTTTTATCATTAATTTAAAAGCAGAGAGCACCATCTGTCATGAATCATATCAATCGTAATCAGTGTTTATTTAACCGACGGTTAAAAATTTACTTATAAGCTACTCGACTGGGGAATGTACCTCCACCTCACAGAATACCACAGCCAAATAACAATTCCCTTGAGAGTTGTTGTGTTCCTGCAAGTGAGTGAGGTCAACAGAAAGGAAGGCATTACTGCGTTGGCAGCGGGGGTGGCGGCGCGCGGGCGATATTTTATGTTGCGAGCGTTAATATGGCTACGTTAAATGCTTCGCATCAGGCGGGCCGTTTGCTTGTCTGCCACCCGACATAGAATAGAAAAAAAAGAAAAAAAAGTTGTGGAACAAACTCCCTGCCAAGAATTTCCTAAGAGACAGATGCTGACGGCCTCCTTCTACAGTCGCACCGCTCGCCATCGAGAGGGAATTCATCCTCACATATTGGAGCCTAAGTACTGTGCGGTTCCAGAGAAGTTTTCTCCCACATACTATCAAGATGTGCAATGAACTGTCTGTCAAGCTTTTCTCAGGGTCTCCTGCATACTATACTCGTTTGGCCTATTCAATCTGGAGTTCATGGGGTACTGCATGGGGTTCTTTTTTTTTTTATTATTCTACGACGTGTGGCAGACTAGCATACGGCCCGCCTGATGTGAAGCGGTTACCGTAGCCATATTAACGCTCGCAACACATAATATCGCTCGCGCACCACCACCCCCGCTGCCAACGCAGCATCTCCTTCCTTTTGGTGACTTCACTCACTCGCAGGAACACAACAACCCTCAAGGGAATTGTTATTTGGCTGCGGTATTCTGTGAGGTGGAGTTACATTCCCAGGACAGGCAGCTTACAATTACGCTCCCTACCTCTCTTTTCGCCAGAGCTTCGTTTGTCAGTCAGCAGGGTGCACCGCGTGCAGGTAAACTTGGCCATTACAATAATATACCTGCCAAATCCTCAAACAATTGAAAAATTAGTTACGCCCCACACCTAAATGTTTGCATATGGCTTCTGCAAAAGATTTAAGTCACGTTGGCAGTTTGTAAACGCCTAAATAACTTAATCCGGTCAAATAAAGTCCATCCATTATTATAAATGTTATTATGGCTTCCCTGTACATTTTAGTAGCATTTAAGTACCTATTATATATATATATATATCGACGCTTCTGGATACAAAGGTCGTAAAAGCCATTTTGGCTTTTTGGCAAATGGCTTTTACGACCTTTGTATCCGGAAGCGTCAATATGTTACAGTCAATTGTAATAAATTGGTCATTATTTATAATGGCTGGCCAATGTAATAAATTGTCAATTATTAATTATTAAGCTTACTTGGCAGCACATCATTCATCATCTATGTGCTGTTTAATTTGTCCAGAAATATTGATATGTATTAATACTTATAAGTACGAAATAATTATGATCAGCAATGGACAATGTCCTTTATGTGGGCTTTGCTATAATATTATAGAAAAATATACATATATCTATAAGTTTAAAACTCATATTAACTGTTCATAAATTGTTAAATGTACAATGTGAATGTGCTTGCAAATTAATGTGACTACAAACTTAAGGAAGGAGAGAGAAAGAGACAAAAAAAGAAAGCTGAAATCCAGTAAAAGATACAAAAAATTACTGAAAAAAATCGGTTGTCTGTAAAGTCGGTTTACTGACAACAGTTGAACGTGACAATGTCATAAGAAAATACTGATGGAATGTTTGCATTTTTCAAAAGAAAATTGTAATGGAATGCCTCAGAGCGAGGTAACGCCATGTTTTTTTGTGCGTGCAGCCGGCTCCATGGAATTATAAGACGATGTCACGTCAAAAATACAATATAAAAAAATAAAACCTAAAAATATTATAAAAGAGAGTTAAGATGATGAAAAAAAGTCCCGTTGCTTCCCATGATTTTCTCTTTTTTATTTCTTTTTGTTTCAAAGAAAGTTCAAGAGCGTAGATAAAAAAAAAAGTGTAAAGTAGATAAAAAAACAAGGTAAGAGAAAATACAAAAATAATAAAACTCAGTACTATTAATATAAGGAATAAATAAGAAGGAAAAAGATAAAAATAAAGCAAAAAAAAATGCCTCACTGATTTCAATCTTTGTCACAGATGTTTATTATTCATAATATTATGTCTAAATAGTATTTTTACTATTAAAAATATTATAATTTCACTCATTAAAAATATTATAATTTCAGTATTTCATTGTTATATTAATAAAATAGAGTCTAAAAAGATATTTAAGTTTTTGTTTATGTAATTTGCACTTGTATCGCATGTCACAAATTTTGTAACATCCGTCTAAAATTTTGGTTGAATAAAAACAACTAAAAATATAAAATATCCAGAGCATATTTACAATTACCTTAGGCAGATTATTTATATTTCTGATTATCATTACAAATGAATTTGATAATAATTTCAACTCTATACCACACATTCCTGTGGAAAATGCCTAGAAAAATATTGTATGTTTAAAGATTGTATGCCACTGTACTCAAAGAGCAGCAATTCTCTTTTTTTAAACATTACAGAAAATGTGCATGTGATGTGTATAGTTTTTGTTTGTGTAATAAATTATATAAAATCACATTAAATTAGTTTTTATTTATTCATACAACCCTAAAACAAATGAAACATTATCTTAATGTCAAATAAAACGGATCTATTATATACTTTTTTAATATTTATTACAATATACTGCTGATTTTGGGCTCATAAGCCACTGGAACCACGCCCTCATATACAACTTAAGCGAAAGCTATAAAAATTTAAAACTTTTGCTTACATAAACTGACATTTATATGATTTTTTCAATACAAACTTTCACAAAGTTCACTCACCCCATCTTTCAGGTGTTCGCCCTAATATCTCTCCGGTATCCTCATTGTAACAAGCGTTGCCCAATTTTTGACTCCAAACATTCTTCCTCGGCTTCGTTTCTACTTGAAATTCTTGCATAGCAGGATTTCTATACATTTTCTTAATAAATGCTCAAACTATAGCATGAAATAAACTGAATTTATTTTATATCCGACAAGAAAACGGCGTTGTTATGGTGTAGTTTGGGTTTGGTTTGGTATGGTTAATGAACTTTTTTGAATTTCATTTGGTTGACCTTGTTGACATTTATCTTGCCAGTGTAGCCACCCTCGAATTTCTATTTCTACTTCTACCATACTGCTTATGAAAAATTCTTATTTGTTAGGCCTAGACCCAAACTAAGCAAAGCTTGTACCATGGGAACTAGATATTTTTATTACACCACCCATAGAGATTAACAACACCAAGGGGTTGCCGATCCTTCCTTTCTTTCTTTCCGGTGACCTCACTCGCTCGTAGCGACATTACAACCCACAGCGGAATTGTTATTTGGCTGCGGTATTCTGTGCGGTATCTGTATTGGATGTTGACTACATCCAATTATCTTTTTTTTTTTTTGTAAATACTTACATATACTAAATGAAAAACACTCATCAAGACAAACTAGACTAATTAAATACCATTTAAATTATAAATACTATAAATACTACCTGCATCTAATTTTAAGATGTAATATTTGATGCAAACCAATAACGTAAAATGTCTAGATTTTTTTTTTTGTAATATGGATGTTTTGCGTGAAATAAAGATATAGTAAAATAAAATAATAATAATTTGGATTTATAAAAACCATTTTACAGCCTTTATGCCTCATACTATTAATATTATAATAATTATCCTTTTTTTTTATTTTAAAATCAAAAGCACAAATTTATTTGTGTTTTTAGCTATTTATTCCAATTTTTTTTTCATCCACTTTAACGAAAGTCCGAGGTTTGTATGATTTTAACGCTCCAGGCTCTCCACTAATAACATTATTTCAAATCGATGCTGAACTTTATGTTTATTTTTGCCAATCCACTAAGAATTTCTTGCAATCAGTATGATTGTTTCCATCTTTATGAGTTTGATTAGGTGAGAAGTAAAACATATACTAGAATTTTTTGTAAAGGAAAATAATTTTAATTTCATACTCGGGTTCAATTGCCTATTTCATGTACAAAAAAATAAAACAGCCTCAGAAAAACAAATTTCTTTTATTAAACACACAATTTGCACAAAGGGCATAAATTAAATATCTGATATATATTCTTGAAATGGTACAGGTTAAAGTTTTACTAGTATTAAGAAAAAAAAAATGTAGAAATTGAGAATCTAGTCAACATTATAATATCTGTCTTGTTCACATCACAAGAAACACATTTCATTTAAGATCGTAAGTATCGTTTTCTGACTGTAAGAAAATTGAAGGGAAAGAAGAAATCGCTTCAAAGTGTAAATAAAACATCGATACATTGATAACAATATATATCGATTGAGCTCGATATTCATACAAGATAACGCTGGCGCATTTAAAATTATTAAAATTTGTTTATTTTTGTATTTCATAATTTACATATTTAACTTCTCTACTCTCTCTACCGTCCTGAATTTTACCATTTTTACAACCAGTGGGGACCAGTGGGGTTGGTTACGAGAGCTAGATTAGCTCATAGATAATTACCAATAATGTTATCCAAGTTGTATAATAAATTATAATGAAATTATGAGAATCATTCAAAATTTATATTTGATTGTGGCAGAATAATTGTCGATTAAAGAGTCGTCACCAATCAATCTAAGAAAGATAAGAAACTGTCATAACTGTCTAAAATTATATAATGTGTCTGTCGTCTGTCAGTGACTGTCAGTGTCACCGTCACCAACTCTCACGACTGCTCCCTCTTCGTCCTAATTTGCATTTTCATTTCAGGAATTCAGGATATTTATGGTTTCTCTGACAGAATTTTGTGATTATTAATCAGCATTTAATAGTAAATACATAAATAGCCATCTAAATCACACATAATGGCGTCATCTTTAAATAAGATTGTTCTGATTGTTGGATTTATATCTCTGTTCCACTCGGCATTTTCAGCTGCCCAACGTAAGTTCCTTTTATTTCGTAAAGAACTAGGTCAGAGTATCGCCTTATCGAACCTTTCGGTGACATTGATGTTCGTTTGTTTGTTACCTTTTTCTCAAGAACGCGTTAATGTATCAAGTATCAGGGAGACCGCGATTTGCTTGGGTCATTGGAAGGTTTAAAGTTTGTGTAATTAAAAAAAATCTTGTATCTCGACTTGTCCGTAGAACAGAGTTCGATGTGATCACTTAAACTATCTTGACCACATAACAAATATGAATTATTCAGACGTACGTTTTTGGTTTAATCTGATATTACCTCCCCATAAAAACGTACGAAAGTGATCTACCAACAACACAAATCGGATTCTATTCTAAGGATGAGTGTGGCAGGGAGAGAAACCCCAAGCAGATGCACATTGGAAGGTTTAAAGTTTGTGTAAATAAAAAAATCTTGTATCTCGACTTGTCCGTAGAACAGAGTTCAATGTTCAATGCAGATCCCTAGACTTGTGACACAAAATATTAAAATTATAATATATAAAATTAAATATATGAAATATAAACCAAAATTCCCATAATCTGACTAAATTAAATTTTGCCTTGTTAAACCTTGACTGATCAATTTCTAGATGTAAAAACTCAGTCTATTCATTTTCATTGAAATTTGGGATATCCTTGTGGATTCACTTAAACAAGAATTTCTTGTAGTATTGGTATATATTATATCTGTCCCTTCATCTCTTAAAAATCAAGGTTTGAAGGTTAGCCTCACGTAACTTGTAATTTGTGCCCAATAAGTCAGAAGCTAAGTCTGCTGTTGTTTTTAATTTACTAGCCCACTTCCACAAAGTATTATCGAGATAGATTGCATGCCCATCTTTCTGTGAAACTTGTCTTTTTAGTTAGAATTTAATTACAAGCTTGTATGGAGCCCTCAATGCACAAATCAGCCTGGCACATGTCAAAACTCTGAACTGCCTCCAATTATGCATAAACATAATATAAACATGTTTATCAAAGATATATTGTTTGTTTTCTAGATCGCTCATATCTTCGAATCACATCCCAGGAATTCACAACACTGCCCTTAGATGTGAGTATGTTCAAATTGGAATGTCTTTATTTGCCACGGAGCCACAGCATAGTAATACAACTAGCACTTCTAGCCCAAATCCACCTAAATCGGCGCACGCACACAGCCACGCGTCTTTTATACGACCGTTCAGGAAGTTTTGGTGCGCGGCGCACCAAAACTTCCTGAGTTAAAGTACTGTTTGTATTACTATGCTGTGACGGAACCTTTATGGATACTTACCCGCTCTTTTGCCCCCCACGTTGAGCCCCCCGCGCCCCCCCCCCCCCCCCCCCGCGCAAAAACGCGGCGGAACTATGCCCATTTGTTTTTTGTTCCTACCTGCCCGGCGCCGCGGGTGGTCGGGGCCCCATAAAAACGGTCATTGAGACGCAACTTTGTTATTGAGTGCCTACAAGTGGTGTTTTTTACGTTTACTAAGAACAGCACTATACAATGCCGTCTTTTGTTGTTCAACACTCGACTATAGTGTAGAATTACGATGGTCTAAACATTCTCAAGTGGTGTTTCATAGCCCTACTTGTATTCCAAAAAATACCTTATGAACTAAGGCGATAACGTATAGTTTTTTATTTAAAAATACGCTAGGGAGATAAAACCCGATGTTAATAAACAAAAACCTACACTTACCTAAACAAAATAAGTTTTTAAAGCACTTGACACCGGCCCGAACATCTGGCGCCGTTAAGGCGAGTCTCTTAAACCCCTTTTTTTATTTTTTTTTCCATTGAGTTTATGATTCTTTGGCCTTAATCCGATAGCTAATATGGCGGAGAAACGAAAAAAACATAAACAAATGGGCCTGAATGTATGACAGATGAGTATTGTTCAATCTGCCCAAAACTGAACGCCAAACTGCAAATGTCGACCGTAGGTCGACACGGGCAATTCAAGCGTTTCAAGGTCGTGACGTCACTTGTCGACCGTAGGTCGACACGGGCAATTCAGCGGTTACACACTAGACAAATGAAGCTACGAAATAAAGTGAAATTTTGTATATTCAAAATTAAACCTGAGGGCCAATTCTCGTATTTTTTCTACGATCGCAAATTGAAAGTTGACCTAATCGAGATTGAATTGTGAATTGACTAAAATTATTATACTTGATTTTATTGATTAATTATTATCAATTCTTTTAGTTGGCAATGTAACAATCTTAGTTTGTTTAATTCTCAGTCATATTCCGATATAATCCCACTTAAATTAAACATTGAAGTTACATAATGTGATAAGAGAATACCAAATTTGACATTTGTGAGATCGAGACTGGATCGGAACTGAATTTTGACTACATTTTAATTACAAGAATTGCCCCTCTGTTCTCACATTGGTTGGTTAAAATATCAGGAACAAAGAAACAAGAATAGAAACAGAATCTAATAGTGTGATTCTAAGGATTTAAAAAAATTACATTATGACAATGCACGGTTACCTAAGTGCCATCATTTGTATCCAATATGGTGATTGGCGCAAAATAGTGATTTATTATTTCCACATTAACCCTTATGACAGGGATATCAAAAGAGAAAAGAAGATTTGATGAGTGGAGCGGTTTTTAAACAACTAAAATAGTTTGTTGATTTTTTAAATCTTGTTTACAGATTGTTGTCCAAGCTGTGGCCAGCTTATTTGCAGTAATGTGGGGAGTATTGAATGTAGCAGGGAACTTAAGAGAGATACGGGCAGCAGCAGAGCTTAACGCAGTGCGGTGGGAGACACAGAGGAACCTGCCTTCCTTTTACACTTTCAACCACCGAGGGAAGTCGCTAGCCTACGATTTGTCATGGTTTGCAAAAAATAAAACAAAATTTCTGGACAGCCATAGTAAAGAAGATTAGCTTCACCACTTGTTTCATGTTATTAGCATTATAAAAGGACTCCAAAGTGCCTAACATCATCTCTTCTACTATCACATTGCCAAGAGGGGAAGTCAAATTTCAAAAGCTTCCTACTCTACTAATTTCTTCTGATTAATTTGCTTGCGAGTTACAAAGCAGCTATATATATATATCACTACATAGTATAAAACAAAGTCGCTTTCTCTGTCCCTATGTCCCCATGTATGCTTAAATCTTTGAAACTACGCAACGGATTATGATGCGGTTTTTTTTAATAGATAGAGTGATTCAACTGGAAAGTTTATATGTATAATATATGCATAACATAGTAGAAAAACACTGATAATTTAGAGGTTTCTAATGTGATGTCGTAAATAAACACATTTTTTTGCTCTTTCATTGCAAACGCTGGCTGAACCCAACGAGATAGATCAAAATAATGTAGTACAGTATTGTTCACCTTAAAATGGTCTACAAAAAAGTCCGCGATGGTATATGTCATAACCGTTATTTTATCCTTTGCTTTTTACAAGAAATAATGCCTTATTTACGAAGCGATTTTAAGCAATACAGAATTAATCCTTATCCAATTAAGTACCTTAAATACATTGCGCATTTAATATAGATCAATATGGCCCTTCACAGCATGTAATTTAAATGAATAGTTTAGAAGATATTACACATTTAAAATGCAGGGACATAACGGCTGTGGCGGTACCGGCCGCGGAGCCGGCGGCGTGTGCCTATAACTGGGGAAGGACTGGATAGGACAAAGCGCAAAGACCTTCTGTAGTACATTTAGTATCAGCATTGCACCCGTGCGAAGCCGGGGCGGGTCGCTAGTATAGTATAAATTAATTAATTAAATAAATTAAACGGGTCACTAGTTTCGATCTCAAAAGGAGACCTTCATCAGGGCGAATGTCCAGACACGTCCACTGGTCAGGGTAGTGGGGGGTTGGTGCGTTGATTGGTGGAGCACTGCCCTCGACGATGACGTAGTGGTAGCCGGTGGATCCACTTCTTCTATCTCTTCGGGAGCGTGGTCATCTAGTGCGCTTACCATGTGGTGCTAAAAACTGAGAGTATCAGCATTGGCGACTGTATCGTGACTCTCTTTAGACAAACTGGAGCACTGGTTTCCAGGCCATTGGCAGTTAGAAATGGCACTTAGAAATTGTCATTAAATAGTCTGCTTTCCCGACAAAAAGACGTGAGTGACCCGTTTAATTTATTTAATTAATTTAGTATAATGTCTCACGTGAGTTTTAATAATAATAGTATATAGTTTTAATCCCTGGAACTGCAGTGGACTTATTATCTTTTTGGTCATTGCCACTGTTAATCCTGGCCACCCAGGAGACATCTATGGTTGCATATAGATGTTTTTATTATATAACCTAAGCATATAAGTCACACTAACTATAGAATTGATCAATACCTAATTGACAAATTTGATGGAATTAATTAACATAGTCATGATTGTAATAAATAGCAATATCCGAATACTTGATACTAAATCTATATATGCAAATTGTGTCGTAATTGTTGTATGTGATTATTTTGAGAAAAAACATAAAAGACCCAAGTACATATTATATAAATAAGATATTGGCAAATTTCTTTGAAGCAGTTATTCTTCTCCAATGGTCAATTCCGAAATGCTAGTATATAAAAAATGACAAATAAGAAGAATATTACATAATAATTATAAAAAGTGTAAGATCTGTTGAAGTGCCCACAAGCACTCAATGACAGAATAAATCATTTAATTTCACTGACTTATAACTTAATTATTGAAATTTAGATTCCAATTTCATACAAATAAAATATCAATGCCTAACATATTATTGTAAATTATAATGCAGCTGTTATGAGATGATGGTACGCCTTGCAAGTCTCAAAAACATGGTCTTTTTTGTGTGAGATGATTCACGAACAAAGTGTGTTAAGCTGGAAATACACATGCCTGTATCTTGCACAGAAACATACCAGCTCTTTGCACGTTTTTATGTTACGAGCACTCGTCTGAATAGCACCTAAGGATGCTTACATAAAGAGCCCGATTATCCGCTTACAAGTCAATATGCCCAACCCCTCGATTACTATGCTCGCTTCGGTCAATTATTAAACATTTTCCTAGGTACGTGTGAATTCAAAGCAAATTGTACTTCATTGTCTTCATTCCATACACTTAATTTAACATACCGGGAGCCGCTACCGGTATCCCGTCGTATGTAAGCACCCTTACAATATTGCAGCAGTTGTTCATTGTTATTTGATGTTATCATCATGCATGAGCTTTATTTATAGCGACATAGTGAAGTCTTGAATTTGAAAGATTTTTTTTAGTTTTTTTATTTAGTAATAATATGTTTATTGTATTTGTAGTTTGTTATGTAGAATAATTTTAAGTTATTTTGTATACTTTCTTTTGTTAATAAGTAATTGTATAGTAGTATGTGTCTATGTGTGTATATAGATAGCACAGTGTGTAGTAGGTACAGTTTTGATAAGATTACAAGCATAATCTTGCAGTCTACTCTTGTAACGGCTAAAGGACTGGCCAACCAACAATATTTTCTGTAAAATCATGTTTATATTTTTTCTTCACAATAGGTTTGTGAAATTATTGTGTAATTTGTTTGAATCGTTGTGTATTTAGCAAATAATATTTTTTTCACTTGAGATGTGCTTGTTCCACAGCAGGGACCGCTTTAAGCGATCTTAGCATAACGACACAAAACTCTCTCAGAAGCGTTTGTATAAATGAATAATAATAAATATCCCTGGACAAATTACACACGGCCATTTAGTCCTAAACTAAGCAAAGCTTGTACTATGGGTACTAAATAACTGATATTATAGGTATTTAAATATATTTTTTTTCAATACATACCTTATAATACCTAAAAACACACAGACCAAGACAAACAGATATGTTCATGCACCCGAATATTTGTATTTGTATTATGCGGGGATCAAACCCGCAACCGCGGAGTTGAAATGGCCATTGCTAACCATTTGAGCACTGAGCTCATCGTCGGAATGAGTATATTGTTTTCAAATGTTTGCATCTTTCATATTATTATAAATGTTAAAACATTTTGTTACAGCATAAGTGACGATAGCGATGAAATGTAGGCACGTCTGGAATTCCTGAATTGCAGCATTTAACATCAAGTACTAAGATGTAATTCGACAATGTGATAACTATTAGTTGATCAAT
Source organism: Hypsopygia costalis (assembly GCA_937001555.2). Taxonomy (NCBI): domain Eukaryota; kingdom Metazoa; phylum Arthropoda; class Insecta; order Lepidoptera; family Pyralidae; genus Hypsopygia; species Hypsopygia costalis. The sequence goes on along the minus strand of OW443327.2, from coordinate 31,515,826 downwards.
TTTTTTTTTACTTCAAGACTGTATTTTATTTAAATGATAAATAAACTTTCATAATTTAAAAAATCTAAAGTACATCTGCTAAGTATTTTTTTTTATTCGGTTTTATTTGTAATCGAGTTCTACGTTTTAGTGACATGAAGGTCTTTCGAAATGAAAGTTGATTTAAGTTTGCAAGTGAAATTGGTATTCAGTTATCTCCATATAGCTTCAAAATAAGTATGTATAATAAAGTAGTCTGCTTTGAATTCTCTACATGACAGCTGTCTGTAAGGACGGTAATTGGGCTCTTTATGCAAGCACCTATAGCCCTTTCACAATCCACTGTACAAAAAGACACTTTTCCGGTATCCAAATGGATACAGTGGAGCGTGAACTGTGAATGTCTTAAAATGAACTTGACAGAAACAGTGTAATGTAAATAAATTTTAAATTAAGAAAGCAGAAACCTATGTTATATATTAAGTGGTCAAATGTTATTATTTATTGAATAAATAAACAGGTGTATGTGTAGTTTATACTTTATTTTGCATTTTAATTTCTGGCCCTCACCACACGACATTTAAAATTATTGTCATTTTTAATTTTTTTTTTTGTATACAACATGTATACTATTATTACTATTATATAAAGCTGAGCAGTTTATTTGAACATATAAATCTCGGAAACTACCAAGCTGATTTGAAAATCGTTTTGCCTCTTCACAATATGATCAGATGCCAGAAGGTCGGGAGAAACCACGGAGCACAGGTTAGTCACATATACATATACCTAAATGAATTTATATATTTTTAAACAACATTATGTCCCTGTTAACATTTCAAATTAAATATTACAAGAGTCTGCTTCTCCGTTTAATGACATCATCATAAATTTATACCATGTGGTCTATATTGCTTACAGTAAATATAATTCTACTTGCAATAAATGGTATGAGTTTGATAACTTGACAGTAAACAACATCTTATATCTTTAGACACTACATGAAATAATACAATTGTTACTGAAACACCATGTTACATGATACGTCACACAAAATACAGTGTGCTAAATTGAAATGGGGCAGCAAAAGAAGCCGAGCGTTATATTTACAAGATAACTGTTAAGATAGCTATCATTGCTACTCTACATTGCTTTAATTTAGCAACCTAGAAGCATAATTTGCAGTGAATTTGCAGACAGGGGCGGCGGCTTTTAGAAAACCTCATGGGTGCTCATGCTCATTTGATGAGTCGAAAAAATGGCGAAGTGTGAGAAGAGAAATGACCGACAAATAAATGATGGCTTTTCTCAGGGCTGCTCGGCACCCACTGCTTATTTCTCGTGGGTGTTTGAGCCCTCGAGCACCCACGGAGTCGGCGCCCCTGCTTGCAGAACAATATCAGTTGTTGGCATTAATGTTACCATAATAGGGTAACAAAGAGTCATATGTACATAATTATTACAAATTTATGTTTGCTTAAATTTTGTCAACCTAGCAAGCTGTAGCCTGTTTACTGTTGCCATATAGACGCTGGCAATTCAATGAAAATCGCTTGCGCACTTACAGCCCGGCCAGCATCTCCTTGCATCTGGTGACCTCGCTCACTCACTTTTATACAATTTAAGACTATACAGATAAGTTGCTGAAAGTAACATAGTATAGTTCATGCCAAATAGTTGTGTGGCGAGGGCCAGCAACAAGTCGGAGATACACATATTGTCAGCATAAACTGAAACCTTAGACTATTACAACTATCGACCTCCTCTGAAGCCGCCTCGACCGCCACCACCTCGGTTAAATCCACCTCCACCGCCTCTATTGTAACCACCTCCGCCGCCTCTATTGAATCCACCTCCGCCTCTATTGAAACCGCCTCCGCCGCCTCTATTGAATCCACCTCCGCCGCCTCTATTGAATCCACCTCCGCCTCCTCTGCCAAACCCACCTCCGCCACCGCCGCGACCTCGTCCACCACGTCCTCCGCGACCGCCGCCTCCTCGCTTAGCACCAGGAGGCTGCGGCAGAAACCTCTTCAACGGCAACAACTTAGCCGGATCAATGAAAAACTGTTGCCCATCTTTGAAACTCTTCGCCCTTATGTTCTCACCGAGCTTCACTGATACATAATAATCCCGCAAATTACCAAATATTTCGTCAATTTTCCCAATCTGCTCCTTATTTTCCAAATAAATAGGCGCGTTGAAATAAGGCACATCTTCAATGTCCACCTTGCATACTAAATCATCCTGTACAGTCCACCCGTAGTGGCCCAGTGGTATCACTGTTTCAGGCGGTCCCATGTCCTGCTGTTGCCTGAAGCCGCCACCACCACCTCCGCGTCCCCGGCCGCCACCGCCAAATCCGCGGCCGCGACCACCACGTCCACCACCACCTCCTCTTCCGCGAAACGACATTTTATTATTACAATTAAAGAGATTTTCAATAAAATACTTGTTTATAAATATAACCTCAAAATTCCGGTATGTAGAATGGAGGCATGTGTGAAATTTGAACAGAGTTGCCAGTACTAGTTTATCAAATTCCCCAATAATCCAACTCGAATACCCCAAGTTTAGGTCAAAAATCTTTTGATTTCTCACAAATTCCCCGAGAAACTATTTGAAGAAATGAGACAAGTTTAAGCCATTATTATTTAGCAGTTAATTTTATAGCTGATAATTATGTTTAGTCCGTTCACAAAAGATTTAATTAAGAGAATTTCCAAAATCATAGACAACAGACAAACAAGGAGCAAAAAAGGACAAATTATTATATAATATATTATGTTATATATTTATTTTTGTGTTTTTTGTTATAGTAGCCACGATATTACATAGCCGGTGAAAATTTCAAGTGTCTACTAGCTATTACGGTTCAAAAGATAGAGCCCAGTGACTGACGGTCGGTCCTCGAACAGACCGCCAGCGGAATCTCAATAATACCACAGTAAAGCGACCCGATTTTTTTTACCCGTTCTTGTTTTTCCCAGACGCGGTCTATCTGTGTTCAGTGGCCGCGGTGTGGTAGAATCTAGACATGAGGCTCAAAAAATCTAGTTTCCAGAGCCGATAAGCGAATTTATAAAATGCTAATTTTCCAATCGCTTTGCGCTCATTCATTCATTCATTCGCTACCTGCCCTGCATGAAAATTGATTGAAAACGTCGAAATTTCACCGTTGTCTCCGTTGCTTAGAGGCATGTATTTTAATAATAATCAATGTATCGAGTGTGAATACTGTGAATTAAACTTTTAACAAAATTTTATAAAATTAAGGTAACTTTGTGCTTGCGTGTCGTTTGAAGTAGAGTTGTGTGAGTTACAATGGCGACAGTGGAAGAAGAAATTCGAGATCTGAAAGAAAAAAACAACGAACTGGTGCAAAAAGTGCAATATTGGAAAGTTGCAGCATCTACTAGGGATAATGAGAAACTTGAGTTGATGAAAGAAATCAATGAACTAAGGCTCAAATTAGGCGTAAGTACAAGGTTAAGCAATTAAATTGTCTTCAGAAAATAGGCTCAATAAACTGTTACCTAATGTAACATTGTGATTCTAGCATTTCCTTACGCAATTCTAGTTTTAAACGCAAAAACGGCTCCTGTTTCTCATTCACAATGGTTCACATTATCGCCATATCACCATCTGGGTAGACTTAATTCCTCCCTACCCATAATTACTGTTCAAAAGCTCTTCTATCTGAGCTACTACATATGTAAATATCTTGACAAAATGATCAGTTATCAAAAAAACAAGCAATATGCTAACTAAATATTTAGCTTACTCTGTAAAATTGATTTTAAACAGTTGTGACTATAACTTCTCAAGTTAATGCTATGGGCTAATGTTTTTTGTATACCTCTTGTTGCACCCTCAGGATAGCAGACGTTATATACATATATCAAATCAAGTAATCTTTATTGTGGATCATAGGTATACAATGTATCTCAAAAATATTCTATTACAACTTTTAAACGCTATATCCTTCTTCTAGGGTTTACGATGTTTGTTAATTAATTTATTATAAATTAATAAATATTCCTGGACAAATTACACACTGCCATCTTAGTCCTAAGCTAACCAAAGCTTGTACTATGGGTACTAGAATAACTATATAATACTTAAATACTTTTTTGCTCATGCTGTGATCTTCTGTGAGGTAAAGGTACTTCTCCATTCAGGCAGGTTATATTTATGCTGTGTCCTACCTCTCTTTTGCCAGGGCCTTGTTAATTGATTAGCCAGATACGCCACATGTAGGTGAGGTTGGCTTTGGCTCGAAGATGATGTTAACTCACTTAATCTCACAAATCATCAGCTCTTCAATTTTATGGTTAATATTATTGGTGGGATCGATTTGAAATTCATGAAAAGAACATGGTAATCCTGGTCTGAGCTGCAGCATGTTCAGGAACCTACAGAACATCCAACTTATAACTGACCGAAGGTCATAACTGCAGTACCCACCTTACCTTTAATTTTGAAACAACACATATTTATTACAATATATATATATTTTTAAATTAATTTCTATAGAGAATGATAATGACTACAAAATATATAATGATTTTTTTAATATTGTCACCTTACCTTTAATTTTGAATACAACACATATTATTATGATATCATTTTTTTTTAAATTAATTTCTATAGAGATTAGGACCACAAAATATATAATGAAATTTTTAATATGGTAAATACATATTTTATTAAATCTTAAAAATAAGGTAGGTAATACTGCATTTCAGACCTTTGACACCTATCATGTCTGGGCTTATTGTACTAATTTCAATGAATATGATCTAGAATTCTAGATAAATATTGATCAGGGTCCATTAGGCTTGCCAGATGGCCGGGAAATCCGGGATTGTCCCGGAATTTTGCGTCTTGTCCCGTGTCCAGTAATTAGACCTTATTGTCCCGGATTCCAAAAACCTACTAGTTTAGTAACAAAATAAACTGTACGAATGACACGACTGGCCTGCCTGTGAAAATAAATTGCATTTTCCTTTTCAAATACAAATATAAATCATTTGAAAATTAAAAAAAAAACAAGATACTTTTTACTATGGCCATGACTTGACACCGTTGTCCTAGAATTGTCCCGGATTTGATAAATTTCTATCTGGCAACCCTAGGGTCCATGGTGGATCAACAAAAATTTTTTTCTTAGGAGGCCTAATATATTTTTTTTATTTACACTTGTAGAGACTTAGAAGTGGTGGAGCAGCTCAAGCACGTAAATTAGATGCAGCATTACAGTCAGCTAGTGAAGAAGCCCTGTCACACCTTGTGCAGGCTTCAAGTGCTGTTGCCCGGATGCTGGAACTGGCTAAAACGTACATGCAAGACAGACAGGACCTTGATAATGTGTCGCCAAGGTGGAGTGCTATTGGGGGTACTCCAAAGACTGACAGAATTCACAGAGTTCCTCCCATGATGATGGGAGGACAATCTATACAACCAGTAGTTTCATTAAGTCGGACTATACTGAATGCTAGCAATTCATGTAAGTATGATTGTTATTTTTAATGTATTTTTCAGCTGTTCAAGGACTATCCCAATCTGACTCGTACTGATGACTGTAATGTCTTCGGTGTAGTGTCTGGTTAACGGAGCTCAACAATCACACAAGCAGCTAATGTTAGCGGTAGGTGCATGTACATGCATAGGAGCTTGCCTTCCAGTAAGCTTTTGAAATAATGCCTGTATTAAACAAGAATGAAAACTGCTCTCTTATGTTAGTTTAGCCGCGATAGTGGGGCGGGTGAAGGTTCTCTTGCCTCGCTAGTTTACTGGGCGAGAGACACGCAATCCTGTGATAAAATCATAAGGTTGGTGAAAACGCTCCATACAAAAGACTACCGAATTATGACGTCACAAGTTTGTATTTTGTATGCATCAAATCAGAAATTTGTACGATAGCTATGTTAAATATTACGTTTATGTGATTAGTATCTTAATCAAAGTTATAGCATTTTTTATTGCTTCTTCAATGGAAATATATTTTTTTTAATAATTTCATAGTTTTTAAATGGACTTTCCCGCCAAACTTCGATCGACGCTAAAAAAAGTCTGACTGAAGATATTAGAATGAAAGTTTGCAGATCTTTATAGTTTTGTGTATTTTACGATATTGTTAAATAATTTATACAATTTTTAAAGATTGGAAGATAGCCTATTGTTAGCAAAATAACATTCTTAGCGAGTGTAATTTTCGGTTATATTTCGTTATATTCCCACTAAAATCAGACTTCGAAGTTTCATATTGTGATAGGAGAATACAAAATGTTACATAATGTGAGATCGAGATTGGATCGGAACTGAATTTTGACTCCATTTTAATTACGAAAATTGCCCCACTGGTCTCTTAAATTGTTCCTGATTAATGCAATCATAATGAGTACATGTTACAATAATACCCAGGCAATACTTGCCATGCTTATTAATTACAATATGTGATTGACAACAGTTTTTCTTATACTTTAAAAAGTTTGAAGAACTTCAAATAAATGTGTTGATATGTGTTCAAAGATGTATTGACTTTAAATAATGTTCTTGTACATTGTTTTATAATGTTTATACATTGTTTCAGTATCTACATCCAGAAGTCCAAACCAGAACCACAGTATAACACAGAGAGCAGTACCCATGCATATGTTACAAGGTGATACATTTTTATTTTGGGGTGTATGTGGTTCATCAACATCTTTGAACCAAAGCCATCTTCACCTGCACGCGGTGCACCCTGCTGACTGACAAACGAAACTCTGGCGAAAAGAGAGGTAGGGAGCGTAATTGTAAGCTACACGACTAGGGAATGTACCTCCACCTCACAGAATACCGCAGCCAAATAACAATTGCCTTGAGGGTTGTTGTGTTGCTGCGAGTGAGTGAGGTCACCAGAAAGGAAGGAGATGCTGCATTCGCAGCGAGGGTGGCGGTGCGCGAGCGATATTTTATGTTACCAGCGTTAATATGGCTACGGTAACCGCTTCACAGCAGGCGGGTCGTATGCTTGTCTGCCACCCGACGTAGTATAAAAAAAAAAGGCGATATGTTAAAATGACGTCGCGCCAAATACGTTATGTCATAAATTCAGAGTACAATGATCTTGTCGAGATATTTTTCATAAGCATTCAGTACACCAGGCATAATGAGACCTTAGGGACCGTCCATTAATCACGTGAGGTTTATTTTTGCATTTTTAACACCCCCCCACCCCCTTGGTGATACTTGGTGAGGTGTAAGGCTAAACCCCCCCCCCCCCCCCCCCCCTCAAATCAAGTGTATTTTTGTATTTACAAAGAATCTTAAAATTTTCAGAATATTAATAAGGATTTTTGTTACACCACTAAGGTGACAAACAAGCATACAGTCCGCCTGATGAAAAGCACTTAAAAAAATAAATACACGTGATATCTTACTACACCCCCCCTCCCCCCTTGTGATGTTTCGTGATTTTTGCCGATTTTTGCCCCCTCTTTCGAGCCTCACGTGATTAATGGACGGTCCCTTACTTGAAATACATATTTTTATATTGGCGAGTCCGGTGGTTGAAAGGTTAGCAATGGCTACTTTTTTTATTTTATTTTATTTTTTATATGAGAGGGGGGCAAGCGAGCATGTGGGTCACCTGATGGAAAGCAATCACCACCGCCCATAGAAATCAGCAACACCAAAGGGTCACCGATCCGTTGACTTTGACTCCGAGGTCACGGGTTCAATCTCCGCACATGACGAACATTTGTGTGCTTGAACATGTCTGTCTGTCATGGTCTGGGTGTTTTCTATGTATTATATTATAAGTGTGTATTTATAAAAAAAAATATTTAAGCACATTTATCAGTTGTTTAATACCCATATTACAAGCTTTGCATTTAATTTGGGACTAAATGGCGTTGTGTAAATACTTTATATTTGTTTTGAGTTTAGGAGGGAAAACATGGGATTTTTGTGTGAAGAATGGACAAAACTAATCACTATCGTAAATGAAATATTATTTTTTCAGATGTTTACATACCATTGAGGAGAATAGATGCATCCGATTTTCCTGGTATCAACATGGAGATGGACATGGAAGCCAACAATGAAGAAGACAGTTCTGAAGACCTGGGTCTAGAAGGTAGGCAAACAAAGAGTATAATATATGTACATTTGAAACACATACACACACATTTGTATTATATGACTTTTATTGAAAAAAAAAAATCAATTTAAAAAATATTGTTAGTACAAAAGGAAATATACCTTTATTGCCCTTGGCACTACTGCTTGGCACTATCAGTAGTGTCACGGGAATTTTTTCTTTCCCATGACTCTAATATTCTCATTGGCTGATCCGACTCCCATATCAAAACTACCCGTGGATTAACTCATTATCCATGACACTACTATCGTTTTTCTTCTACGTCTTGATTGGTCTATCGTCATACTACATACATACATATGTAGTAGATAGTTATAAAGATGTTTTATACAGTATACAGATTATTACATACATATGAACTTTGTGGGGCCTTGCAAGGATGTTGTACAATTTAAAGACAATCTTTTATATATATATATACTTATTTAATTTCACGGCTTATTAAATATTTATAAAATATACATTAATTATTTGTCAAGAGTCGCTGCCCTCGTCCAGTCCCGTCGTCGATTTTCTTTCTTTTCAGTCTTGTCAGTCCATTCTTGTATATGTCCATAGTGGCCAGTTGCGAGGTTGCCCGCTAAACAGTCCGCAACAGGTGTGTTAGTGGTTTCTGAGGCCTTTGTTCTTTGTATGCTTAAAACGCAATTGGTCTATGTAGCGTTTTGCCTAACAATTTTTTTTTGGTCGTGATTGGACTAAGTAGTTACTTGTCTAAGTCGCTATTGAACTTTTTATCAATATGCCTATTTCGCATTGAACCTAATTCGCCTTATGACTAAGTCGCCGTTTGCCAAACTTCATAATTTCACAATAAGGAAATCAATACAAACGCGTGGTCCCATCACTATGGTTTTAACACTAGGTCCACTAAAATACATTGTAGAAATCCACTGATGGACCACTTTGCAGTTTTATCTCGATTAAACGAATAAATATATTATAGAAATTAGTCAATACTCGTTTTAGGCCTAATGCGAATTAGCAACTGTACAAAAACCTTATTTTGTCGAATATGAATGAATAAATATGTATGAATGAATAATAAATATACTCATTCATTCATTAAAAATTGATACGTCCAACTCTACATTCTAAATCATGTATTGTGTTTCAGACAGTGCCGAACGGTCAGGCGATGAATCACAAAACATGTCTGAAGGAGACGACTTCGACGCTTCGTAAGTAATTTATGTATACTACATATTATTTTTCGGTTTTTTCTTTGCTCTTAACGAACACCTAGAAAAGTCACTTTTTTCCTAGACTATATATATAATGTTTAATAAGCTATATTTGAATTGTTCATAGGTTTACTATATCTATATATATAAAAGAAAGTCGTGTTTGTTACATACAACACTTATAACTCGAGAACGGCTGGACCGATTGCCATGGTTTTTGATTTGTTGGATTTGTTTCCGTCCCGAATAGCAGAATAACTCTTAAAAACATTGGAAAATTCTCGAAAAAATAAAATAAAAGAAAAAACATTTTCCCATACAAAATGTTCGTGGTTGTCGTAGCTGTCAAATGTGACGTTGTCGTACGTGCGTACGCCAAATGTATGCGTGCGTTCAGAAATGTATATTAAGCTCATTATAGAACAAATGTCATAGATTAAAAACAAATGTTAACTCTATTGGTCTCATTTTTACGTCTTGAAAGTTGGCTGTGATTTGTTTTGAAAACAGTTTTGTGGATTTAAATATTTATTGGTTCTAAAATATTTATGCGTGCGTTCAGAAATTTAAATCAAGCTCCATAAATCGATATAATATATAAAATAATGTCGTGTCTTGGTCGGGAAAGTATTAAAAACATTGAAAAATTGACGAAAGAATTAAATAAAAGAAAAAACGTTTTCCCATACAAATAGTGCCAGTTAAAAAGGATTGGAATATTTATTGATTGTTATGTAAATGTCAAATCGATTGGTCTCACTTTTACGTCGCGAATGTTGTCTGTGATTTGTTTTGTGGATTGAAATATTTATTGTTGTCAATTGGTACTTTTTTTGTGACTTTGTAAAGTACTGAACTTATTATTTACCCACTGCTGGGATACGGGTCTTCCCTCAACCGAAGATGTTTAGAGCATACTCCAACACGCTGCTCGACTACGGGTTGGGCCACTAACTTGGCTTAAGGACTGCCATCTAATGATAAACACCAGGACCGACGGCTTAACGTGCCTTCCGAAGCACGGACGAGCTCGAGATAACATAAACTCATCCATGAACAGGCTACGGTTGACGTTGCTTAACTTGCGTGTACAATTAGACTGACACGTGCCTCACGCCATCGTGCTTCTCTATTATTTTCTATTATTCATTGTATTAATTTCAAGAAATCATAAATTTTATATGTACATCACGACATTCATTGACTGTTAGGCGGTACGAAGTTCGCCGGGACAGCTAGTACCTATATATATGTAATGTAACCTATCAGCTAATGAGCAATTATAAAATGTGATGACTGATGCTTTCATAAAAAAACACTTGTTAATATTGATATGAAGTGAAAGTTGGTGACTTAATATTATGAAGAGCTTGGTGGCGTCGTTACGTGTCTCAGTCTATTCAAACACGTAAGTTAAGCAATATCGACCGTAGCCTGTCATTGAATGGGTTTATTTAACTTGAGCTCCTCCGTACTTTGGAGGGCACTTTAAACTGTCGGTTCTGGCTGTTGTCATTATAGATGACAGTCGTTAAACCAACCCGCCAAACCCGCAGTTGAGCAGTGTGGTGGAGTATAGTCTACACCCCTTCAATTAATGGGATATCCATATCCCAACAGTGGGATGAATAAGAATTGACAACAACTTATTATTATATACATTTTAGACGAAGACTGGATGCAGTGCTTGAAGACTCCGAACCGGAAGAAGATGGAAGATTATCCCCACCAAGGTAACTTTGCTGCAAATGAACAGGTTGGCCCTATGCTTGTTTTACCACCTTAGTGGTATAAAAAAAATAACTATCACGTTGTCACATGGTCATTGCTTCGCCCCTCATCTCACTACACTTACATGTATAAAAATATGAATTTTTGAAGTGAAAACTTCTTTAGCGGCGTTGTGCACTTTTTGGGATGGGTAAAAAATGTTAAACTCGCGTCTGGACACGTGGCCTGATCGAAAATTCGGAAGACGGAGGGAGAGTAGACCGCCGGCGCGGCGTAGGAGAGGAAGTAATATCCCCCTCCTGCTGCTTATTTTTAATTTAATATAAATTGTCATGTTTGTGTACGATTGTATTTTTTCACATAAATGATAATACTTTTATAATCAATTCGTGCGAAATTATTCCCTAACCATTCCAAAATATTCAAATGTGCACAACGTTAATTCTCAAGTTTCACATCACATCTGCCTGCACTCCCGAAGTGCAACCCGTTTTTTTGTCTTACAGCAGAAGTAGAGCTGAGAATCCCTTGGAGGGTCCCAGTTGGCTGTTGGATCGCCCCACTACTTCAAGGGTAAGAAACAAACCAATTCTGATAACTACAGATAGGGCATTTTAAGATGGCATCTACGGAGCATTACAATAGTGATGTGACTGAGGTCGATAAAAATATTGTTAAGTGAGAATTGCATATATGAGCTTTATTTAAAAAGTTTAAATAAAGAACATTTTGGTTGAATATCAAAATGAAATAATTAATAAATAGTCCTGGACAGACTAGTTGGGACTAGATGGCGCTGTGTAAATTGTCCAGAAATATTTATTATTAATTTCTGTTTTAAAAAAGAGGCAAATACTCCAATGAAATAGGATGAAAAGTTTTATTTGTGCCGCGTTAGTGATTTATTTCTATCAAGGCTAATCTAACGTGTACCAAATAAGTGGATGCCCTTGGTAAAGGGTTGAATTTTAACACATATTTTTTATCGGATAGATAAATGATTTTAAAATTTATTTGAAAATTGGGTTCTGCGCGCGGTTTTCGGATAACCTCTCCTTAAGTCGAAAATCAATTATTGCAGCCAGAAATACACGAAATATTGTAATAACTTGAGAAAAAAAAGTAATAAAATTTGTGTTTTGTTTTATTTTTTTAAAACTTACATTTTCTCTTTCTCTGCCTAGGTAAAAAAAAACAAACAATATTTCAGTGTCAACGGAAATATTTATTATTTTTTCATGTCTAAATCATTTTCCGCCAAAAGTAAGACTACCGAAAGCTTCTGTTTGTTTTCGGCTGAAAAGCCATTTTCGTTCGTAAACCAATGTGGTCGGTCAAAATATCTTCACCTGCCTGATAGAAAACACAAGTGAAGACTAATTCAAATGACTTATTTTGCTAAAAACATAGGTACAGAATATAGGTGTTGGTATGAATAAAAGAACCATTATGTTCCGCTTTTTTCAACAGTTTAGGCAGGCAAAATATCAAAATTAATAACTGATTAAATTAAATTAATTATGTCAAGGGTTAAGTAAATCTGATAGTCAAAGGAATTAATATATTAATTTATGTCAAATTGTAGAAATTCATTAAGGGAGTAGAAACAAACTAAATGTGAGGACCGCCATTACTGCGATTAGTGCAGCGCTGGCGGTCCACCTTTTGACGATCCGTGTAAGTGTTCATATAAACGATCCTGGGTTATAGGAAGAGTGAAATACGTATGCCGGCAGTGAATTTTAAACAGAACATAATCGTGCATTGTTGTCTGTTTCTCTGTTGCAGTCTCGACCAAAGAGCGTGGCGAATCGTACTCTGGAGCCCGACTCGACGACGGAGCCCGAGGGGAACGCCCGCACTCTCCCGCCTCGTACACAAATTACTGAAACCGAGGTGAATACTCCCGCTTGATAGCAATTCCTTTTAACCTATAAAATCCATGTCTTTACTCGAATTCGGGTGTAAGTGTCAATCGATTCAAGTTTGCATGAGTATTTGATCAATTTGAATATGTATTGTAAAGTGTATTGGATTAAAGTTCTGATTAGAAAATTTTACTTGTACTTTGATATTGTAGGTATTTTGAAATGATAACATGTTACGAAAGTAAATAAATAAATAAAACAATAGTAAAATAGATAAAAGTAAATAAATAAGACTCGCACTTGGCCGGCGAGTCGGTCTTAAAAAAGTTATCTTGATCGATATTTTTTTTCCTTAACCGATTATTAATAGTCTGTGGACAATATGAAAAATCGTTATGCACAGCACTTAGCTGAGTGAGCGATCAATGAAAAATGTTAATAAAAAATTACCTTCAGGACATTCCGATCGGTAAAAAATAGAGAACTTCATGAGCGTGAACTGTCAAAACGGGCCTTTTATTACCCGACTGCGACAGAAGGAGGGTTATGTTTTTCGAGAGTATGTATGTATAATTGTTTGGCATACTCTGCAGCCTGAACGGCTGGATGGATTTTAGCTTGAGAGACCAGGTGTCGTTAGATTCGTATTTGCTGTGAGAGTGACACTGGGTACGTCAAAATAATAAAACAAAAAATAGCGGATTTTTGGCGCCCAGTTCAAATGCAAATGCGTGCCGCAGTCTGGACGGCTCGATGGATTTTAGCTCGAGGGGTGTCATTAGATATTATTATGTATTTACTGTGAGAACGACATTGCATATATCAAAATAAATGAAACTAAAAAATGTAAGATAAAAAAGGTAATTTAAAAAACTAAAAGACCCGACTGCTTTTTTGTGTAATTTGGAAATGAAAAACCCCTAAAACAAGAAAATATGTAGCAGTCGGGACCCTACATGAGCTGAATTTAGTTCACTAAGCCTCCATTTCTAGAATGGGTCCCGACTGTTACATGTTTTCTTGTGTATTGTCAGTCGTGTCGAGTATATGAACCCCTGTTCTGTTGTGTCAGTCGAGCCCGACGCCGGCCCCGGCGTTCTCCCCGACGGTCCGCCGCCGCAAGCGGGCCAGCTCGCCGCCGCTCGCGGGCCGGGCCAGCTTCGGGCCCAGGGCGGGCCCGGCGGCACGGAGGAACAGGTGACATGCGATACTGACGATTATGTTGTATTAATCACGAATCAACGGCTCCGCCAACTCACAGTTCAGCAGCGTGGTGGAGTATGCTCTAAACACTTCGATTGAGGGGAGACCCGTATCCCAGAAGTGGGATGAATAAGGGTTGTCGACGAATTTTTCTGATGAGTTATAAACTATCCTATATCTCAAGTTGGATCAAACTGCACACATTGTGCAAAATTTTATTAAAATCGGTTCAGTATTTTAGGATACCATCGCGGACAAACAACGTGACACGAAATTTTTATATATTAAGTGACGACCTCGGTGGCGTAGCGGGCAATGACGCGGCTTCGACACCAACGCTCGTGGGTTCGATTCCCACACAGGACAAACATTTGTATGCATGAACATGTCTGTTTGTCTTGGTCTGGGTGTTTTCTATGTATTTTAAGTATGTATTTACAAAAAAAAATGTATCTACGTATGTTTATCAGTTATCTAGTACCCATAACACAAGTTTCGCTTACTTTGGGGCTAGATGGCGCTGTGTAATTTGTCTGACAATAGTTGTAGTTGTATTAAGATATTCGGTAGGGTTACTGTCGCGCAGAGCCGCTTAGTACTCGCCGCAATTAAAACAAGCGCTCATATCGGTGACAGCAACAGCGGCCGCATCCTGAAGGTGCTGGTGGCCAAGATGCGCCTGGACGGCGACGAGGACGGCGACGAGGCGTCCCCCCCGAAGCGCGCGTCGCTGTCGCTGTCGTCGCTGTCGTCGCCGCGCGCCGCGTCGCCGCCCAAGCGTCCGATGCGGTTCGACGCGCCAAGCCCCAACGGGGCCACCGACACTGGAGTCATCGTCTCGTGAGTCACACCCGTACATACATTGTGCAATACTGTTTTTTTCCTAATTAGAATTATTTATTACCTATTTGATTTGCAGAAAGTAAAGATTTTATTAAAAAGTAGGTACTATGTAAACAGAGACATTTCTCTAGAAAATCATATGATTGTCAGGTGCCTTTTTCTTTTATCAAGTTAATTTTAATATGTGTCGAAAGTGACAAGCGACAATAAAAACCTGTATAAATACTATTTTTTATATAGTTAAGGTGATCGAGCCGAACGAGCAAAACCAAAGAATGACTTGCCAATACGGGTCTTTATTATTATCCTTCGGTAGTCTTACAACATTATTGCTTACTTAATATGATAACTAAAACTGAGCTAATAACAGGTCACCACCAGTTATAATTAATTATATAATTTTGCTTATTTTATATATTTGACGGAATTATATAATTTGACGAGCTCGGTGGCGTAGCGGTCAATGACGCGGCTTCGACACCAACGCTCGCGGGTTCAATTCCCACATAGGACAAACATTTGTGTGCATGAACATGTCTGTTTGTCTTAGTCTGGGTGCTTTATATGTATCATAAGTATGTATTTACAAAAAAAAAATGTATTTACTTATGTTTATCAGTTGTCTAGTACCCATAACACAAGCTTCGCTTACTTTGGGACTAAATGGCGCTGTGTAATTTGTCTGACAATATTTATTTATTTATTTATATAGGTACGCTAATTCAAAACATTTAAAACTTTCATCTACAAGCGACAATACAACGATAAATAACATAACGCGACAATTTCACATGGAGTATATTTAATCAAGATCTGCAATCTCTTTTCAGTGAAGACACAACACAAGACAGACCTGACAACCGTGTCTGGAGTGATCCAGCCAGAGTGACCGTGGCCCGACGGGACACCCGTCACGGCAGCCATGACAGTCGGAAGGGCCAAAATCGTCTGGCCAATGTCGACACCCGTGACAGTCGCCAGCCCAACACTGATAGTTCCACTCCTACTGATAGTAGATTGGCGAATGTAGATGTGAAAATAGAAAACGAATTTAATAATGTTGCGGATAGGCGTGGAAACATCAGGGATAGACGCGGTAGTATCGGGGATAGGTGTGGCAGTGCGGGGGATAGTAATGATAGTCATGAACAAATAGAGGATAATCATGGGTGCGTTGGGGATCGACAAAGTAGACTGGGTATCGGAGAACATAGTAAATCGAACAATGTTGGGGATAGGCGTTTTGTGGATAGTCGCGTTGGTAGCGTAGGGGATGGACATAGTAGCCGGCTAGGTAGTGTTGGGGATGGGCATAGTAGCCGGCTAGGTAGTGTAGGGGAAGGTAATAGTAGGTTTGGCAGTATGGGGGTAGACAGGGATAGCGATAGTAGCAGCAATGAGAAAGTGGGTGAAGGACGGACGCGGCGGCCGAGGAAAGCTGTCACATATAAAGAGAAACCGCTTAATAGGTAAGTTTATGAATTATATTTTCATTGTGATATACAGTGATGTATAAAACAAGTATATTTACTATCTATTACAATGATTAAATTAAATGATATTATGTACAATAAACAAGTGCATAGTAACTTTTACCTATCAAATTTCAGCCGGAACGTAGCGTAACGTTTCTAATATTTACTTTATTGACGCTATACAAAATTTTGTATAGCGTCAATAAATATTTTCCTTTTTTACAGTTGGCAATAAAGATTTACCTTGGCCTTATCTATTGTTTCAGGAAAATGCGGAGATGATCAGCGCTTTTTGAATAACATTTATATATATTTTTTAATGGCAAATTGTACCTGCTGATGCTATGAAGGCTGAAATTATTTATAATTTTCTTACAATAAATTGTAATATATGACTAGGGTCCTCGCGTGTCATAGCCACTGACCAGTCAATACAATTAATTTCGTTTCGTACCATTACGTTATCAATTTTTTGAATGTTTACGTACTGACTTGACTGATCTACCGACTTACTATTTAAAATCACACAACCGGTTATGTAGTGATCGGCAAGGGCATTGTTTACCACAGCCACGCGCGCTTCCGATCTACCGATTCGACAATCACTATTTACAATTCGTACAAATATGTGATCAATACATGATTTTGTTATATAGTCACCCTTTTTTTCTACACGTGTATACTGTTTTATGCCACATTCAAAGCCAAGTTCATACATACTGTTGAGATATTTCGTAACATACGAATCGGGTTTTTTTATATCAATGTTCATATCTCCTAAAAGAATATAGTTCTGTTTAATGGGATAACGAGAGATAACGCGTGATAATTCATGTATGAACTTACCCTTGTTCCAGTCCGGTGGCCGATAAACAACACAAAATCCTACCGTACACTTGTTTGCAGTCAACACTTCTCCCGATACACATTCGAAGTTTTGTGTATGCAAATTATGTCTTTGAAACTGTACACTTATATGTGTGTAGACAATTATTCCACCACCTCTTCTTCCTTTTCTAAGTTCTGTGTACATTACGTAATCTTGTAATTCAAATAGTTTGCAACAATCTTCCGTTATATTAGCCTCTGTCAGTACGACTACGTGTATTACTTTCGAACTACTGCGTATGACATATTCCAGTTGAGAGAAATTTTTAATCATAGATCTTATGTTCACGTGCAGTACCAATAGTGAGTTAAAGTCACATGGAAAGCTATTTGAGAATTCATTCCAATTATTGTGGTTTGTTTCTAGAAGGGCATTGTTTGTCTCATCCATGTTGAACAATAGAAGGGTTGATAGGTAGTATACTTTTGTACATAAAAACAACTATTGTTTATGAAACTCCGATGCTAATCTGTTGATATCCTTAACAGATCTTACAATATACGCCTTTTTATTGTCTTCATCTTGTCGTACTAATATAACTCCGTTCTTACACCAAACGAATTTTGCTATCTCCGTGTCTTTTAATTCATTTTTAGTTTTCCACAATAGGTAGGCCGTAGTAGGAGTGAGGCATTCTCGTAGATATATTTTTGAATCTTCTTCCATATCAATATCTCGACATGTTAGTTTATTCCTTTTGGATGACTCCAACCACAGATCCCGGCAACCATCTCGCAAGGTGACGACTATTGTTGGTGGTGTTTTAGTCACTCGAGTATTCTTCTTTCGGTAGGCTTTTGTTATATCATTACAACTTATACTCATTTTCTGGCATATTTTTGTAGTAATTTCCTTCACATTTTCATTTGGTTTTTCTGTGACACCACATATTTCGATATTGTTTGATAATAAATTTTGTTCCACTGAATTTAATCTTTGTTCCAAGACCTCATTTTTCAGTTCCAAATTTTGATAGTTATTTTTTAAATCAGTATATTTAATCTCCAACATTTTTGTCTGGTTCTCGTATTCTCGAATTTTCTCTTCATACTCATCAATCTTATCCGTACAAAACTGGAGGGTAGACTGCAACTCTTGCTGTATTATGTCTCGTACTTCCCGGCGAATGTCTGACAATATTTGTCTGGTGATATTATTTGTATTCATCTCTGTATCGGTATTATCTTCGTCCTCGGCGTCAGGCAGGATGCATGACAGGCGCTTCGGTTTAGCATTGCCGGTACAGTTCCGGCACTTCCAATCAATCGAGTCGGTCGAAGACAAAGCGTTGAGTTGTTCGTTTGTAATAGATGCACAAGCACTGTGTAACCATCTGTTGCATTTACAGCACTGCACTCCAGGGTTCTTTTTAGCCACTAACTTATTACATTTCGTACACTTAACCATGTTTACGTGTATTTATTGCGTGAGCGCAGAAACGTCAATATGCGCGCGTCAAACCTGTTTCGCATCGAGCGGGTGACTGAACTACACATGATTTATTTGATGTGTAAATAATTTACATTGAAATTCAGTTTCAAACATCTTTGATCTCTTTTTTTTTAAATTTGGGACTAGATGGCGCTGTGTAAATTGTCCAGAAATATTTATTTATATTTATTTATTTATTTTCGGTCGGGTCTTAGGAATAAAAGTCATCCTCATTGTCTTGTGTTTTCCCATTATTTGTGGTCTGCGCAGTATGTCTTTTTCTTCCATTCATCGCGCCGCGACGAACGAAACGTATCAACCATAAAAAGTCTTGTCAAGTAGTCATCTACCCCTTCTCCGTACACTCTATCATACAATCCCTTGCCATGCAGTCTCATTCGGGAGAAGTCGTAACCCCTGAGGACCAGGGAGCACTGATAATCCGCCTCGAATCAGGCCCTACCGCCGAAGCTGAAGCCGATCCTAATCGGATTTTTTGATTACAAAAATTGGCCTTAGCTTAAAGTTGGCTTAAAAATGGCACTACTGTTTAGATTGTTGATAATTATGTTTAGCTCAGGTGGAAGAAAGCTTAGAGCTCTACAGACACCAAGGGACAGGGAGGGGCAGCTGCCCCCCCCCCCCCAAATTATATTTATTTATAAGTTTTATTTATTGTACAGTCAAGAACTCGTGAAGCTTTACACGTCGGACTCTGTACCGTTATTATTACAATCGGCCATCGGCTGGCGACGACCTTAGACCTATTTTCGAATCAAAATATTGGATGGTAATCGACTTCAACTTCAGCGGCAGGGCTCCAGAGCACAGGTCGAGAGTGTACCTCGACCTCACTTCCGTACTTTTCGACTTCGAATCAAATGTGACAAGCCGACGCGCGCACACAAATACATAAATAAATGACGTTTTGCGCAAACGTAAATTGTTAGTGGAATGGCCGAGGTGTGGTTTACACGAGCACAGCGTGTGTACTTTAGCTTTTTCTATTTTTTTTTTAGGGGAACTGGAAGAGTCGCATTTATCTCTAGCAAGAAATCACGAGCCGCGGTTTGCGTGAACTTTACGCGGGTCCAATTAATTATAAATTTCAATCAACGACGTTTGCATCATCATGTCATACGCTATCAATATGAATTAAACCATAGAAAATACACAAATTGATCAAAGTCAGCGTCGCCACACTCCCCACCAAATCCCGCCGATATTATTGTATATGTTACTTATTTTATATACTCTGTTTAGACTCTAATTTTAGCTTTAATTTATTTATGTGTAATAATTATATTACGTGGTATGTACATTAAATTTATTATTAAATGCTGCGTTAAAATTATATGATTTTATTATTTTAAATTTTAATTCTGAAATTAGTGTACAATACTAGTCACACTAGTCCGGTTGCGACCTATATAGTATGGAACGTTTGTCCACGCGTACGTATAGGCTGCTTCTTATTCGCGATCTCGCGATTCGGCTCATATAACCGCGATGTCGGTGGAGCCATGGGAGGTGGAGGGTTAGGTCCGCCCATACGCCGGATCCGTGACAGATGTAGTGGGCTAACTGTCCGAGTCCAGTGGATCCCCCGGTGGCAGTCTACTAAAACACAACGCTAGGCGTGACCTAGGATATCATTGGATGGAGATATTGGCTGTCTAAGAGTATCTTAGCACTGAGGGACTGATCACCTTCACACCAAAATCATCGTCCCAACCAAACAGGAACATCTACGGACAAACATCAGGATATGTAAGAAAATACTCCACTACAGCTAGCTTCGTTAGTATAAAATGATAATTCGTACATCCTACCAATCCTACCGACTTAGGAAGCGTAGATAATGTTATAAGCTCCAGCTACATTCAGAAACGCAATTCGTCGTCTTCCACGTCGGCAAAGTATCTCAGGTTAATGCGCCTGCAATTACGAAAAACGAATACACCGACAAACCATCTCACGTCGTATAAAAAAGAACTGAAATCAACTGTCCTAAATATTGCGGTGGATGCCATGTCACCTGGAAGGCTGCGTCCATAGCATTCCCAAGCTTACCGCAGATATTTCATTTCGTAGCTTCGAACATTATCACACCCGAGACGACTCGGGGCGGCTCTCTCATGTAGAAGAAGAAATTTCATGTCGAGGTCTATCCAGAATACATTTTTCAAGGTGAGAAGGCGTTTTATACAGTAGTGATGGTCTCCGCTGTTGGAAGCATCGATAGAATGACTTCTAGAATACTGTCAGGAGAGTCGTTCAGACGTCTTAGTCATCCAAGTGTTACCAAAGAGCCAGGACCTAATATTAAAGTGTACCTAAGTACGTGAAATTTTCTGTTGCACCTGCTTGCGTTGTTTAATATTTATCAAATAAGTAACGCAAGAGAGTCAGTTGGCAGCTATATATTTATGTAACGAGCAGCGATACAAACTGTTTCAAGTACACGGCTGAGATTATATTATTAATACTTTTATGTATTTTGCAAGTGTAGGTACTATGTCCATGGCATCACGTTCATTGCGAATTTATGACTCATTCAAATAAAAATAACAATTTATCAAATAAGACTCAATTTACACCGCGCCGAATGGAATGGAAGTGACTTTTTGCAACGAAATTGTACATATCGTAATAAACTTTGTCAAGTGTATATAAATTTAAATACTATCCGTAGCTAGGGGAATTCTCGAGAATCCGCGAGGATTCCCCGGAAGACGCGCAACCTTTTTAAGGTCGTATTTAAGTGTATAAGTTATACAATTGACATAAAGTTCATTATGCTATGAATAATTTTGTTGCAAAGTCGTCGCTTCCGTGTGCCTTATTTCGGTACTGCCCAGGTCTCAGATCTTGATTTTAACTAGACAAAAAATTAGTCTTTTTTACTTGCAATAATCTTTTGGCGTAATCCTCAACTCTTGTATTAAATTTGTATGAAAAACTGTTTCCTTTTCATTACCTATTGTTAGCACCAATCCGCACGATCTTTTCTTTTTTCTTGCTATTCTATCACGAGTAATATGCCCAAGACGACTAGTACATCGTCGTCCGTCACTGACGATTTCATGGCTTCAACTGAACGTCGTCGCTGCCAATTGGACAATTAAAACTGATCGTGTGTGGTGTATATGGACGAACTGCAGATTGGAACAAGCTTGCATGGTCATGCCGATTGGACGATGGGCAGTATGGTGTATGGCCACCATAAGTAGTTGAGAGGGTCAACAACAAACAAAAAAAGTATGTTAAAGATTTATTACTATAAATAAAATACCTTACTTTTACTGGAAATTAAACAAAGATAATTGTAATGGCGCCGCATTAATTTAACGCGCTGACTTATCACAGGGTGTAAAAAGTAAACGTCAAACAGGATATCATTTAGTACCGACTGGGGAGGATCTCCACCTCACAGAATACCGCAGCCAATTAACAATTCCCTTTTGTGTTGTTGTGTTCCTGCGAATGGCGTCACCAAGGAAGACTCATACTTTTGTTAGCACCTTGTAAAAAGTCAAAAATACATTACTTAACCTTATAATAAAGTTACGAGCGATGGTATATGGAGATTTCTAACGCACTCGAAAGAATGTGTTAAGAAATTTCGACATCACTCGTTAAGAATAATGGAGTAATAATGGAAATTACTTTGCAGATTCTTTCGTTAGGAAATTTCGTGAACGAAGTCGCGGACAACATTTCGCATAGGAACTTGAAATTATTAAAATATACATAAAATAACAACTTCATTCATATACATAAAATAACAATTTCATTGCAGAAAACAATATATAAATATCAGGTGTTTATTGCTTTATGAACACTTTAAATTACTACGTATAACATGGTTGAATAAGGCTCGATTCTGTCGAAATAGCCTTTGTTGCAATTAAAATGTAGGACTCTTATTTATTAATTACATGACTCGACGACAAAACTACTGGGAATACGTTTTCAAAAAAATTAATTATATTATACAATATAAATAGTATTTTAATAATTTGTATCCGCTATCAATATTTAACAATATTTCCTTTATTTGTTCAATGAATTTTATGACTTCTTGTTCTCACGTAGTGGTTAGCCTCTTTTGTTTGATTATTATATTTCATGGGAATTTAAAAATTACATTCAACTTATTTTCTTAAGTGTACATTGTTCTTAGTTGCTAAGGTCACATCTCGGTTGAAAGTCGCAGTTGGTTCAAATTAAAATGATTTATTTTGCTAAAAATATATGTACACAATAGGTGTTGGTATGAATAAAAGATCCATTATGTTCTGCCTTTTTAACAGTTTAGGCATGCAAATTAATAGCATTTAAACTAACTGACAAATTCTTATATCAGACTTCCTCAATAAAATAATCAAAGGAAATAAGTCAAATTGTGGAAATCATTAAGGAAGTAGAAGAATTTGTCAATTAGTCGTTATAACTCTTATGCCTTTTGTTCCCATGCACTACTGTGTGGCACTATTGGTAGTGTCATGGGTAAAATTGTATCACGGGGATAATACTTTGATGTCAGTAGTGTCACTATCGAGTACATATCTAATAATTTTCATACTACAATTGGACGCTGTTATTCAGAATAGATCCAACCAAAAAAACTATGCCAAATTGAGAGATATACATAGCGAGAAACTGCAAATATATATATTTTAAAACGACTTAATATGGTAAGAAGCATGCATCGACATCCTTGTTTGTCAGAGGTATTTATTTGTTGATTTATGTGCCGGGCGCTAGGGACACTACAACAGTCCCCCCTAGCCAAGTGTAATTCGTAGCGTAACGGACGTCACGTGACATTTGTCAATTCTCATACTAAATGTTCGATTTTCACAAATGTCACGTGATCTATCTAACGTTCGTTACGCTACGAATTACACTTGGCTAGGGGGGCTGATATGTAGACGAGAGGTCAAAAAAAAAATAGTTTAAATTAAATATAATCTATCCTAAACCTCGTATTCTGTGCCTTTTAAGTAGATACAGTTAAGTCAGCACCAATATCATATCTACACATCCATGACGCAATAACATCTATATCGAATGTATTAGTAAACTTGACGGTGCACCGTTTTGATCCTTAACTCAACGCAGGAACGTTTAAAATTGCTGTACAGGTCGTGCATTGAGAGATGAGGCGAAAACACTACTCACACAAACGCATTTCAGACACATTTCAATATGTGCAAGTGAGGTGCAAAACACTTTCTATCTCACTTGTACACACACGCGTCTGTGGGAGTACCGTGTGTGTATATTAAACATATAATAATAGATAACATAATTTCATTTGTCATAACGTTCGTGTTTCCTATAATTGATATCCATTGTAGGTTAGTTTAGGTTTGATATTTTTTAGTCATCAGCCCCCTTACCACCATCTCTTATTGCGATTCAATAATTGAATAGATTGCTTATTCCGACCAATGAATAAGCGACTCTATTCCATTTCAAATAGAGTCGCTTATTCATTGGTATGAATAAGCAATTTATTCAATTATTGAATCGCAATAAGAGATGGTGGTAAGGGGGCTGAAGCCAGAATAGTGTTGTATATTTAGGGAATTGACTCGCTGACTCATCGATCAAAATACCTGAACAGATCCGATGAGCTAAGGAAAAATCTTGCTTGGCAGTATGCGATTGTAATTCTTACTATATACGGAATAAGTACGGCTCAAAGATCGGAGTGTTAAGATTGATTGAACTAGAACTGAGCTCTTACCTGTACAGGTAATACAATAAGAGACACACAAGCACAGATAAAGGGCCATCCATGGATTACGTCACACCAATTTCTTGATTTTTTGACCCCTCCCCCCGTCCTTGTCACAGCTGGTCACATTTCTGAGACTCCCCCCTCCCTAGTGTGACGTCACATATTTTGCAATTTTACATCTAGAGTTGCAAATGTTTTTGAGTTTTTCGTTAATAGTTCGTGTTTTAACACTTAGATTACAATAGATTTTGAAATGTCACGTCACGAAATTTAGCACCCCTGCCAACCACTTGGGGGTTGCTAAATAGAAAAAAGGGAGGGGTTCGACGAAGTGTGTTATTGTGTGACAAGTCACACAATAACACTTCTTCAAACCCCTCCCGCCCCCTTAACGTGTGACGTAATTTATAGATGGCCCCTAAAATAACACAGATGCGTTCCAGACACTTGTCAGTGCACACAAAGTGAGATGCAAAAAACTTTCTATCTCATTTTTGTTAAATGTAAATAGTGTGCGTAATAATAAATATTCTAGCTATCCCTTGTACACGAAAAAATGAATCTGTGTGAGTACTGTGTTCTACTAGTAAGAATTATGACTTAGGCATCCCCTAAGATAAAGAAATATTTTTGTAAATTCTCACGGGGTATGAAGCCGGAAGCGAAGGGTAGGTGCCATAATTTTATAAAAATTAAAAGAAGATAATAATTTGACATACTACTAATGTAGCAAACAATCATGCAGCCTTCCTGAAAGTAAAAACAAGAGTCTATCCATCCTATTTACGTATACGGACGGGGATTTTTTTTTAGCCTTTCGAATAATGGTATACATAATTAATTGTTTTTAATCGAACGATTTATCATTCGCTATGTTTTTACTTATTATGAAACTAACTCTGGAGAAGTAAATTTGCGTCTGTTGAGTGTTGGGCGGGACGGGTTATAACGCACGCGCAGTAACGGGCATCACACACTAATCAGATACGATATAAATTTAGAACTAGACATTGCTATAATTTGTTATTTTTATACTACGTCGGGTGGCAGACAAGCATACGGCCCGCCTGATTTGAAGCGGTTACCGTAGCCATATTAACGCTCGCAACATAAAATATTGCTCGCGCGCCACCACCCCCGCTGCCAACGCAGCATCTCCTTCCTTTTTCTGTTCGTTTAGAGTTGAAACCAGGGGCCCTACCGGCTAAGCTGAAGCCGATTACCATCTTTATTTTTTATTGCGAATATCAAACTTACTTAGACTTATGGTACCTATGTTTAGGTTAGCTAGTAGAAACCCTAGATCTCTACCGACTGAGCTGAAGATCTTTATCGATAATTAAAACCTAAGAGCTATTTTTCGAATCAATATATTAGATGGTAATCGGCTTCAGCTTCGGCGGTAGGGGCCCAGGATTTCTAATCTCATCATAGATTGCGGCCCGCTAATTATGTTTATCGATAGACAATAAAACATTAGACGCGCCAACGGCCTTCGCTTGACAACAGCTGTCTACCTCGTACCATAATTACGTCACACGAGTTTCATGATTTTTGACCCCTCCCCCGTCCTTGACATAGCTGGTCACATTTGTGAGACTCCCCCCCTCCCTAGTGTGACGTCACATATTTTGCAAATTTACATCCTGAGTTACAAATGTTTTTCGTTAATAGTTCAAAGTTCGTGTTTTAAACACTTAGATTATAATAGATTAAAAAGTCACGTCACGAAATTTTGGAACCCTCCCTCCGCCTTGTCATACAATATCACACTTCATCGCCCCCTCCCTCCCCCCTAACGTGTGACGTAATTTATGGATGGCCCCCAAGCGCACAGCGATTGCGACACGCGTGACTTCTGGTCCTACAGTATACGACATTTAACCGACAATTCAATTTCAAGACTTATCGGATTCAACTCTCGGCGAACAGAGTTTATATGCGTGTAAGAGACGGGGATATAGCCTCTCTTGTCTCACCTATAGCAGCGTCACTATCTAAAAATATCGTATCTATTTAGTGTACAAGTCGCTTTACACGTGGGCTGTGTATATAAGTCACTCACACAGGCGTAACATAGATTCAGAGTAGCTAGATACCGCTATGTTACAATAATACAAGGGATTCGCTTCTCTCATAGCGCCAAGATTAAGCTCTTGCTTGGTTATCTAAATTTTATATCTTCCATACAAAATACAGCTAGAAGATAAAGGTGGAGACACTTCAAATACTTAGGTATTTGAAGATTCCTTTATGACCGCTGTGGTTGGACTTTCTCCTTCTAAATGCATACGTAAGATAGAGAAAGCAGACATTGCTTTTTGACGAGTTCGAGGGTCGAATGGTTAGCAATGGCCACTTTGACTCCCGGCGTTGCGGGTTCGATCTACGCACAAGACAAATATTTGTGTGCATGAAAATGTGTTTGTCTTGGTCTGGGTTTTTTTTATGTATTATAATGTATGTATTAAAAATCTATTTAAGTATAATATCAGTTATCTAGTGCCCATAGTACAAGCTTTGCTTACTTTGGGACTAGATGGCCGTGTGTAATTTGTCTAGGAATACTTATTTATTGAATTGGCATCGAATATTAGGACTTTAGAGCGCAATGTTTATATTTTATTTCTTTATTTATTCCTGCTTTAGGAATATTAAAAAACAGCAACAATGATTATGCAGTTTTACTGACGTACTTAATGAGCGATTTGAAAATCAGTACCCAAGGTACCACGAGCTTTCAGTCCATAAGCCCGTAGAGGGCTTGACGCTACAAAAATTAAGAAAAAAATGGGACGTTCGGTAGTCATGAACACGCGGTATCTAGTTACTTTTGAATCTACGGGCACAAAGCTCTTATTTGACTGCCACTCAGGTTTACGTAGAGGGTGGGTCGACGGACTTGTCGGGGGGTGTCGGTGGCTCACTTGGTTGTAGCGTCACTGTGCTTGTTGGTTCCACCACGGCTGAATCCTGAAATAAATACACTGGGCGTCAGTACGCATAATAGACCGTTTACCTAAAGTCGATTCACATAAGGATAAAACTTATAGAAGAATCTAATTTCAAAAGACCTAAAGGTACTTTCTCCCAATTTTATAATACCTAAAAAGCTAACTTCATAAACTTACGCATTTATGACAGTGATTTACGGATATTATTATAATTGGGTTAGGTTAGGTTCAGCTTGTTTTCACAAAAACCGAGCGAATGAAGAGAGGCCCGACTTTCGACGAGGAAAAGGTACCTTAAATCAGGGGTCTCTAAAGTTTTACTTTAAAGATAACGCAGCACCAACCTAAATACCTTTTATTTTACCCCAATGATTACAAATAAACACTGAAATTTATATAACATTTTTTTTAAATAAATGTGTAATGAGGGTCTTTTGGCAGCACTGTAGCGTAGGTAGTGTAATCATCTGTCAATTCATAGCATCTTGAATTTGACAAGACAACACAAGACGTCAACAAGACATTTGGTCTTGTTGACGTCTTGTGTTGTCTGTCAAAAAATTCAGTACAATTTGACAATCTGAACCCGACTCCTACATAGCGACATCTGGTGTCAGAAAAAATATCCAACATCACCATTGAAAAACATTAATCTTAGCTTAAAGTTTTAATGTGAAGAATGGAGTTGTTTTACTGTTTTATGAATAATTGTTTTATAGTTCGGTATTATGTCGGATCCTTGATGACTATTATACGGAACCCAGTTTAAGAATCTATGCGTTAAAGAATACCTTATCTCTTTCACCACAGGCTAGTGTTAAAGCATGCATATCACCTGTTCGTCGACGGTGGCGGTGGGCGGTGCGTGCTGGTGTCGCTTCTCGACGTGTCCGAAGCAGTGCTCGCACTCATCGTCACTCGACTCCGTGTCCGACTCGCCGAAGCGGCGGGGCTTCTCGTATATACAGCAGCCTGAAATTCACATTAGTTAATTATAAGCTGTCCGACTGGGGAAGTACCTCCACCTCACAGAAAACCAATGTCGGTCTAATCGAAAGCGCAAGTACAGCGGATTTTTTTTTTAATATTCCTGGACAAATTATTACACACGGCCGTCTAGTCCCAAACTAAGCAAAGCTTGTACTATGGGTACTAGATAACTGATATATTACTTAATACATCTTTTATATATATGTATATACATACATATAATACATAGAAAACACCCAGACCAAGACAAGCAGACATGTTCATGCACACAAATATTTGTCTTGTGCGGGTCGCGGGTTCGCCGCGACCTCCGAGTCAAAGTGGCCATTGCTAACCATTAGACCATCGAGGTCGTCTGGGTCTCGATGGATCTCCTCTCAATCGAAGGTGTTTAGACTCTAAACACCTTCGCTTGAGGGGAGACCCGTTCTTGCTTTGAGGACCTCGGTGTTTAGTAGAGCATAATCCATCACGCTGCTCGAGTGCGGGTAGGTGAAGGCCTAAGCCGCCCTAAAGCCACTGACTTGACTTAACTCTAATGACAAAAGCCGGGACCGACGGCTTAACGTGCCCTCCGATGCACGGAGGAGCGCGAGATAAATAAACCCATCCACGGACGGGCTACGGTCGACGTTGTTGCTTATATAATATCTGAGGACTGAGCATGAATTCCCTACATATGGCGAGCGATACGACCGTGTTCCTCTGAACACAACCCATTGCCACTCTAACATTATGAAGATACATTTAGAACATAGGTTTTGCTGTGCAGCCATGACAGTCCAGCCCCCTTACCACCATTTCTTATTGCGATTCAATAATTGAATAGATTGCTTATTCATACCAATCAATAAGCGACTCTATTCCATTTGAAATAGAGTCGCTTATTCATTGGTATGAATAAGCATTCTATTCAGTTATTGAATCGCAATAAGAGATGGCGGTAAGGGGGCAGGTAGTCATGCTCAATAAAGTGTTCAACCTGGTGGTCGTGTCGTGTGGCGGGTCGCCGCGTTCCCAGTAAAGTGGTTGAACGCGGCTGCCAGAGGTGACCGGTCTGCCGTGGTTGTCATAGTTGCAAGGTAAACAATAGGAGGATTTAGATAAGTAGTATTCGAGAATGATATAATTATTAGCACAACAGCGACGTGCAATTAATAAATTGTAAGAAAAAAAAGCCGTGTGGTTTCCGACAGACTAAAATAGAATCACTCCCGTCTGTTCCCGTGGATGTCGTACAAGGCGACTAAGGGAAATACATTAAAACATCGATCAGGCCTCCCCAACCCGTCTGGCCAGCGTGGGGAGTGTAGGCCAAATCCTCCTTCTGTCTGGGACGGACGATTGAGGGTTGTGCTCCTATAGTGGAGACTATAATGACCTGATGATGATGAAGAAAAAAAAGGCAAAAAAAGAATAATAGACGATTGTTAACAAAAGCTACGGACCCCGGATCTGTAGATTGTAAGTATTATCAATAAAAAAAGAACATACATTTGGATTTCTTCTTGTTCATGTTCTCGTTGTCGACCGTATCCTCTGTCCAGACCACCTTCTTGCGTTGCTGCGTGCGCGTCGGCCGCAGCGTTATCACTGCAATGGGCTCCACTTGCTCCTGCAATATCAAATGACCAGCTTGTAACTTCTTATACACCGTACAGGCAGCGTAACGTAGTACGAAGTATCTAAATCAGGCAAAATCAAATGTTGAGAATTATTTCATTTATATACTTTACATTTTTTTCTATACCACTAAAGCAAACAAGCATACGGCCCGCCTGATAGAAAGCAGTCACTCTAGCTTATGAACGCCTGTAACACCAGGGGCATCACACGCGCGTTGCCAACCCTGTAAAAACCTCTTCACACCCTTATTGAAAACTTCTCTGGAACCGCACAGTACGCGACCACTTTGGCTCCAATATGTGAGGATGAATTCCCTGCCGATGGCGAGCGGTGCGACTGTAGAAGGAGGCCGTAGGCATCATGTCAAACAACGCCTCTGAAAATTGAATAATTCTCAATGTTTAATTGAAGTCAATATGTTTCCAATTTTCTGTACGCTGTCAGGATAATCATTAACAAGTATGCTAATGTGTTTATCGGTATGTAGGCGGGCTTACTTTTTTTTATACCACTACCATACAAACAAGCATATGCCCCGACTGATGGGATGCAATTACCGCAGCGTATAATTGCGTGCAACACCAGTATTTCGTCCTTGAACTACAAATTTTCGGCAAGACTATGAACACATCTAACAAAGCAGAAGTGAGTTCCAAAGCAGTCGTAGTTTTACCCCCGAGACTGCAGTGGATTTCATTGCTCATTGCCTTTTTTGATGGTCGCTGCTGTTTTAACCCTGGGGCCCTACCGCCCAAGCTGATGCGCATTCCCATCGAGTTTTATGATTACGTAAATCGGACTTCTGTTTCAATCTATGATAAACATCTTCATTTTAATCGATAGAGCGCCTCCATCTCTACCGGCTAAGCTTATTTATTACTATTTACGAGCTCGGTGGTCGAATGGTTAGCAATGGCCACTTTGACTCCGAGGTCGCGAGTTCGATTCCCGAACAAGACAAACATTCGTTTGCATGAACATGTCTGTTTGTCTTGGTCTGGGTGTTTTCTATGTTTTATAAGTATGTATTTACAAAAAAAAATGTATTTAAGTACATTTATCAGTTGTCTAGTACCCATAACACAAGCTCTGCGCTTAATTTGGGACTAGATGGCGCTGTGTAAATTGTCCTGAAATATTTATTATTATTATCGCGGTCCTGTCGCGAATCATCTAGAATGAAACCTTCAGTTTGGACTTCGGAATAGTAAACTTCGAGCGAATCTACCTGCGAGACAAGTGATATCCTACGACCTCAGCGATACTATTGGACTTCGATTTGACCTGCGATTTGGAATCTTCGTGTGGACTTCGTGTTGTGAAGACCTGCAGACCAGACCCTGCGTGAATAAATCCTTGGAAGTTGTCATTGGCGTTTTACATCCAAATCTAGGACCCTAGCTCGTTTTATTACTATTAGCACAAATATAACGTAAGTAAGTTAAAATTTCGTAATCAATAAATCCGATCGTAATCAGCTTCAGCTTAGGCGGTAGGGACCCCGGTTAAAGGACACAGTGGTGGGAATGTGCGCCCCCATCCCGATACTGCTTTGAGAGCAAAGTACAATACTTTGCTCAACAGACTGATCTAATTATTGTAGTTTGTTTGGCGAGTATTATTACGTCAGTTGACTAGTTTTAGTTTACTCATTCTTATCACTTCGTGATATCATCATGTTTCATAATACCTATATTCATTATAAGAATGACAATCTGAACAGAAGAAAAAGTGCGAATAGTTTTAACGAACATAAACAAACGAAAAACAACCACCATCAGTTTTCAATCGCAACTGGTTACGAAGGTCCGGTTTCGTCAGGGTCCAAACGCATTAACGCTTTGTGACATTTTTCGATATGAGCACACACCGGCCACTCCATACAAATCTCACGTCATTTGCTACTACATAAGCAATGGCGTCTGTGCAGAGCAGAAATGAGCGTGTGTGCGTGCGCTGCCAAACAAACTGTTCCAGATTTGTTTCAGAGAGGAGGTGAGGTCGACACGAGAGACCGGCAGGGAGCGGCCATACTGTAGTACTATTACTTATACTGTGATATGAGTAAACAATAGGCTTGTTGCCCATGTTACAAAATTATAAAAACTCTCTATCAGTAACGTAAAATACATAAAACTAGAACGATCTGCGATCTTAAAATTTTAAACTTATGTCCGACGTGTTTTATGTTCGGTCAAAGTTTGGTGGGAAAGTTCATTTTAAAGGTATGAAATTATAAAAAATAAATATTACCATTGTAGAAACAATAAAAAATACTATAACTTTTGTTACGGCACTGGCTACATAAACGCAATATTTAACATAGTTGTCGTACAAATTTCTGATTTAATGCATATTATTGTGACATCTTTAAATAACACATCGAAAATAAAATGGGATACAAGCCTATTGTCATGTAGAATCAGCGTTAAGTTCTTTAATTTTTTTAAGGAATATAGAATAAACGTAGGCAGTAGACAAGACAATCGGTGAAATCTCATAATATACGATGTCCTTTCATTCTCACAACCTCGCCTCATTGCCTTTTAATCCGGGTTTAGCCACAGTCCGTTGCCATACTTTGTCCACAATCTATCCCGCACATTCCTATTGTTAGTGGGGTTCGGTTTCGTTGCGTTTTATTGGAGAATACTAAAGTACACGGTTCATTGGTTCTCTTAGTGAGCGAGCTCTTGTGGCACCCAAACAAGTTTTTTGTATAAGTACCTTCGTAAATGAGTCAACCTCAAAACTATTTCGTGATCAATATCCCAGCACGGAACTGTACAGCAAAATGCGTCTTTAGTGCGAGCTTTTTGGTAACGTTTACAAGCCGGCCAAATTGAGAAAAAGTTTCATATTGTGAATTTACCAGACGCGTGTTACACATCCAAATTAGCCGGGTTGCTCACTTCAAAATGTGAGCAAGTAAGTCACATAATTTATATATGTAACACGCGTTTTACATATTTACAACACGAGAGTTCTTCTATATTTGGACGGTTTGTTTACGTCGACATGATCGAACGCGAACAAAAAAAATCGCATTAAGAACTTAGACCTCAACCTACTGGACGAATCAGGGGCCGAAGCTGAAGCTGAAGCTGAAGCCGATTCCCATTGGATTTATTGATTGCGAAATTGAAACTAATTCTTAGATTGTTAGTATTTTGACGAGCTCGGTGGCGTAGCGGTCAATGACGCGGCTTCGACACCAACGCTCGTGGGTTCGATTCACACATAGGACAAACATTTGTGTGCATGAACATGTCTGTTTGTCTTAGTCTGGGTGTTTTCTATGTATCATAAGTATGTATTTACAAAAAAAAATGTATTTACGTATGTTTATCAGTTGTCTAGTACCCATAACACAAGCTTCGCTTACTTTGGGGCTAGATGGCGCTGTGTAATTTGTATGACAATATTTATTTATTTATGCTCGGCTGGTAGAAACCCTAGAGTTCTATCTACTAAGCTGAAGATGTTTGTCAATAACTTTAACCTAAGATCAGTGGTAATCGGCTCAGCTTCGGCGTTAGCTGTTATTACATGGTGTGGGTGAAATACGCGTGGAGTGCTACCGTTATTTACTTCTTTACAATGTTAGGTTTAAATTTTCACCGAGTATTAACACTAAATAATGTAAATATAAAGCATAGCCGCGACGATAACTTATCTTTATTACATAATATGATAACCATTTTATGTCCCTCGATAAACAAGATATTAAAATTCATTTTAATCGTTGAATACAATTATTATATTGAATTTTCATATAAGATCGTCAATTCAAACTGATTTAATTGTATTTGCAAAAATAATTACTTTATTAAGGGAATATAAGAGAATAATAAAAAAGCGATAAAACATTTTTAATATTAAAAATCATCTAACAATCTTCTTTCCAAATAAATCATCAATTTTGCTTTCATTATATCCTAAGAAAGTCGAGAGAATCTCTGTTGTATGCTGTCCGAGGGTAGGGGGCGCTGTCCGAGCGTAGTTGCCACCCGCGCTGTACACTGTCGGCGGGCCGACCACCTTCACCGTACCAGCATCAGGGTGAGGCAACTCCTTCACCAACCCTATAGCTTTAACATGCTCATCTTCAAACACATCCTTCATCTTATTAACAGGGCCGTTGGGAAATGAAGCATTTTTAAATATTTCATTCCATTCCTTATTTGTCTTAGTCTTTATAACTTCGCTGATGATTCTTATTATTTCTTCACGATTTTTAACACGTTCCGAATTATCCTTGAAGCGGACATCACTGATCAACTCTTCTTTATTGATTAACTTGCAGAAATCTGCAAATTGGGCATTAGATCCTGTTCCGATAACCATGTCTCCGTCTTTGGTCTTGAAACCCTGGTATGGCACTAGATTGGCATGAGCAGTCCCCCACCTCTGGCCTTCGATGCCACAGTTGAGGTATATAGTGGCAATATTGATCATGCTAGATATTTGTGAGGATATTAAATTGCAGTCTATTTTCTGCCCTTTGCCTGTGTTCTGCCTGTGGTATAATGCAGTCATTATTGCTCCGTAGGCGTGGAGGCCGGTGGTGACGTCAGTGATGGCAACTCCAGGCTTTACTGGGTTGCCATTCCGTTCCCCAGTCGTGTTAAGTAGCCCGCCCATTGCCGATGCTATTACATCGTACCTGAAATAATATGGTAACATTAAGGTAGTCTTCAGTGCTGGGAATAAATAAATAAATATTCCTGGACAAATTACACATGGTCATCTAGTCCCAAACTAAGCAAAGCTTGTACTATGGATACTAGATAACTGATATAATACATAACTACATTTTTTTTTTGTAAATATACACATATAATACATAGAAAACGCCCAGACCAAGACAAACATACATGTTCATGCACACAAATATTTGTATTGTGCGGGGATCGAACCCGCGACCCCGGAGTCAAAGTAGCAATTCCTAACCTTTCGACCACCAAGCTCGTCTCATACATACATATACTCGTAATTACTGAAACAAATATTTTTTACTATGTTATTGGCAAACTCAGGTCCAGCTTCAGGACCAGTACTTACAGTACAGTACAGACTAAGTATGACTGTGGTATGACTTAGAATTATTTTGGCCTGAAATCTGATTTTGGAATTATTTGGAAAAAGTGTTTATATTTGTTGCAACTTTCATATAGAGATAAATATATGAAGAACATTTAAGACATGAAGAAAAAAATTAAAGGCACTTGACTATGAAAGAGTTAGTTATATTTACCATAGTAATGGTAAACTAATAGAACATTTTTTTTAAATGGGATGGAGACCCTCCATTAATTCCCACCACTATGTCTCCTGTGTAGTCAGGATTAACAGTGGCAAACACAAAAAAAGGCAACTAACAATGGAGTCCATTGCAGTTCCAGAGGTAAAACTATGGCTGCCTTGGAACTCACAACAAATTTAATCAGAAGAAATTAGTGAATTTGAAGAAATTTGACTCCCCCTAGCAACTTAAGAAACAGCTACATGGGAAATAAGGCATTAAAAGCCTAAAGAGAGGGCCAGTCAGTGCTAAACTGCCATGCACCACAGATTTTAAATATTAAGATATACAACATAATATAATGTAAAGTAAAAACCAAACAACCCACCCGGGCTTCTTAGCATAAGGTCCTGTAGCACCAAAGCCAGTAATAGCACAGTAAATAAGCTGCGGATTTACAAGTTTCAGTTTCTCATAACCCACATCCATTTGGTCCAGCTTTCCAGGGAGGTAATTCTCTACTAGTACGTCACATTTTCTAGCCAAGTCATGTATAATATTCTTTCCTGAAAGCATGTAAGTAACATCTCAGAGATAAACAAGTAGCTTTTATTACTAAACTAGATTATGAAGGTGAGATGATGCATATTAAATTATTCTGAACATGCATGCATACAATACTCCTTGTATTGCAAGCCTCTTTGTGGCTACAGTAACTGCTTCACATCAGTAGAACCATACATCATTTAAAAAAATAAGAATGAAAAACATGTAAAAGTGAATAAGAGTTCTTATGTGAAAGGGCCAGAAGTCAAGAGAGTGATGGAGTTTTGTTGAATATTATGTATTATATTAACTTTAATGCAGTAAAAATTTACAAAATTGTAATAGCATCCATAAAAAGAAAATAAAACAAATGTGCATAGCATAGCCTTAATTTGTAGTGAGTGAGTGAAAACTTAGAGGTTGGGCAATGTTAATCAGTATGTCATGCACATATGTTGTTGATTGAATTTTAACGAGTACACAAATTGTGGCCCACTGGCATATTGGTATTTTTGTAATGGCTCCTACAATTTGGAAGAAAGTTTATTGATAATGTTCTCTATGCCTATATGCATTCTTTATATTCTATCCTATATAGGTGTCATCACTTGAAAGCATGGTTTTATTTATATTTAAAAAATATTGATGTTGGCACGGAGCGAATCTGCAATGTACTAAGTACCATATTTATAAATTAGACTATTATAAAATATTTTGTGGCAAAAAATACATTGCAAATAATTTTGTATCATATTCTGTTTGGGTTTGTTTAAAAAATAAACTTTCCATTTGGAAAATTGTCTTTCGATTTTCTTAAATAGAATTTGAACATGAATTTGATACTAAGATAAAGATATGTGTAAATATTGTACTCTAAAAGTACTTATCACATCAAACAAAGTTTCAGAGATAATGTCATACTGTAAGTACGTACTTAGATAAATGAAACAGCCTCATGATCTTTGATGATTTTGATCTAAACTGTACCTTTGAACATTATGATAACAAATAATCAATAGCAAACTCTGACCAGTGTAAACTTACACTGGTCAGAGTTTGCTATTGATTATTTGTTATCATAATGTTCAAAGGTACAGTTTAGATCAAAATCTTCAAAGATCATGAGGCTGTTTCATTATTAATGTATTTTTTTTTATTGATTAATGGACTTGGTTCATGAACAACTTTGATTGATTTATGAACAATCTGTTCATTAATCAATCAAAGTTGTTCATGAACCAAGCAACAATTAATTTCATACTTCAGAGCCATTGCCAAAAGGGCACACACAAAAAATACACAATAATGCCAAAAAAGTATCTTTCAAATAAATCCAATTTGAAATTTTTCTGTTTTATTACAATGTGAAATTCTCTGCTTCTAAAAAAGACCATTGTTACATATCATGGACAGAAAACAACCTGTGATGGACCATTATTGTTTTATGTCTCCGTTGGCTATACATAAAGAGTCCGTCATGCCGAGATATTTTGTGTGTTTCAACTTCAAAGAGAGATCTGATAGACATTGTTTCAGAGAGCTGCAAAATTTCTGAATTTGCAACTTTACGCTGCTGACCTAACATTAGTCAACACCAAACTGTATACCAATGGCGGTACTGAAAGTTTCAGTTACTTTCAGTAACTCCAGAAGGAACTTATTATTACATATATTTAGTAGTAACTGAAAAAGGAAATTGGTGCAGTGTGTTTCCACAAAGTTATCAACAATTGATCTACCTTGATAGTTTATGCTGACACTAGACAACTCAATGGACTTATAATCCAAAGTTTATTACAAATGTGATAGTGTCTGTTTATTACCCTTTCAACTACTGAGCTGCTGAAGAGCAATTAGAATGTTTGGCATAGACATAGACTATATCCTGAGAAAGGACTTTGGTGCTCTATGCAACATTCTGGCCGTGTAGTTTCCAGCATACTAGAATAGAATCACTCTGTCTCTTCCCGTGGATGTAGTACAAGGTGACTAAGGGATAATATACATTATCAAATATCGATCAGGCCTCCCCAACACATTTGGCCACCGTGGTGAGTGTAGGCCAAATCCTCCATCCGTCTAGGACGGACGAGAGAGGGTCGTGTTCCTGTAGTGGAGACTAAAATGAACCTGATGATGATGATAATGAGTGTCTGTTTATTACCCTTTTACAACTGAATTGCTGAAGCAATTAGAATGTTTGGCGAAGACATAGATCAAATCCTGAGAAACGACTTTGGTGCTTTTTTTGGTGGATTTTGGTGCTATAAGCAACATTCATGTAGGCGAAGTTGCGGGTACATCTATAAGACAGTTGAAAATATACAGCTAACTTATAAATAAAAGACAGTTGAAGTGGCTTACCGTCTTGTGTCTTGAAATCTACACAGATGCTCTTCTTGTTTCTGTTCACTGATAAGAAGTAAAAGGAGTCTTTATTTCCATTTATAAACGGTGGGCCCCATTTCCTTGCTTCGTCACCATCTAAACTCTCGACTTTGATCACATTGGCGCCTAAATCTCCCAAGATCATTGTACAGACCGGGCCGGCTACCACCCGCGTCAGATCCAATACATTGATATCACTTAACAACCCCGGTAGTTTCGTAGAATATTCCGATTTCAATATACGAAACTGATGCTTTATAACACCACAAAAAATATTCCGAGTCCCCATGACGAGCAGTCGTTAAATAATACATTCGTTCGTTCATATGACAGTTATCAAAAGTATTAACGCAATAAATAAAAGAGATAAGAGTGTGGATAACTTGAAACAATAGTTTGTTTACCTCTTGCAACTGCGGAGTGACGGTCGTCGCGACCGCTGTGCTGGTCGTGGCCATGTCTTCAGCTCGCAATAAACGCTGACTATCGCCCATGTAATTATGTATCAATAATAAAATTCACACATCACATCCAGTCAATGTTCACCGATTACTTTATAATTACGTTTGATTAAGTACTGTTGCTCGTAATTGTGAATCAAACTTCATCTGATAACCTCGGAAATCTAGATAATAACTAGGCTATGATTCATAACTATGAAATCATGGAAACGTCGTTCAAAACAACATCCTAGAAGAAAAAATTCCATAGGAAACGTCAGAAAGTTATAAAAGTTAATCATAAATTACCAAAAAAAGTATTGCACTGGAACAACACTATGTTGACGACTGACAATACTGACATTAGTTTAAGAATTGACACTTGACAGTTAATGTCACATAAATTTAGTTGGGATTTTTTGGCGGGAACTTCTTAAGTGCGGTTGAATTTTTGAATAAATTTTCTCAATTTAATGTATTTTAATATTAGTTCACTTAATATAGAGTATTAAAATGAGATAGTGTATTATGAAGCAAGCAAGTGATCATTAGAGTGCATAATAATTAGAAGTATTTAAGTCGTACGTAAAGTTGTTCCATAATGTCGCGCAGCACTGCAATAAAATTACAAATTACACTACCGGTTTAGCTGTGAAGTTATTGAGAAAATAGTAGATTCATGAAAATTTTCATAGTGGAGGAAATTACTAGAGGAGGAAATTATACAAAAACTATATAATAAAAACTATATATAAAACTATATAATGGCAATTCATCCCCTTATTAAAAATTTGGCGTCTAAATTTAACGTATGGTACCTAGACGACGGTACCCTTGGAGGTGATGCTGACACTGTTTTATCTGATTTGGAAAACATAATAAAATCTTTTGGCAAAATCGGTTTACAATTAAGTTTTTCAAAATGTGAGATACATTTCCGTAATGGTCTCGCAGATCACATAAAAGATGAAATTCTGGAAAAATTTAATGTTTTGGCTCCAAATTTGACCGTCATAGATGATCAATCACTCCGCCTTCTGGGGGCACCGGTGTTAGAGGATGCTTTCGTAAAATTTGTCGATGACCAAATTTCTTCTTTTGAAAGATCTTCCAGCCGTCTAGCGGACATCAACCCCCATTTTGCATATTGGATAATAAAATATTGTCTTTTTGTGCCTAGAACAACCTACATATTACGGTGTTCCCCGCTTTGGGCCCACGACGGGCTTCTTGCTCGTTTAGATAAATGCGTACAGGAGGTCCTCGGAAACATTTTGAATTGCCCCCTAGGCGACAGATGTTGGGCCCAAGCAGCACTTCCAATTCGCCATGGTGGTCTAGGCATACGAAAAATTTCCAGTGTGGCACTGCCAGCTTTCTTGTCCTCGGTTCATAGCACGCTTAGCCTCATAGGTAAAATTTTATCCCCGTCGTTTTCCGACGTAGAGGTTGCGTGCTTGAGCGAGGCCAAGAACGCTTGGTCTAGCGTCAACAGCCCAGGTACCGATTTTCCCCGGATTTTGTTTTCGCAGCGGCAGTGGGACGAACCGCTTTGCTTACTTGCCCGTAATCATTTGCAGGAAACAAGTAGCTGTTCAGCTGAGCGGTCCCGTCTCTTAGCTAGCTGTGAGCCAGAATCAGGGTACTGGTTGAACGCTGTTCCGTCAACAAGCGTAGGTACATTGCTGGACAGGACTGGCTTCTGCTTAGCAGCAAGCTTGCGGATAGGTGCCAGAACAAACGAACCCCATCGCTGTCGTTGCGGAGAAGACGTCGACCCCCTAGGACACCACGGTTTAGCTTGTCGCCGCAGCGCAGGTCGTTTTGCACGTCATGCCGCCCTTAATGATGTCATTCGTCGGGCCTTTGCCAGTGCCGGCGTGCCGGCAATACTTGAGCCTGCTGGCATTACCCGAGACGACGGCAAGAGGCCCGACGGTATGACGCTCATACCATGGCGGAACGGGCGGTCGCTCGTATGGGATGCTACCTGTGTTGATACGGTAGCACCATCTCACATACGAGCGACATCCTGTGCGGCAGGAGCGGCTGCGACGGTGGCAGAGGCTAATAAGAGGCGTAAGTATGCGGCTTTAGAAGAGTCGTACATATTTACGCCTTTTGCTGTGGAGACCTTGGGGCCTTGGGGTGCAGATGCAAAAGTCTTGTTTAAAGAGATATCTGCACGGTTAGTCGACGTCTCTGGTGACCCAAGAGCTGGCGCTTATTTTGGCCAGCGTATTAGTCTGGCCATACAACGCGGTAATGCAGCCAGCCTTTTGGGCACTTTACCATCATGTGACGACAGTAATTTGGGCTCTATATTTTATTTAATTTAGTATTATATAGTTAGGTTTTATTATTATAATATAGTGTGATTTCATATGTAAATTTATTACAACATAGTTTATGAGATGCCTTTTAATAATATACAAAAACTTAACTTTTGTTAATGGTGGAATAATATTCGATTGAGAAGTAGTCGCCAGTCAGACAATGAATAGCATAGAGTTGTAATTTTTCTTTTTTTCCTAAATAAATTTTTATAATTTTTAGTTTATAAAGCTGACTTTTTTAATCTTGTTTAGTACATATTTAAGTAGATTTAAAATCGTTAACAAGCGAAGACATTTAACGCGCGTGTTGATACCATGTGCTTTATTTCATATAACGTTTCGTTCCATAGGGCATAAGTACGGCCCGCCTGATTTATTGTGGTTACCGTAGCCTATAAATAGGCTATTTGACAGTGTTCAAAAATTGTTTAAATTATTTATCAATATCGTAAAATACACAAAACAATAAAGATCTGTAAACTTTCATTCTAATTTTCCGTCCGACTTATTTTAGGCTCGATCAAAGTTTGGCGCGAAAATTCATTTTAAAAGTATGAAATAAAATTTCCATTGGAGAAGCAATAAAAATACTAGTTAGAACTTGTATTATGATACTAATTACATAAACGTAAAATTACACAATACAGTGATGCTGTGGCTATGTCGTACAAATTTCTGATTTGATGCTTACAAAAAACAAACCTGTGACGTCATAACTCAGTAGCCTTTTATAATGGAGCGTTTTCGGAAAAGTCCAAAATTGTGATTTTCAAAATTAACATATCTCGAGAGATTTTTGTGCTATCGTCTATCGAAGTAATTCTTTCACCTATCATTATTGAGACGTCCCTACAAACCTAACCGAAGAAATGTTGATCAAATAGCGTAATTATATTTATTAGCAATAGCTACTTTGACTCCGAGATCGCAGATTCGATCCCTGCGCAAGACAAACAATTTGTACAAGTATGTGCAAGACAAACTTGGTGTTTTCTGTGTATTATATTATGTATGTATTTACAAATATATTTATATTAATATATATTATACAAATATATATATTTAGGCACATAATTATATTACTACCTACCTGTGGTTCGAATTGATAACGTCGTTTTTTAAGTCGGCTAAAAAAGATACCTACTATACTACTATATCATGATTTGGGATGTAAGAGGTTCATCAACATCTTTGAACTAAAGCCAACTTCACCTGCACTCGGTGTACCCTGCTGACTGGCAAACGAAAAGAGAGGTAAGGAGCGTAAATGTAAAACTACCCGACTGGGGAACGTACCTCCACCTCACAGAATACCGCAGCCAAATAACAATTCCCTTGAGGGTTGCTGTGTACCTGCGAGTGAGTGAGGTCACTAGAATGGAAGGAGACGCTGCGTTGGCAGCGGGGGTGGCGGTGCGCGAGCGATATTTTACGTTGCGAGCGTTAATATGGCTACAGTAACCACTTCACATCAGGCGGGCCGTATGCTTGTCTGCCACCCGACGTAGTATAAAAAAAATCCAAAATTTAAAGTTTCTCGGGGCAGTTGTTCATGTTGATTCAAATCAGGCGGGACTAGAGATGGGCAACATTTACGATAAATGCGCAAAAAGTACTTATAAATTTTACCTATTTATGCCCAAAACTTGGCATTTATTAGGACACCTATTGTAAATTCCTGGCATTTTGCCCATTTCTAGGCGGTACTTTTATCTCTCTTAGGCTGTAAGTAAATTTTTGCCATAATGAACGAAGTTATTAAGTTTTACTTTTATTAGTATATGTATAACGATATGTACCGTGTACGATTAACCTCGTTCCGATAAAAAAGAGACGCTCACATACAAACCGCGCTCGGTGCGTTTGTATGAAGTTACCTTACTTCTCTATTTTTAATATGACATGACTTTCGGTCGAATCTGTGTAAGTCAACCTGACAAAGTGTTTTCATGATTACCATATAATGGATATATACCTATTAATAAATACCTTGTTAATCAAATTTCTACAGTTTAAAAACAAAAATCAATAAGTGCTTGATCCACGCTGGATCCAGCTGGATTTTGTCTGATCCAACAAATATCCAGCTGGATTGAAAATACCGCTGTATTGCAATACCTAAAAACAGGCTTCTCAATGCCTAATTCGGGCACCGACTTCACAATTACATCAACGATTCTACAAGGACGAAACCGGGGCGTGTCGCTAGCTTAGTAGTTAGTTTCAGTATTAGCACACCTCGGACACTCCATACAAATGTCGCGTCGTTTACTACAACATAAATAATAACGTCTGTGCAGAGCGTAAATGAGGGTGTGTGCGTGCGGCGCTATACAAACTGTTCCTGATTTGTCTCAGAGGGGAGGTGAGGTCGACACGAGAGAGCGGCAGGGAGTGGCCATACTGTACGTAGTACTAATGCTTATACTGTGGTATTAGTTTCGAGTGGCGTTTTTTTAGCAACTTAACAATCATTATCGCTCATTAAAATGTATTTAATTATTATTTATTTAAAATTACAAATGACATGACTCATTACGTTAGTAAGTAGACTATTCTAAAGTGTTAGTAAATACAATTGATATTAATTGGAGTGTGCAGCATA
Organism: Hypsopygia costalis; assembly: GCA_937001555.2. Taxonomy (NCBI): domain Eukaryota; kingdom Metazoa; phylum Arthropoda; class Insecta; order Lepidoptera; family Pyralidae; genus Hypsopygia; species Hypsopygia costalis. Next base: position 31,472,192 of record OW443327.2, on the reverse strand, counting down.
TAGGTTCAGCATATCCAGCGTCGGACTGGCCATATAGTCGAGGTGGCATTTGCGAGCCGGGCCCCAGCCTGCGCGGGCCCCCTACGAGCCTGGATTGCGGGGCTTGCGCCAACCGTAGATTAGGAGGCCCGCGCAGGCTAGCTCCTAGCTCTTTCTAAATAAAACTAGATCATATAGTTAGTTCTAATTAGATCAGAGATAGAAATGAAATAAAAAAATGGTTGAACCTGAGCAAGCCACCCTCTGAAACTAGTTTTGGATTTTTTTGTTGAACGGCAATAACTTTTGATGGAATCAACTTATTTAAACGTGTATCATTATATCATAATGCATTACATTTTACATTGTTTCATAGATATATTTTGTATATGTCAATTTGTATAACTCAGTACCTATTTTATGATAGTATCCCATCTACCATCATCTAGTCTCGGGCCCCGGGCCCCGGGCTTGCCAACCGGGCCCTTCTGGCCCAGTCCGACCCTGAGCATATCAGAGCTGGCCACTATGCCCGCAATCATTCTAAGAATGTTGTTGGGGCTGTCTCAGACCCTGCGCACCAGGGACGCACATCTTTTGCACATCGTCGACATCGTAGCGAAAAAGCAATCAAAGCTGTGATCAAAGCGTGCTTCCGCGAACATGCCTGATGCGTTAAGAAACGGGGCAGCCCCATCAACACCCGGAGCGCGTCATTATTTTTACCCGACTGCCGAAGGAGGGTTACGTTTTTCGAGCGTATGTATGTATGTCTTATTATTTGGCACGCTCTACAACCTAAACCGTTTGACAGATTTCAATCAATCATTATATTTATTGGTAAATATGGGTTAAATACAGATGTTACATAGTTTATGTTATACAGAACGCCACGTTTTGCCAAACAGGCATACAAATTTTCAATGTGTTAGGTAACAACTCAATCTTTTAGGTCCCCAATAGTGTTTAGATATTTAAAATCCGTGGTGCACGGCTATTGAGCTCCACTTGACTAGCCATGGCTTTTAATGCCTTATTTGCCATATTGCTGTCTCTCACATTGCTAAGAGGGGAAGTCAAATTCCAAAAGCTTCCTACTCTTACTAATTTCTTCTGATTAAATTCGATGTGAGTTCCGAGGCAGCCGTAGTTTTACCCCTGGGACTGCAATAGAATGCGACCGCCAAAAAAGGCAATGAACAGTGAACATTCATTGCCTTTTTTGTCGGTCGCCGCTGTTAATCCGGGCTACACAGGGGCCGTCCATTAATCACGTGAGGTTTATTTTTGCATTTTTAACACCCCCCCACCCCCTTGGTGATACTTGGTGAGGTGTGAGGCTAACCCCCCCCCCCCCCCCCCTCAAATCACGTGTATTTTTGTATTTACAAAGAATCTTAAAATTTTCAAAATATTAATAAGGATTTTTGTTACACCACTAAGGTGACAAACAAGCATACGGTCCGCCTGATGAAAAGCACTTAAAATATAAATACACGTGATATCTTACTACACCCCCCCTCCCCCCTTGTGATGTTTCGTGATTTTTGCCGAACCCCCTCCCCCCTCTTTCGAGCCTCACGTGATTAATGGACGGCCCCACAGGAGACACAGTGGTGAGAATGTGTGATGGGCCCCCTGGGGAAAAACAATTGTATTCACAATATAAATATAAAAATACGACATTACAAATACAAATATCTATCTATAAAAACTTATCGCCGGCGCGGGACAAATACCAGTGGCGCCGGTGGTCAGGGCGACAGACTAAGGAACCTCCTCACAATACGTGCAGTGACCAAAATTGCTGCCATCATTTATTATCATTAATGTTTTATTATTATTAATTTATCACAGAACGTCACGTGCAGGTTTGCGACATCACAAGTTCACCGTTGGGACCATTCCTTCGCGTACTAAAAAGTTTGGCAACTCCCATCTATGTCGCGTTATCAAAAAGTGGAACGCGTTGACGGCATACGTATTTCCTTATTCATACAATACGGGATCCTTCAAGCGAAGCGTGAAGAAGCATCTTGTAGGGCAGCATGGCGGCGTCAACTGACAAGACATCAAGGTCTCTTGTCCGTTGCCGATGCGATTGAGGCTCCTCTTTTCGCTTACCACAATTACCGTCGTTGCCACAGGCGAAGCGGAGCCAATATGTTGAGCTAATATAAAAAATATACAAAAAAGTGTGTAAATGTTATTGTAGTAGCAAACAGTATGTTTTATTATTTGTATCTCTCTTGATTCACGGGTCAAGCCCGGTCATGTGATAGGCGTGCGCGGCATGCGCGGGGACACGGATTCAACGCGTAGAGGCCCCTTTGAGAAGTTTGATGTAATGTTGTACGCCCGCCGTGACTCGCTCCAGGGTATATCAATGGACCGATATACCCATGAGCAGGTCTCGGCAGGCGTTGAGATTAATACAAAGTAAAGTGTGATGGAAATTTAATGGGCTATGGAGATGAGATCTGGGTGAACTAAATACCGGGCTACAGATGAAGAGGGACGGACGGATAACTGCTTTTATTGCTAGTTATTTGCGGCAGGCCGTGGCTTGCCACTCACTAGATGGACCCCCGAAATGCCAGGAAATCGGCCGGGGGCAACACCGGTATGAGTGACACAGGGGAGTCGAGAGGCGTGCTGCGCTTTCTCTGAAGGTACTGGCGGCATGATGCCCTTTAACACTTCCACCCCTGAAACGTATAGTTCTAACGGCTCCTCTCTGGACGGCCAATGAAGGCAAGCCAGAACTGAGAGTCCTGCGGTCCTTCTAGTATTTACACTCCGACCGATGAAGTCACGCCGGAGACGAAGGCCCTGACCGACTCTCTGGAGACTCGGATCCGTGGCGTCGTTACTCACACAACAGCCAAGGGGGCTGTTGTGTGAGTAACCACCATCTCTTAGTGCGATTCAATATCTGAATAAAATGCTTATTCATATTAATTATTGAATCGCAATAAGAGATGGTGGTAAGGGGGCTGCTCGCCACAAGCTGCCCTGCGGATTAATGTTTTATTATTAATAATTTCTTGTCTATTATTAATAATCTCAGTGTATAAATGTTGTTGTAGTAACGAACAGCATGTTTTATTATTATTTATTATTACTTGTCTTGTGATTGTGTAACTGTATATATAGAAATGTGTATGATGTATTGTGTGATGTAGTGTACAAATAAAACGATATCTATGTATCTATCTAGTTTCGTCATTATTATTAGTAGGTTTTCTAAATAAAAAATATGTTCGCTCCGCCGACGCAAACGTTCGAGTTTATACAGTATGACTCACATCACGAGGAATGGCAACCGCAAACACATCTAGTGGCTCCTTACGGATTACTTTGATGTTTCTTGAAAATATTTTCAGGTAGGTAAACTCTGTTCCATATTGCATTTATGAATAGAATGCAATTTACGTACATCTCAGTGGATAGGTAATAAAATATCTATATAAATATTTAGAAACCGTAACCAAAACCGATATAAAATTTTCCGAAACTTTTAGTTTCGGATAGAATGCAGAATCTAAATGAGACACGATTTTGATTTAAATCTTCTAAATAGAGCTTCCCCCCTTATAGAACAAATTATTTATTTCCATGATCACACTTTAATTATTTTATTAATAATTACTGTTTTAGTGGGCTTTCGCGGGCCAAGACGGCGTACTATGTCGCTCGACGCTTGCATCGTTTTTCTACATAATAATTACATACTTGCCCATATCTGTCATTCATTCTTGATTGGGCTTGTATCGCAGTTTTTTTTTCGATTTGTTATTTAAAGACGTCACAATAATATAAATATAGTTGAAATAATTACTTCGATAACATAAAAACTTCTCGAGATATGCTAACTTGAAGATCACAATTTTGGACTATACCGAAAACGCTCCATACAAAAGGCCACTACGTTATGACGTCACACCGTGCTATTGTAAATAACTATTGTGCTGGGAATGGTGGGATATAATGAATTGAGGGTACGAAGGGATTTTTCTTTGGTAGCATACATTTTTAAAATCTTACGAGGCAAGATATTTAATGCCGAAGTATTGAGTGTCCTAAGTCTCTGCGTTCCGGATAGGTACGTGTGGCGTCGACGTCGGCCGCAGTTGCTGGCGGTAACGCTCGGGCGCACTAACCTGTCGAGGGAGGCGCCACTGACGCGCGCGCTGCGTACACTCAATCAAGTATCGGAAATTGTTGATATATTCCACAGTTCTCTGACTGAATTCACTAAGGCGGCAATGTATAACATATGTTATCTAAAACATTAATATAAGTATTATACTCGTAACGTATGTGTAAACAACTAAACGTGTAAAATGATTTTGACGTGACAACGTCTTATAAATTGGTTAGCCGGGTGACACCTCAAGAAACTGGCTCACGTTATGCGCTTACAATGAGAGCGAGTGAAAGGCACGCGTCCCTTCTAAGAGCGAGAGAGACAGACATAAAAAGTGAAAGGCATGCGTCCCTTCCACTCGAAAACATTTTACCACTCAAAGTCGTTGTCACGTAAAACTTTCGCCCGTATACCGACTTTACAGGCAACCAATTTTTTTTATCTCGTTCTATTATGTGTTTATTTATTGTTAGATTAAGGTATTGATAGATATTTACACTATTGTATTGGGTGTAGGTACCTGTAAAATAGTTGTAAGTATGGAAATAAATAAATAAATAATGCAATAAATCAGAAATTTGTACGACAGCTATGTTAAATATTGCGTTTAAGTAGCCAGTGCCGTAACAAAAGTTATAGTATTTTTTACTGTTTCTACAATGGTAATATTTATTTTTTATAATTTCACACCTTTAAAATGGACTTTCCCACCAAACTTTGACCGAACATAAAACACGTCGGACATAAGTTATTAAAATTTTAAGATCGCAGATCGTTCTAGTTTTATGTATTTTACGTTACTGATAGAGAGTTTTTATAATTTTGTAACATGGGCAACAAGCCTAATTACCTAAAAAAAATGAAGGGCCATTCTATTATAACAAATGATATCCACTACTTGACATTGGAGGATATGATTATTGATGATATGATTTAAATATACCTGGACAAATTACACAATTTGTTGGTTTGGTTTGGCCGTGTGGTTTCCGGCAGACTAGAATAGAATCACTCCGTCGCTTCCCGTGGATGTCGTACAAGGCGACTAAGGGAAATACATCGATCAGGCCTCCCCAACCCGTCTGGCCAGCGTGGGGAGTGTAGGCCAAATCCTCCTTCTGTCTGGGACGGATGAGGGAGGGTCGTGATCCTGTAGTGGAGACTAAAATGACCTGATGATGATGAAATTACACAAAGCCATCTATTCCCATACTAAGCAAAGATATGGGTACTAGATAACAAATGTTATAGGTACTTAATTTTTTTTTTGTAAATACATACGTATAATACATAGAAAACACCTATATTATAAAAACATATATAAAAATTAATCTCAATTTCCCTTGGTCATCGCATCACGCGTGAACGGATGGAACAATTTCGCTATTTTTTTTATTGTGTTTGTTATTATCAGAAGAAGGTTCTTATAAAAGAAAATAGTATTAAAATTGCGCGGAAAATTAGAAAACTTAACGACCATATTAAGTTTTTAACGTAACTTTTTGTTTTATTTTTGTAACATTTGGCAGCGCTGTCAGTCATTTGACAGATTGCGCGAAACCAATATTCATAGTTAAGACAGGACCACGTCTCTCGGGTCAGCTAGCATTATAATTATATCATCAGCCATATACATAACTAGGTATACAACTTAGGTATTTTACGGAATACTTAAAATTATGCCGTGTGGGTTCCGGCAGACTAGAATAGAATCAATCACTCCGTTTCTTCCCGTGGATGTCGTACAAGGCGACTAAGGGAAATACATTATCAAATATCGATCAGGCCTCCCCAACCCGTCTGGCCAGCAGCGTGGGGAGTGTAGGCCAAATACTCCTTCCGTCTAGGACGGACGAGAGAGGATCGTGCTCCTGTAGTGGAGACTAAAATGGACCTGATGATGATAAAATTACAGACAAAGTAAGTATAAGAAAATAATTTAGTTCGCGGAATACAACCTCTCTTGAACTGCACATATTATATATTTAGTTACATTTACCTATATTATTATTGGGTAGTAATGATAGACATATATGATAGATATATACATATTCCTACTTAATCCATAGTATCCATAGTAATCCATAGTAATATTATAAATGCGAAAGTAACTTTGTCTGTCTGTCTGTCTGTTGCCTTTTCACGTTAAAACCGCTGAAGCGATTTTGATGAAATTTGGTATGGAGATAGTTTAAGACCCGAGGAAGGACATAGGATAGTTTTTATCCTGGAAATCCCTCCCCAATGGGGGTAAAAAGTAGTTTTTCTACTATAGAGGGCGCTGTATAATTGGCTATCGGCCAACAGATGGCGCCACAAGTCGCGCTATGGTTGTTTTGTTGTCAAAGGGCTATCGGCCAACAGATGGCGCCACAAGTCGCGCTATAGTTTGTTTTTTTTTTGTCAAACGTGATCATACTAATATTATAAATAAGAAAGTGAGTTTGTTTGTTTGTTATTACATGATTTTTTTAATGGTCTGGAGAGTGACATAGGCTACTTTTTATCCCGGTAAAACATCTTAATCCCATGGAAAAAAATAAACTTAGTAATAATTTTTAATTAATTTTATTTGAGGGTATATATATATATATATATATATATATATGTATATATATATATATATATATATATATATATCGACGGTCCCTACGTATAAAGCGACATGTCAAAAATGGCAATTTTTTTATTGCATAAATTGCTATAGAATTGACAGTAAAAATTTTTTTTTCTTTTTTTTATTGATTGTATATATAATTAAAAAGGAAGAAATTAACTCATTTGTCCAATAATAATGTTCTTTAATTACTATATCGTAGTATAAGCAGACATGTCTGAAATGACATGTCGCTATATACGTAGGGACCGTCGATATATATATATATATATATATATATATATATATATTTATATATATATATGTATATATATATATATATATATGTATATATATATATATATATATATGTGTGTGTAAATCCTCCTTCTGTCTAGGACGGACGAGAGAGGGTCGTGCTCCTGTAGTGGAGACTAAAATGATGATGATGATGATGTTAGGTAAATATATATGCGCAGACGATATGTTTGATATATATAGACGTATATGTTTTGTGTTTCGTTTTCGATCCTTCGGCGTCAGATGGCGCGTGTCCGCGTGTGTATGTGGTGAACAATTTTTTTGTCTTATGTGTGTTCCATCCATACTAATAATATTATAAGTGTTAAAGTAATAAATGTTTGTTATTTCTTCACTTCTTAATTACATATTGGTACTACTTTTATCCCACGAAGTAAAAACATACAAGAAAAAAATATACATAAATCAATTGCAGCTCCCCTGGACCTCGCGGGCGAAGCCGCGGGTAACAGCTAGTTACTATTATAAATGTCAACGTGAGTTTGTTTGTTACGCTTTCATGCCGAAACTACTCAAACGATCAAAATGAAACTTTGTACACATATTTTCAAAGGTATTAGGAAGGACATATGATACTTTTTTATTAAAAAAAAGTTAACGCGGTTGAAGCTGCGGGTGGAAGCTAATTTAAGGTAATTTAAGGTATAAATGAAAGTGTGTCTGTCTGTTATTATCTTTACCCGATTAAACGGCTGAACCATTGAATGAAATTTGGCATGAACAAAGATTATACTCTGGGGTAGGACATAGGATAAGGTAGGTTACCTTTTGACGCGACACACATGCGGAAGAAACCGCGAGCGAAAGCTAGTAATTCCTAAAATAATTACAAAAGTTTTCTCTATTTCTGTTGTCTCTGTACATTCAAAAATGCGCACCGAGAAATTTAAAAATGAAAATTTTAATATAAAAACGTGCGCACATAAATCTTGCTACGGTTGACATGTTTGTTATAGGTAGATGTAACAAAATATCGCGATAGTTAAATAAAATATTTTCGCAACAAAATCAGAATTTACGGCAGCTACGGCTGTAGCATCAGCCATTTTTGTTCTTTACACCGTTCGTCAGTAATATAAAGTGAAATTATTTGGAATAATTCCAGAGGAGCGAGTTCGCGTCGGTGGCGGGCACCGGCCGGCGACATTACATTTAAAAATAAAGGTATACTAGTGTAAGTGGCCAAAGCCAAAGTGCGACGATCTCAGATCTCGCCTGTTTACGTTACTATTTTAGAATTACATTGTACATACTTTAACAATTTGGTATGCCAACTTACAAAAAATACGTGCCCAATTGTCTAAATAGCGTAAATATATATATATACTACGTCGGATGGCAGGCAAGCATACGGCCCACCTGATGTGAAGCGGTTACCGTAGCCATATTAACGCTTGCAACATAAAATATCGCTCGCGCGCTGCCACAGCAACTCCTTCCTTTCTGGTGACCTCACTCATTGGCAGGAACACAACAACCCTCAAGGGAATTGTTATTTGGCTGCGGTATTCTGTGAGGTGGAGGTACTTGCCCAGTCGGGCAGCTTAAGAAATGCGCTAGGCCCAACCTCTCTTTTCGCCAGAGCCTCATCTGTCAGTCAGCAGGGTGCACCACGTGCAGGTGAGGTTGACTTTGGTTCAAAGATGTTGATGAACCACTTACACCCCATAATAAATTTGTTCCTAATTATCTACATACTAAAACAAAATTCGCCATTGCCGAACGGTGGCTTTTGCCGAGTTTCGTCTCTCGGCTTAAATTTAACCCTAATTTATTAAATACATAATTGAACAAATTAGTGTCAGGAGCAACTGGGTTAAACAGATGAACTTGAGCTGAACATCTACAGGATGAAATATTTGAATGCCACCTGGAGGGAAAGTACTCCAACTAAACAACGAAGAGAACAAATTTCACTCAAAGGAAACATTCTTTATTTTTGTAAAGAAACTAAACAGCATTCAAAGATTTTTTTTAAAAATACGCTTTAAACACCCAGGTACACAACAGTCTGTACTGTTATGGCATCAATTGACAGGGCCAATCATGATAGTCGAGCGGAACGCTTTAAATACGCCGAAAAGTAATTCTTGGAATTTTTTGGAGCCTATTCATAGGCTCCAAAATCACTGATCCGATTTTGATGAAACTTGTCACAATTAAAGACATGCTTTCCATTGAAATCGAAAAGAGATTTCACTCCACTTGACCTCGATTTCGGCCCCGTGGGCTAGAATCCTAGTAAAATCTCTCTTACGAATATGGCAAATTAATTGAAAGGAAAACTATGAATGATAAAGCACTTTTACCCAAGGGTCCATCGTATTAGGTACTAATCAGGAATTAACAATCATTTAATTTTGTCTATGACAATATCCAACAACACGGAACATTCATCATCCTCCATTTAAAAAAAAATCCTGTTCAATTAAAATAAGTTAAGATTACATATCTAATATACTGTACTGCCCCCTTACCACCACCTCTTATTGCGATTCAATAACTGAATAGAATGCTTCTTCATACCAATGAATAAGCGACTCTATTCAATTTGAAATAGAGTTGCTGTAGAGTTTTCCAGAGTGCTGAGTGCGAGTTTTTTATTCACGTTCGATCATGTCGACGTAAACAAACCGACCAAATAGACAAGTACTCTCATGTTGTGAATTTACCAGACGCGTGTTACAAATCCAATTTAGCCGGGTTGCTCACTTCGAAATGTGAGCGGGTAAGCTATATAATTTTGATATGTAACACGCGTCATATAAATTCACAACATGAGACTACTTAGGTATCTATTTGGTCGGTTTGTTTACGTTGCATTATCGAACGTGAATAAAAAAACTCGCACTCAGCACTCTGATTCGTCTCAGCAAGGAAGTGACGTCGATAGAGTGCGTTTCATCAAATAGTTCTTATGCCGTCATGTTGGTACTACTATGAAAATCAAAATCAATCGCCTCAATTACCATGGCAATAAAGGTTAGTACCAACTTGACGGCATAGGAACTATTTGATGAAACGCACTCTACGAGACAGCAGCAGCACGCAGCAGGAAGTAACCATACAGTTCGTAATTACTTATTCTGTAGTAAGTATATAGATCTAGAAAATGTAAAAAAAATCTGTCAGTCAACACGACCATTCTTACGTTAGTCACAGTCGTTAACCTTACGAGCCGCTGGTTGAATGGCACCGAAGATCCAGGGTTCAAATGCCAGAAAAAAACATTTGCGTGCGCATAAAGAACTGGGCAAAGTATGAGTCAAACTCCCGGACCAAGGATTTCATATATATCTGGCTGATCTATCAACGCATAGCTCAAACCATTGCACGGATCGGGTTGAAATTTGGCACACAGGTAGCTATTATGACTCTCATTCGCTATCCGCAGATAGGAATTTTGAAAATTCCCATGGGATACCAGGATATGCGCAAACGAAGAAAAAACTTTTGATTAAAACTATTTAAATATTTAAAAATAATATTAAAACTATTTAAATATTTAATAATAATAAATAATGAAAAATGGAAAAAATCACCTGCCCCCCTAGGTGGGATTTGAACCCACGACCTCTCGATGACAACGATAGACTGCTATGCCTACTTTAGTAGTGTAATTACTTAATAGGTTGATAACGTCACACTGTGACTCACACAGTAGAAATATAAGATGCAAAAATTCGTCAGCAGCACAAACCTTCCTGGTAGCTCAGTTGGAAGAGCACTCGACCGGTCATCAGGTCGTGGTTCAAATCCCACCTAGGGGGGCCATGTGAATTTTCCCATTTTTCAAAAGATATTTATCTGGCAAGTTGGCCAAGACAACTATTTAAATAATAATAATTTAAAACTATTTATCCGAAATTATTCGAAAATATAGGTGTCGATTACTATTTCGGATATCCGATAGTTTTGGTTTCGGTAACGGAGTGTTCAGAGCGAGTTTTTTGTTCGCGTTCAATCATGGCTTACTTGCTCACATTTTGGAGTGAGCAACCCGGCTACACACTGTTACGATGTGAATTTTTTTCTCAATTTGGCGGTTTGTAAATGTTAACACGTTCAAATATGATCAAAAAACTATCATCAAGCATTCGGAGCTCCTTCGGTAGCATCCCTAATTAAATGCACTGCACGACTCTACCTTTAGCTACTTGTGACCTAATATTTGGCAACCAGAACACTTTTCAGGTCAACCTATTTTTTTAAACATGACCTACATTAATATTTTAAAGCATGACCTAGGTACATTAATAGTTTAGAGTGTTTCTCTTTCTATTACAGAGGTAATGTATACCTAGATAAACCCCTTGAAGTTTACGTGGTACAGCATCAATGTATATAGATAAATGAAAAAAGTAAAAAAAACAATTTTTAAGTAGAACGGTTTTAAAAAAAGATAAGAATAATGAATGTACTTAAAGCTAAAAAATAATTAAGTAGGCCCTTGTGCCAGTCATCACACCACTCTCCTGATCAATCCAAGGCATTGATCAGAGCAAAATAAAATCGTGAGACTTGTAAAATTTATATATAACAGACAAATCAAACTGATTGCTCGCATAACAGTAGAAACGTATTGTTATTTTACACCTGTGTCTTGTATGTACTTCCTCTACACATATACAAACACCTTTACTCACACACACTCACATATACACTTTCACACTTCATCTCACTCACTCACACACATAAATAACCGTGAGAAATAAATTTTGTTAAAATACATAATGTATATACATATCTATCGTTAGGTACTTAGTTTTAGGATTATTATATATATATTTTTTTTGTTGTTAACACACGGTCTGGGAGAAGACACTGATTTATGTAATACAGGCTCATTCGAGCCTAGCACATAGAACAGGGACTTCGTATATTTTGTGTAAAGTTTTTTGAAAATAAAAATATTATTATTTGTATCTCTTTTTAATCACGGGTCAAGCCCGGTCATTTGATAGGCGTGCGGGGGGATATGGATCCAACGCGTAGAGGCCCCTTTGAGAAGTTTGATGTAATGTTGTACGCCCGCCGTGACCAGCTCCAGGATATGTCAATGGAACGACATACCCATGAGCAGGTCTCGGCAGGCGTTGAGACTATTGCGAAGTGTGATGGAAAATAAATGGGCTATGGAGATGAGATCTGGGTGAACTTAATACCGGGCTATTACAGAAGAGGGACGGACGCCTGCCATAACTGCTTTTATTGCTAGTTATTCGCGGCAGGCGGTGGCTTGCCACTCACTAGATGGGCCCCCGAAATGCCAGGAAATCGGCCGGGGGCAACACAGGTGTGAGTGACTCAGGGATGTCGAGAGGTGTGCTGCGCTTTCTCCGAAGTTATTCGCGGCGTGATGCCCTTTAACACTTCCACCCCTGGAGCATATAGCTCTAGCGGCTCCTCTCTGGACGGCCAATGAAGGCAAGCCAGAGCTGAGAGTCCTGCGGGCCTTCTTGTGTTTACACTCCGACCGATGAAGACACGTCGGATACGAAGGCCCTGACCGACTCTCTGGAGACTCGGGTCCGTGGTGTCGCTACTCACACAACAGCTCGCCACACAAGCTGCCCTGATTATTATTATATATTATTATTAACAGTTTCATCATCATAAATGCTAATTACATATTTACTTAGGTTATGGCACACCTCACGTAATCAGTTACTTATGTTACAAGGGAGGATGAGAATATTTGTCTTTTAGCGTTTGGTAACTAGATCTAGACGGAAGAATTAATTTTCCACTTTTGTAACTATTTGCTAGTTAAGAACGTGGATGAGTCACATCTTATAGATCAAAAAGTGACATCCATCTAATTTCAAATACTTAGGTCACATAAAAGAAAAGAATACATGCTGAAAAAGATGACCGTGGTAATATCCTACTAATATTATAAATGCGAAAGTTTGTGAGTATGTGTGGATGGATGGATGTTTGTTACTTTATCACGCAAAAACTACTGAAGGGATTGTGATGAAATTTGGTACACGGGTAGAATATAGTCTGGAATAACACATAGGGTACCTTTTATCTCGACATTCCCACAGGAACGGGAATAATGGGACTGAACGTGTGAATCACTAGGTACTGAAGGGATTGTGATGAAATTTAGTACCCGGGTAGAATATAATCTCGAATAACACATAAGGTACTTTTTATCTTGGATTTACCACAGGAATAGGAATAATGGGACTGAACGTGTAAATCACTGACTACTGAAGGGATTGTGATGAAATTTAGTACACGGGTAAAATATAATCTGTAATAACACATGATAGTTTTTATCCCGGAAATCACACCGGGGACGGAAACAACGGATTTGCGCGGGTGAAACCGCGGGCGTTCGCTATAATTTCAAATAGGCCTACAAAAAGGCCAAAACAGCATATATCTATCTTTTATGTGTAAGCCATCTTCACCAAAATAGAGAACCATAAATTCCATAAAAAATTAAACTTTATTTCTAATGCACAATTGGTAATAATAAATTGATCCATATCAAAATAAATACATACTTTTAACGCTTCTGGTATTTAAATTAGATAAACTTTGTCTTTTACTCTACATCATTTGGGCAGATTATAATAGTTACTACGATGACAAACGGAGTGCGCGATACTAAGGTCCGGTCCGGACGGTTAGATAGATCACGTGACATTTGTCAATTCGAACATTTTAGTATGAGCTCTAGCTTATAAAAAAATAGATGCGATGAATAAAGAATGCAAATTTTGCGGTGCTCTTAAATGGAAAGAGGAAGCTGCAGGCATGAAAAGTAGCCCTTTCAACATTAGACGAGCCAGTTGAACTTCTTAATGAACTTTTCTCTTATGAAACTGATGAGTTTCGCCGTTTTCTAAAAAAACAAGGAAATATTTTTTTTTTTTTTTTATACTACTACACAATCGGCTCTTTGTTTTTTTGAAATCCGTTCATATTTGCCGGAGTTATCGCGTAATATACATACAAAAAAAAACGGGTTGCATCCCGGGAGTGCCGGCAGAAGTGAAAACTTGAACATTAACGTTGTGCATTTTTGAATATTTTGGAATTTTTATGGAATAATTTCGGAAAAAGGGAGGGGGATATTACTTCCCCTCCTACACCGCGCCGGCGGTATACTGTCCCTCCGTCTTACGAATTTTCGATCAGGTAACGTGTCCTGACGTGAGTTTAACATTTTTTACCCATCCCAAAAAGTGCACAACGCCGCTAAAGAAGTTTTCACTTCAAAAAGTATATACAGTCGATTGAGAACCTCCTCCTTTTTAGCAGTCGGCTAAAACTGTTTTCGGTGGACGCGCGATTTAAAAACTGTGTAATAAAATCTAATTTCACGCGGGTGAAACCGCGGGCACAGCTAGTATATAAATAAAAATGAATGTTGCTAAGCGCAAAACTCGAGAACGGCTCGACCAATTCGGCTAATTTATTTTTCGTAATTTCCTTAAGGCACACGGAAAGTTTTCATAAAGAGAAAATATAAAAATTGCGTGGACAACAGTAAAAAGAAAAACTTAAGTTTTGACAGAACGAAATCTGCCTGGGCAGCTAGTAGACAATAGATATGTTAATGTAAGTATGTAAGACGAAATGGTAAAAAATATCGGAAAATATTAAATTGATCCACAAAAATAGTATATTTCATTACAAGTGCGGAAAGCCTGTCATTGCAAAGAGTTCCGACAAATCGAGCCGAGGCGCAGCCGAAGGCGAAGGTTGACAGTCGGAACAAGTTTTTGGAAAATGGCGCCAACCGTAAAACAATAGGCAGAGATTTTTTTTTTTCACCCATTCTGGGTAGGCAAAGGGAACTATGCCCATACAGCCAAGTCTGCAGTAGTTTTTTTTTTTATTGATATGAAATGAAAATGAAATTTAATGAGATGAAATTAGATGAAACCTAGCCTAATTCATTAATCAACTCATTAAATCTGATATTGAAACAAATTAGTACCTTCTTTTTAGAAATATTTGCATGAATCATAAAAACTTCTATGATTTTTTTTTAGTAAAAACTTCGTGGTTGGTTTTTTCTTTTTAATACACATTATTTTGACAGTTGGGAAAGATAACGCACGAGTGCGGAAAAGGTAAAGAAAAAGCACGAGTGTGTAATAGCCCACATCCCGAACGATATACATCCCTGCAATACGCCACTTTTTGAGCAACTGTATTAAAAAAACTTGATTTGCACATCAAATTAATCTGATCGCACATCAAAGCCTGCATTTTATGTGCAATAAGCATTTTTTGATGTGCAAAATAGGTTAGGTAAGGTATGCAATGTATTTATTTGATGTTACGTTAAATAGTATCTATAAATATTTAGGTAAGATCTCTCTGTGAAATAAATGACAGTGCCAAAGACAAGTCTTTAATGTTTCATTAACGGAGATTTATTGTGTCTTGAGTACTCAAAACAAACTTCATTGTTGCTTTTAAAGATCCATGACAATAAATATCATGGCAATATATATACCAATTTATCTCCGATGCGCTTTGGGGTGTAAGTAGCTCATCATCTGATATCTACCTGTTGACTGACAAACAATGGCAAACGCTCGACTGGGAAAGTGCTTTACAGAATACTGCACTCGAATAACAATTCCCTTGAGGGTTGTTGTGTTCCTGCGAGTGATTGAGGTCACCAGGAAGGTATTGGCTGTGATGTGATGTAGGCTGCGATGGAGTTGGTGTGTTGGCTGTGATGGTGGCGGATATTCATGTTGCGAGCATTTATATGGTTACGGTAACCACTTCACATCAGGTGGGTCGTATGCTTGTTTCCATCCCACGTAATATAAAATAAAGTGTAGTGGTAATGGCTGTCAAATGCGAATTGTGATTAATAGCTGTGACTTCAGGGCTTCCGCACAACTCGCACTTGACTGTCATTAAAACTGTTTGTACGTAAAATAAAGTAATATATATATAATATTCGCGGTATTTCCAAGCAATTATTATTATTATCTATATATTTTTAATAATTTTTATTATTATTATTACATATTTATGTGTTTTTCATCGAATTTTATTAATTTAATTCATTTTTGTATTCGGATTATTATTATTTTGTACTACACTTGTATGCGTTACTTGTTCATGTTAGCTATTAATGTGATCGGAAACCACTGATTCACACTTTGTCCACTTACACTGCACACACAAGCACACAACACACACACACACATTATGGTGTTTTCTCTATTATTGGTCGGTCGCGCGCACGTGCGCCTATCAGGCGACAGCTGAAAATCAGTGTTTTTTTGCGCAATGTGCAAAAAAGTCGCACTGAGCTGTGGCCATTTGCTTGCTGCAGCACACACATGCATCTTTTATTCTACGTTCTGTTTCCTAGTGTATAAGTTTTCTCCCTGTTATTTTTGAATTTAATTTTTGTATGTGTGTGACTGTAGTTTGTAATAAACGTATCTATCTATCTATCAATTACGACATGGGAGCCTTCAAGAACAGAGTCTCATTATTATCATCATTATCAGCCTGTATCTACCCACTGCTGAATATAGACTTTTCCCAATGCTTTCTACCACATGCGATCCTCCGCTTTCCGCTAGCAGTCACTTTTATAAGATCGTCGCTCCAAGTAGAGAGGGGGCGCCCTACGTTTCGTCGCCCCATACGTGACTTTTCCCATCTGCCATGGTTGACTCGGCAGGTGTAGCCAGCCCACTGCCACTGCAACTCGCTAACTCTGAGATCTATGACGATCACTTAGGTACTCCGTCGACTTTCTTCGTTTCGGATTTCTTTCTCTAAGGATCGTAGAGAAACTCCAAAAATTGCTCTTGTTATCGCTCGCTGCGCGACCTTTAGCCTCTGGATCAGTTCGATGGTCCGTCTCTGTACCGTAGGTCATAGCGGGGAGGACGCACTGATTGAACACTTTGGTGTATATTTGAACAGAGTCTATATTTGCCTTAAAAGGCTGGCAACGGATCGATGACCCCTTTGTGTTGATGATCTCCATGGGCGGTGACGATTGCTTTCCACCCACATGCTCGTATGTTCTCCTCTCACATATTAAAAAAGAAATACCTATATTCTAACTCTTTAATTTTAGATTCATATTCATCACAACACTAAACAAGAATTCGAAGAATCCCGCTATACGCGGGATATTTAGCGTCCCGCTCAGCGTGTGAGCGGGACGCTAAATATCCCGCATTTCGGAACGCACATATATCAAATGCGCAATCTCAAGACAAATACTCGTTTAAAAAGTAACTTATAGTTTTCACGATAAAGTGTAAATTATACTATAATTATAGTCTATAACTGTCTTATTTTTTTTTGTAAATGTTGACTATTATTTAATTAACAAGGTGTCTTATTTTACTTCTCATCCTGAAAGTACACTCCAGCAACAAAAACAAACAAATAAGCTGAGAGTATTCCACCAAAATATTGCAGGTATTTTAAATAAAAGTAATTTGTTTGAACTAGCAATAAATGATCTCGAAAAAGATATAGATGAACTACATGTGATTTGTCTTACTGAAACATTTATGAAGACCGGATCAGAACGAAATCTAAGTATTCCAAACTATAGAGTAGCTGCATTCTATTCAAGAAAACACCAGAGACGCGGAGGTTCATGCATCCTTTTAAAAAATAATCTCGATTACAAACCAATTCAAATTACGACACAATTATCTTGCGACTATGTTTTCGAATGCTGTGGTATTGAAATCTGTAATCTAAATATTTATGTATTATGTATATACCGCACACCAAACTCTAACGTACATACATTTTTTCAAAAACTTAATATACTTCTTGAAAAAATTACTCGTAATAGCAAAAAACATGTTATTGTCTGTGGAGACTGGAACATTGATATTCTAAAGGAAAATACGCTTGCCGGTGAATTAAATTCTATACTTAAAAACCATAATATTAAACCGCACATAAAAGTACCTACCAGGAAAAAATCTAGTATAGATCAAATTGCTTCCAATATAAAGTTGTCGGATATAAGTTGCAAGATACACTACCTTGGACTGTCGGATCATGAGACAGGTCAGTCAGCAGTTTTTTTTATACCGGAACTGCAACAGAACGGAAATGGTAAAAACCGGAAAAAATATTGGTTTGAATATAAACGAGATTTTAGCAAAGAAAACGTGCGTAAGTTTTGCGATCACGTGGGTTCATTGTCGTTTAGTGAGGTTCTCGCCGAAAAAGACTGTAATAAAGCGTTTGAAATATTTCATGACATGCTTACGCTTCTTTTTAAATTATGCTTCCCCTTAATGCGCATTAAAAAAACGCAGAAACTATTAAGAAATACATGGATCACTAAAGGGTTAAAAAAATGTTGTACTAAAAAGAGGATCCTCTATTATAATTACCAAATGGATGCATGTAATAAAAGGTACAAAAAGAAAGAGTACGTCTCTTACTCCAAAATACTTAAAAAATGTATCGAAAAATCACAGCAAATAAACAACAGTCACTTTATAAACCAATCCAAGAATAAATGTAGTGCAGCATGGAATATTATCAAAAATAAAGCTAACACATATTATGACATTAAGGAAATAAAAGTAGGTAATAAAAAATACACAAAAACATCAGACATTGCGGAATTATTCAACGACTATTTTATTAACATTACTAGACACCTTACAATTGATAATGACATAAGACAAACAAATTTTGACATAAATTGCAATGCACACAGTATATTTATTACTCCAATAGATACATATGACATGATAAAAATTATTAAATCATTAAAGAATACTGTTTCCATCGGGTACGATGAATTAAATACAAAGATATTAAAGGAATGTGCTTCCTTGATAGCTAAACCACTTTGCCATATAACAAATAGCTCATTCGAACAAGGCATGTTCCCTAAAATGTTAAAAAAATTGAAAGTTATACCTCTTTTAAAAAAAGGAGACCCAACTGAAATTGGAAATTATAGACCGATTACACTAGTACCTGTCCTATCAAAAATCCTAGAAACTGCAATGAAAGTAAAGCTCTATAATTTTATTGAAAAGCACGACATACTAGTTCCACACCAACATGGCTTTAGGAAAAATAGGTCAACAACATTAGCTTGTTTTTCACTCGTAAAAAAGATTACCGAAGCTGTGAATCAAAAATTGACAGCAACTGCTATATTTCTAGACATGTCTAAAGCATTCGATTTTGTCTGCCACGATCGTTTACTGGATAAAATTGAAAAATATGGAATCAGGGGCAAAGCCCATGACTGGATTAAAAGCTACCTAGCCGATCGTCAGCAATACGTAGAAATGTCAAAAATAATAAATCAAGAGAAAAAAACGTTCAAATCGTCTCTCAAAACTAATAAAACAGGAGTCCCACAAGGTGGGATTCTCTCGCCTCTACTTTTTCTTTTATATATAAACGACTTACCAAAAGTAATACAAAATGACTGTATCTTATTTGCCGATGATACCACTCTGTTGATTAAAGATAAAAGAGAAAATATTGATTCGGCAATAAATTCAGAACTGAATAATGTATATAATTGGTTGGAACAAAATAAATTAAAGCTAAATATCGAAAAAAACTAAAATTGTAAATTTCCAAACATATAATAATAGTTTAAATTCACAAATCGCAATAAATTTTAATGATATCAAATTGAAACAAGTTGAGTCAAGTTTATTTTTAGGTATAACGATCGACGAACATTTGAATTGGAAAGAACATATCAAAAATATATGCTGTAAACTGGATTCATTTGTATTTGCACTTCGTAGGCTGAAAGCAACGGCGTCTAAAGAAATAGCTCTATTAGCATACCATGGCTACGTCTCCGCCTTATTACGCTACGGTCTTATTATTTGGGGGAATTCTGTGGAAATACAAAAAGCTTTCCGAGTACAAAAAAAATGCATTAGAGCAATTCACGAAGCGGACTATCTGGATCACTGTAAACCATTGTTCCAAAAATCCAGAATTCTACCACTCCCTAGTCTTTATATATTTGAGACATGCATATTTGTCAAAAAATACCCACATCTCTTCCCCCTACATGACAAGGTATTAAATAAAATCAACAGCAGAAACCCTAGTAAATTATATATACCTAATCAAAGGCTGAAGTTGTTTAGCGACAACATATTTTGTATGGCAATTAAATTGTATAATAAATTACCAAGTGACATTAGAGAGACACAGATTTACAGTAGCTTCAGAAATAAATTATTGAACTGGCTCCTAAGCAAATGCTTCTATAATATTAATGAGTACCTAGACTATAAATGACAATTAAAATATTAAGTATCCTGGACTATATATGTAGTAGGTAGGTAATGATGTTATCTGACAATATTCAAATTTTTATTATTATGATTAAATTTGTTAATTCAATTTTTATATAATCTAAATATGACATTCACAATGATACAGCAACTAATTATCAACAACTATTAATTATATAATAAAATTCAGAGGTGAAATATAAATTTGTAATTATAATGTAAAGTCTGTACTCAAACTACTAGCTTATAAATGTGTAACAAAAAATTTAATAATATTGTAAATATTCCTACGCCAATAAAGGCAGAATATGCATGCACAACTACATGAAACATCTTGTATTACCATATTCTTGGGAATAAATGACTATCTATCTATCTATCTGATTTACAAGGAAAAGTTCACGTTTTTTGTATTCTAAACATAATTCATTAGATCCCGCTTTTTAAATCCTTGTCCCACATTTTGTAATCAACATTTCCCGCAAATTCGTACTCACTACGTGGTAGACGGCATTACACCTCCTTGCTCCGAATTCCAAGACCCAAGTGAAATTCTCCTGGTCATCTGAGACATGTGGAGTGCTCGATGTGGGTGGCACTTTGAACCACGTTCTTGGAGAGATTTTATTGCCTGCTTATGCACATTTGATGTCCATTTTACGACGGGTGTGCTGAAATTTGTTTTATTTCCTCCATTTTGCATGGCCAATTACTTCGGTCTGTGTGTGTTTACTCACATTCACATTTATAATATTAAGTAGGGAAATAGAGATGTAAGATTTGTCAACGGTGTTTTGAATAAAAAGAGTATCGGTGCCGCGTTGTCACTCCCGTTGCTAACGTAACACCTCCATAAAATCTTCATAATGAAAATGAAAATTAGACAAGATCCTACAATCTTTTGAGGAATTGTTATTTGGCTCAGGGGCGGACTAAAGGACTAGGTTCGGAAATATAATGTTGCCTAGGGCCGCCTTAGTCAGCCACTGATTTGGCTGAGGTATTCCGCGAGCTGGAGGTCTTCCGCAATCGGCCATCTTAATCCTACCTCTAATTACTATTAGCTTGACCCTCGGAGTTGGAAGGGTAGGTACATCACCAAACCTCACCTGCGCACGGTGTACCCGCAGGCGTAACTCAAAGACAACTGTCAAGGCACTTCACTAGACTTGAATGGCACAGCAGCACCGATTTCTGTATTATTGTGTCCTGTAACTGTCAGTTTGAAGACAGCGGGTCACCGCCGACATTAGCACAAGTTGATAAAGAATTAAAGACCAATTTGTTGACAGATATCGTCTTACATGACAGCCATTTGTCACGTTCACTTTGTACGTGATTTGCCGGGAATTCCTCAGAGGGAGCGCGACATAAACATTACACATCTGTTCGTTACTGGGTCATTCATTTCACAAAACAGACAGACTTTTTAGGGTTCCGTACCCAAAGGGTAAAACGAAACCTATTACTGAGACTCCGCTGTCCGTCCGTCCATCCGTCTGTCACCAGGCTGTATCATGAACCGTGATAGTTAGACAGTAGAAATTTTCACTGATGATGTATTTTTATTTCCGCTATAACAACAAATTCTTAAAAACGGAATAAAATAAATATTTAAGGGGGCTCCCATACGACAAACGTGCTTTTTTTTGCTCGTATTTGCTCGATATTGATAACGGCAACAGGTAGATGCTTGAAATAATCACAGAATATTTAGTTATAAATTCACTTAAAAAATAAATAGATAAATTAAAATAAAGTAAATATTTAAGGGGGGCTCCCATGCAACAAACGTGTTTTTTTTTTGCCGTTTTTATAAATAATGGCACGGAACCCTTCGTGCGCGAGTCAGACTCGCACTTGGCCTTTTTATACCATGTCAGATGCTATCGAGCATTGGGTCTACACCTGATGTAAAGTGGATACCGAAGCCTATACCTATACGATTTTAAGTAGTTATTGTATTGCTCGAGCAGCTGCTAATGCCGTCGATGGTTAGCGCATTATTTTGTGGTTGCATCGGGTAACTTACTCATTCACAAAAACACAATAATAATTTTGAGGTGTAAGTGGTTCATCAACATCTTTGAACCAAAGCCAACTTCACGTGCACGCGGTGCACCCTGCTAACTGACAAACGAAGCTCTGGCGAAAAGAGAGGTAGGGAGCGTAATTGTAAGCTACCCGACTGGGGAATGTACCTCCACCTCACAGAATACCGCAGCCAAATAACAATTCCCTTGAGGGTTGTTGTGTTTCTGCGAGTGAGTGAGGTCACCAGAAATGAAGGAGATGCTGCGTCGGCAGCGGGGGTAGCGGCGCGCGAGCGATATTTTATGTTGCGAGCGTTAATATGGCTACGGTAACCGCTTCACATCAGGCGGGCCGTATGCTTGTCTGCCACCCGACGTAGTATAAAAAAAAATATGAAAGAATTGTTGAACTTACCAAGTCTATGTTTTGGTATTATCAATTCATGATTATTTCGAAAGTCGATACAGTAACTACAGTCACTTAAACTAGGGAAGTTTGATATATTTTTACGTACATACTTATATAATACTAGCTTTCGCCCGCGGCTTCGCTCGCGTAACATTCGGGGCAAACACGTGTTTACTCATTAATCAATAGAAGTACTCGTGTAAAATTTAGGATAAAATAGTCCCTTTTCCCATACAAACCAACTAATCTCGTTTTCCCATACAAACTTTGGGCCTCCGTTTCATCCTCTTAAAGGTAAAATTTGAAAAATCTTTTTAAGTAATTCGTGTCCACTACGTTATATTTTCAAATCGATGCCATTGTCGTAATTAACGTCCCAGAAAACCATAGAATCAACACCCATATTAATATTATGACATTTCAACCCCATTGCATCCCTACAGAGTTATCACGTCGGCTATGTTGGGTTATTAAATAGTTGTTTTTTTCATAGTCAGCGACCCGATATACCATAAAAACAATACCTATGACGATTTTCAGACTTTTTCACCACATTTTAGACATTTCAACGCCATCGCACCTCAATAGGGGATGATGGTCACGTCACCGCCCTATGTGTACAATAAATAACAATAATAGGTAATTTCTGGGATAAAAACTATCTTAGGTGTATCGTTATATAGTTTATAGACCCAGCGGTTTGGGCTGTGCGTTGATATGTCAGTCAGTCAGTTTCTTCTTTTATATATTTAGATTTTCATAAATATATTGGGATGCAATAGTAAGAATATTTATTTATTTTAATAATGTCCTGAGGCCCTAGAACCCATTCCATAAATTGAGCGAATAGCTCTTTTCTGTAAAACAAAAATAGTCTCTACCCCACAGTAATATACCATATGACATCATCATCATCATCATCAGCCTGTATCTATCCATTGCTGTACATAAACCTTCCCGAATGCTCTCCACCAAAATGCGACCACCCGCGGTCCAACCGCTTTCTTAAAATCATCGGACCATCTAGTCTAGTCTAGGATGAGGGAGTCCAGCGTTTCGTCGTCCTTCGCGGGGCCTCCACTCTAATACATTCCTCCCCCATCTGCCTTCACCTATTCGGCAGATGTGACCGGCCCATGGCCATTTCCGCTTGCAAACTCTGAAGGCTATGTCGACAACGTTGATTCTCTGTCGATTTCTTCGTTCTGGATTCGATCCCTCAAAGAAAGCGCTATACTCAAGTATAGCACTCCCATCGCTCGCTGCACAACTTTTAGCCTTTGGATCAGTCCGATGGTCAGTGTCCAAGTCTCTGCACCATAGATCGTTGCACGGAGGATGCATTGGTTGAAGACTTTAGTCTTCAAGCATTGGGGTATCTGTGCGACGAAGATATACCGAAGCTTTCCAAAAGCTGCCCAGCCCAATCGAATGCAGCTATGGATCTCTTTTTGAAATTTCCCCGTCCAAGCTGTATGGAATGTCCGAGGTAGATATAGTCTTTAACCACTTCAATAGCCATATTCTCTACGATAACCGGGCTAGCGATGACAAAATCGTTGTACATGGTTTCGTCTTGTCGAAATTCATCCCCAGCCCCAGGGATCGAGTCGATCGAGAGATCGAATGATCAATGATGAATGTAACATTACTATCATCTTTCTCTTCGTTATTACGTATATTTTGAACTTCTTTGTTGTCGGTATCGTTAGAAATTTGATAATCTTCATTATAATAATCTTCTTGCTCCTGATTTATTCCTGTATCATCATTTTCATACATCACCTGACATTCGATCTCTCGATCGATGATGAATGTAGTAATAACCATTTTGTATCTCCTTGACGTACTCCCCGGTGCAGCAGGATAGGCTTAGACAGCTGGTCCTGGACGCGGACAGTCATTGTTGAAGCGCTATACAGCCATCTCAACACCTCGATATTCCGGTGTCTGGTAGTCATCAAGCTTTCGAACGAGACGATTCGTGATAACCTTGGAAAACATCTTATACACGTGGGTCCAGGTTTTGAGGGCACTTTTCTGAAGTCTATCCTGCTACACCCCTTGTTAGTAATAACGATTTTTTTCCTATCTCATTTTAATGCCGACATTCCTCTTCTCTCTTGCCTGCTCTTCTCTATCTGCCTGGTATGCTATCCAAATTTCGTATTTCTTGCAGTCTTTTTAGTTTAGTTGACTTTTGATAAATGGTTCACCATTTATCAAAAGTATACGTATTCAATTATATATGTCGAACAATAATTTAAATTTCCAAATAAATTCAACCAGGGAAATATCCCATACAATTTGCATGCATGCTTTGCATTCCATTTTTTTCGCTCAGAGGCAGAATTCAGAAAAAAAAAAATATTTTTATTTTGAAATGACAATAATTTAATTTACATCTACAATGTAAAATCGTTTTTCTCCAAATCTCAAACTTCTAACTTGGGCGGCTGGGCGATGATGTCTTGAATGCTGCTAAGAATCAATAAGAATCAATAAGTGTATAATTATAGCTTATATGTATTTGGTTTATAAAATTCTTGTAATGATGCAATTCTACTGTATGCATAAGCCGACAATTCACAAACATAAACCGGGATACGCTTATGTGTGCTACTTATCATGGTTACACTCATAAACGTATCTCCGGTTTATGTTTGTGATAAGTGATTGACACTTACTAGAAAAGGTTAATAGATTATCTATATATTAATACGTGAAGCGAAATCCCCCCCCTACCCCCCACCCCCCTAAACTGAAATTTCGCACACTTATAGTTTAAAAAGAGAAGGAGTGCAGAATGCTAATACCTTTTATAAATTATGTAATATCTCTTCTTTAAATATATGTAAATCAAGTAGTAGTTAGGGTTAGGCAATGATGAGCCAATCGGGTCATTGCCTGTATATGACATACATAGGTACCTGTAACGTATAGGTACTTACTATAAATCTTAGATTTGAATCAGCCAGATTCAATTTCCACTTGAAGCACATTAGCCATTAATCTTGGATTTCTATCGTTAGCCAATCTTTCCACATTGCCTGTTAATATCTAAATGGTTAAACCTCAGTGCCTTGTCCGATACAGAAAAATGTAGTTTGTTAAATAACAATAAACGAAAACTATTCAAAACAGGTTCAAAAATGCACAAAAATTCAAGAGTTATGTTTTCCAGCTAATTGAAATTTTAACCAGCGTATCGCACGAATAGGGCAAGTACTTTAAATGTGTGAAATTGTATTTTCCGCGTAAAGCTCGGCCGTCAGCGCCCTGTAAAAAGTGGATACGTGTGTAGGCAGTAACAATAGTGTATCAAAGCCAATGCTCCAGCCGCTTCAATGTTCAAGTACGTTACACGTACGTTCTCCAGTGGAAAACACAGGGACGAATTTAGAACCATGCACCGGAACGACTGGAGATTTGCAAAATTGAAAAAAACATGGTTTTGTAAAAAACCGTGACAATTTTATTAATTAGTCAAACTATATGCAGCTCCCAAAGACACAAATAGATTTCAAAACAAATATAAAACATATATTAAGATAAAAGGTCAAGACAACAATAACATAGCACTTTGTTAAAACGAATCCCGTAAAAAATGTGAGTAATTAAAATGTATCCCCAGTCGAGCATACCGACACGACAACTAATATATTAAGAACGTAGACGCAACGAAAAATAGAATTAAAACGTCACAAACGTGGATATAGACGAAATAATTGTATATCAAGCTTTGTTACTGGGAATTTTCTCAGTTGCTATTAACCCGCCTTGGTGACAGCTTCAAACACGATGACTTCGGAAGGCACGAATCTCGTCGCAACTTATTGCATCCTCCTGCTTCTGCTCATAGCTCTATGGGCCCTATACTCCGCATTCTAAATCTGTAAGTGCTATTTATAAATTAGGCGCTCCAGATTCTCCAGCATTTTTAACAGATTTCATAGATAAATTCAGTTTAAATTTATTTCATATTTTTATGTGGCGATGTGGCTGTATTTTTATTTTGCTTTGCTTGTATTAATATCATTAATGAATAAAGTTGATTTAAATAAAGCTAAATTTCCCTGAAAGCAAGAACCAAACAATAGTGCTGAAGTAAGAATCAAATAGGCAAAAAAAAATTAGTAGCGAATAAATTATGCTGGGATTCATCCCTGGAATGAGTTTTATAAAAAGCAAGCAAGTGGACATTTTCTTAAAGGACAATCCTTTAAGAAAATACGTAACTTTGTTTTATGCTTAGTTTATAAAGCACTGATTGAAGCGTATTTATAAGGCAAGCATTATGTTTATGCAGAGTTTTAAATTTGTCTGCACATGTGTCGAATGTGCTTTTCTAATCTAGAAACTTTTAAAAAGCTATCAAAATTATTAACTTTTAAAAAGTAATCTGAAATCCTTTATCCCGAGTATGTCTCTGTGCTTTGACGTGTGCGTGTTGCCTGGAATCCAGTGGAAGATACTCAGTAGTCAGTCCTGCGTGCACCGCTGTTGCAACCATGCCGATCAACGCGGAGACGGTGAACCTCGCTGCCACCTACATGATCCTCGTCATCTTGCTTTTCTTTCTCTGGTTACTCTACTCTGCCGTGTTCTAGTCAAAGTTGTCCAGCCGTGTAAGTTTCAACAGTGTTTTAAGTGATTGGTAAAATCTATCGAGCGTTTGGCGCATCCGACACCTGTCACCGTTATCTATTATTACGTGCGCATTTATAAATATGAAGTTGTTCGGGGGGAGGCGTGGCGAAGCGTAGGCGTAGATCGCCTCAGCGACAATTCCATGTGTCGTCTCAGTTCCCTGGAACGGGTTGTCCAGTGAAGCCGATCCCGAATCGCCAAGATGCCCAATCACGAGACCACGAATCTCATCGCCACCTATCTGATCCTGCTGCTCCTGCTGGGCAGTCTCTGGCTGCTCTACTCGGGGATGTTCTGAGGTGCATTTCGATTGCAATCGCTTCCGCAGTGTTTGTCCTTGCAATGTGTTTTTGTGTTAAAAAATGAAAGTGATGGTGGATTTTACTGTATGTACCGTTTTTGGAACGTACAATACATTTTTGGTGCAGACCTCTTTTGCGCGGTTATTTAGAGCCTACTCGTTTGAAAGTTACCGCATTGGTTTCATTCACAGTTTTCAGCAAACACCTCAATCGATTCAAAATAGTGATACATTGCAAAATGTGTCATTAATCGTAACACTGATGTTATTCCACATTTTATATTGGGCGTTAAATTTATCGAAATTTATTACAACACGTGATATCATAAAAATTAAGTAAAAATGCAAAAAGATGATACCACTAAAAATATAGAGTTGGCACGGATTTTACAATAAACGACGCAATAAATCGAACATAAAAAGTCTAAATCAAAGGCAAAATTCTGTTTATGCTAATGTGATCTACATTCTACAGAAAATATGGGTTGTAATTATAAAGCTTAGGTAATCCTATATGGATATGGTTAACATTCCTTTCGTAAACCTCTCGCAATTATAATTCTGTATTCATACTATTGAATGTTGTGCATCTAATCTAATATTTAACTTCGTTTTTCATTGTTCTTAAACAATCTTATTCTTATGTTGTTCGTTGTCTTCTCTAACGTTTTGAACTCTACGTCTTTTAATAATATTTTTATTGACATCAACTTTTACAAGAGGTACAAACAGTTGACATTTCAAAATACGTCATTTGATGCCCACGTGGTCGCCACTCAGCATATGCTGCAGGACAGAGATATGCCTCAGCGCTGGTATTATGTGGTAATCACTTGGTGTTTGTGTCCGGGACCTCCGTACCGAAAATCAACTATACTCACTAGGTACTTTTACAATTGTTAATTTTATTAGTGATAAAATTCAACGTAAACAATATTATTAATTATCTTCAATTACTCGCAGATTAATAATTCATGACCATGTCCTAACAAACAAACCAGAATCTGAATTGACAGTGGGATATTACTTCGCCAAGAGACAATCTTCCAATTTAAATACCAATTTGCACATTAATTTTATTGTCATCATGCTCAAATTATTAAATCTTACTTTAATCCCCACACCTTAACATTTCAACCAAATCGAAGTATAGAGCGGAGACAAAAAAAAATCACAATAAATAGTCGTATACTTTTTTTCTATTTAATGATTTAACATTAACTCATACAAACCGTACCTGGAATAGGTACGATTAATCAATTTAATTTACGGTTTTCGATTACACTCGTTTATAGTTCTAGTATTTATGATCGAACTTTATGTTTAAAATTTTATTGGTTCGTGATACATCGTGCATTGACAAAATTGTTGAATAAACATGTGTAAAAGTAATCCAGAACCTAAAGAGAATATATAAGTCTCTAGCATTCAGCTGAATCTGTAACCATAATTATAGCTTATGGTATATATATTACTATAAGCTATTTCTAAATTTACTGAATCCTAAACTTCAAGTTACTTTCACTACACATCGAATATGAATCGGACTGCTTCTCTGTTGAATAATGTTTCAAAAATATTCACGTAAAATTTTATGTTCCGTGTATTTATAACATGCAATAGAAATTTTCAACGACATTAATTGACGAGCGGATGTTATTCTGTAATCGAAATGAAACCGAGTTATTAAAATCATCGTAACGTTGGAACAAGCCCCAGATGTAGAGACTTGAGTTGATCACGGCAAAGCGCACTGCGTATCGGAAGCTAAAATTGTACAGCCGCCAGCCTTCACAAAATATCATAACATTCCTGGGGCCGAAATAACCGGCATAATTGAACCGAATCTTCAATGGTTCACTGTAAAATTTGGAGAGCTGTATACTAAAATATTGTTGTTCTTATATCTTTTTTAAGAATTGTACATTTGCCAAGCATACTTCTTTTGAAAAGGATCAAAACGCGATTTGAGTTGTAAACATGTCATGGTTGATTAGAAGTCACCTGTTGTGAAGGAAACAATAGTTTCTAAGGCCTGTCACATTGGTTTCCGCCAAAAGACTGTAACTGTGAGTTACAGCTGCAAGTCGACGAGGCGACGGCACGAGACTAAACAGAATCAAGATCAATCACTGTCCATCATTGTCGAATTCAGGGAAGCTGTAAAATCTATTTTCCTGCATTGCGCAAGCTTATGCAGATCAATTCAAATCCTGAGATTCGACTACATTCTTCTATATAAATTAGGAAATTTCGTAAAAGTGCTAGAGTTCTTGGAAAAATTTAAAGGTAATCCCGGTTAAATTATTTTAGATATTGTTAAGTTAGTATTAGTAACTCTTTCCCTTTGTTATATACTGATATAATTTCATTTTTGCATAGTAATGTCTATTTACCTGTTCCTTAATTTCTATTGTTATTTCATTACTTTGCTGCTTCGGTAGCGCATTTTCTTTAATTGAAACGTACTTGTTTACATACAATGATAAATTATAGAAAAAGTTTTTAGAAAGTCACATGACTAGAATATAAAGTCGAGTACATGCAAGGGACCTAACCAGTCGACATGTCTACGATATGTGTCAACGTGATAACCTGTGATAGCTGACAAATAAGTGTAAATCCAGCCAAACAATATAAAAGGTGTATTCAGGCCTGGAGAACTACAGGTTCCCAATAAGATCCATGAAGGTCGCCATGCCACCGGTGCTGCAACACTGGACCACTTCCAAGATAAACAAGCCACATTCATACGTGCGAATTCTAGATCAATCTAGACATTAGAACTAAATCGTTTATAAACACAATAATAACAACAAGATTTGCAAATTCACGCACGATTTGTAAATATAAAAACCACAAACGAAAATAAAGTTAATTCTGGATTGTTCCCAACAGAAATCTAAAATAATATAGCAGAGAATTTTAAATATAAAATTTTTACGAACGCAAGGCTGTCGGCGGCCGCAAGCGCATCAATTACCGAGCTAATTCCGGAGTAGAGGAAAACAAACAAATTTCATTATGACAAGTTGAGCGACGAGCATAAATCATGTGCTAGTGTTGGCGACATCGACAGGTTGAAATGAGCCACAAAAATGGACAGGGCGAAAACGAATATTTATGATAGCATGGAATGTGCGGCCGTGAGCTCGGTTAGTAGGACGAGATTGTAGGGCGGGCTAAAAAAGGAACGACGAGGTACAGATCTGGAGAGCTTATACTCGTAATTCCATCCGTTAAAATGCTAACATTAACTATCGTAGTACATTTCGTTTATACTTCTGCAATGTAATTATACTGACATAAAGCAGTCATAAAACTACAGACTTAGAATGGAGAGTGAATTGACTTTATCAGTAGAGTGGAACTTCACACAGTCATGTGCAGGAAATATCTTCCAAACTCTAGCAGTTCAAAAATATCATGTTTTTCAGGGCGAATGTATGTAAATAAGTGTGTGTGTGTTCTTTATTCCACTTGACCCCATTTCGATATGCATGGAGCGCCGGCCTTGTATCTCGCTAAAGCTTAGTGTGTGAATCCTTAGGACATCCTGAATGTCATAGCGTACCTAATTTTGAAGGCAGTCGTGTTTTTCGATGTTTTACTTATTACTTCTTGTACTGATGCTTTTGAATATTTACGTTTCGTTTACTGTGTACAGTTCTTAACTACGTAAAACGATCTGCGCGGTTTGTTGCGCTTAACCTAGGTCACATTAAATTAACCAGTTCAGTAATACATAATCCCACCATCCTGAGATGTCAGAGAATGAAAATATTTTTGCAACTCCAACATCTTAAGAAAAAGTAACAACGTCAGGGTTTGCATACTATACCCGATGCTTAACAATAAAGCGGCTTGCTTGAAGCTATTAAGCAGTATTGTTAATTTCTATAAATGGTAAAACAAATACCACGCAAGTAACTCTTTCAGATTTATGAATAACTACAACTCCTTTCATTATGTTTTGTGTTAAAATTATTGACCCGTTTATATCTTCAGTCAATTCAAAGACGTGATTAGTGAACGATTTTGACTTTTTATGTGTGTTTTTGGAATGTTAATGATGAGAATGAAATAATTCAGCCTGATCGTGAAAAATTATCACAGTGATCGACCATTAATTTACTTCGTAAACATGCTATAATCGCTTGGCGCCAGACTAATTATTAGTTCCCACAATTTATGATCAAATAGTGTTAAACGTAGTCCGTTGAAAAACAAACACAAAATACATTTGTATATTTAGAGATGATCATGCCAGTTGCCTTCATCCATTGATTCATCCAATCCCAGTGAAAATATTTAAATAAAAATATAAAGAAAACATTGCATATTGAGCACATTCCTAAGATAACGAGACGTGTGGCGCATATCTATCTATTGTGCTTTAGCGAATTGAAAATATTTAAAGATACCTAATAGCTAAAAGAAAACAAATGTATGCAGATTGAAAATAGTGCTTGAAAAATTGGTATCAGTCCAAGTAATGTCCGATTAAGCGATATTAAGGTAATGTGGCAGGTGTTAGTTCAAAATGAAATAAATATGTACATTTGATGAATAAAGATTAATTAGGATAGATTCCAGGGCAGTAGATACCAAATTTCTGCGGATAGCAGATGCGGAGGAAAAGATTTATGTATATAAATTATCAGCATGAGATCTAATTGATATTGGAGTATATATAATTGAGACCTGTAAATATTTTAATAGAGTCAATACTGCATTATCTGTAGCAATGTAAACTTATTAGTTTGAATCATGTGATGAAACTTTCCTGACCTATCGTCTACTTGGCACGTTCTCCTGGATACTATGGGCACTTGCGCTGACCCTCAGAGGTCATTTTATTATCGCTCATGAAAGGTGGTATATTTAGAAAATGTTATGACTCACGGTAATCTTAGAAGTATATTATGGGTACATCTGTAGATGTTACCTGTTATCCATGGTTCACTCAGTCAAGATGCTGGTATCCATAATATGCATGAAAGATCCAGATAGAAAGAAAATTATGGTATTCAATGAGAGAATATATATTTTATATTTTTCTATGTGATTTACATGTCTTCTCAAAAGACTAAGTGTACATGGGAAGTTCTAAAATGTCAACTGATTGATTGAGTGATAAGTTATATTGAAGGGTTTTAACTGTGGTTTCAACATGAACTTATAATAAACTAGATTTTCTCTGTCTACGGGTTTAAGTACATGTTAATTCCATAGTTTTAAACAATAAATTATAGCACATAGTAAATAAAGTAATATATGGAGTGTATTTCCTTTAACTGTAATCGAAAATGTCTTCTAACTATGCAGAAATTATATTAAGAAAATCGACAATATTAAATTTTAATAAAATGAAATTAATTAAGATGCATTTAGTAAGAAACATTAAGTAGTATCAAACTCGTTATTCATTCCCACTTTCTCGTAATATAATAGTCCACGACACGGTGGACTACGTTTCAGTGACAATTCTTCTACCCAGGTATACCAGAAGTCAAGTGTCAAGCTGCGTCAATACTGCGTAGTCCACCCAGGTATTCTAAGGATTAGGATAATTGTCCATAGTCCAATCACCTGATTGGACTATGGACAATTATCCTAAGGTGATATAATGTACAATACTAACAATGATTATTGTGTGGCTAAGTGAATTAAAATATATTACAGGCTCCCCTATGTAAATTTAAAAAAATGAAATTGATAAATAATTTAATAATTTTACGGACCGCAAACTAATACTAGGTACAAGATACATTATATTTTAATCAAAGAACTTTGATGTTGGTTAATAATATTGCATGGAATCCTTAAACGAAGTTGTGAAATATTGCACGCAAATCTACATAATTAGCTTTTCTTTTTGTAAATATTTTCTGTACGTCTGTCATCGCTGATTTCCTCAAACAATAGCAGCCAAATTTAATGTCAATCATCATATGTAAAAAGATCTGGAGCAATCTCTGGAGCATTTGTAATCGTAATAAAATGTTTATTACTCATAAACATATCGGTGAGCCGTGGACATTTATTTCTATGATTTCTATTTCATCGACGTGACTGATGACTTGAACACCTTCGAACGCCACGGGATGTTCAAAACATAAATAACGGGTCTTGTGACATTTAATGATACCGTAAAGATGTTCCTTCGGTATTTTTTCCCCTCGCATAAAGATAAATTGAGCTTTTCGCGGAGATTGACGTCAGTTTTGTGATGTTTCCGGATTTATGTCTCTAGAAATAGGATTGTGCTTTTAGTTTTTGTCTCTAGCTCTTTGTGGTTTTTCTTTAATCTATGCAATTTATATTTTACACCAAATATATTAGGATTTTTATATCTTCATATTTAGAAGCCTCGTTCTTATCGATATAGTTGTGTCTATTCGTCTTTATTGTACATTATCCAGAACCTGTTCAAAATGAATTTTCCTTTATCTGGTGTATAAAACTTATATTCAGCGTCCTTTATATTTTACCCATCATTTATCTACATCACTTTCATCCCATACCTACCCACTGCTGGATATAGACTTTCCCCAATGCTTTCAACCATATCTGGTCCCCTGATTTCTGAATCCAGACGCTTTTTTGAGGTCACCTGTCTATCTAGAAATATTTTAGTAAGGGTGAGATAATTATCTTTACTAATATTAAAAAGCTGAAGAGTTGGTTTATTTGATTGATTGAACGCGCTAATCTCAACGTCCTAACTTACTAACGACTTCTTCGAATAAAAAAAAAAACTTTTAGTATTGGATAGTCCATTTCTCTAGGAAAAGTATAGGCGATAAAACATCACGCTACGACCAATATAATGGTGCATCAATTAATTAAATATGTATTAAATTAAAAATGTTAGTCGCGCGGGTTAGCTAGATGCTATATATTATGTATGTCATCGGTAAACGTGACATAAAAAAAGTTTAACTCAAAAAAATATATCTTTTGTTACAGAGTTGGTCGAGAGAAGCCACCTTAGCATGGAGACCAATGAGAAAAGGCGGATAGTTAAAATGCGACAAAAATGTTTAAGAAATCGTAATTTTAGTTACTAAGTTCAATAATAAGTTAAGCCATGTCGTTATATACCCAAGCATTTAACTAACTTAGGTCGTAAAGGGAATACTCAAGGTCCGCTCGAAGTTGGAACTACAAGAAACACCACGACGGGAACGAATGTAAAAATACAGTGCTGGGCATTCCAATAAAATTAAACTCTAAAAATGTAAGTGGAAAGACAACTAATAAAACATCAGTTATTGTGAATATGAATGAGGTCGAGCAACTTTTGTTTCCGGCCGACAAGAACCATCATGACTTTAAAATAATCGTTGTTAAGAATAATTAAGAGTTTTTTAATAAAGTTTTTTAAGGATTCGTGGTCTATGTCATTTTTAACCATGTGAACATGACAATCATTTTTATTTATTTATTTAAACTTTATTGACCAGAGAATAAGGATACAAAAGGCGGACTTAATGCTAAGATCATTTTCTACCAGTCAACCTTTGGTAAAAGCAGATGAAACTCGAATGCGGTTCACAAAATAACAGTACATAATGAATGAACATACATAGAATAAACAGCTATGAAAACATAAAATTATGTCTAATATTTATAATTCTCGTGTTACAGTTTTAGTTACCATACTCCTCCGAAACGGCTTGACCGATTTAGATGAAATTTTATATGTTTATTCAGCTGATCTGAGAATAGTTTGTTATCTATTTTTCATGGAAAAACAACGTTTGCCGGGTCAACTATTATAGATAATAAAATTATTTTTAGATAATATTTTTTTATATAGACATTTGCTAAATAAACACATTACATAATCATACACATATACATAATTATACAAGGAAACGCACAAGAAATTAAAATCATTGATTGAAAGATAACGGTAATGACTAAACGCCAACTAATTCACACCTAAACCATGACACGAAACAAAAACAAAGTCACACTAAAATAAAAATAAACATTGCAGCTATTAGTACTCGCCGGCGACAACAAAACAAGTCGAGCGATTAAAAAAACGAAAAATGTTGATGGCGTCTCTATTTCAACTAGAAATTTTTGGCACGCGCTCCTTTGATATACTGTTTTGATAACGCAATGGAGTAGCAGTCTAACAGCAATAATCAAGAATAACCCTCTTAAAAACAGCCGTGGTTAGCTGTTGCTTGGATAACGGATGTTAACGATACTCCGAAATAGTTGTATGCCTGGCGATCATCCAAATTTTCGCTTTGGTAATTGATAAATGCGCGCATGGCGTTTAGATAATCTCGGCTCAGTGAATGAGTTCCTTTAGGGATCTATGACGGATTGCTCTTGTAAGAATGTTCATTTATTATTATTGTTATACTATGAAATGGACCCGTTATGCGGAACAGATCCAACATACAATCTATGCCAAATTGAAAGACATAAGGTACATAGCGAGAAACTTCAAATCGAGTTTTATACGATGCTGCATGACGAGCTCGGTGGTCGAATGGTTAGCAATGGCCACTTTGACTCCGAGGTCGCGGGTTCGATCCCCGCACAAGACATACATTTGTGTGCATGAACATGTCTGTTTGTCTTGGTCTGGCCGTTTTCTATGTATTATATGTATATATTTACAAAAAAAATGTGTATTTAAGTATTATTCCAGTTGTTTAATACCCATAGTACAAGCTTTTCGCTTAATTTGTGGCTAGATGGCGTTGTGTGTGTCCAGGAATATTTATTTTATATATTCGCAACAGATTCTAGCAGTTTGATGACATAAGCTCCCAAAACTTACACTGTGATATTATTATTCCTATTAAACTTTGAATAACTTTAACTTAAAAGTAACAAAATGTTGGATGGATTTATTCTGCATAACAGTGTCCAAATATTTATGTGATCGAAGTAAATTTAATGAACTGGTGTATCATACTAATTTCTGATACATTTTTGATGATGCACAAATAATGTAGTTACGTATCGACGGCGAAATGCCAATATCTTCTAACTAACACAGACAAAATTTCACAGAAAACACTATTTAAAAAAAAAAACGTTTAGTTTCCTGAAAACTTTAAAAATAATAAATTCATTTGTATGGTGAATATCCAAATATGGAAAGCTAAAGTTTCAAATGAAATATAAATATATTTGAAATAGAAAATAGAAATTGATTTTAAAGTGAATGGCATAAAGAAATTCAATTTCTCGAAAAATGTTAGATAGAATGTATTGGCACTTAGCCGTCTATGACTATTTGAAAAAGACAATGCATCGATGGATTGCGGAAACTGGGTTCCTACTTGAGTGCTAAAATCGTAACATCGAATTTTGTTACTTTGAAAACCGATCAACGAGTTTTTTACGACATTTCTGCTCTATGCAATCTGGCCGCTTTACATAAGCATTCTGAGCGGCGCCATAATACAAAGAAATTATTATTAAAAATACATCATATAGCTAGAGTTTGGCAAATGATGATGTTTGGAGAATGTTGTGTTTTGCGAATGTGGTCTTATAAGATCATGATAATATATTGAGAATAATGATGTTTTGCGAATATCGTGTTTTGCGAATTTGGCCTTTTGAGAATATGATATTCAACGACGGAGAGACGGGGGCCCACCACGCATTCCCACCACTGTATCTCCTGTGTAGCCAGGATTAACAGCGGCGACCGCCAAAAAAGGCAATGAACAATGAAGTCCATTGCAGTCCCAGGGGTAAAACTACGGCTGCCTTGGAACTCACAACGAATTTAATCAGAAGAAATAAGTAGGAGTAGGAAGCTTTTGGAATTTGACTTCCCCTCTTAGCAATGTGAGAGACAGCAATATGGCAAATAAGGCATTAAAAGCCTAAAGAGATGGCTAGTCAAGTGAAGCTCAACTGCCGTGCACCACGGATTTTAAGTTTCTAACACTATTAGGGACCTAAAACATTGAGTTGTTACCTAACACATCGATTCCAATAATATGAATTGCAAAATCGTCTGAACGCTTGGTAATTCTCCCTTGTTGCTACCAAATCTGAATAGTATACTACCCCGGATGCAACTTGCAATGAATTCAACATGTCATCCCGCTCCCGCTGCCAAAGATCACACTCCCAGAGAACATGGTGTGCTGTTTGATCGAATTCAGAATTAGCAGTAGAACATTCGCATAAGGGCGACGGCACTAATTTAAACGAAAAGAGTTTAGCTTTAAAATTGCCATGTCCAGTTAAAAATTGCGCAACGGGGTGGTCGACTTCTAACCACTTTTTCTTTAATCTATCTCTTACCGATTGAAAGAACAGATACAAGTGGCGTCCTTTGGTAGAAGTTTCCCACCTTTCCTGCCATTCAGACAGCAATGTTTCAAATACTTCATTAATAGGTTTGAACAGTCTAACTATTTTTTCACGATCACGCGTTTTCAAGAAATCAGGGACCATATTTTTAGATGTATAGTACATTGAAGCGCGGCGTTGTACTTCTAAGTCTACCGGTAACACACCTGCTAGCACGGGTAGTGCCTCGGTGCTTACAGTTCTATACGACTTACATAAAAATATCAGAGCAAGGCGCTGGCTTTGAAGCAATTTACGACGTGCTGCACCTATAGTAGCCCTATCTGCCCACGCAGGTGAACCGTACGTAACACAACCCAAGTATGTGGCGGTATAAATAGTTTTTAACGTTTTGAAAGTTAATCCCCACGTAGAGGTAGAAATTCGTGTTAAGGCATAGAAATTCTTTTTTGCTTTTTCACCTACTTGCTTCATGTGCTCAATATAATTAAAATTTCTATCCAAAAGCAAACCTAAGTAACAAACCGAACTTCTATTAGCAACAGATACTCCATTAAAATGAAATCGCGGTGAAACCTGTAAATTTCCCTTAAGCAAGAGTTGATATGTTTTATGTGGCGCAAAATCGAGACGATTACGATAACCCCAATCTGAAATTAAGCCTAGGCTAGTGTTGGCTAGTTTCTCTATGCTAGATCTTGAATTAGCATTGATTAATAAGAGACCATCGTCAGCGTAACCAGTTAACGAGCACCCTTCCGGTAAGGGTAGGCTAAAAAAATCATCAAAACCGATATTCCAGAGATACGGTCCCAACACTGAACCCTGGGGGCAGCCCTGCGTGAGCACCTTTGAAGCAACATAATGGCCAAGTTTTAATTTAGTTGTACCATTCAAAAAGTACGATCGAATGAGAGAGTAGATATTGCTAGGGCAACCTCTCACCTTAAGTTTCAGCAACAACATTGGCCACCAAGCATTATCAAAGGCACCTGAGATATCTAAGAAAATAGCTACAACATACTTGCTCTCCGAGAGTTCAACAACTTTGCGCACTGCGAGCGCAGCATCAACAGTAGACTTGCCAATGGTGAAGCCGTACTGATTTTTATGAAATTGCGGGCCACCGGGCAGCAACCGTGGCACAACCAAGCGCTCAAGCAGCTTACCCAACGACGGTAGCAGAGTAATAGGACGGTAGGACTTCGGATCGTCCGGTGGTTTATCACCGCCTTTTGGTATTATTTTTATAACACCACTTCGCAAAATGCCAGGGAAATGACCTTCTACAATACACCGAGTAAGTATTGTTAAGATAGGTTCAGCGGCTACTTTACAAGCTTCTTTAATCATTCTATTCGAAATCTTATCATCACCGGAGGCTTTATTTGTAGGCAAAGCTTTAACAATAGACATAAATTCATCCATCGACGGTACATTTGATATTGGAGTGGAAGGGCACATATCCGCCGCGCTCCTAACCTCACGATGGTAGTCACTGTCACTATCGGCGCAATCATCAGGAATTAACGCATGCAGAATTGTCTCAGCGGTCTCTTCTACACCAAGGGTATGTGAATTATTAAATTTTATATTGGATACGTATGCCTGATCAATCCGCCTATTTGCTTTAAATTCGTTATATAGGGGAGACCACGGGCCCTCACTATTTAATCTTTCTACAATACGTTTTAATAAATTACCTTTGGATTTTTCAACAGCAGCGCGATAATGAGATCTAGCAATACGCAAGTCACTTAGAGCTGTTTGATAAATTTCTCCCTCGATGTTACGTTTCTTTAATTTTGAAATCTTACGTCTAGCGGCACGGAAATTCCTACGCAACCTAACAAGGGTATCATTCCACCAATCGCATCGTCTGTTATTAACTATAGGTTTTCGGCCTAATGCAACGTCAGCGCAATACACGAATGTGTCAGACATAATTTCAACACTTTCTGTGACTGTAAGTTCACTACGAGTAAAATCTTTAGCGCGGGAAGCGAAAAGTGAAGCAAAGCTTGCCCAGTCGGCATTCTTAGTTTTATATTGAAAACCTATTAACTGTTGCCGATGTAAGCTTTCAACAACTGGGGAGAATTCACATACGATCAGACGGTGATCACTACAAGAAGCTTCAGGAAGAACGCGCCAGTTTTGTATTCGGACGTCTCAACGACGGAGAGAGTTGAAATATGGCGTATAGCTAGCTATTATGTCACAGGCATCCTCTAAGAAACGGCTTTTAAAAATTCCCACTTTAAACCCAGATACGAAGTCGCGGGCCCAACAGTTGTACCTACTCAATAAATCTTTGGTTCTCAAAACCGAGATCAAAGAGAAAAATATTCAAACTATTGTTTCTTTTAGTTTGCTATGTCTATTTTAAACCATTGCTCACTTGCATGAAATTGAAATTGCTATCGAATATTTCATTCCGCCTACTTTTATTGCTCGTATCTGTTAAAGCAACTTCTCTTAAAATACTTTATGAAGAGATCTAAGTTTTGGATACCAAAGAATCTATACATTTTATATACCTCTATATCACATCGGGTGGCAGACAAGCATACGGCCCGCCTGATGTGAAGCGGTTACTGTAGTCATATGAATTTATGCTCTGCCACCCCTGCAACCAACCTGCCAATGCAGCAACTCTTCCTTTCTGATGACCTCACTTACTCGCAGGAACACAACAACACTCAAGTAACGTCAAATGCTACTAATAACTTCATGTTGTAATTGGTTGAATTTGGGTATATAGTATTATGCCAAAGCATAAAGCAGATTGAAACATATATTAATTTATCCTGTTTATTACGTATGCGGCTGATAGAAATTTATAT
The DNA here is from genome assembly GCA_937001555.2 of Hypsopygia costalis. Taxonomy (NCBI): domain Eukaryota; kingdom Metazoa; phylum Arthropoda; class Insecta; order Lepidoptera; family Pyralidae; genus Hypsopygia; species Hypsopygia costalis. Next base: position 31,431,319 of record OW443327.2, on the reverse strand, counting down.
TATTTGGTTCGTAAGCTTACTGTTGACACGCTCGTCACGCATACATCCCATGTCTACTATATAACTTGGTCTATGGCGTTGTACAAGATTAACAAAAGAAGCAATGACCATAAAAAAAGAAAGGAATAATTTGTCGAATTTATTTGAAGCTAGAAAACCATTAACCATAAAATATACCTACGTTTAACAATAAAAAGACTGAATAGCTAAACATTTCCATCAAAAATTAGGAAAGGTTTCTTCGCTACCATCCGTTCCAAACCATATAATAAATGTGAATATATACTACTACGTTTTATGTAATTACTGATCATAAAAACGCTAAACCAAACATTGCGATTTTCGCCGCAGCACGTTTTATATTAAAATTACGAGTATTATTCGTGAAATATCGGGACATTGTAACAATAATAACGAAAGCCGCATAATTCTTACTTATATAAGCCATTCCCATTTTTTAATAGTTTTAGTAAAACATTAAAATATTATTTTGGAGCTTCTTTATCTTTTCTTGGTTTATGTATAGCATCATCATCACTTGTGCTCGAGCTTGTACTTCCAATATTTTGGGTTACTTCCTGCGTGTTGTCAGTTTTTGCACGAGATTTGTCGTCTTCGTAACGTACGCGTATGTAACGCCTATTTAAACGAGAAGTAGACGTAGCTTGATCATTTTTATCAATGTTATCACTTTTTTCGTCTTTATCCAACGTCTCCGAGAAATCATCATCGTTTATGACGTAATCTAAGTCCACTGTCGTAGTCTCTAATGTTTTTTTCGAATCGATTGTACTCCGTGATGCTGCCCTATCAACTGTTTGCTTACTTTTTTCTCTCAAGAACAGTATTGAGTCGATTGTTTTTATGCTTGATGCATCTGATTGATTTTCGACCTTCTTCATAAGTTCACGAGTAGCAGCCTCATCTTCTTCTATGAGCATTACATCTACTTCACTAGATATAGAGCTGATTCTTTTCTGTCTAAATATTCTTTTTGCTCTATCTATAAAAGTATTTGAAGTTTTCAATGCCTCGTCAATGTCTCTAGGCCCACGTGAACGTTCCCTGTCCTCTTGTGACTTTGATGATTTGGGCAAAAAAGAACTCGATGCAGTTTTACGCTTATCTGTATGATGTTGATTTTTCATTTTATCTACTAAATCTCTAGTCTCCAGGCTATGTATAGAACTAAAACTCTCATCTGATTCATTTCCGGAATTTAGTGAAAGGGACCTTATGTTTGTCCGAGAAACTCTCTGTATAAAACTATTTTTGTGTGACATATCATCATTTTGAATTTGAGAACTTGCAAGTGCAGTTTCAGCATCTGTATTAGTTCTTACAGCGGTCTCTACAGATGCTCCTGCATCAGTTTCTACAGGTTTTACTATAGCTGGTTCTGAAGGTACTTTTGCATCATTTTCTGGAGACATTTCTGTGGCAATCTGTACTGGTGTATTTGTAGCCGCCTCTGTAAGTGTTTTTGCAATCGTTTCTGCTCCAGTTTGTGCAGAAGTTTCTGCGATAGTCTGTGAAGATGTATCTATAGTAGTCTGTGTAGATATTTCTGCAATGGTTTTTTTAACAATTTCTGGAGAAGTTTCAGTACCGGTTTCTGCAGGTTGCACAACAGTTGATTCTACAACGATTTTTGCAGGTGTTTCTATAGCAGTTTGTGCAGGTGTATCAGCAGCGGGAACAGTTTCTACTGGAATTTCTATAGATGTTTCTGTAATGATTCCTGCTTGTTCTGAAACGATTCTTGATTCTGGATGATCTGCCGTCGGTGTTTCTAGTGGAAATTCTGAAGATATCAATGGAGCTGTCAGATACGTACCTGCTATTAGTATTTCTGGTTGTTCTGTTAACGATGACAGAGATTTAGGAGTGGTATGTGCTGGTGAAATTATCGATGGTGGTACTTTAGCCAACATTTCAAGGGATGGTCCGCGCTGAGGAACCGACGGAAGTATTGCGGATGGCCCACCTGGAGGATTTGGAGACGGATATGGTGAATGACCATTCGAGGTCAGTCTTGTTAAACTTTGACTCGATGGAATGAATCCAAGACGCGGTGAAGGAGGTGAATCCGCTCCACGCATGTTTTCCAGACCATTGTCTGGTTTATTGTTGTACGGATCATCGTCAAATTGTCTAAAAATAGCTTTTTTGCTTTTCGGGAAATGTTTAAGAAGGTATTCCCAATCTTTAAAGTGGAGAGTGAGAACTTGGCTATTCATGAGCGTTCTGTAAGAGTGCGTAAAAGGTGTGTTCTGGAATATACCTTCAACCTGCAATACAAAGAGCTGTCTTAGTATCCTGAAAGCCTCTTTACTTTTTATCTTAGTTTGAGAGAAAACCTCTGTGAAACCGCACAGTACGTGATTGTGTGAGGTTATTTAAATTTTAAATGAGAGGGAGATTTTATTTTAAATAAGCGAGCATAAGGGTTATCTGCCGGAAAGTAATCACCACCGCCCTTAGAAATCAGCAACACCAAGGAGTCGCCGATCAGTTGCTTTTTCACGAAAATGTAGACTCTATTCTTGAAAGCTCCTAAGTCGAATTTGTTTGCAAATACTGTTGAGGTAAGTTGATTCCATAATTGCATACTTGGTGATAACAAAAAAATAGCTTAAAAAGTACAGCGGTAGATTACCAATTTTAAGGTGAGTTGTACGATAGTGAAACTCAGTGGCAGGTATCAAATCCCCGAACACTCCCTGTGGTATAATTTGTAAAGTACATACTTAGTACGTAAAGAAATGCAACATCTCTACATAGAGCGAGTTTTTTTTTTTATACTACGTCGGGTGGCAGACAAGCATACGCTTGATGTGAAGCGGTTACCGCAGCCATATTAACGCTCGCAAAATAAAATATCGCCCGCGCGCCGCCACCCCCGCTGCCAACGCAGCATCTTCTTCCTTTCGCAGGAACACAACAATCCTGAAGGGAATTGTTATTTAGCTGCGGTATTCTGTGAGGTGGAGGTACATTCCCCAGTCGGGTAGCTTACAATTACGCTCCCTACCTCTCTTTTCGCCAGAGCTTCGCTTGTTGGCTTTGGTTCAAAGATGTTGATGAACCACTTACACCCCATTACGAGTCTAGCTAATCGGAGATCATAGAGTTACCGACGATTCGAACTACTCTTCGTTGCATGCAGCCAAATGGAGCAAGTAAGTACAGGGTTCCACCGATCCAGAGATTGCGAACATCACTCCACATGAGACTGAACCCGGGATTTATATAAACTCGATGTCGTGGCGTGAAGATTCCCTCCTTTTACCGTTTTATTGAACAAACACCAATACTGACCTCTCCAAAATACTGCCCAGCATTGTAGATTTTGGAGGACCCTCCTTTGTCAGTTACCTCTAAGACTTTTCCGGTATGGATCATATACATGGAATCCGTGATTTCCATCTCTTTGACCACGTACATTCCTAAGTAAACAAAAAATGGCGCTAGAAATTAAACTAAACATAGTGTAGTGTACGAGACCATCTGAAGATTTACATTAGTTTATCTGTTTCATGCACATCAGTGCTACAAATGATAACTGATTTGGCAGTCGAGTGGCAAAGAGGCAGTGAAGATATTTACAAGTTTGCTAAATGAATCCTCACAGGGCTGTATCAGCCGCATACAAACAGTCTAGTGAAGCTAGGCGATCGAAATAATAGACGGTAGCGATCCCTAGATAGTCATACAACGTGATTACTTGAATTGTAATCGGAATGTACTCATAACCAGCGAATATTCCTGCTATCCACCAAAAAGGTGTCACTTTATCACAGAACACTTAAGACACGACTGGACACATACGTGTGGCAAGCGTTTTACAAGTATGCACGGATGCTCGTATGTTTGTAATTGCTTTTATACAGCACATACGTAACGTATTATTGCATCTATATGAGTAGCCGCGGACCAATCACAGTACGGGACGGGGGCCCACCACATATTCCCACCACTGTGTCTCCTGTGTAGCCTGGATTAACAGGGGCGACCACCAAAAAAGGCAATTAACAACGAAGTCCACTGCAATCCCGGGGGTGAAACAACGGCTGCCTTGGAACTTACAACGAATTTAATCAGAAGAAATTAGTAGGATTACCTAATAAGCTTTTGGAATTTGACTTCCCCTCTTGGCAATATGAGCTATATGGCAAATAAACCTAAAAAAATGATTTGTCAAGTGAATCTCAACTGTCGTGCGAAATCGTTTTAACGCTTGGTAATTCGCCATTGATGCTAATCAAAATAGTACACTACCGGATGCAATATGCAAGGAATTCAACATGTCGTCCCGCTCCCGCCGCCAAAGATCACACTATCAGAGAACATGGTGTGCTGTTTGATCGAATTCATGATTTGCAGTAGAACATTCGCATAAGGTATCTAAGGGCACTAGTTTAAACGAAAAGAGTTTAGCCTTAAAATTGCCATGTCCGGTTAAAAATTGCGCATCGGGGTGATCAACTTCTAACCACTTTTTATTTAATCTTGCTCTTACTGATTAAAAGAACAGCCCCCTTACCACCATCTCTTATTGAGACTCAATAATTGAACAGATTGCTTATTCATAGCAATGAATAAGCGACTCTATTGCATTTGAAATAGAGTCGCTTATTCATTGGTATGAATAAGCAATCTATTCAGTTATTGAGTCGCAATAAGAGATGGTGGTAAGGTGGCAGATATAAGTGGTTCCTTTCTTGCCATTCAGACAGCAGTGTTTCAAGTACCTCATCAATAGGGTTGAACAATCTAAGTATTTTATTACGATCACGCAATTTTAGAAAATTATTGACCATGTTTTTAGATATACCTATAGTACATTGATCAATCACCAATTACAGGTAGTCGATTTGACGTCGCCTGCGTGTTTTTTTTTTGCATATTACTTTGCATGTGTCGATAAAAATAGTAGGGTTCTAGAATGCAGACATCGGTTTCGTAGGAAAAGAGCAATGATCGCTTCTATAAAATGTTCTGGGACGTTATTCCGTGAGGCAATCAAGGTAAATAATAAATAAATAAATTCTTTATTGAACGCACAACCAAGCAGTAAGACTATTTATAGTATTATAAGGCAAGTACATAATAGTATAATCGAATCCTAATACAATACAAATTACGCACGTACCTACTTACAAATTACTTGCCTGTGGAAGCAGGTGTACCGTGTTAGGTAACAATACCTGTGCTACAAACCACCAGGCCTCCACCTCTGGATGCGAAATAGGTACATTTATATACATTCAATAGGATTGTAAGGTGTTTAACTTCATATACTTACATTAACATCATATACTTAATACGGCAAAAAATCAGTTTACCTTTGTTATAATAGTACAACTGGAAGTGGCCCACTAGTTGTCGAAGGAATGCAGACTCGCAGTCCTTGAACAGAGGGTGCTGCAAGAGTAGTAGATATTGATGAAAATGCTGATGAAGACAAAAAACAATTATGCTATTTATTTATTTATTTTTATACTACGTCGGGTGGCAGACAAGGGTACAGCCCGCCTGATGTGAAGCGGTTACTGTAGCAACATGAAATATCGCTCTCGTGCCGCCACCCTCGCTGCTAACGCAGCAACTCCTTCCTTTCTGGTGACCGCACTCACTCGCAGGAATGCATTTATTTGCGAATGCGTATGTATTTGTGCGAAGAACGCTCTATGATTTACTTCAGGGGTGGGGTTAACCTACTCCAGAAAGCTGCGTAAAAAACACAGTCCGTCGGTTGTCAACCTTCAATCATACTCCACCTTAGAGTTTAGAGCATACTCCACCACGCTGCAGACTCGACTCTTGCAAGCTGCCTAAAGACCACCGACTTATCTTAACTACTGTCTCTGACTGAATTACAACAGCTCGGACCGACGGCTGAATATGCCCTCCGAAGTCCCTGCTTCGGAGGGCATCAGCCGTCGGTCTCGAGATAAATGTTCAATTAGTCAGACATGCGCAATGCATTCGAACTCCTTAAATACAGTACGGAGGACTTTTCAAGTAATACTGTGCCTCAGTAAGATGTGACAGGTATGCTGCAGACATGATCCGAAGCTTGATGCAAGGCGGCGCGTCGCTCAGGAACTGCGGCACTTGCAGACCTCGCGACTCCCGCCAGAGGTGCAGCGAGTACCTGTTTACCAGGCCCACCAAATTCCTCGACACTCGATTGTTCTTCATAAACTCCTGCCAGTGATAATTTGACATTATGTAGTCATTACATCATGACTCGTTAGCCAATTTGTCCAGAAAGCTGCACGAAGATGCAAGCGGCAACACAGCACTAGTTGGTTACAGACGGGCCGCACCGCAATGCAAACGATTTTGAGTTTTAGGGTCCCGTAGTAAATAAGGTTATCTATATATATAAAAGAGTAATTCACTCACTCACTCATCACGAAATCTCAGAAACTATAACACCTACAAACTTGAAATTTGGCAGGTAGGTTCCTTATAGGGTGTAGACATCCGCTAAGAACGGATTTTACGATACTCCACCCCTAAGGGGGTAGAATGGGGGTTGGAGGTTTGTATGAAAGTTCTATGTTTTTGAAGTAAATGACTTGAAATTTAAAATGCATACTCTATAGATGATGTGGAGGTGTACTAATAATGTATCTTTGGAAATCAACCCCTTTTTGGGGTTGAAACGGGGGTTGGAAGTTTGTATGAAAGTTCTACGTTTTTGAAGTAAGAGACTTGAAATTTAAAATGTATGCTCTATAGATGGTGTGGAGGTGTTCTAATAATGTATCTTTGGAAATCAACCCCTTTTTGGGGTTAAAACGGGGGTTGGAATTTTGTATGAAAGTTCTATTTTTTTGAAGTAAGAGACTTGAAATTTAAAATGCATGCTCTATAGGTGGTGTGGAGGTGTACTAATAATGTATCTTTGGAAATCAACCCCTTTTTGGGGTTGAAACGGGGGTTGGAAGTTTGTATGAAAGTTCTACGTTTTTGAAGTAAGAGACTTGAAATTTAAAATGTATGCTCTATAGATGGTGTGGAGGTGTTCTAATCATGTATCTTTAGAAATCAACCCCATTTTGGAGTTAAACCGGGGGTTGGAAATTTGTATGAAAATCCAATGTTATTGAAGTTAAAGTAATTATGGCAGGAGGATATATTTAAGTATAAAAAAAATTGAAAACAACTACATACTTACTATTATAAGGAGGGATGTTCTATTATAATAATAAAAAGTACTTTAGGTTTTACAAAGAGGTTTTAAAAAATAATATCCGTCGACTTCATTGATTCTAAAAATTCGTCTAGATATTGATTGTTTTGAACTTTTTTTATTTTTTTCCTCTCACTAGGTATTTAGCTTTTTCGAATGTAATTAAAAATTATTTGCAAATAACTAACTCCACGCGTACGAAGTCGCGGGCGGCCGCTAGTGTCCTTATATAGTTTCGCTATGTACGTCTGTCTGTCTTTTGGTCCGTCCGTTTGATGCTCAGTTATGAGACTATTAGTACTAGAAAGCTCAAATTTGGTATGATACGTATTAATGTTACGTACTGTATAGTCTATATCAATGGCGGATTTTCCTTAAGGCCAACTAGGTCCGGGCCTAAGGCGGCTAAATGTTAGGGGCGGTCGGAGCAGGGTACACTTCGTAATAACGAAGGGTAATTCTTACAAATTACAAACTGCCATGGCGGTTTTGCGGGGAAATGTTATATAAATAGGTATGAAGCTGATAAGTAAGAACCAAGATACTATAATAAGGAATAAGGAGTCAGCTAATGAGAATCAAGATACGCCCTAAGGCGACCACGATACTACCTAGGGCGGCGAAGATACGGCCTAGGGCGGCCAACACTACAAATCCGCCTCTGGTCTATATCATAATATTGTACTTTCATTTATTTTTTTAATATGTAGTTACATATAAAAAAACTTCACGAATGCCTTGTAAAGGTTATTTGGAAACAGCTATTTACCACCCAACCAGGACCTGTATATCATGTGTTTTTACAAATCTATGTGAATAAATGAATATGAATGACGCCGATAAAATCTTATTATAAAATCTGGAATGGCCTATAATATAATATATATTTTTTTTCCTATAATATATATTTTTTCCTTGACTATCCTAAAAAAATTATCCCCACACACACACTGTTGTATAGTGTTGGCTATCTTTGGATAGAAATTTTAAGAATAACGCGAATATGTGCACACCATTTTTCAATTCAAGGCTCCGTTAGCGAGATATTGAGCTTCAAAGCGTTAATATTTTTGTTCGAGTCAAGTGTTATAATTCATAAAATAATAACAATGTTAAAAGCGGACGCCTCAATTTTCTGTTTGGTTTGTCGTGGCATGTTATGAGAGCCGCGTATCCAACCAAACTATACATGTAAGGCTAGAAACTACAAAACATCACATATTTTCAGCATTACAAAATTCAAAATACGACCGATTTAGACGAAATATTGTGACGGGCAATTACGGAACCGTTGCGTGTGGCTTGACACTTGGCCGCTTTTTTATTTCTATGATCTAAGCATTTTGCATACGATTTATTGTGGCCCCGCCTGTAGTATGAGATGAGGCATATAAAATGCATAAAAGTGATTTATTGTATCGCGTTGCGGTGCGGCTCGCCGTAATATGCGTCATTATTATTACATTTGTAATTGTTCAGAAATAACCGTGGTTAAGATGAAAAAGAATGCTTAAGAAGTTTAGAGTGTAAGTGGTTCATCACCATCTTTGAAGCAAAGCCAACTTCACCTGCACGCGGTGCACCCAGCTGACTGACAAACGAAGTTCTGGCGAAATGGCTGGGAACGTAATTTGTAAGCTACCCGACTTGGGAGTGTACCTCCACCACACAGAATACCGCAGCCAAAATAAATAACAACTCCCTTGAGGGTTGTTGTGTTCCAGCTAGTGAGTGATCTCCATGGGTGGTGGTGATTGACATGCTCGTTTACCCCCTCACACATAAAAAAAAAAAAAAACATTTTCCTCTTGTCAAAAAACGAATGTACCTACACTTACATACTAACAGAGAAAATATATGTGTCCTAAAGTGATAATAAACATATAATTCGAAAATAAAAAAAGTTACAATCCCAAAATATTAAGAAGAATGAGATGGCTGATGAGGCTACTTGACAACGTTCAAAAATTGTATAAATTATTTAACAATATCGTAAAATACACAAAACTATAAAGATCTGCAAACTTTCATTCTAATATCTTCCGTCCGACTTATTTTAGGGTCGAACAAAGTTTTGCGGGAAAGTCCATTTTAAAAGTATGAAATTATTGAAAAATTATATTTCCATTGGAGAATTCCAATAAAGAATACTATAACTTTTATTATGATACTAATTACATAAACGAAATATTTAACATTGCTTTTTGTATGGAGCGTTTTCGGGAAAGTCAAAAATTGTGATTTTGAAATGAAAGAAACATATCTCGATATTTTTGTGCTATCAAAGTAATTCTTCACATATAATTATATTATTATAACGTCCTTACATAACAAATAGAAAGAAAAAAATGTCATCTAGCCTATTGTCATATTGGAACCATTACTCAAATGCATTTATTGCTTGATTACTGCTAGTATTGTCTACTTTGGGTTAAATTCGTGCATAGCTCATCTCACCTGAAATACGCCCACGTTTTGGTCTGTTTATATCAATTAATAATATTCTATCTTGTCTTGAATTAAATAAACATACCGTACTCTACAAAACTAACAAAAATAAATCTAACAAGCGGTGAACGTTAGTGGAAAATTTAAAGTGGCCTCATAATTTACTGTTTGCATTTAGGGTATTATACAGTTTCTTTTATATAATAGATTTTTTCGGGACAGGAACCACATTCCCATCACTGTATCTCCTGTGTGTCCAGGATTAACAGCGGCGACCGCCAAAAAATGCAATGAACAGTGAAGTCCATTGCAGTCCCGCGGGTAAAACTACGGCTGCCTTGGAACTGATCAAGAATTTAATCAGAAGAAATTACATATATTTTATTCCGACTGGAAAAAAAGTTTTATCAAAATAAAGACCACATTATCACACTATCACAAGGGCGAAGACGCAGGAAACAGCTATTGTTTCGTATATTAAAAGCATTACAGATAAATATATAATTGAATAGGCAACAATTTTATAGAAAATTACGGCCATAAAACCATATTGAACGCGTACTTACAGTAACTGCGTTCCATCAGCTGGGCTGTATGCTTTTTTCCACATTGGTGGTATAAAATAATATACATACGTAGGGGTCAAAAAAGGAATCGTCTTTTTGGAAGTCGGTCAAAAACGGAATGTTTTCAGTGTTCTGAAAATAGCACCTGAAGTTCCAGGAATCTAATGTAGAAGCTGAACGATCTGAACAATTGATACTGGATGATGTTGGAGAACTCGCCCACGTAAATCATGTAGACGAGGGTCGACAGCACTTGCAGCGCAGACACGAACACCACCTGAAAGGGATTTTGGAGATTTTGGGCCCATCACACATTTCTTATTGGCGTAGCGGTCAATGACGCGGCTTCGACACCAACGCTCGTGGGTTCGATTCCCACATAGGACAAACATTTGTGTGCATGAACATGTCTGTTTGTCTTAGTCTGGGTATTTTCTATGTATCATAAGTATGTATTTACAAAAAAAATGTATTTACGTATGTTTATCAGTTGTCTAGTACCCATAACACAAGCTTCGCTTACTTTGGGGCTCGATGGCGCTGTGTCATTTGTCTGACAATATTTATTTATAACTGTATCTCCTGGGTAGCCAGGATTAACGGCGGTGACAAGCAAAATGGCAAGTCCGCTGCAGTCTCGAGGGAGGAAAAATGTAAACACGAAAAAAAATATGAGTTGTACTGCACAATCACAGCTCTACCTGTTTGTTAAATTGTATCTACAGATCTTTCGATTGAGGGGAGATCCGTATTTTTTTTATACCACCATTGTGGCAAACAAGCATACGGCCCGCCTGATGGAAAGTAGCTACCGTAGCCTATGAACGCCCGTAACACATAAGGCATCACACGCGTGTTGCCGACCCTGTAAAAACCTCTTCACTCCCTTTTTGAAGCACCCCATGCTATAGTCCCCTGAGAAAACCTCGACAGGCAGTTCATTCCACAGCTTGACAGTACGCGGGAGAAAACTTCTCTGGAACCGCACAGTACGTGACCACTTAGGCTCCAATGTGTGAGGATGAATTCCCTGTCGATGGCGAGCGGTGCGACTGTAGAAGGCGGCCTTTGGCATCATGTCAAACATCTCCTCTGAACACACCCCATTGTAGAAAACGGTAGAACACAAAAAGGAACGCAAAATCTCTTCTCTGACTTAAAGGTTCTAAACCGTCTGTTAGTTGATCGTCGACAATCCTAAACTAACAGTATTTCAGCAGTAACGGGACGGGGGCCCACACACATGCTCACCACAGTGTCTTCTGTATACTCAGGATTACCAAAAAAAGGCAATGAACAATGAAATCCACTACCGTCCCGGGGGTAAAACACGGCTGCCTTGGAACTAACAACGAATTTAATCAGAAGAAATTAGTAGGACTAAGAAGCTTTTGGAAATTAATTTCGGTGTTATTACTTCAGTTCAATGTCGATAAGACAGTCTGTCAATATCTTGAAAGCACTTGGATGTATAATTTCTGTATCTAGGTATAAAAGGCAATCTTTGTTGACTGATCTATTAACTTTTCAAATGCGGATGCCTATGTCTGAAAGCTGAATGTATGCCAAATTATAACCCGATCCGTCTAGTGCTTTGAGCTGTGCGTTGACAGATCAGTCAGTATATGAATGAATCCTATTTCACGCGTGAACGGCTGGAACGATTTCTCTATTGCTTTTTATTTGTATTTGTTATTGTCAGGGGCCATCCATAAATTACATCACACGTTAAGAGGGAGGGAAGGGGTCGATGAAGTGTAACATTGTGTGACAAGGGGGTGGGAGGGGCCCTAAATTTCGTGACGTGACATTTCAAAATCTATCATAATCTAAGATTAAAACACGAACTTTGATCTATTAACAATCTAAAAACTCAAAAACATGCAACTCCAGATGTAAATTTGCAAAATATGTGACGTTACACTAGGGAGCGGGGAGTACAAATGTGACCAGCTGTGACAAGGAAGGGGGAAGGGTCAAAAAATCATGAAATTCGTGTGACGTAATTTATGGATGCCCCCCCCCCCCTCAGGAGAAGGATTTATGAAAAAAAAAATAAGAAAGTTGCGTGGAAAATTAGGAAACTTGAGAAAACTGTACGACCATATTAACTTTTATAGTATAACTTCATGTCATTTGACAGAACTGCTAGTCATTTGAAAGATTGCGCGAAACCAATTCGAATTCAAAACGTTATTTTGATATATTTTTCTACTTACAGATTCTTCTTAATAGGTTCATAACATTTTAGAAGTGCCTAATTATTTTCTTATCTTATTATTGTTGCAATTAATAAATCTTATTTGGTTGGATAATCATTAAAGTGATCTATGTACGCTGTGACCATATTGCAGCAAATGAGCGATATGTAAGTACCAATATATTTATGTTAACAAGATGAAACTCCTCGCAGTTCAGTTTTAAACGTTCACAGTCTGTGCGCAACGGATTATGAAAATCATAACGGGAGTAGTACATCTGTACGAGTATGTGTATCTTGGCAAACAGTCAAAATTTGCATTTCCGCCGATAATCTAGTCCGCCACTTTGCTAGACTATGTAATATAATACGACATCTTTTTTTTTTTTTTTTATTTATTTATTTATTTATTCACACACATAAATTTACAGTATATGCAACCAAAACATTTATGTGGTAGATTACAAAATTTTATAATAACTAAAAATTATAATTCAAATTATAAAATTAAAATAATTGAAGGTAATTTAAAATAATAATCAAATTATAAAACAAAGATAAACGAAATAATAACAATATATAATAAAATTAATTAATACCAAAACAAATTAAAATATATAAATCCATCATATTATGTTTATATTAAATTTCATTATATTTTATATTCTTATAAAGTATACTCACGAAATGTATTAAAAATGCATGCAATATATATGTCAGTGTCAAACTTTCGTACAAATTTACTACCACATAAATAATTAGATAATAGAAAATCATCATCATCAGGTCATTTTAGTCTCCACTACAGGAGCACGACCCTCTCTCGTCCGTCCCAGACAGGAGGATTTAGGCCTACACTCCCCACGCTGGCCAGGCGGGTTGGGGAGGCCTGATCGATGTTTTATAATGTATTTCCCTTAGTCGCCCTATATGACATCCACGGGAAGAGACGGAGTGATTCTATTCTAGTCTGCCGGAAACCACACGGCCAGTACGTCACATAAATAATTAAATAATAGAAAATAACTACATTACGGTTGGCTGGAAGAGATACGGTTGGCTGGAAGAGATCTCTTACAGAGATAAGCCCGCCTTTATACTGTATAATTTATTTGTCTACATTTATTTGTATTGTTTTGTATCGTTTTGTGGTATAATAAAGAGATTACATACATACATACATACATACATTTATGAAGGGGCTGCATACAGTGACTATAAAACCAATGAGGGCATTCTGTGCTATGGCGTATGAATTCGACGCTAGAGGTATGGCAAATATAATATTTACTATATTGTAAATTTTATTTTATGTACAATAAAGATATTACAAACAAACAATATAATTTACGGGTCATTAAGTGACAATTCCTTCTGAACCGGCGTCAAAGTGTCGTTACGCGTGTCAGTCTAATCGAACACGCAAGTTAAGAAACAACGACCGCAGCCTGTCTATGGATGGGTTTTTTGAGGGCACGTTAAACCGTGGGTCCAGGCTGTTGTCATTAGTTGACAGTCGTTTAGTCAAGTCATCACTATGAGTTAAAGCCACTGCTCTATGGCGGCTTGAAAACACTGGCCTCCATCAACCCGCAGTTGAATCGTGTGGTGGAGTATGCTCTAAACGCCTTCGATAGAGGGGAGATTCGTATCCCAACAGTAGGTAAAAAGTTAAACACAAACAGTTTGCGGAACACTGTCCTACAGTTAATTATGCTGTAGGTACTTATATTTACATGCGATTTATCTGAAACAACTATCAAAATATAGTAATCCTTAAAATTTATGGAGGAAGCAATTAAAATTTGTCTAGCGTTTAACGCAAAATTTACGTCGTCTACTGACCGAGGCGCTTTGTGGTTTGTTATGAGATAATAAACGTGACGGCCGCCGGCCAGCCATTAGTTAAATACGTTGGAGCTTGGTTAATTTGGGCGGACAGGATTAATCGAGTTCTTTATCCAACGTTCATACATAGTAAGAGCTATGCTAGCAAATGTACCGTAAGAAAAAAAAACAAGTGGATAAAATAAAATATATCTAAATATATATAATATAATAAATAGGTTCGGGGTGTATGTGGTTCATCAACATCTTTGAACCAAAGCCATGTTCACCTGCACGCGGTTCACGGAAGCTCTGGCGAAAAGAGAGGTAGGGACTGGGGAAGTACCTCCACCTCACAGAATACCGCAGCCAAATAACAATTTCCTTGAGGGTTGTTGTGTTCCTGCGAGTGAGTGAGGTCACCAGAAAGGAAGGAGATGCTGCATTGGCAGCGGGGGTGGCGGAGCACGAGCGACATTTTATGTTGCCAGCGTTAACATGGCTACTGTAACCGCTTCACATCAGGCGGGCCGTATGCTTGTCTGCGACCCGACGTAGTATAAAAAAAAGGCATTATGCTACATCGCATGTCGGATTGTTATCTTACGTCATCCCTAACACAGAAGTACAACATTCATTGACGTGATAACGTCTTATAAATCGATGAACGTCGGCTCATTGTCACGTTCCGCCTGAGCCGAGCGTGCAAGCGAGAGCGCGGAACAAGCTATAGAGAGACACGATCGGCCTAAGCGGCTTGTGACGCATCTATCTCTGTTCCTTGATGATGATGTTTCCTTATGACGTTATTACGTAAAATTATCGTCCGTACACAGACTAGACAGACAACCAATTTTTTTCATAAACTAGCTATCTTCTAATGACTAATTTTTATGACGAGCTCGGTGGCGTAGCGGTCAAAGACGCGGCTTCGACACCAACGCTCGTGGGTTCGATTCCCACATAGGACAAACATTTGTGTGCATGAACATGTCTGTTTGTCTTGGTCTGGGTGTTTTCTATGTATCATAAGTATGTATTTACAAAAAAAAATGTATTTACGTATGTTTATCAGTTGTCTAGTACCCATTACACAAGCTTCGCTTACTTTGGGGCTAGATGGCGCTGTGTAATTTGTGTGACAATATTTATTTATTTTATTTATTATTTTATAATTTCGTCTCTGTGTACATACTTTCAGATAGATTTTCCCCGACTTCAACCCCTATCAAGTTGGATCATTTTTTTCAAACCTCTTTATTTTCAAAAGCCTTACACTACTTACTAGTAAATATACAAATTTCTGGGACCCTCCTAGTAATAGTACAGGCAGGCAGTCGCGCTCTTCAAAAACAAATTTGTTACGTAAGCTTAAATAATTAATAAAATTTTGAAAAATCGTACAGAATGTACAAAATTTACGACCGGTTCAGTAAATAGTTTCGTCATTCAGATCATACAGTTATCCCTGTAGAAGTAAATTTTAAAATATGCATTTACTGTTGTAAGTTAAGGAATGGATAATTATGGGGAAGCTTGAAAGGGTGCTCCTTTCAAGCTTCCCCATAATTATCCATGACTGAAATAATGGGAGGAATCGCCTTTCGTAGTATGGGCATATAATGCACGAAAGGCATGTGCCAAAAATAACGATGAATTTGAATGGAATTTGGAAAGAGAAGAAAGGTGGATTATTGTGTGAAAGATGATATCCATGGTTTGAGCTAAGTTTAAAGAAGTCGGTTGCTAAAAATCAATGGCTAAAAAGGACAATCTGCGCCAACACCAAATAATAGATTTTGGAGTTTAAGTGGTTCATTATTCTCCTGCACGCGGTGCACCCTGCTGACTGAGAAACGAAGCTCTGGCGTAAAGAGAGACCAGGTATGGATTGGGAAAGTACCTCCACCTCACAGAATACCGCAGCCAAATAACAATTCCCTTGAGGGTTGTTGTGTTCTTGCGAGTGAGTGAGTTCACCAGAAAGGAAGGAGATGCTGGGTTAGCAGCGCGCGAGGGATATTTTATGTTGCGAGCGTTAATATGGCTACGGTAACCGCTTCACATCAGGCGGGCCGTATGATGTCTGCCACCCGTCGCAGTATAAAAAAAAATAGAACAGGGAAAGGGCAAGCGAATGATGATGGTTAACTATAGTAAAGTTTTATCCTTAGAAAAGCTCAATGTTCCGATTTCAAAAGATTTTAATTAGAAGAGTGTTCGCACGTAATTACCGTCGCCTCATCACGCCGAGCTGTGAGCTGCGTGCAGACACTCCCTGATGAAAATCTCCGTTTGAGGTCGTAACGTGTTTCCCGACAAGAAATGCGTGAGTCGCCCGTTACTTTATCTATTTATTGTCGTCTCACGCTAGTTTTAATACTCTACTGATAGTAGAGAGCCAATATTCAATCGTTAATTAGCAAAGAAAAATATCACTTAGTGTTTTAATACGTCAGGTGGAGAACAAGCGTATCGTAGCTAATAGCCATATCTGTCCCAGGTCGGGCAGCTTATGAATAACGCTGTGTCCTACTTCTCTTTTGGCAGAGCTTCATATGTCAGACAGCAGGCGCATTACGAGCAGATGAGATTGCTTTTGGCTCAAAGAATGAACCCCTTACATTCCAAAAAAAATCACTTCACACAAAAGTTTGTCCTAGCATTTGAAACAAACATTATGATGACAAACAATTTTCTATTAAAGGTTTTAAAGAGTACTAGTCTACTCTGCCGAGAGTCCAACTCTGGATAATATAATTCAATTACTTCAGATTGCCTCTTCGGTATGATGTCACCAACCCCGTTTTGTGTGAAGGTAGTCAGCACGAAATACATCGAGCATATGTAGTGGTTGTGGCACCAGCTGTCACCGGCATCTGCGGAAGATATATTAATGACTTTAAAGCCCTGCCTCAAAAAAAAGGCATAGGGTCACACAAAATAGGGCATATTATTAAATAGTATAATCTTGGACAAATTATACACCGTCTAGTCCTATACTAAGCAAAGCGTGTACTATGGATGATTACTAAATAACTGACAAATACACTTATATATTTTGTTTGTAAATATATACATTTAGTACACAAATAAGAAACTACCCAATACAAGAGAACGCAGAACATGTTTGATGTTCTGTGTTCCAATATTTCTATCGTTCGAGTGTCGAACCCGCGTCCCTCGGTTTAGCTGGTTTGGCTTTCGATTGAGCTAAGTAGCTTTTGGAAAGCCTCAGCACATCTTTCCGCACAGCTAATGTATGAAGTGTAAGTCTACCTCATCTTCCAAATGCAATATATTAGAACAACAATAACAACAATCAACAACCTTCAATCGTAAATTTGAATGTTTAGGAGAGATAAATTAATAAATAAAAAAAAACAGTGCATCTTCCCTGCAACCAGAACCAAAGTTGAACCAAAGTCGACATAGTCTTCAGAGCTAGTAAGTTGTAGTAGCAATGGGCTAGCCATATCTGCCGATTCAGAGATGACAAATAGGGTTAAGGATAGATAAGAACTAGCTACTGCCAAATATCTGGCTATAGAAAGTGGCTCTGCTGAAAGTACATCAATTTCAACAGAGGCACTTCCAATAACTATACTGAGAGGCATGTCAAGTTAGACTGGGAAAGTACCTCCACCTTACAGAAGACCATAGCCCAATAATAATATCTTTAAACATTGTTGTGTTCTTGCAAGTGAGTGAGGTCATCAGACGTAGGAATGCTGCGCAGCAGTGGGGGTGTCAGCGCGTTGTGTTACAGGTATCTAATGGCTACGGTCTCTTGCACCCAGTTTGGTACAAAAAGGGTTCCCTAAACAAATATATACAGTATACTCATACAGCTCTAACCGTTGTATATCCACGAGGACTTAGGGACAAACTCGTCTTCCAGAGCTCCTATGAAGTACCAAATGCAGGTGGTGGTGTGAATGAACAACGTGAACCAGACTAGCACAGAGAACACGGTGGCCAATGTTAGGTTTATGGTCAGTTGCTCATTGCGGCGCTTCATGCTGCTGTACACGGTCATCTAGTTAATTAGACAAGAAAAAAAGCAAGAAAAAGATTAAAAGTGTAGCCAGAGCACGGGGGAAAACACATTTTTTTCTACTACGTCGGGTGGCAGACAAGCAAACGGCCCACCTGATCTGAAGCGGTTACCGTAGCCATATTAACGCTCGCAACATAAAATATCGCTCGCGCTCCGCCACCCCCGCTGCCAACTCAGCATCTCCTTCCTTACTGGTGGTCACCAGGTCACGCACTCGCAGGAACACAACAACCCTCAAGAGAATTGTTATTTGGCTGCGGTATTCTGTGAGGTTGAGGTACATTCCCCAGTCGAGTAGCTTACAATTACGATCCATATCTCTCTATTCGCCAGAGCTTCGGTTGTCAGTCAGCAGGGTGCACCGCGTGCAGGTGAAGTTGGCTTTGGTTCAAAGATGATGAACCACTTACACCCCACTAAAATGTAAAAATCGACACCTTCTGTTGTTGAAGCTAGTTAAAATATTACCCGGCTATAATAACGTATCAATTTACTTATTCATCAAAATGGGATACATTAAGCCAAGATGATGGTCTTTAAGGGGCTTGAAAATACTGGCCTCCGCCAACCCGAAGTTAAGCAGGGTGGCGTATGCTCTAATCTAAACCGTTTCTTCGATTGAGCTAGCATTAGGAAGAATAAGGTTTTACGATGGAAGCTTTAAAGACAAATATAACATTTACAATATAATGAATGCTTGCTTGTTCGTAAAATAATGTTTATTTATTTTAACTTTATTGACCATAGAATGAAGGTAGAAAAGGCCGACTTAATGCAAAGAGCTTTCTTTACCAGCTTTGGGAAAAGCAGATAAAATTTGAATGCGGTTCACAAAATAACAGTTATAAACATACACAGAATAAATACCTATGAAAACATAAAATTATATATGATACATAGAAATAGATAGATATAGATAGATACATAAAAAATAGAATAGAATAATAGACATAGAATGTTTGCAATAAAATAAAATATAAATTACGAGAATATCAAAAGATAAAATCTCACAATTCTCAGAAATCGGTTAAGTCGAAGGCATGAGAACACCATCCATCTGTAATCGCTAGCCAGAAAACATAGCAGCTCCAGTGGAAGACAGGACATAACATCATATTTGAAATCTCCAAGAAAATATCTGCAGTATAAACACATGTTAGGTCATCATGCTTATCATATATACCTAGATAGTTGTAAATAAACCAATTACTTTTAGAATTTTGCATGACATTTAAACTGGACATCAACAGTGTACTAGGATTTAGCTAAGATTTAGGATTTTTAACAGTTTGCTAATAATTATGAATATTTGATGCTCATTCATCAAATATTGATGAATATTTAATGCTCATATCGCTTAGCCAGTAGGGATTAAGGTGGGTGAAAGTTTTCAAGGCTTTATTTGTTTGGTGTCTCTGGAATTACTTGTGATAAAAAAATATTCGAAAGAAAACGAAAGAAAGTAGCGAAAACAATGATAATACAAACAACCCTGTGCTAAATTACCTACTATGAGGAACACCTAATTAATAATAATAAAGAAACTCTTTAAAACTTACCCCTGGTTTACTGGCTGAGCGATAAATGGAAAAAAATCCAAATATCAGACAGATCAGTAGCGGATCAGATATATGGAGTAGAAGGTCCCATATATCCCAACTGGTAGGGATAATTGGAAAAATTATTCCAAGTATTCGTACCAGATGGGATTTGACAGTAGGGATACATTGAACGGGGGAGAAAAAATAGGTAAGTATACAGTTTTTAACATTTTAGCAGTTCCGTAAAATTAAAAATGCACTGGATAGAACAAACACATTGAAAACCTCCAAGCATGCAGAACTAAGAGGATTGAAATGGCGTATTTCATATAGACATATGAATATCAAGTAATCTATAGGATACTTACGATTGTCTCAAAGGTGAGAGAACTCTCATCAGATGCCCCGAATCCACGACATATGGTATTAAGTATTGTATCAATACCTTCAGGGCGAACGCTACATCCAATACATACAACACTATAATAAGAGCCAGGCTGTTGTTCTGGAAGCCAGCGTTGTAGACATCAGCATATATGCATAGCAAGGAGACCACTATGAGGTACATGTGCAGGAACTGGTCTTTGAAGTAGATGTACTTTATGAGTTTTTTACGGCGGCGTATTCGTAAAGCTATACTTGAAGTTCGTCGTCGCTCCCTCCGACGTAGAGAATCTCCGAGACTTCCAAGAATGTAATGCTGAAAAATGGTGTCCTTTTATGTGTGAATCCCTTAATGGAATGGATTAACAATATAATAATTGTCTCTATTTTGCATTAGCCCAGTATTTAGTCCACCCAGATCATCCCCATAGCCCATTTATTTTCTAACACACTTTAGCAATTAGTAAGGCGTTGTAATGCCTACCGAGACCTGCTTATGGGTACATTGTTTCATTGATATTTTGATTGATCTTGGAGCAGGTCACGGTGGCTGTACAACATTACATTAAATTTCTCTAAGAGGTCTCTACGCGATGGTTCCATTTTCCCGCACTCGCGTACTAACCTGGTTTAAGCCCGTGAATCTAAGAGATATAATAATATGTATTGATGCTAATAATATAGAAATAATTATTTTTTAACGAATAGTGTTACACAAGCCCCAATTTCAGTTGTATGTATCTTTATCCATAAAATGTAAATAAATCTGCAGTGCTACGAGTACTAGAGACCGCAAACTAAAAAATATAATCTATAGAAAACAAGCATAATTGGATAATGATCTCAATAAACAGGAACAAACTATAATTCCCCTGTGCTCTGTATTACAAGAAAAAAGACAAAATTTTTACTTGTTCTGAACGGTATTTTTGCATAAGCTGCTGAATAGCTGGAAAATCGGCGAGGATGTGGTGGAATGTGGTAGCCTTGATCTGGAGAAGGTGAGAGCGACTGTTAGTCACAAATGTCACCGAGCTGCTGACAGTGGGGTTAGAGTCCAAGTTACCGAACACACTGGGAGCAAGAAAAAGAAAATAGTTTAAGTTTCTAGTAGACAAGACAGCAACAACAGAAAAGATCATTCGTTCTATAAAGACGCGAACAAGGAACACAAACAGAGAATATATTATTGACTATGACTCGCGCAACTTCGTCTGCTTGTGACAGCACTGTGAGTAAAGCGTAAGGTTACCATTTGAAAGGTTATAGTGAGCCAATCTTAAAAGATAGACATAATGCTATCACGGACTTTTTTTTAGAACTTTTTAAGATGAATAATTCCGTCGTATATAATCGTTGGAACCGTTTACGCAGCGCACGCAAAGGAATATTTTTCCCATTTTTGCACCATTTTTCATTGGTGCTCCGCTCCTATTGGTGATAACGTGATGTTATATAGGCTATAGCCTTCGTCGAAAAATAGGTTATCTAACACTAAAAGATTTGTTCAATTCGAATGAGTATTTCTTGAGATCAAACTCTTCAGCTTTATGATATTAGTATAGACAGGTGCTTACCTGCCTCTAGTCAGTCTGCAGAGTGAACACTGGTCTCCTACAGTAGACCTCGCATCCACAGAGCCGTAGTCCACAAAGTACAGGTCACTAATGACGTCACGCTGCTCCACAATGGTCATGTCTCGCAGGACGTACAGGCTATGGAGCGCGCGACCCACAATTCTTAATAGAGACACATCGCAGTTGACCAGGAATGGACACTGCCGAAAGAGGAGAGAAAGGCTTTTCGGTAAGAAAGACATTTTATAACCAATGCCAGGAGTGTGGCAAATCTTGAAACTATGGTAAACACTTGTCAAGCTGTAATGGTATTTAGCTTGACAACTGTTTATTCAAGGGATTTTTTTACTACATTGGGTGACAAAGAACGGCTCGCCTGATGTGAAGCGCCTACTCCTATTAACGTTACCAACCTGAAATATCGTTCCCGCGCCGCCATCCTAGCTATCAACGCAGCAATTCCTGCCTTCACAACACAATAACCTTCAAGGGAATTGTTAATTGGCTGCGGTATTCTGTAAGGTGGAGGTACTTCCTCGGGCAGGCAGCTTATAACTACGCAATGCCCTATCTCTGTTTTGCCAGACCTTCTATCGCTAGTTGGCAGGGTGCACCACGTGCAGGCTAGATTGGATTTGGCTCAAAGATGGTAGTGAGCTATTTATACCCCAATCTTTAAGAACGATTCCAATACGATCCAACAATAACAATTATCTTTTTCGTTGTTCCGAGCGGATTCTACTAAATTTTAGTAACTGAGCTATAAATTTTATAAAATCAGCGTTTATGAGTACCTTAGCAAAAGTGGGTCCATAAATATGCAAGATGGCATCGGTCCGCAACGTGATTTGGTCACACAGCTTTAACACCTTGGTGTAGTCGGTGCCTCCCATTTTATTCCAGTTGAATTCGTAGTAATCCATCACCTCCCTGGAGGCAAACAGTTGAATTGCTCCTCGACACATGGTGAGGTGCTCGTTGGCGTCGTTGCGCGTGTCAGTCTAATCGATCACGCAAGTTAAGCAGCGTCGACCGTAGCCTATCTATGCGTGGGTTTATTTATCTCGATTCCGTGCTTCGGAGGGCACGTTAAGCCGTCGGTCCCAGTATTTGTCATTAGGCGACAGTCGTTAAGCCAAGTCAGTGGCTTTACGCGATGAAACTAAATTAATACGAATTGGTCGATTTTGTACATTACATTTTTAAGCTATTGCATAGCTTCTATCGCGGGCCTTGAGTGCGGGGACCGAATCCAGAAATTCCGTAACGAAAAAACCTCACGCTCCACACTCCGACGGGCAAGGTGTGGCTTGAAGGCCGTGCATCATCTAACGTCGTTTCAGTTCGGCAGTCTTCGACACGGCGTTGTGTGCGTGCGATTAGACGTATTGTACGACTCTACGAAACTCGTTTTATTTATTTAATAATAGAAAATTTGTTTTCTTATCGGTCACCACGCTCAAAAAGTGTAACTTGAATTAATATCAAAGAAAAAGCAATACTGCATGAATAAAATAAATAAATAAAATTATAATTGCATAAGTTGATACCAAATGCTATGCAATAGCTTTACCGCGGCAGTCCCCGAGCGCCACACGTCTTTTTTTTTTTTATCAAATGAGTGATAAGTAATAACAGTGACGTACAGTTAGAAAAAGTACAGTTAATATTTATAAAAAGAATGTGTTTAGGAGTTCTGCACAAATCCGCCAATCCACCAATCCGCAGTTGAGGATAGTGGTGGAGTATGCTCTAAACCCCTTCGACGGATTCAAGGGGAGACAACCAGGGGGAGACAACCAGAATAATGGCCTTCCATGATAATGTCCAAGCAGGATAATGCCCAACGAGAGTAATGTCCACTCGTTTTAACTTTAAAATTTGAATTCCCCCTTGGTAATTTACTAATGACTTCCAGTATTATTTTTTCCTTAGAAACAGGACTGTAATTGCTTCTATAATCTTTTGCTGTATAAATGACTCAGGTTTATATCTAATACTGAACTTACTTTCGTAACTTGTAGTCGAGGTTCTCCCTATGCATGAACGCCGCCATATCCTTCATGTGCTCCTGGTAGTCTGCATGAGCCTTGTTCACGTTGGCTCTGATACTGATGATGCGTACAGAAAAATACGTCGTCATCATTGCTCCTGTAGAATATACAGCGTGTGACATCAAATGAATTATTTATTGGGATTTAAGTGAGAGTCAGCAAGTTTAAGTGGCAGTGGGCTGGCCATATCTGCCGAGTCAGCAATGGCAGATGGGGAAGAAAGTCTTAAAGTAGAAGCCACGTATGGGGTGACTAAGCATGGCGTCCCCTCTCTAGATGGACTGATGCCCTAAAAAAAGTGGCTGGTAGCGGTTGGATGTGGAAATCGGAGGATCGCATATGGTGAAAAGCTTTGAGAAAGGCCTATATCCAGCAGTGGGTAGACAGGTGAAGATTTAAGTGTAAGAAATCACAACCTAGTAGCAAAGCGAGCGATGAGAGAGCTATACTTAGGGTTTCTCTAAAGGATCGTATCCGGTACGAAGAAATTCGACGGAGAACCAAGGTGGCTATCATAGCTCTCAGAGTCAGCAAGCCGAAGTAGCAGTGGCTACATCTGCCATGTCAATGATAGTAGAGTGAAAGCCGCGTATGGAGTGACGAAGAGTAGGACGCCGCCTCTCTAAATTGGTCGACAACCTCAAAAACGCGCATGAATGTGAAAAGCGGCGGAGCCCATTTGGTGAACGCCAGCAGTGGGTAGATACAGGCTAATGATTTTAGAAACAGCTACATATCTTAAAAAATACATGCAACCTCCTACATGTACGCAGTACTAATACTTTTACTGTTATAAAAGTGAAAACCAAGATGAGGAAGAATGACTTACCAATGACCATGCCGATGAAGAGCACCTGCATCAATTGGAAGTTGCTGGGGTTAAAACAGTTGTACCCCGTGGTGGTAGTTTCGTACACCACCCAGAAGTAGGAGCCCAAGTGCAAGTTCCACGGAGTCTCCGTCATGTTGAAACGAACTAAAGAAAGAAAGGAAGGAGTATAGGCTGGCAACGCATCGGCGACCCCTTGGTGTTGCT
This sequence comes from Hypsopygia costalis, assembly GCA_937001555.2. NCBI lineage: Eukaryota > Metazoa > Arthropoda > Insecta > Lepidoptera > Pyralidae > Hypsopygia > Hypsopygia costalis. The sequence continues at coordinate 31,406,419 of OW443327.2, read as the reverse complement.
GATCTCCATGGGCGGTGGTGATTGCTTTCCATCAGGTTACCCATATGCTCGTTTGCCCCCCTCTCATGTAAAAAAAGGACTAAATACAAGTAAGTTGAACATTTGAGTCTAATTACGGCTAACTGCACTGTGCTAATCATGTATCTTGTGATGCAAACTGAGCTAATGGATGGTGACCCTAAAGTTACACCCCGTTCCATATATGACTACTGACAACTGGTAGGTACAGCCAACTAATAGGGATAGTTTAATTTTTCCATTCATCTCTCTACCAGCAGGGATTAGTTTTCAAGAGTTTATCATCAACACCTTTGAACCAAAGCCAACTTCACCTGCACGCGGTGCACCCTGCTGACTGACAAACGAAGCTCTGGCGAAACGAGAGGTAGGGAGCGTAATTGTAAGCTACCCGACTGGGGAATGTACCTCCACCTCACAGAATACCGTAGCCAAATAACAATTCCCTTGAGGGTTGTTGTGTTCCTGCGAGTGAGTGAGGTCACCAGAAAGGAACGAGATGCTGCGTTGGCAGCGGGCGTGGCGGCGCGCGAGCGATATTTTGCTAGCGTTAATATGGCTACGGCAACCGCTTCACATCAGGCGGGCCGTATGCTTGTCTGTCACCCGAAGTAGTATAAAAAAAAAAAAAAAAAATTAGATGTTTCAGAATTACTTTTGATAAAAAGTATTAAATAAAAAAAAGAAAGTCGCAAAAACGACTTTGATACAAACAAACTCGGACTAATTTACCTACTATTAGGAGTACCAAGACGAGCTCGGTGGCCGAATGTCTAGCAATGGCCACTTTGACTCCGAGGTAGCGGGTTCGATCCAGGCACAAGGCAAATATTTGTACGCATGGACATCTCTGTTTGTCTTGGTCTTGGTGTTTTCTATGTATTATATGGATGTATTTACAAAAAAAAAATGTATTTAAGTATAACATCAGTTATCTAGTACCCATAGTACAAGCTTTGCTTAGTTTGTAATTTAAAAAATCACAGAAACAATGATAATTGGAAAACAACCTCTAAGTATTCCTATCAATTGGGATATTAAATAGGGAACCTACCTCCTTAGCTCACAAGATTTGAAAAATTCTCGTTTTTTAGCTCTTCCCAGCCCCCTTACCACCAACTCTTATTGCGATTCAATAACTGAATAGATTACTTATTCATACCAATGAATCTCTATTTCAACTTGAATAGATTCGCTTATTCATTGTTATGAATAGCATTCTATTCAGTTATTGAATCGCAATAAGAGTTGGTGGTAAGGGGGCTGTTGTTATTTCAGTTGCGGACGTTGCGGTATTCTATTTGATAGAGGTACTTCTCAAAACGGGCTATTTTAGTTATCTACTTAGTGGCCTCCCACTAGATGGACGATCTTAATAACGATCGCACGGAGTCCATGTACACAAACGATACCATATAGATCATTGTGGCAATATACCATATAGATCATTTGAAGAGCTCGGTGGCGTAGCGGTCAATGACGTGGCTTCGACACCAACGCTCGTGGGTTCGATTCCCACATAGGACAAACATTTGTGTGCATGAACATGTCTGTTTGTCTTAGTCTGGGTGTTTTCTATGTATCATAAGTATGTATTTACAAAAAAAAATGTATTTACGTATGTTTATCAGTTGTGTAGTACCCATAACACAAGCTTCGCTTACTTTGGGGCTAGATGGCGCTGTGTAATTTGTCAAAAAAAAAAAAAAAATCTAGTTCTAGATAGTCTATGTTCAGCAGTGAACTGGCCGGAAATACTGATGATGATGAATCAACTTACACACTTTATGAAACAAATTGATCCAGGAGCCCCCTCTGTCATCGAGCGGCACAATCCGATAGACCGTGTTGTCCATCGAGCTCAATATGTCCACGGAGTAGAAGACGACGAAACTAGTCAGCACATTCAGGAGAGCCAGGAACAGCGGCAGAGCGTAGATGCTGCAAAGTCAAAAAAATTATAAATATTCTTGGATAAATTAATTTAACACGGCCATCTAGTCTTAAAGTAAGCAAAGCATGTACTATGGGTACTAGATAATTGATATTATACTTAAATACATTTTTTTGTAAATACATACATATAAATACACAGACATGTTGATACACACAAGCTCAAACCCGCAACCTTGGAGTCAAAGTAACCATTGCGAACCATTCGACCACTGACCTCGTCATAATGTTATATGTGTTAAGGGTATTGGTCATATAATTGTAATTAAAGTGAATTCCTTTCAGATACTTCAAGATTGGCTGGAAGAGAACCCTGTTAACAAATAATCATTTCTTCTTTTCCTTTAATTTGTATTGTAAATCCCTTTAACGCACAATAAATATATTACAAACAAACAAAGTTCGGCTCAGAGTCTAGTCTGAAATTGTCAATGAAATGAAATTAAGCCATTGTGCATTGGTTTAGTTAGAAGCGTCTTACATTTTTTAATTTTTTTATATATAGAAGGGAGAGGGGGCAAACGAGCATACCTGATGGTATGTAATCAACACAGCCCATGGACATCACACCAAAAGCGTCACACAAAAGTAAACACCAAAAGCGATACAAAATTTATGTATAGGATGGCAGACAAGTTTTGGGGTGTAAGTGGTTCATCAACATCTTTAAACCAAAGCCAACTTCACCTGCACGCAGTGCCCCTGCTGACTGACAAACAAGCTCTGGCGAAAGAGGTAGGGAGCGTAATTGTAAGCTATCCGATTGGGGAATGTACCTACACCTCACAGAATACCACAGCCAAATAACAATTGAGGTTTGTTGTGTTCCTGCGGGTGAGTGAGGTCACCAGGAAAGAAGGAGATGCTGCGTTGGCAGCGGGGATGGTGGCGAGCGAGTGATATTTTATGTCGTGAGTGTTTCCCATCCCTCGCTCCACCCTCACCCGCAGTGTGAGGATTCATTATCCAGGATAGTTAAGGGATTCTGTAAGGTGGAGCTACTTCTCTAGTTTATAAATAAGCTGTGTCCTATCTCTCCTTCACCAGACCCTCGTTTGTCAGTCAATAGGGTGCATCACGCACAGATGTGAGATTGTGTTTAGCATACAGATGAAGGTCACTCAAGTCACATCAAGGTATCACTTACAACCCAAGTCCCCAACAATTTAAAATGTTACCTACTCTATATCTACTCGTACGGCCGGCCAAGAAAGTGGTCTATCAATTTCGACAAAACTCCCTAACAAACATAAATGTCGCTAAGGTTGATCACCTATTATTTTTGAGAGCAAAAATCGAACTTCTGAGTTTGAAAAGTACAAACGAATATCAACCTAAAGATGGAAGACCATTAATTTGGCCTACTGTACTAGCTACATCTCAAGAAGACAATAAGAAGGAGAAGAAGCCTTACACTAGATGTATATCTCGGCGCTCGATGTAGCCCGTGAGACTAAGGATGGCGCTGGGGAGCCGGTACAGCTGGACCAGTCGGTTCATCATCAGGAACTGATATGTTCGCGACAGCTTGTAGTAATCCTCTAAAAATGTAATAACTAAGCTTAAATCTTTCGACGTGAATACGTCTTTAAAATTGCTCCATGGGGAGGCAATTCAAAGAAACGAATGATAACAAAATCGGGGGATATAATTTGGTGTTGCATCTACAAACTTGTCACCTCCATCCAAAATTCACTTCTTCAATCACACCACTGGATAGATGAGATGAGCTAAAGTAAGAACTATGGAACATCGCGTGCGGGGGAGGGGGAAGCACTGCCATTTTGTGATAAGTTTGGTGCATATAACGTATTCACATACAAACAATTGAGTTTAATATGCCACTTCTATCGCCAAAGACACGAATCGTTTGCTAATCGTCAGTATGCTCCAAGTGAATGCACTGTAGAGACAAAGCCAACCGACTTTAAGTCTTAAACTGACGCCAATTTAAGTAATCAAACATAGACTTTACCAAATGATTGTCTCAATGGTGACTCCAAGTATTCCAGGGGTAGACACGCGAACAGATCAATAGAGAAGGCGCCCTTCAGGTAATGTGCGGCGGTGCTGTACGGGTGGTACACCAAGATACCCAGCTCATTAAAGTAGCCCACCAACATCCGTTGAATGCTAAACCAAAAGGCTTACTTTTGAATTTTGTTAAGTCAACCGAAGTATATTTTTCTACTATATTTATATGTATATTTTTCGACATAGTAGAAAAGCTCTTGCTGAACATACCCATGAGGTATTGAGAGAAAAGTCTTAATAATTAAATTATCAGAAATCCATATTCAGCATGCTGGAATTCCGGTCTCTGGTTGGAGGGATTTAAAGCGTATTCCACTACGTTGCTCACTGCAGGTGATGGAATACTCTTTAAATGAGATTCGTGTAGTATAATACCCATGCCAATGACTTGTATTAGCCACTATCGTCCAAGAACAACAGCTTATCGAAGAACTGAAGTTAGTAAAGGAACTCGAGATGAATAAACCCATCCATAGCTGTTGATGTTGCTTAACTTGCGTATTCGATTATAACGATGACATCGCATTCTTTTATGCTACATCTGGTGGCAGACAAGCATATGATCCGCCTGATATAAAGCGGTTTCCGTAGCCTATAAACGCTTCGCTTGCAATATAGAATATCCCTCGCGCGCTGCCAACACTCATGTGCAGGAACCACAGAAGAAATAATATTATTATTATTATTTGGCCTAATATTATTATTTGACCAAAAATTATTATTTGGCCAAATATTATTATCTGGCCAAATATGTATTATTATTTGGCTGGCGTCTTCTGTGAGGTGGAAAGACTTCCCCAGACCCCAGTCAATTACACCCTTGTTTATATATAATATATACGAACTTTTCATGGAATTATTACATATCAAAGTACGCAGACATGTCCAAGATTGTCGTGATGAAGATGAGGCTGGGCCACTGCAGCACGAGGTACGAGTAGCTTGGGAACAACATCGCGGAGACGAGAGCACACGTTGCACGGAACCACTCGTACCGAATTAGGTATCGTCCGTCCGGCCGGATCGTGAACCGGGGGAATATGTATCTGAAAATTTACATGGAAATTACTTTGCTCGAAATACAACTATTTTCTCTACTGCCTCAGAAAGAGAAGGCTATACATATGCAGGCAACGCACACTCGAGACTTCTCCAGGTTTCAGTCTATCTTCATACTAAATTTAAATAAAATCATATACTTTTCGTATCCTTCCTTAAGTTAGGAATAGTTAGGACTAGGAAGAAGGATTATATGCTGTATTGTGCGTGACTTATAATTCTAACAAAAAAAAACCAACTCCAAACATTACTCTACATTTATGGATGTAGATACAGGCTGATGATGATGATGAAAAAAATATGGAACCAATCCGGAAGTATAAGTACTCATTCAAATAACAAAGTTTTTTTCAAATCGGTTTATAAATGACGGAGTAATGAAATAACAAACCTAACAGTGGGTGGATACAGGCTGATGATGATGATGATGAAAAAATACAAATTATACCTGTTATCATACTTAATGTTATTTAAGTAAGTAACCGTAACACAGCCAGATATCCCAGCCTTTTAAAGGGTCGCATAAATTCATCATCTCGTTCGTATTTCCTGGGCAGCCGAAACCGTTCCGTGTTAGGGGCTGCCGCCGGGGGCTTGTACCACAGGAATGATTCGTGGTGGAACTGTAGTAGGGTGTATTCCTGACGAGTAAAATGTAGCAACTATTATTATTAGAATAAAAAACATTGACCTAGAGGAAGTCAAAAACAAGTAAATGGTTCCATAATCCAGAACCAAGGTTAAGAAACGGTTATTATATTTATATTCATAATACGAGACCTCTCTGATGAACCTGATGCTGACACTACTATTAGTTAAAAATTGATCCACATGACGTAGTTTTATGTATGAATTGTGAAGTTATAAAGGAATATGAAGGATTATTTGTGTTTTTTTCATAGTATATAACACCAGTTCCGAACCTTATCCAGAACAAGCAAAAGCAGTCTCACAAAGTGTACAAAAATGAGAGCTTGATGGCGTCATTGTGTATGGCAGCCTCATTGAACATACAAACCAATTCGTAGTCTGAACTACTCCAATGTTTATTTGATTGTGTGTGCCGATGCCAAATTACGATTCTAAAATCTCTGATGCAGCTACATAGATGCTAGACTATCGTAATTAGAAACTTGAGGAAAATTACCGGTCGTTCTTTACATAGTTTGATTGCAGACTTAATTTGGGGGATGTCGAGCGTCCTAGTGAGCATCTTCTTGGATACGGAGACTATTTGCACATGCGTCACAGCTCGCACCGTGTAGAATGCTGGTAGACCTGGCCGGTAACACAAAACCATAAACAGAGCTAATATATAACGGAAACTTTCGTAGCAAAAATGGAAATAAACATTTATTTTGCAGGATAACTAAAGGGGAATACACAAGAGTAGAGTCCGAAGGTTCATCCCGCAGCACATCAAAAGCGCTGCTGCCCGACTGAAAATGTCAGTTCGACTGCGATGATGCCAGGATCTATTATCGACATTCAATATTAGATGAAATTCGTCTTGTTCAAACGGACGACGACACAAACTTCGCACTTTCATGCTGAGCGCGCTCAGCATGTGACAACTGACCGCTTAGTCCTGTCGACCGGGAACGGTGTCTTTTCACACCTAAAATGCAGAGTAAACAGGTCTTGCGCCGGCCTCACTGCTAGCGGTCTAGCGGTCAGAGTTCTGCGTTCCGCGTTCACTATTGTTCACACAGCGAGCGGTCTGGGGGCTTACCACCAACACTTATTGCGATTCAATAACTGAATAGAATGCTTATTCATACCAATGAATAAGCGACTCTATTCAGTTATTGAACCAACTCTTATTACGATTCAGTAACTGAATAGAATGCTTATTCATACCAATTAATAAGCGAGTCTATTCAAGTTGAATAGAGTTGCTTATTCATTGGTATGAATAAGCATTCTATTCAGTTATTGAATCGCAATAAGAGTTGGTGGTAAGCCCCCTGGTCTGGACAGGAGCGGTGACATCTGGCGTTCTGTAATCCTTACCAGTGCTAATAACATGTCATACGCTAATCTTACTTAAAAATGTCACTTGTATCACTTAATCCCGATAGTACCTAGTTTATCTGATAGGAAGCAGGTAACTGAGATCACTAGAGTTAACTTCAAAACAAAATGGCAAGAGACATATTCCTCTGAAGAACGAAATGTACTACACGGTGTTCCACAGGGCAGCGTCATGGGTCCTCTCTTGTTCATTATATATATATTAATGACTTACCCAGTGTTACCACTCAACCTATGACACTTTTTGCAGATGACAGTACAGTTACAATACCATGTAAAAACAAAAACAAAGACTTATATATGAATTTGACATAAATAATTCCTTGACATCAATAATTAAATGGCTCGATAATAACAATTGAAGAATAAATTTGAATAAAACTAACATTTTACATTTTGAACAAAGAGTAAATAATCAATTTGACATTAAATTAGACTCTACTAAATATCTCGGTTTACTTATAGACCAAAATTTAAACTGGAAGAAACATATAGAGGTAACTTGTACAAAAATCAGTAGCCTAACATATCTGCTCCATAAACTCGCGCCTACATTAAGTATTGATGCATTAATCACTGTATATTATGGACTGGTCGAGTCTACCCTTAGATATGGCATAATTTTCTGGGGGAACTCAACCGATATTCAGGTAATTTTTAAAGTGCAAAAGCGTTGTATTAGAGCCATGTTTGGGCTACAATCAACTGATAGCTGTATGCCTTACTTTTATAAATACAAAATTCTAACTCTCCCGTCACTATACATTATGGAGATCGCATTATTTGTTAAGAACAATCCACATAAATTCCCAAAAATGTCAGATTATGGGACTAGAAGTCGACGTGATAATTTTAGACTTTGTAACCATTCCGCCAAGACTGCGATGATGCAAAAGAATGTTTTATGTATGGCACCTAAAATATTTAATAAAATACTCAACTGTTTAAAGACGTTGAATAATAGTATGTTCAAAAACCACTTAAAGAAACTATTGACTGAAAAATGTTACTACTGTATTCGTGATTTTTTAGATGACAAATATTTGTAAATTAGTTGTAATGTTACTTATTGACCTATTAGTATTTGACATCAAAACTATTTATTGCGACCTGTGCTCCTTTTTTCAAATTTGTACGCCGGCAAGGCAAAATATGAAGGACAATTTTATTATTATTTTAAACATCAGAACTGCATGCGATTGTATGTATATTACTCATATTTTATGCAAATAAATATATCTTTATCTTATCTTCATCTTCGGAAGATGAAATTTTACTTGGTGCCTTGCACACACTAAGAAAAAGAGAAAATACTGGATGCATCCTATTACGAATTCAGAGAATTCGTCTCTTAAAACATATATCTTTTCGATGTCGTCGGACATCGTGACCTTCCAGCTTTTGACAAAAGATGGAACTTGGACTTGGAAAAATTTGATAGTCTTTCCCGGGTAAGCCACGCCGTTCAGTAGATGAAATGAAGCATACTTTTAGAATAATTTTTGAATTAACACATAGGGTAGTTTTATTCATGTGTGTTTACGCGAGGCATAACCGCAGGTAGAAGCTAGTGAACATAAAATAAAACTTACGTAATAAGCATTCTAGAACACCAAAGTGACTTTTAACTCCAAGAGCTCCAACTACTTTCTTTGTAAAGGGATTTAAAATCTGAAAAAACAAGTCATCAATGTTTTTGTAGCTTATATAATATATTATAGCCGACCGATTGTACAATGGTGTGTTCAGAGGAGTTGTTTGACATGATGGCCACGGCCTCCTTAAACAGTCGCATCGCTCGCAATCGACAGGGAATTCATTCTCACACATTGGAGCCGAAGTGGTCGCGTTTTCTCCCGGGTATTGTCAAGCTATGGAATGAACTGCCTGTCGACGTTTTCTCAGGAGACTACATCATGGGGTACTTTAAAAAGGGCGTGAAGAGGTTTTTACAGGGTCGGTAACACGCGTGTGATACTCCTGGTGTTACAGGCGTTCATAGGCTGCGGTAACTGCTTTCTATCCGGCGGGCCGTATGCTTGTTTGTCACTTTAGTGGTAAGAATAGTAAAGAAAATTATATAAAACACCTACTTCGCATATTCCTTGTTTGATAATGTAAATCTCGTTGGTGATATCTCCGGTGTTGAGCAGGATCTCGTTGGGAGACGAGTAGAAGAGACGCGCAGAAGACGATATGCTTTTCAAATCTTCTTTGTGAAGTAACTGTGAGTACATACAATGTCTTATCTACTGGACAGGTTCTAACAGAATTAACAACGGCGACTACCAAAAAGGGCAACGAACAGTGAAGTCCATCGCAGTCCCGGGGGTAAAACTACAGCTGCCTTGGACCTCACGACGAATTTAATCAGAAGAAATTATTAGGAGTAGGAAGCTTTTGGAATTTGACTTTTGGAATAATGTCTTATTTGTCTAATTGCTGTCTCTCACTCACTGAATGTTAATTTCCAAAGGTTCCTGCGCTTACTAATCTTTTGATTATATTGCTTGTGAGTTCCATGCGTTCCAAGTCAGCGGTAATTTTATCTTCAGAACAGCTCTGAACTTCACTGTTCATGGCCTTATAAAATATGTACCTAGTCAGTAAGCCTTGCGCAGCTCTAAACCTTCCATCAACCCCTAGGGGAGTGGTGAAGTATGACTTCAGCGTCTTCAGTCGATTTATACTCAAAGACTTCAGCCCGTTCAATGAAGTTTAATGAAGAAGACATCTTTGTCAAATAATGCGAGTGAGTGAGGTCACCAGAAAAGAAGGAGATGCTGCGTTGGCAGCGGGGGTGGCGCGGCGGCGCGCAAGTGATATATTATGTTGCGAGCGTTAATACGGTTACGGTAACCGCTTCATATCAAGCGGGCCGTATGCTTGTCTGCCACCCGACGTAGTATATATATTAAAAAAAAACTTTTTATCAATGTTGAAACACCGTCTGTTAACCTTGATAATAAATGAAACATTACAACTTTGGTAAGACACTAAAATCCAGAATAATTTTCGAACTAATTCTGAATTTGAACAAAAATAGATTAGGAGCTCGATGGCGCCGTTGCGCTTGTTAGTCTGATCAAACACGCAAATTAAACAACGTCAACTAAAAGTTAAACGTCGTTAAGTAAATAAAATAATAAATAATAAAATAAAATCATTTATTTCAGACCTGTTTACAATTAGTAATATTAAACATAAGTCCATAGATAAATACCTTAAAACTAACATACATATAAAATAATATACTAAGCTAATTTATTTAGACGTTCAGTCGGCGACGTGTATCGCATTGCGTTCGACAACCGACCTCGGAACTTGCGAAATACGACGCCCTCCGGCCAAAATTCCTCCCTTAAAAAGGTTGATAGCTGGTGGGTTGGAACTCTCACCACAAATGAATTAAAATTCACCTTATGGCGAGACCCCAACCGCTCAACCCTAAGGGTGAACTTTGTCTTCCCGCGCACGTATTCCACAAGATCTTCCACCTTTGTAGTCCAGTGCAATCGGGTAAAGTCAGTGGCCTTAGGGCGGATTGAATACATTACTCTGCACCAACCCATATTTGAGCAGCATAGTTGACAATCTCTAAACCCGTCCGATTGAGGGGAGATCCGTATCCCAACAGTGGGATATTTATGGAGATGCCAAGATGAGGATCAAATCAGGGCTGTGGTGGATATACAACCTTTATATCGGTTACGGTGACGGTTTCGGATAGATTTTTATTTCGGATATCCGATAGTTTCGGATACGGTTATGGAGCTCCATAACATCCCTAGATCAAACCCAATAAAATTGTTATTATGCTGAAAAAGCTGCTTATGTATCAGTGACCCCTTCTTATTGCCGACTTATAAGGGCGTGTTATTTGGGGTGTAAGTGATTCATCAAGATCTTTGAACCAAAGCCAACTTCATCTGCACGTGGTGCACCCTGCTGACGGACAAACGAAGCTCTGGCGAAAAGAGAGGTAGGGAGCGTAATTGTAAGCTACCCGACTGGGGAATGTACCTCCACCTCACAGAATACCGCAGCCAAATAACAATTTCCTTGAGGGTTGTTGTATTCCTGCGAGTGAGTGAGGTCACCAGAAAGGAAGGAAGGAGATGCTGCGTTGGCAGCGGAGGTGGCGGCGCGCGAGCAATATTTTATGTTGCAAGCGTTAATATGGCTACAGTAACCGCTTCACATCAGGCGGGCCGTATGCTTGTCTGCCATACGACGTAGTATATAAAAAAAAGGGTGATGGTGATGATTATTTTCCATTAATTGACCTACATGCTCGTCTGCCCCCCTATTTTAAATGTGTTTATAAAAACAACTAAATTGGTATATGTCCGTGTGGGATGATCCCAATAAAATGCCCAAGTACAAGAGGATTCTATCCACAGAATGTGGTTACCTTCATGAACGGTATGTTTAGTATATGTTTGCTCCGCTGCCTCGCCAATATGTCCTGGTACACGTGAGGAGGAAGGTCGTGGAATATTGATTTCTTCTTGTGCGTCATGGAGTAAGCCTAGAGAACCAACAGTTTAATCAGTGTGCCTTATTTCGGCACTGCCCAAGTCTCAGATCTTGATTTTAACTAGACAAAAAATTAGTCGTTAATTTGTCGAAATTTGTCGCTCAAAGCAAAAAATTTGTCGGTCTCCCGTTAAAGAGTTATAAGGTTTTATTTGTGGCAGTGCCGAAATAAGCTTATTTCGGCACTGCCCACTCGGGATCTATTAAACTACAACACATAGCCAAGATATGATTTTCTCCAGAATTAGTCGTCAATTTGTCGAATTCAGACACCAAGTATCAGAATTAGTCGACGTCCCGTTAAAAAGTTATAAGTACTTCTTTGTGGCAGTGCCGAAATAAGCCTTATTTCGGCACTGCCCAAAAAAACTACACCACCTAGCGAAAATCTGATTTCACTCAGATGTTGCCTTGAATTTGTCGAAATTTGTCGGATATAAAACACAACTAGTCGATGCGTAATTAAAAAGTTACACGCATTTTAATAATTCACGTTGTAGTCAGAGAGCCTAACGTAGGCAGAGTAGAATAACACCACCCCATTCACATATGGCTATCGTAAAAAGCAACTAATGTAGTGCTAAAGAACACTTAAAGCATTCGTAGATCAGAAAACAGTATCATGCATTGACAAGCTTTGCCAGACTCTGAAAAAGGTAGGAAATAAAACGTTTACTGATGCATTTTGTGCATGATATAATTTTGATGCAAGATCTCGGACTATACTTATTATGAGAATTATTAAAATGCGTGTAACTTTTTAATTACGCATCGACCAGTTGTGTTTTATATCCGACAAATTTCGACAAATTCAAGGCAACATCTGGGTGAAATCAGATTTTCGCTAGGTGATGTAGTTTTTTTGGGCAGTGCCGAAATAAGGCTTATTTCGGCACTGCCACAAAGACGTACTTATAACTTTTTAACGGGACGTCGACTAATTCTGATACTTGGTGTCTGAATTCGACAAATTGACGACTAATTCTGGAGAAAATCATATCTTCGCTATGTTTTGTAGTTTAATAGATCCCGAGTGGGCAGTGCCGAAATAAGCTTATTTCGGCACTGCCACAAATAAAACCTTATAACTCTTTAACGGGAGACCGACAAATTTTTTGCTTTGGGCGACAAATTTCGACAAATTAACGACTAATTTTTTGTCTAGTTAAAATCAAGATCTGAGATCTGGGCAGTGCCGAAATAAGGCACACGTTTAATCAAATTACGGGTAGTTTGGAGTCAAGCTCATCATCATCTTTGAGGTAAAGTCAACCTACCCTATACGTGGTGCACTCTGCTGAGTAACTAACAAGGCTTTGGCAAGAGAGAGATAGGGCTGGTGTTGAGAAATTAGCCCCGAGTCGGAGATTGAGCCGTGAGCTGGAACCTCATGAGCTCTTATTCTCTTTGATTCTTTTCCTCGAGCCTTGAAGGCTAGAAGGCTTTAAAACTCGAGTCGCAACTCGAGCCCCTTAGGTCAAACTAACTATGTAAAAAAATTGTCTGAAACGTCATATTTGCAATATATGCTTACATTTGTATATTAAAGTTATTATTTACCATTCGACCACCGAGCTCGTCAAATACAACCAACCAAGGATCCAAAGGATTGTTATACCTTGTCCATATACCAGCAGAGTTGCAAGTAGGTTATGAAACGTTGCCTCAGCATGGGGTCCACCTCGTTTCTGATCAGAAAGTTTTTTACATTTCCGATGCTAGCGTCGTAGTCCTCCCTGAAACGTGTCGACGAGAATTTGTTTAGATTGCTAGAGCAAGATTAGATTTATTTAAGTATAACATTTTGTATATAGTGTTATATACATAAAATCCGTGATGCACGACAGTTGAGCTTCACTTGACTAGCCATCTCTTTAGACTTAAAGCCTTATTTGCCATATTCCTGTCTCTCACATTGCTAAGAGGAGAAGTCATATTCCAAAAGCTTCTTACACCTACTAATTACTGATTAAATTCGTTGTGAGCTCCAAAGCAGGCGTAGTTATATCTCCGGGACTGCAATGGACTTCACTGCTCATTGCCTTTTTTGGCGGTCGCCGCTGTTAATCCTGACTACACAGGAGACACAGAGGTGGGAATGTGTGGTGGGCCCCCGTCCCGATAAAAAAAAATATAGACCGGCCAAAGACGAACGTCACGGCAGTAAAAATTAGCAACAAAGTGCTTACTCAATACTCAATCATTTATTGCAACCTTAATGTATACTAAGGAAGAGCGGGGTCTCCTAACACAGATATTATATACTTAAAAGGAGACCCCGGTCACGATATAATGTAACTATATTGTAAATTACTGAATAAAGCATTTGTATTTGTATTTGTATGTATAATCTTGTCTTACATATAACAGTAACAATTAAGGACCCTGTCGGGCGCTGCAATGGCAGAGGGGCTGATTTCTTGTAAATTATTACGTAAATATGTCTATTATCACAGCTATATACCTGTCCATTTATTATAGTAATTAAAGAATTATTAATATATTGTTTATTATATATAGTAAGTATATTAAATTTGTGCTAATAATTATGTCAAATTAAATTTAATTAAAATAGATATTTATATTATTATTGTATTGTATTGTCTTGTACCAAGATTTCTATTTGTTTATAGTTTTATCGTTCAGTTATTCAGATACTCAATACCTACGCGTGTGTACATGATATACAGAGACGACCAAAGTAGCCACGGTAGTCAGACAGATGCATCTTCTAACGGTAGTGGATGGGTGCCGGCTGGCAGAGTTTGCATGGACTAATTCATGACGGAGACACGCAAATTAGTGTAGATCAAATTGCCTATAGATATGAAAAACTTATAACTACACTTATTTGTTATAAGATATTGTGCCTACCGTTGCATAGTGGTGACCATGATGGTGGCCGAATAGACAGCTCCAATAAATATGTGAAGCACGATACAAATCTCCAGCATGAATAACGTGTGCAGCAGACCATCCCATTGGCTCAAGCCTACCAACTCCTTGTGACCTGAAATATTATTACCCGGATTAAAAAATAACGCTTTCCATCAGGCGAGGTGAAGACATTTTGGCGGACGTTGGTGAACTCGAGGAGTGCGTATGCGACTTTGGGGGTGTAAGTGGATGGAGCGATATTTTTATGGCTACGGCAACCGCTTCAAATCAGGCGGGCCGTATGCTTGTCTGCCACCCAAAGTAGTATAAAAAAAATTAAAAAATATATATGAATTTATTTATCGATAATATACTGGTGTAATTTAAGTTTTTGGAGAAAATATGGTAGGGCCTATCAAGCCCGACTGGAGAAGTACCTCCACCTCACAGAAGACCGCATTGAAGATCATTAGCCTTGTGGATTGTCTTGCTGCGAGTAAGTAAGAATACCAAAGGAAATGCTGCAGCTGGAGTCCTAACGCGTTTTTTTTATATATGAGAGGGGGACAAACCAGCAAGTGGGTCACCTGATGGAAAGCAATCACCACCGCCCATGGAGATAAGCAACACAAAGGGGTCACCCATCAGTTGCCAGCCTATACTCCTTCCTTTCTTTCTGGAGACCTCATTCACTCGCAGGAACACAATAATCCTCAAGGGAATTGTTATTTGGCTACGGTATTCTGTGAGGTGGAGGTACATACCCAGTCAGGCAGCTTAAAAAATACATTATGCCCTACCTCTCTTTTCACCACCTAGTTTGTCAGTCAGCAGGGTGCACCACGTGCAGGTGAGGATGGCTTTGGTTCAAAGATGTTTATGAACTACTTACATCCCAAAAGCGTGCACCACTTAACTTTGTCCTTAGCATGTTTAGAACCCGAAGTGGCATATCTTTATATTATTTTTTATTATACCACTAAGGTGGAAAACAAGCATACGGCCAGAATGATGGAGAGCAGTTAGCGTAGCCTATGACCGCCTGTAACACCAGGGGCATCCCACGCGCGTTGCCAACCCTGTAAAAACCTCTTCACGCCCTTTTTGAAGAACCCCATGCTGTAGTCTCCTGAGAAATCCTCAACAGGCAGTTCATTCCGCAGCTTGATTAAGACTTGGAATACTTCTTACTGGTGAAAGTGAACATCGAGATGGCCCAGTACAGCCCGAAGGTGAGCTTGTCCTGGATAGTTTGCTCGTCGAGAGGTTCCTCCTTCCAGAACGGCGAGTGCGTGAAGTTCTTCACTGAACAGTGATTTAATCTAAGGGTAGGATAAAATAACAATTTATATATCTGGACAATTATAAGTGCCATCTAGTCCCAAATTAATCAAAGCTTTTGCTATGGATACTAGACAACTGATAAATGTACTTAAATACATATTGGGGAGTAAGAGTCTCACCATGATCTTTAGAGTCAAAGCCAACTTCACATGGTGCACCCTGCTAACCGTTCATAGCGTAGTTATAATAATAAATAGATATTTCTGGACAAATTACACACGGCCATCTAGTCCCAAACTAAGCAAAGCTTGTATTATGGATACTGATATTATACTTAAATACATTTTTTTTGTAAATACATACATTTAATACATTGAAAAAGCCCAGACCAAGACAAACAGACATGTTCATGCACACAAATATTTGTCTTGTGCGAGGATCGAACCCGCGACCTCGCAGTCAAAGTGGCCATTGCTAACCATTCAACCACCGCGCTCGTCAAGGAGATGATACTGTATCCCCTGCTTTTGTTATCATTAGTTTTTTTTAAATTGCCAAACTTTTAAATTGAACTGACAAACGAAGCTCTGGCGAAAAGAGAGGTAGGGAGCGTAATTGTAAGCTATCCGACTGGGGAATGTACCTCCACCTCACAAAATACCGCAGCCAAATAACAATTCCCTTGAGGGTTGTTGTGTTCCTGCTAATGAGTGAGGTCACCAGAAAGAAAGGAGGAGCGGGGGTGGCGGCGCGCGAGCAATATTTTATGTTGCAAGGGTTAATATCGCTACGGTAACCGCTTCACATCAAGCGGGCCGTATGCTTGTCTGCCACCCGACGTAGTATAAAAAAAAATTGCCTCATTTATGGCAGCAATTTTGACATATTCATGTCAAAAATATACATTTGATACAAACAGCCAATTTTTGATTGCATTCAAACTTACCGGAAACACATGAACCCTTGCTGCATGGCGGCGAGGAGGTAGCACGCGATGAGCAGCAGCAGGGAATACGACATGAACCTCAGCACGTTGCTGTGGTACACACAGACGTCCTCCAAGGACTTGAGCATGCAGAATACCTGGATAAATATTATAATGATAATGATTTTTGAAAAAAAAATAAAAACCGACTTCAGTGAGGCAAGTGCAGCTTATTGGTGGAATACCCCGGGAGTCGCTGCTGCCCGTTTTCGGGGAGAAAAGTTAATGCGTTATACAAGATTCCTTAGTCGCCTTGTCCAGCGCAGAGCAATAGAGTGGCGCAATTCTATTCTGCCGGCAACCACATCCCATCATCAGACCCTGACTTGGTGAATATGGAACCACCTCGCAATCATACCCTTTCAAATAAAAAAAGAGAATTTGACTATACGTGCTTATAAAATTCAAGGGTTTCCCTTGATTTCTCTAGGATCCCATCATCAGATCCTGACTTGGTGAATATGGGACCACGTTGCAAGCATACCCTTTTAAATAAAAAAATAATTTTGAAAATCGGTTCACAATTCGCGAAGATATCGAATAACATACATACAAAAAAAAAACAGTCGAATTGATAACCTCCTCCTTTTTTGAAGTCGGTTAAAAATACATATAATCGTCTGCGTAAACGGAAAAATGGATAAGTAATTTTTTCTAGTTTCGAAATAATTGCGATTTTGTGTTTTTGTTTTATAGTTAATTTTTGGCACCTAATTTATAAATAAAAGACAATTTTACTGTCGGCAATTATAAATGTTTTGGATCAGTTTGTTCTTTTAATTATTACTCATCAGCATCAGGTCATTTTAGTCTCCACTACAGGAGCACGACCCTCTGTCGTCTGTCCCAGACAGAAGGAGAATTTGGCCTACACTCCCCACGCTGGCCAAACGGGTTGGGGAGGCCTGATCGATATTTGATAATGTATTTCCCTTAGTCGCCTTGTACGACATCCACGGGAAGAAACGGAGTGATTCTATTCTAGTCTGCCGGAAACCACACGGCCAAATTAATTAAATTCATTTGCTTTCTTCAATTTCATAACATAATACCTTGGGCAACCTCAGCAACTTGTTGATCCCCGCGAAGTGGCCGTCGCCAATGAATTCGAAGATGGGCATTGTGGCCACCACGTCCAGCACGAACCAGTGGCTGCGCATCTGCTGCGAGGACGTCTGCGTAAACGTTATGGGCACACCTAGTGTTGAATGACAAAAATTAAATTATATATATATATATATTGACATAACAAAGGCACTTAAATGAGTTGGACAATTTAATTTTATTCCTATTTTTGACATTACTATTTTAATTCACATGATACTTATTAAATTGATACTCTAATCTATATATATAAAAATCAATGCCACTTTTCGTTGTAATTTTATAACTCAATAACGGGCTGACCTATCCAAACCAAATGTTTAGGGTTTGTTCGGACTATTTAATAGATGGTTTATGTGAAGTTTGCACAAAATCGGTAGAGCGGTTCTTTATTTATCACATTTTTGTAACAATTGAATTCAATATAATTATGGCGGATCATTTTGTTAATGGGGATTTTGCAGTCAAATTGAAACTTTTTTCAGATGGGGATTGTGCTGTCAAATTGAAACTTTTTTCAGATGGGGATTGTGCTGTCAAATTGAAACTTTTTTCAGTGTTGACAGTACAGACATGTTGTTATGTCATTCATGCGGTCATTTCATTTTGGACGTGCTTCGACTTTATGTTGCCTGTTCGAGAGTCGGTACCCCCAGCCGTTTGTTTATTCATGCTCAAAATGGGAAAACAAAAAATTTTGAATGTTTTGGATTAAGTTTTAAAATAGCTAGCAATTAATAAAATATTTTTTTGTTTGAATAAATGAATTTGGTGTTCCAATTTTTTTTTTTTATTATTTCACCTTATACGTAGCGAAGCACGTACCGGGCCGCTAGTTTAATATAATTTTGATAATAATTTTGACATGTGAAATAATTAATTTCTTAAATATACTAATGCAAATCTGAAAAGTTTTTTTTTTAAATCACAAGAAATACGTGTCTACGTACCGGGACCCCGTGTCATGGAAATGTGTCGGTGATGTAGAAAGTTAGTTCTATATTTGTTCTATCGAATCATGATTGTGTGTACTGTTGTACCTACTATATGTATAATATTGTTATTAATTTAATTTTGTATGCCGCATTCGTGTATACTGCTCTTCCTGAAGGTTCTCTGGTAGAGAATGCTATTAACATTAAGACCGCCTCTGTACATTAAGTTGTAGTAAATAAAGTATAATAAATACATAAATGGTTAAATAAATACATAAATGACCGCGTAAACAAATAATAGGTAAACAAATAAACGATTTTTAAACTGACCTCCAGTCGGCACCCCGCTGACTGGAGATCAGTTTAAACTTTGTTAATTTAAGGAACACACTTGACTAAATTATCTCTAAAATAATTACGATAAACATAATTATTATAGCTATAGCTGCTTCGCAGCTTACAAGGAATTTAATCAGAAGAAATGAATTGGAGTAGAGAGACCTTTGGAGTTGTACTTTCCCCGTTGGCAATATGAGGAATAGTAATTATTAGTACATGGTATCAAGGGACTGATAATGACTGTAAAAACAAACTGTTGGCGGATTTTTAAGAGCCATAGTGGGATTCAACAAAAAGGCGTGAAGAGGTTTTAACACTGCTTTCTATCAGGGGCGTCATCTGTTTGGTTGCCAGATGGTAAAAAAACATAACATACGATCCGCCTGATATATAAGCTGTCTTTATCTATCGTCCAGACGGCTTGGTCTTGGTCTTGGTCTTGGTTGGTAAAAGCATTGGCCTTCGGTATTCCGCCTTCTTAGAGTATGCTTCGTTTGATAGGTGATCCCAATCCTGGCAGGGATGAATATAGGTTGATGCAGAACAATATCCTTGGCTATACTTTACCTTCTTCAACGTTAGCTCCTGTCGACAGGTGGACGATCAGGTCCAGGGCGTAGATAGCTGTCACTACATAGTCGAAGCATCGGAACTCTGCTGGCACAATCTTCTTGTACACCAAATAATAGGGGTGAATCTGAAAATGTATCAATTTTTGTGGTCTATAGTTCACGATCATCTATCATTTACTACGATAGCAGAAGAACTAAACGAGAAAATGATAATTTCAAAATCATAATATTGGACATTTCCGAAAACGGTCCATTTAAAAAACTATCTGAGGGGCAATTCTCGTAATTAAAATATAGTCAAAATTCAGTTACGATCCAGTCTCGATCTCACAAATGTCATATTTGGTATTCTCGTAACACAATATGTAACTTCAAAATTAAATTTAAGCGGGATTATATCGAAATATGAGTGAAAATTAAACAAACTAAGAATGTTACTTTGCCAACAACAAGAATTGATAATAACTAATTAATGAAATCAAGTATATAATTTTAGTCAATTCACAATTCAATCTCGATTCGGTCAACTTTCAATCTGCGTTCATAGAAAAAATACGAGAATTGGCCTTCTGGCTATGACGTCACGCATTGATATTTTGTATACATTAAAATAACATTAATTTGTACAACAGCTATATTAATCTGCGTTTATGAAGCAAGTGCCGTAACAAAAGTTATAATAATTTCCAATGGTAATATTTTTTTAATTTAAATGGACTTTCCTATCAAACTTTGATCGACCATTTATAAAAAAATCTAAGATAGCAGATAGACCTAATGTGTATTTTATGATACTGATTTGGGGTGTAAGTGGTTTATCAACATCTTTGAACCAAAGCCAACCTCACCTGCACGTGGTGCACCCAGCTGACTGACAAAACAGGCTCTGGTGAAAATAGAGGTTAGGGTATAGCGCATTTTTTAAGCTGCCAAATGGGGAAGTACCTTCACCTAACAGAATACCGCAGCCAAAGAACAATTCCCTTGAGGATTGTTGTGTTCCTGCGAGTGAGTGAGGTCACCAGAAAGAAAGAAATTAAGGAGTATAGACTTTGATTTGATTTGAGTTGACCCATATGCTCGTTTCAGGAGCTCGAGGTAAATAAAGCCATGGATAAGCTACGGTCGACGCTGCTTAACTTGCATGTTCGATTAGTCGCCATCGGGCTCTATGAGTAATTGTACGAATATGGACATTGTACGAATCTGTTCAGATCCAATGTATCCTAAAAAAAACTGTCATTTTTATCATTTTAGAACATTGTTAATTAGGCTTTTATCGCCAAGGTAGTAGATACTCTACATGCAGGGGCGCCGGCTTATAGAAAACCTCAGGGGTGCTCATGCGCATTTGATAACTCGAAAATATTAAGTTGAAAAAACGTCCATCCCTAAAAGGCGATTACTGGTCTGTTTCTTGATGTCTATTCTCAGGGGTGCTCGGCACCCACTGTTTATTTCTCATGGGTGCTCGAGCCCCCGAGCACCCACGGAGTCGGCGCCCCTATCTACATGATTCTAAGTTCGAGGTTATAACTCACTATGCAAACAGCCAGGATGACACAGGACACGAAGGTCTTCCACGCGACTTGTAAGGAAGAATTGGGCTGGAGGATGCAAGGGAAAGTGGGCCGGAGGCAAATGGCGTCCGCTTCATACGTGGACGTGGCATCAGACGACTGTATTTGAAGTAACAAAGATTACGTTGATATTTTTTTTTATACCACTAAAGTGGGAAACAAGCATACGGCCCGCCTGATGGAAAGCAGCTGCCGTAGCCTATGAACGCCTGTAACACCAGGGGCATCACACGTCATATATTCACAGATATGGAGTTGAAGACACCATACGAAGAACATCAAAACATATAATTTTAACAAAAAAAAAAACAGACTCCACAAATTAACTCTACAATCGTAAGCATCACTAAAAAGTTAAAAACACTATCAGAACTGAATTTCATAATATGAAAAAAAATGGGATCAATATGGACGACCTCCTCCTTTTTTGAAGTCGGTTAAAAAGAGGTTTTAACGTTCTTGGTACGGTGTCTAGCATCATACGGCGTCAACGACTAATCATCCCACTGTTGGGATACAGATCTCCTTTTAATCAAAGAGCTTTAGAGCGTACTCCTGCTCAACTCCTGCTCAACTGCGAGTTGGCGGAGGCCAGTGTTTTCAAGCCGCCTAAAGGCCACTGACTTTTTTTTTATACTACGTTATGTGGCAGTAAAGCATACGGCCCGCCTGATGTGAAGCTGTTGCCGTTGCCATATTAACGCTCGCAACATAAAATATTATTCGCGCGCCGCCACTCTCCCTGCCAACGCAGCATCTCCTTCCTTTCTGGTGACCTCACTCACTCGCAGGAACACAACAACCCTCAAGGGAATTTGTTATTTGGCTGCTGTATTCTGTGAGGTGGACGTACATTCCCCAGTCGGGTAGCTTACAATTACGCTCCCTACCTCTCTTTTCGCCAGAGCTTCGTTTGTCAGTCA
This sequence comes from Hypsopygia costalis, assembly GCA_937001555.2. Lineage (NCBI taxonomy): Eukaryota > Metazoa > Arthropoda > Insecta > Lepidoptera > Pyralidae > Hypsopygia > Hypsopygia costalis. The sequence goes on along the minus strand of OW443327.2, from coordinate 31,384,183 downwards.
GCAGGGTGCACCGCGTACAGGTGAAGTTGGCTTTGGTTGAATGATGTTGATGAACCACTTACACCCCAAAACTTGAACTTAGACTTGGCTTAACGTCTGTCTAGATGACAGACGTTATAGACCCACGGCTTAACGTGCCCTTCGAAACACGGAGACATTCGCTTGAGATAAATAAACCCATCCAGAGACATAGCGTGGTCAACGTTGCTTAACTTGCGTGATCGATTAGACTGACACGCGTAACGACGCCATCGAGCTCCTAGCATCATAAAACTCTTTAAATAGAATTTTAATATCAATCATCATCATCATCATCAGGTCCATTTTAGTCTCCACTACAGGAGCACGGCCCTCTTTCGTCCGTCCCAGACGAAAGGAGGATTTGGCCTACACTCCCCACGCTGGCCAAGCGGGTTGGGGAGGTGTAATCGATATTTGATAATGTATTTCCCTTACTCGCCTTGTACGACATCCACGGGAAGAAACGGAGTGATTCTATTCTAGTCTGCCGGAAACCACACGGCCAATTTTTTATATTAATATTAATATTGGCGTGTAAATCGTCCATCATCATCTTTGAACCAAAGCTAACTTCACATGCACGTGCTGCACCCTTCTGACTGACACACTCAGCTCTGGCAAAAGGGAATCCTCGTCGTAGCCGTCGTCGTCAACCCTCAATCAACCCACTGCTAGGACACGGGTCTCCCCTCAACTGAAAGAGTTTAGAGTGTACTCCACCAAGCTGTTCAGCAGCGGGTTGGCGGAGGCCACTATTCTATAAGACCACTTACTTGGCTTAACGACTGTAATGTAATGACGACAGCCGGGAGACCGCCGATGCTAAAGCCAATTATCACCGGATGTTTTGATTCCATAAATTGGTCTTAGCTTAAGGTCAGGGGCGCCGGCTTTTAGAAAACCTCATGGGTGCTCATGCTCATTTGATGACTCGAAAAAGTGTGAAACCCACAAACACCCAGACCCAACACAAATATATGTTTCTTCAACAAACATTTGTGTTGGTGCGGGAATCGCGTCTCAACCGGCGTTCTAAACCACTGCGCTAAACGGGTCGTCGAGTAATGAAAAACGCCCATCCCTAAGAGGCGATTACTGATCTGTTTCTTGATGTCTATTCTCAGGGGTGCTCGGCACCCACTGTATATTTCTCGTGGGTGCTCGATCCCCCGAGCACCCACGGAGTCGGCGCCCCTGCTTAAGGTTATTGACTATATCTTCAGCTTAGTAGGTATAGCTCTAGGGTTTCTACCTGCTGGGCAGCTGTTTCTATCTAGGGCCTAGGCATTTGTTTCAATTTCACATTCAAAAAAACCGCATAGGGCTTCAGCTTCGGCGGTACGGCACCGGGACCGGGACCGACGGCTTAACGTGCCCTCAGGAGGATTAGTGCAAGTATCTAACCACATCGCGGTACAAACACATACGGTAACGGTTTGTATGTAGCTATAGACATGATTTATAGGCATGATCTATTTATTTCATAACTTTATTTTTTATTTTTATTTGGACGTAAAAATATTTAAATATTTATTATATTATAGGTACCCATTTGTTTCATATGTTTTTGTTAAGTGTACACGCAAACACACTTTGCAACTTATTCACCTACATAATTCATATTCACCAATTTTACTCGCTCATATTTAATAGTGTTGCGGCTAATCACTGGCTGTAGCAGAATTATCAGCGTTTTGTTCATTTTGAACAAAACATGTAGCTGAGCTATGGCCTTTTTGTGTTACTGCGGCACACATATGATTCTTTTTGTCACTATATTGCACTTAATTTTATATGTAATTACTATAAAACTGGAAAGAACTTATTATGTGTGTGCTGGAGATACAAATAAATGTTTCATTCATTCATTCATTCATAGACATGTTCCAAAATAAAATGATTATTATATTTAAAAAAAACGGACAAGTGCGAGTCCGACTCGCCCACTGAAGGTTCCGTACGTAGGGTCTTTATAAATTTGACATTTTTCATTATAAATAAGAAATAATGCGTCGGAAAAATTAAATAAAATATATTTTGCAGTATGCACATCAAGCCCTTTCATATGATACCCCATTTGAACAGCTTCAATTTGAAATTTCGATTCTTATAAAAAATATAGACCCCCTATTTTTTAAGATTAAATTACAAATGTATAGCTTTGAGATTTATTCTTGTACTTGTAGTCTATAACGATGTTACTTGCCAAATTTCATAGTTCTGGGTCAACGGTAAGTACCCTATGAGTTTTGATTCCATTGAGAATGTATCGAAATATGCGTTTTTGCTGAATAAACTGCCGTAACTTTTTTTTACGTAAACTTAGCAGTATGATTTTTTTACAACTAAATGGGACCATAGACCTGAGTATAGAGTTCAAATTACAGCTTGATACCTCCACGCATTCTCGACATAGAGGGTCTTGACAGACAGAGGTGTAAGGGTTGGTTGTTTAGGGGTGTAAGTGGTTCATCAACACCTTTGAACCAAAGCCAACTTCACCTGCACGCGGTGCACCCTGCTGACTGACAAACGAAGCTCTGGCGAAAAGAGAGGTAGGGAGCGTGATTGTTAGCTGCCCGACTGGGGAATGTACCTCCACCTTACAGAATACCGCAGCCAAATAACAATTCCCTTGAGGGTTGTTGTGTTCCTGCGAGTGAGTGAGGTCACCAGAAAGGAAGGACATGCTGCGTTGGCAACGGGGGTGGCGGCGCGCGAGCGATATTTTATGTTACGAGCGTTAATATGGTTACGGCAACCGCTTCACATCAGGCGGGCCGTATGCTTGTCTGCCACCCGAAGTAGTATAAAAAAAAAAGAGACAGACGGACAACAAAGTGACCTTATAACGGTTCCGTTTTTCCTTTAGAGGTACGGAACCCCAAAAATGACAACAAAAATATTAATTTAGCTATGTCACATACATTTCTCATGATATAGCAGCCGGCGATCTCCAAGAAGATTTCAGGATTCGCTAACAGCAGGTCACCGCGACTATCCCGAGCTTCTTTGAGCGCCATTAGATTGCGCTTGAAATGCAAGATGCTGCTCTTGTACCTTGGAAAAGTATTTTTTTTTTTTACTTTTTATAAGAGACAAGGGCCGTCGCCGATCCGTTGCTAGCCTATACTATACTTCTTTCTGGTGACCACACTCACTCGCCGGAACATAACAACAAAAAAATTTGGGGTGTAAGTCACTCATTAACATCTTTGAACCAAAGCCAACTTCACCTGCACGCGGTGCACCCTGCTGACTGACAAACGAAGCTCTGGCGAAAAGAGAGGTAGGGAGCGTAATTGTAAGCTACCCGACTGGGGAATGTAGGTACCTCCACCTCACAGAATATCGCAGCCAAATAACAATTCCCTTGAGGGTTGTTGTGTTCCTGCGAGTGAGTGAGGTCACCAGAAAGGAAGCAAGGAGATGTTGCGTTGGCAGCGGGGGTGGCGGCGCGCGAGCAATGTTTTATGTTGCGAGCGTTAATATGACTACGGTAACCGCTTCACATCAGGCGGGTCGTATGCTTGTTTTCCACCCGACGTAGTATAAATATAAAAATTAAAAAAAAAACCTTCAAGGAAATTATAATAATAATATAATAGTCCCAAATTAAGCGCAAAGCTTGTGTTATGGGTACTAGATAACTGATAAATGGTACTTAAATACTTTTTTTTTGTAAATACATACTTAAAATACATAGAAAACACCCAGACCAAGACATGTTCATGCACACAAATGTTTGTCTTGTGCGGGAATCGAACCCGCGACCTCGGAGTCAAAGTGGCCATTGCTAACCATTCGACCACCGAGCTCGTCGTTGTTTGTTATTTGGCTGCGGTATACTGTGAAGTGGAGGTACTTCCACAGTCGGCAGCTTAATAAATGCGCTATGCCCTAACCTCTCTTTTCGCCAGAGCCTGTTTTGTCAGTCAGCAGGGTGCAGGTGAAGTTGGCTGTGGTTCAATGATGTTGATGAACCACTAACACCCCAAATCAGTATTCTTTAGCAATATTTTTATACCACTAAAGTGGCAAACAAGCTTACGGTCTGCCTGATGGAAAGCAGCTACCGCAGCCTATGAATGCCTGTAACACCAGGGGCATCGCACGCGCGTTGCCGACCCTGTAAAAACCCCTTCACGCCCTTTTTGAAGAACCCTATGCTGTAGTCTCCTGAATTTGAATACTTTCTACCGTTATCGAGCGTAATTAATTCCCTTGTGTGCATAATAATAGAAGTCTCAAATAAGAGTCAAGAGTAGCTGGCAACGGATCGGCGACCCCTTGGTGTTGCTGATCTCCATGGGCGGTGGTGATTGCTTTCCATCAGGTGACTCAAATGCTCGTTTGCCCCCCTCTCATAATAATAAAAACAAAATTAAAAATTTTGGAAAATCCCACGACGGTTAAAACGTAGTTGAAAAAGGATAAAATAATTTTGAAATCCCCGACTTAAAGAATTTATGCTATGAACTTCCGTTGGGGCTGCCATTAAATGAACTAGTTTGGCAGTTTTATAGTAACTTGTATACTTATTTATATTTATGTTGAAAGCAGCCCCCGACGGATTTTCTTGGGTTTTTTTATTAAGTTCATAGCATAAATTCTTTAAGTCGAGGGTTTCAAAATTATTTTATCCTTTTTCAACTACGTTTTAACCGTCGTGGGTTTTTTCAAAATTTTTAATTTTGATTTTAATTCAAACTTTTTAGAGAGCAAGCATAGGTATTACAATTGGAAACCGCATCAGAATCAGACTAGTAGTTTTGGTTTTGCACAAACAAATGTTTACTGCAGCGCCCTCTGGTGAGTCGTCACTGTAACACCGAACTAAGAACATGCTCCAATCAAACCTGAACCCATCACTGAAATCCACATCAAAATCGGACTAGTAGTTTTGGAGATAAATGGCAACATTGGTTGCACAAACAAATGTTTACTGCAGCGACCCCTGGTGAGTGGTCACCGTAACACCTATCTAAGAACATGCACCAATCAAGTCCGAACCCATCACTGAAAACCGCATTTAATACGGACTCGTACTTTTGGAGATAATTGGCAACATTGGTTTCACAAACAAATATTTACTGCAGCGCCCCCTGGTGAGTTGTGACCGTAACACCTATCTAAGAACATGCCCCAATCAAACCCGAACCCATCACTGAACTCCACATCAAAATCGGACTAGTAGTTTTGGAGATAAATGGCAACATTGGTTGCACAAACAAATGTTTACTGCAGCGCCCCCTGGTGAGTGGTCACCGTAACACCTATCTAAGAACATGCACCAATTAAGTCCGAACCCATCACTGAAAACCGCATTTAATACGGACTCGTACTTTTGGAGATAATTGGCAACATTGGTTTCACAAACAAATATTTACTGCAGCGCCCCCTGGTGAGTTGTGACCGTAACACCTATCTAAGAACATGTACCAATCAAACCCGAACCCATCACTGAAAACCGCATCAAAATCGGACTCGTAGTTTGGCAACATTGATTTGCACAAACATCCTAGCACCCCAAACGCATATACCGTCTCCGTTCCGTCGCGGATAAAAAGACACGGGTTGCACTCCGGGAGTGCCGGCAGAAGTGAAAACTTGAACATTATCGTTGTGCATTTTTGAATATTTTGGAATGATTGGGGAATAATTTTGCACAAATTGCTTTATTTATCAGTATAAAAGTAATCATTTATCTGGTAAAATACAATATTCATTTATTGCACTGTCATACACAAACATGACAATTAAAAATAAACAGCAGGAGCAGGCATACATTTTCGCCGCGCGGTAGAGAGAGAGGGGATATTACTTCCTCTCCTACGCCGCGCCGGCGGTCTACTCTTCCTCCGTCTTACGAATTTTCTATCAGATCACGTGTCCTGACGCGAGTTTACCATTTTTTACCCATCCGAAAAAGTGCACAACACCGCTAAAGAAGTTTTCACTTCAAAAATACTGGAACTTGTTCCAAAACTCCTAACAACTGTGCTCGTAACAAAAGCTCTTATGTACTGTAGGTACTGATAGGGCTTCTACAGTGAAATGGTAATTGCACTGGTATCATCAGGGATATAGAAGACTAGACCTGAATTTTAGGTCACGGGTATAGGTTAATTTATGCTACAGATTGATATGGTAGAAATTGCTTTATGTACCTGGCTTCGACTGGCATTTTTTGGTAAAAATGTCTTTTCACCCGGTCCAAATGCTCCTGAGAAATGAATAAAATTAATTAGGAGTACGCACTACGTTTGAAACAACTCCTCGGTAGGTATTTCTATATTAGAATGGTTGTTACTTTACTAAGCGCCTGTGGGAACGAGATAGTTGCCACAAGGCGCTTATAAGGAGCTAGAGAGAATAAATGATTCATCATTTATTTACTTACATAAAACGCAGCCAGCAAAACCTCCTTCTGCTCAGTTCGGCGCCCATATCTGAACGCAACCCTCCAGAGGTCACCGGCATCTAGCACGTGCGCCGTGCAGAATGTCGCTGCTCTGATCTGCACGTGGGCTCTGCCACATCCAGCGGCGATGCAGCCGGCACAAGGAGCCAGGACTGTGCCGCGAGTCATTCGTAATATTGCAGTACTGTCATCTTCTGCCGTTAGCATCTAAAATATCTTTACAGAATTAGTCTGAAATAGTGGAAGCCGCAATAGAGGTGTGTTGAAGGTGAAAGTTTTGGAATGACGAGAAATTAATGGGCAAGTATTGGGTTATTGATGGAGAGTTCCGCAGCCTGCATGGTAAAGCTCGACGACGAATTTGCGCGTTTAGATCTGCTTTTTGGTAACACAAGAGCGAAGTAAACGCTTACTTTTAAGATCGTAACAATTAAATTAGATGCTATCAGTAAGCTGTAAAGTATGGCTTATACTTATCTCCAATTACAAAAATGATATTATTAACCTTACTTTTCATTTGTGAACTAGTCAATATGATTTTGGTTTGCTTGTTTCTTTGTAATATCTATATTGTACATAAAATAAATTTACAACAGTAAGTTAAAGGAAAAATACAAAGGCAGATTTATCCCTCACAGGGATCTCTTCCAGCCAACATTTTGAATACAATATTATAGGAGAAGAATACATTCAACATTGTGCAATTAAGAAAATGATTCTTTCAAATCAGGATTCAAATCAGGGTTCGGCAAAGAATCTTCTCAGCGCTGATTCAAATGTAAAGATGCTCCATCTTTAAATTTGAATCATAAGGAGAGCTCCTCTCCTGATCTCAACAGGCAGTGAGTTCCACAACTTTGCCGTGTTTACCATAAATGTGTGAGCGTGCGCGATTTTTGGATTTGTATAACCAGTAGCAAAGTACCATAAGAACGTAGTGTTTTTGGCATTACCATATGTAGTACTATTACTTATACTGTGGTATTGCATAAAATTATACAATGTATATCTTGAATAGAACTTTACAATAAAAGATAACTTACTTCAACGTCCCCGTAAGTGATGTAAATGATGGAGGATTTCTTGGACTTTCTTCTGATGATGGGGTCTCCGGGGATGTAATGGACCGTGTTCATCTTCTTTGCTACTTCCGAAAGGAACTCGTAGGTGAGGTCACTGAGGATGCGGCTCTGGACAAATCAGGAAAATGGTATAAATAGGATACGAGATTTGATAACTATTATTTCATCGTCATTATTTCAACCGAAATACTTTTTACTTGTTTTTTGAAACCGTTTGTAATATTCAGATTTTGCAATTTGTATAGTCTAATGGCTTGAATACTAAAAGATTTGTTGAATGAGAATAGTGGAATGGGAAGGAACGGAGAGAGAAAGGTTTTCACAAGATCAAAATGGAAAGAAGAGGAACACTTGAAACAGTCGTTAAAGAAGCAATAAATGCATAGAATTAAGAAAACAAAGAATGCATGCCCCTGAGCTGACTGCTGCTAACCCCAAAAATGAACATAATGCAGAGATGTTGTTCAAATTTATTCATCAAATCTACATAAGAAGTGTTCGCATAGTCAAGGATAAGAAGAAGAAAGAATTATGCAAGAAGGAATGATAAAGTATGGTACCTTCTGGGTTGCCTCAAAGTAAATGTCAGAATATATCATAGCAGGCAGCGTAGGTGGATATGTAGGTAGAAGCTGTGTGGCAGACACAGCCCGCTGCTTATGCCAGTACATCTTGTAGAATGTCTCCACCTTCTCACGGAGACTTCGTGGCATGTGTGATTCTTGCTGGAAGCCGTCAAAGTTAAATGAAACATTTTGTAATAAGTACCACCCAACCAAAAAATATATTTTTTTTTTACTCTATCGACCCGGACTACCATATCTGTTACCTCTTCATTCCGGCCATTACTAAGAGGTGGGTGTTCTGCAGATTAGTGATTCATCATAATTATCATTCATACAGCATCAGGCCCAGGTTAGGTTATGTTTTTTTCTTGTCAATTTTTAATCGATCAAACCCGCGAAACATACTCTTATATCCTTTCATAAAATAGAAGGACGCTAATAATCTTCAAACGGCCAGACAGATTTTCTTGAATCACTCTTGATAAAATCGTTTCACTTTTATTGTATATAACCATATAACTTCTTGTATACTGTAAGTATTAGTACTTACGTACTGTAAGGACGCTCGATTCCGCTATCTCATACCGACCATATCTCCTTTCATAATCGAATCAACCCCCTTACCACCAGCTCTTATTGCGATTCAATAACTGAATAGAAAGCTTAATCATATCAATGAATAAGCGACTCTATTCAATTTGAAATAGAGTCGCTTATTCATTGGTATGATTAAGCTTTCTATTCAGTTATTGAATTGCAATAAGAGATGGTGGTAAGGGGGCAGGAACAGTTTATTCAACACACACGTCTTTGTTCTTCTTCGTAGCAAACTTCGTAGCATTTGTATGGATTGTCGGGAAGCTGTATTAACCAACATTTCATCCCAAACCTACATCAAGTACCTGGCATGACGGTCTACCGTGTATCATTATCATTATCAGCCTGTATCTATCCACTGCTGGATATAGGCCCTCACTAATAGTTTCCATCATAATATGACGGAAGACCAGACGTCATGCCAGGTAATTGATGTAGATTTGGGATGAAATGGAGGTTAATACATGCCACAGGCGCTTCACACAATCCAAACAAATGCTACGAAGTTAACTTCATGAACAAAGGCGATGCGATCATCCGGTTTTCGCATCCACCCGCTTCCAGTCCCTATCATGAGGTCATCGCTTGCTGCCTTGGCTCGGAATAGCAGTAGCAATACTGGTGGCCATAAACTGTGGTTGCAACTCATCAGGGCCTGCCCTTGAGCCCTGCATTTGCCCTTAAGACGCCACGCTGGGCAGGCGGGTTGGCGACTATCGCCAGAGTCTCATTAGCTAGTCAGCAGGTTTACCACGTGCAGCTTAGGTTCACTTAGACTCTAAAGATATTAGTGAGTTCGTAACATCCCCAATAGATAAATAGTATTTTAGTAACATGTAAAGTTACGTACCATTTCCTTCATAATCAACCTGTACCTCGCCCGGAAGGCCTCTTCGGGTGTCATGTAGAGGCTGATGACGATCGACAGCGAGGCTACAGCCGCTCCCGTAACCACTAGGCAGCCGATGATCATCACTATTAAACAAGCTATGCGCTTGATGTCAGTTGAAGGTGCAACTGAGGGCCTGGCGGACAGAAGAAGTTTGAGAGCAGTAGAGCCCGAAAAACAATCACCTTACAGAATACTGAACAATGCTGCAATTTTGGGGTGTAAGTCGCTCACCAACACCTTAAGAGCCAAAGCCAACCTCACCTGCAAGTGGTGCACCCTGCCAATAAGCAAACGAGGCTCTGGCGAAAGAGAGGTAGGGCACAACGTTAGCCCGACTGGACAAGGACCTCCACCTCACAGAATACCGCAGCCAAATAACAACTCCCTGGAGTGTTGTTGTGTTCCTGCGCGTGAGTGAGGTCACCAGAAGAAGGAGTTGCTGCGTTAGCAGCGGTTGTGGCAACGCGCGAGCGACACTCATTGTCGCAAGCGTCTATAGGCGACGGTAACCACTTCACATCAAGCGGGCCGTATGCTTGTTTTCCACCCGTCGTGGTATAAAAAATAAAAATAAAAAAAACGCAATAGACCATTCTTGTAGTCCTGCGAGTAAATGTGGTCACCAGATGTGATGAGATTCTTTGCCAGAAGCGAGGGTGCCCGCCCGTGGGAGCAATACTCCTTTTATATAATTGTATACTCTTTATGTGGCAACCATGCATTATTCGAGGTTAAGAGCCATATTACATTTTGACTGTGATTTTTGCGTAAAATGGCCAATTTTGGCGTTCTCGATCTCGGAAACAAAAATACATTAACAATGTTGACTTATTGAATAGCACAGAATAGCTATTGGCATAGTACATAGCGGCCTCGCTTTTTGTAGAACTTTTTAAATAAAACCAAAATTGCAGAGAAAGATTTTCATAAAATGCGCGCATTCACTATTTTGAGTTCATGCTGTTGCATGCTGAGTTTGATGTTCATCAAAAATTACGTTTGTTGTATGGGAGCCCCCCTTAAATAATTGTTTTATTTTTATTTAATTATTTATTTGTATAGTGAATATTAAACTAAATATTATGTGAGTATTTCAAGCGTCTATCTATTGCCGTTATCAATTCCGAGCAAAAACGACCAAAATTATCTCGTTTGTTGTATGGGAGCCCCCTTAAATGTTTATTTTATTCTATTCTTTAGTATTTGTTGTTATAGCGGCAACAGAAATACATCATCTGTGAAAATTTCAACTGTCTAGCTATCACGGTTCATGAGATACAGTCTGGTGACAGACGGTCGGACGGACGGACGGACAGCGGAGCCTTATTATTAGGGTTCCTTTTTACCCTTTGGGTACGGAACCCTAAAAAAGCAAGGTGCACCGCGTGCAGGTGACTTTGGCTTTGGTTCAAAGATATTGATGAACCACTTGCATCGACGAGCTCGGTGGCGTAGCGGTCAATGACGCGGCTTCGACATCAACGCTCGTGGGTTCGATTCCCACACGGGACAAACATTTGTGTGCATGAACATGTCTGTTTGTCTTGGTCAGAGTGTTTTCTATGTATCATAAGTATGTATTTACAAAAAAAAAGTGTATTTACGTATGTTTATCAGTTGTCTAGTACCCATAACACAAGCTTCGCTTACTTTGGGGCTAGATGGCGCTGTGTAATTTGTGTGACAATATTTATTATTATTTATTATTATACCCCATATCTATCTATCTAATATCTAAAAAAATAAGATACATCACAAGGGTAACTGTCACAAACAAATACAATATAAAAATTCTTAGAACTAATACAATTGCAACAGTTTGTAATTTTGCGAAGGCGAGCTTATCTCTCTAAGAGATCTCTTCCAGCCAACCTGTGCTGTGGGACGTTTTGTAAGACATCGGATAGCAAGATTTTAATATATATAAGAACAATATGTATCTAATTATTAATAAGTAGTTTTATTTTATACTAAATACAATTATAATAATGTATACTTAAATACACTAATAATATTTACATACACTATATCAATAGTCCAACCCTAATTTGTATACGCTTTCATCATCAGTCCACCAACGAAATTTTCGCAACAAAACCAAATTACGCTATGAGATCATACACTCGACTTTGCTGCAGAAAAGTTTCTTCCGGATGTCTGTGACAATATATAATAAATTGCCTAATGCTTTGAAAGAACTTTCTTTGTTATTATTCAAAAAACGGCTAAAATTCTTGTTGGTAGAGAAATGCTATTACACGATTGGCGAATTCTTGGAGGATAGACTCATATGAAGTATTATTAAAATAATTGACATTCTTTATAATCTTTGACCTGCAATTGTATCGATATCTATTCCTTAATATTTATGATACTCAATTTATTAATTTATTGTAATACTTAATTTAATGACAATTTATGATGACATAATATGATGATTATATATTTCTAAATTGAATCCGTTTTAAATGCCTATAAATGTAACATAATCTTTGTACGCCACTGCAAATGGCAGAACATGGTCTGCACTTTTAATTTGTATGATCTATATATTTCTACCTATGTTCTACAAAGAATAAATGAATTATGAATTATATATCTATATATACGGGTAATATATAATAATTTTACCCAATCGGTATAAACATCTTGTCGATCGCGTAAAACATCCTGAGAAACTCGATGGCTGTACTCTCTCCCAGTTGTTTGGCCATCTGCTCCTGACCTAACTTGTATATTGAGAGCTGATCGTCATTTTTAAGATGAGGATCGACCTGCAACTAATAAAATCAGAACATAATAATTGACGAAATCGGTGGCGTAGCGGTCAATGACGCGGCTTCGACACCAACGCTCGTGGGTTCGATTCCCACATAGGACATTCATTTGTGTGCATGAACATGTCTGTTTGTCTTAGTCTGGGTGTTTTCTATGTATCATAAGTATGTATTTACAAAAAAAAAATGTATTTACGCATGTTCAGTTGTCTAGTACCCATAACACAAGCTTCGCTTACTTTGGGGCTAGACGGCGCTGTGTAATTTGTCTGACAATATTTATTTATTTATAATTATTATTTAATTTGTAGATTTCGGTCCACTTGCCAGAAAATTATATATATTAAAAAAAAACGGGTTGCACTCCGGGAGTGCTGGCAGAAGTGAAAACTTGAACATTAACGTTGTGCATTTTTGATAATTTTGGAATGGTAAGGAAATAATTTCGCACGAATTGCTTTATTTATCAGTATAAAAGTACTATCATTTATGTGGTAAAATATAATATTCATTTATTGCGCTATCGTACACAAACATGACAATTTATATTACATTAAAAATAAACAGCAGGAGCATGTATACATTTTCGCCGCGCGCGCGGTAGAAATAGAGAGGGATATTATTTCCTCTCCTACGCCGCGCCGCTCTGTCTTACGAAGTTTCGATCAGGTAACGTGTCCTGACGCGAGTTTAACATTTTTTTACCCATCCCAAAAAGTGCACAACGCCGCTAAAGAAGTTTTCACTTCAAAAAATGGAAAATTCACCTCCCCGCCTAGATGGAATTTGAACCCACGTTGACCGGTCGAGTGCTCTTCTAACTGTGCTACTAGAAAGGTTTGCGATGGTGACGAATTTAGCCTATGGTTGGCATGGTTGCATGTAACAAGAAAGGCATATCATGCGTTACCGATCCTGTAAAAATCGTTTAGCATCAGTTTGGATGTAAGTGGCACACCACGATCTTTAGAGCCAAAGCCAACCTCACCTGCAAGTGATGCACCCTGCTGATTGACTAACGAGGCACTGGCAAAAGAGAGGTAGGGTACAGATATTTATAAGGACTGGGGGGGGGGGGGGGGGGAAGTACTTCCACTTAATAGAATACCCCAGCAGGGTAAAACATTGAGGATTGTTGTGTCCCTGAGAGAGAGTGAGGTTACCAGACAGGAAGAAAGGAAGGAGATGCTGCTTTGGCAAGGCGTGAGCGATATTTTAGGTTTCGAGCGTTAATATGGCTACGGTAACCGCTTCACATCAGGCGGGCTTTATGCATGTCTGCCACCCGACGTAGTATAAAAAAAAACTAACCTCATCTACGTGAAGCGCTACGAGAGTCATTGTAACTCGCAGAATGGAGAATATGTAACAATACTTGAGTGCGGTACCCAGCACGCTGCCCACCAGGTTATGGTCCTTTAGACTACCTAAAACATAATTAAAATTATATTAAACTAGCTGACCCGGACACGCACCCTATACCTAACAGCTAATGCGCCCCTGCGTGCCAACCTTCCGGCTATATCACAAGATTGCGAGTCTCTCGTCCAGTAAACCAACCAGCCCCCTTACCACCAACTCTTATTACGATTCAATAACTGAATAGAATGCTTATTCATACCAATTAATAAGCGACTCTATGAAATTTGAAATAGAGTCGCTTATTCATTGGCATGAATAAGCATTCTATTCAGTTATTGAATCGCAATAAGAGTTGGTGGTAAGGGGGCAGCAGAAGCCTATTCCTATCGGATTTTTTTATTGCGAAAATCAAACTTAAACTTAGATATATTATGGTACTTGTGTTTAGCTTTGCTGATAGCAACTATGGAGCTCTACGGACTAAGCTGATGAGGTTTATCAATAAATTAAATGGAAAACCTATTTTTAGAATCAAAATATTGGATGGTACTACTACTTTGGGTGGCAGACAAGCATACGGCCCGCCTGATGTGAAGCGGTTATCGTAGCCATATTAACGATTGCAACATAAAATATTGCTCGCGCGCCGCCACCCACGCTGCCAACGCAGTATCTCCTTCCTTTTTTTCTGGTGACCTCACTCACTCGCAGGAACACAACAACCCTCAAGGGAATTGTTATTTGGCTGCGGTATTCTGTGAGGTGGAGGTACATTCCCCAGTCGGGTAGCTTACAATTACGCTCCCTACCTCTCTTTTCGCCAGAGCTTCGTTTGTCAGTCAGCAGGGTGCACCACGTGCAGGTGAAGTTGGCTTTGGTTTGAAGATCTTGATGAACCACTTACACCCCAAAAATGAAGCCGATTACAGTCAGGTTTTTTGATACCAAAAATTGGTCTTAGGTCAAAGTTATTGACAAACATCTTCAGCTTAGTTAGAGCTCTAGAGATTCTACCAACTGAGTTAAACATCATCACCATCATCATCATCAGGTCATTTTAGTCTCCACTACAGGAGCACGACCCTCTCTCGTCCGTCCCAGACAGAAGGAGCATTTGGCCTACACTCCCCACGCTGGCCAGACGGGTTGGGGAGGCCTGATCGATGTTTTATAATGTAACGATTTTGGCAATTAAAAGAGTCGGCCTTGAGTTTCTTGCCAGTTCTTCTCAAGAAGCCCCGTCGCCGGAACTGGCACTTAAATTCACTTTCACATTCAAGATAGTGTGATGAAAGTGAATCTAAGCTCTACGGATTTAGAGTAGTAATGATTTATACATGTTCTTATATTTAATTTGTATGACGTTTGTGCTTTATAAAGTCCAAGGAATAAAGAATTTTTGATTTGATTTGATTTGATATTTCCCTAGTCGCCTTGTACGACATCCACGGGAAGAGAATAGAATCGCTCCGATTCTATTCTAGTCTGCCGGAAACCACACGGCCAAACATAATTACCAACACTGTAAGCAGTAGTTGCATTTCCGCATTCAAAAAATCCGATGGTAATCTTCAGCTTCAGCTTCGGCGGTAGGGCCCCAGGCGAGAGGACCTTTACCCGCACAGCTCTTGAGCTCAGAAAACCAACCGGGCACGCAAGCGGATTGATAGCAGGTAGCTGACCCACGTACCCTATACCTAACAGCTAGTGCGCCCCGTGTACCAACCTTCCGGTTATATCACCGGGATGCGTGTCTCTCGTCCAGTAAACCAACCAGACGAGAGGACCTTTACCTGCTCCGCCTTTGTGTTCGGTAAACCAACCGAACACGCAAGCGGTACCGGACAGGACAACGTCTGTCCGGTCTTCTTAACTATGAATATTAAATTCCAATTAGTTACGCGCAATCTGTCAAATGACTGACAGTTCTGTCAAACGACATAAAGTTACATTAAAACCGACTGATGTAGAAGACTATGGAGAGGTGTATGTTATATTAATGATGATGATGATTAGCCCTCCGTGTCCAAAGGACAATGTAACAAAATGTTTTTATGACCTGAACGCTATTTCTATTAAATTGTTTTGGGGTTTCACCCTTTTTAGGGTTCCGTACCCAAAGGGTAAAAAGGAACCCAACGGAAAACGATGAATGTCATGAACCGCGTATCTCATGAACCGCGATTTTCACAGATTATGTATTTCTTTTGCCGCTATAACAACAAATACTAAAAAATAGAATAAAATAAATATTTAAGGGGGCTCTCATACAACAAACGTGATTTTTTTTGCTCGTTTTTGCTCGCAATTGATAACGGCAATAGGTTGACGCTTGAAATACTCACATAATATTTAGTTATATATTCACTTTAAAAATAAATAATTAAATAAAATATAGATACATACAACCCATACAACAAACGTGATTTTTTTGGCATTTTTATAGATAATGGTACGGAACCCTTGTTGCGCGAGTCCGACTCGCACTTGGCCCGTTTTTTTGTTTTCAGTGTTAGTTTGCGGTGTAAGGGGTGTATCTCTTTGAACTAAAGCCAACCTCACTCGCACGTGGTGCACCCTGCTAATTCACAAACGAGACTCTGGCGAAAAGAGAGGTAGGGATCGCAGCTAGCGCAGGCGCGAATCCAGCCCTCAAAAAGGATGTGATCACAGCCACGCGAACATCGGCCAAGTACGAGTCGGAGTACGAACTTGCTCATGAACTTATGACTCAAGAAAGACTTTTCTGGACATTTCTGGACATTTCTGGACATTTCTGGACATTTCTGGACATTTATGGACATTTATGGACATTTCACTCAGCACCATCTAGTCTCAAATTAAGCGCAAAGCTTGTTATGGGTACTAAACTGATAAATGTATTTCAATACATTTTTTTTTGTAAATACATACTTATAATGCATAGAAAACACCCAGGCCAAGACAAACAGACATGTTCATGCACACAAATGTTTGTCTTGTGCGGGAATCGAACCCGCGACCTCAGAGTCAAAGTGGCCATTGCTAACCATTCGACCACCGAGCTCGTCGACTTTTGAATTTGATTGTGGGCATGTCCACAGTGCCCACAACGGTGGATCTGCCCTTGGCATAGTGTATTTTGTAAGCTGCCCGATTGGAGGATTACCTCCACCCCACAAAAGACAAGCCCAAATAACAATACCCTTATTGTTATGTTCCTGCGAATAAGTGAGGTCACTATACGCAAGGAGATACTGCGTTAGCAGCGGGTGTGCCAGCGCGCTAGCAATACTACTGTAACTGTTTTACATCAGGCGCGTTTTACGCTTCTTTGGCATCAAGCGTGATATAAAAAACGCTGTGTACCACACGACAGAAGTGAAAACTTCATCTCTCTCTCCGTCTTGCTTCCTGCCTGCCGACTTTACCCGGAGGAGGGACAATGGCTTACAGAGCAGCGCGACGACGTTGCTTAACTTGCGTGATCGATTAGACAGACACGCGCAACGACGCCATCGAGCTCCTCGTAACTTAGAGCAGTGTTATTGTTATTAAATATAAAATATTGTCAGACAAAAACAGTGCCATCTAGCCCCAAAGTAAGCGAAGCTTGTGTTATGGGTACTAGACAACTGATAAACTTACGTAAATACATACTTATGATAAATAGAAAACACCCAGACCAAGACAAACAGACATGTTCATGCACGCAAATGTTTGTCCTGTGTGGGAATCGAACCCACGAGCGTTGGTGTCGAAGCCGCGTCATTGACCGCTACGCCACCGAGCTCGTCAAGTTATTAAATAAATTAAACTTACACAAAAATTGCAAAGGCCTGTGGAGACGTAAATAGTACAATATGAGCTTTAGCTGACGTGAGCCAAACAACTGGCAGTAGGACAGGACGTCTATGCTGAAACGGACTGAAACCAAACGAAAACCGTTTAAGAGAGGCAGGGAGCGTAGTTGTAAGCTACCCGACTGGGGAATGTACCTCCACCTCACAAAATACCGCAGCCAAATAACAATTCCCTCGAGGGTTGCTGTGTTCCTGCGAGTGAGTGAGGTCACCAGAAAGGAAGGAGATGTTGCATTGGCAGCGGTGGCGGCGGCGCGCGAGCGATAATTTTATGTTGCGAGCGTTAATATGGCTACGGTAAACGCTTAATATCGGCGACCTGTATGCTTGTCTGCCAATCGTCGTAGTATTAAAAAAAAACACCGTAAAGCCGTGTATATATACTAGTAAACATAGCCGCTCAATGGAGGATGCTCAACATGCAACGTTCCGCAACAGCTGGCGACGTTGCTCCATTCGTGCACAGAGTTATGTGCAAACACGACACGCTAAATGTAAACAAAGCAAACACTGAAAACATGTTCAGCGCGCTGGCCCGGCAACGTTTCTTTTCAACAAGCAATTGAGAGATGGGATGTAAGTGACTCATCAGCATCTTTGAACCAAAGCCAACCACACCTCACCACCTGCTCGTGTTGCACCCTGCTGACTGCCGAGCGAAGTTCTGGTGAAAAGAGAGGTAGGAGGGTATAGCGTATTTTTTTAAGCTGCCCGCCTGAGGACTTCCTCAGGTATGTCCATCTCACAGAATACCTCAGCCAAATAGCAATTCTCTAGAGAGTTGTTGTGTCCCTGCGAATGAGTGAGATCACCAGAAAGAAAGGAAGGAGTATGCCCTACCTCTCTTTTCGCTAGAGCCTCGTTTGTCAGTCAACAGGGTGCACCGCGTGCAGGTGTAGTTAGCTTTGGTTCAAAGATGTTGATGAACCGCTTACACCCCAAATATAGTAAAGGTAACAACTAACTCCAAGTAACATAACTGATGTGGATGTGCTCAGTGGTGGCAAACATGCTGTAGGCGATGGCGAGGACGTGGACACCATAGGACACATTGTACAGGACATCCAGGCAGAACACGTAGAAGTGGCTGATGTTGCACGCAGACCAGACGATGGCCAGGAGCGCGATGGAGCAGATGAAGCAGTTCCACTTGGTGTCTTCGGGCATGGCGCGGAGCCAGCGAAATATACGTTTGGTGGTCCACCACGGCCTGTACGTCTCCTGGTCAGATCGAAATGTAAATCATCATATATTATACCTTGTACCTGAGGTAGGTAAGACCTGGTGTACTGATAGGTGTATTTTGCGTAATATTTCCTTATTCATGTTAAGCGCCGAGTTCTGTATCGACATGTTTTCTATTAGAAGATAGCAGCATTGAATGCATGTCAAAGATTATTTGCCCAAGAATAAACAATAATATGTGACTACCACTTAAAGTTAAAGACAAATTTAGGGGTGTAAGTGGTTCATCAACCTCTTTGAACTAAAGCCAACCTCATCTGCACGTGTTACACCCTGCTGACTGACAAACGAGGCTCTAGCAAAAAGAGAGGTAGGGCATAGCGTATTTTTTAAGCTGCCTGACTGTAGAAGTACTCCACCTCACAGAATACCGCAGCCAAATAACAACTCCCTTGAGGGTTGTTGTGTTCCTGCGAGTGAGTGAGGTCACCAGAAAGAAAGAAAGGAAGGTGTATGCTGGCATCGGATTAGTAACCCTCTTGGTGTTGCTGATCTCCATGGGCGGTGCCGAATGTTTTTCATCACATGACCCACATGCTGTTTGCCTCCCTCCCCTTTCACATAAAAAAAAATATATAAAACTATGATCAAATCATAATTTAATTAGTTTAATAATTTAATCATAATTTAATAATTTAATCATAATTTAATTAGCAGAATTTCATCTGCAACGATGGACTGCTATGCCTAGTTTAGTGGTGTAGTTGCTTGTTGTCTTGCCGTATCGCAATATTTAAAAATCCCCATTTGCTGTGAGCCACAGCTAATGGGGATTTTCAATACAGAACTCACCCCTTACCATCGTATTACCAGTAGTATTGGGGTCCTTGGCGTTGAGATTTTCAGCGAAGTCCAGTTTCTGGGAGGAAGAAACTGGGTGTGCTCAACAGAGCGAAGCAGTAATTTAGCTTGTGGCAAAGACTTCTGCTTTACAAAGCACAAATGTGCCCACACATGGAGTACTGTTGCCATCTCTGGGCGGGAGCACCCAAATACCAGCTTGCGCCTTGTGATTTGATTCAGAGACGAGCTGTGAGAATTGTGGACAATGTCTCTCTTACAGACAACATTGAGCCATTAAGTCGAAGGAGGTAGGTACTTTGCCAGTTTGTGTGTTCTACCGCCTGCACATTGCACAATGAATTGTGTTCAGAGGATTTGTTTTGATGTTTTGATTTGTTTGTCATACCCACGGCCTCCTTCTACAAACGCACCACTCCCCAACGACTGGAGGTTTAGCCTCACCTCATACATTAGAACCGAAACGATCGCGTACTATGCGATCATAAAGAATTTTCTCCCTTGAATTATCAACTGCCTGTCGAGGTTTTCCCAGGGAACTACAGCATGGCAAAAAAGGAGGTCTTTACAGGGTCGGCAACGCGCGAGTGATGTCCTTCATATTTCTAGCGTCCATAGACTGCGGTGATGGCTACCCTTCAGTCGGGCCGTATGCTTGTTTGCTACCTTATTAGTTTGAAATAAAAATTGGGCCGTGAAAAGGAAGAATGAAAGAAGAATGCCTATAGCTGAGATGTGAATGCTGAGACAAATATGTGGCTTGACTAAATGGATGGCTATGATACGGAATGATTATACCAGAGGAAGTTTGACAGTAGCACCTGTGACGGCAATGATGAGAGGAAATCTCCTTTCGTGGTATGTGCATGTAATGCGATGGGATGAAAGACATGTGACAAAGAGAACGAAGAATTTGATTGTGAATGGCTATAATGAGAGAGGAAGATCAAAAAAGAGGTGATTGGATTGTGTGAGACATGATATGGGTAAGAAAGACGTAACTGTAGATTGACAGCTAATAAGAGTAAATGGAAGAAAAAGATATACTACACCGACTCCAAATAATGCGATAAGGACAAGCTAACGATGAAAATACAATAACATCTCACATTATCTCGATATTCGTAGAACTGCAACTCAATATCCTTAGCCAATTTTGCCATACTGGCCTGGCGACTGGTGCTCGGGAAGCTCTTGATCTTGTCGTTACGAACCATGGTTATTTCACTCTTAATTATAGCTAACAGCTTTTAAAGTTAAAGTTGATTTTATAATATTTTAGAAGAGTCTGCTGTCGACACATTCTGTCAAACTACTGACACAATAAAAAAATAAAAAGCAAAGAGATATTGAAGCCATTGTTTTTTAAACACAGCGATGCAAACAAACGGGCAACCTCAGTTATTTGCTGTCTGAGAGTAGGATATGCCTGCACTAACGTGTTTTTGGCAAAGGTACGAGTGAGAGATAGCTTACTATGTGAACGCGGTCTCGACGAGGAAAGTACCGACTGACCACATCTTTTTTGACTGCTCCAGGAATACACCTCCCCTATATGACCTCCTTCGTCCTTCCATCCCCCTATTGATTTTAGATCTCTCCTCCGATTCACAGCATAGTACTATGCTGTGTCCGATTCATGAATTCCTCCCCCTTTGTACATATTTTAAGTGATTTTATTAACAAAAACATTATTAAAAGTAATGTCATTGGTGGAACATTAGGATCGCCACTAAGGATTAAATTGAATTGAAAGAGATATTGTGATATAAATTCCCCCCGTTATTATATTACTCGTTGAATATAAGTGGGCGCAAGTAGTAAATATAATATTTTATGGGAAAACCACTGGCTATAAATTCTTCTTCTGCAAACGCAATGACTATCTATCGCGTTGCTATTTACTCTATAGTCACAGAGTATATTTGCCTCAGACTCATTCTCAGAGGAATACTTGAATTGAGGTCTCTGATATTTACAGATCTAGGAAGTTTCGCTACGCTTAGATATTTATGTACTTTGATTAATGTCAAGTTGATTTGTATTATTTGAGGAGCTCGTGGCGTCGTTGCGCGTGACATTCTAATCGAACATGCAACGTTGACTGTAGCCTGTTCTTGGATGGGTTTATTTATCTCGAGCTCCTCCGTGCTTCGGAGGGCACATTAGGCCGTCGGTCCCGTCTGTTGGCTTTAGTTGACAGTCGTTAAGCTAAGTCAGTGCCCTTCAGGCGACTTGAAAATACTGGCCTCCGCCAACCCGCAGTTGAGCAGCGTGTTAAAGTATGCTCTTAAACCCTTTCGAACTTTCGAATAATAATAAAAATAAATGTTTATTTAAGATAATTTCAATCCATAGATTGTTAGTAACAAAGGTCTTAAAAACTAAAGTTAGTAGTTATACAAATATCAAATTATTTTTTTGGTCTACTACCTAATAATGTGACAGTTGACACAAGAAGCAACTGTATTCAGGACACTGTTAGAATAAGGGAAGGTATTCCATATCCTTATCCCAGCTATGGGATGAATAAGGGATGACTCCAAAAAAGGAGGAGGTTGTCAATTCGGCTGTATTTTTCTTTAATGTTTGTTACCTAATTACTCCGTGATTTATGAACCGATTTGAAAAAAAAAACTATTTTAATTTGATAGAGTATACTTCCAGATTGGTCCCATTTTTTTTCATCATCATCATCATCAGCCTGTATCTACCCAGTGTGAAGTTTGTTATTTCATTACTCCGTCATTAATAGACTGATTTGAAACTTTTTTTTATTTGAAAGAATATACTTCCAGATTGGTCCCATATTTTTTTCATCGTCAAAATCATCATCAGCCTGTATCTACATACATAAATGTAGAGTAGTGTTTGGAGTCGGTTTTTTTTTGTTAAAATTATATTTTTTAGTTTCTTCTGTCACACTGACCTAGGATTTCGCAGTACAACGTTGGCCTCTCGATCTTTAGCGAAATACCTTAAGTCAATGGTCTATACTATACTGTTGTTGAATTGAAAGACCAGATTTCATAGGTAATGTTTGTAGCCCAAAATCTGATTTCATTGGAATGGTATTAGCCAAATCTCTTAAAACGGCTGGCTCGACTATTAGGATTTTTTTGGCAGAAAAGAAAAATAAGCTTAAAGTAATACGTGTCAAAATAAGTAGGCCTACACTTACTACTATTATATAAGGCGAGTCGTATGCTTGTTTACCACCAGTCGTGGTATAAAAAACTACTTATTCCATGAAGGAACTTATTCTTTATTTGGAAGAGAATCAAAAAATAAACAAAATTATACTTTATCAATGAATTTAATGTACAATAGTCATAACAAAAATATTAAATTTACTATTACAAATAATTCTTAACAATCTGTGATACCTCCAATGATGTTATATTTCTATAGATATAGCATACTCACTTAATTGCGTCAGAAAACGGTTCCTGCTGTTGCATGGATAGCTCTATAATTAGTTACGTAGGTATACGTATCGCCTTCCTTATCTTATCGGTGATTTAATATACGTACTATCTCTTTTCCTCACCAAGCGCAAAATGGCGCCAATTTTCCTTGCATAAATATGAAGTTAAATAAAGTACATACGTTTTAAGATTAATGATTATTGTGATATGTGATCTCTATAGCTTTTATTACTGTATTCACATAATTTACGCATTTAATAAATGTAGCAGACAATTTTGCCTATTTCAACCAATTGTCACAAACGTCTGACACATCGTCTTGCTTGTGCGACATAAGTAGTTGCGAGGTGAGACAATTGGTTCACTTTTTGGGTGTTGGTTTTTGAAGGTTAGCGATATATCTACACAAATATAACATTATTGGATACCTCTAAGTATCTTCGAGCACCTTATTACAGAATTTACAGACTAAAAATGCACAAATTATGGCTCAAAAAAAAATCGAAAATTAAGAAAATGTACTCTTTAGTGATACTATTATAAACGAGGGGACAAAACCTAAAAATATATATTCTATATCAATAATTTATCATTCTTCATAATTACAAAGTATTTTTTTTGAGTCACGATAACACATTGCTGCAAATAACCATACTATAATTAATTAAAAAGAATTACTTCGATAGCACAAAAATCTCTCGAGATTTATGTTAATTTGAAAATCACAATTTTGGACTTTCGCGAAAACGCTTTTCCCGAAACTTTTTTAGTTTTGTGTATTTTACGATATTGTTAAATAATTTATACAATTTTTTAACATTGTCAAACAGCCTATTATTTGCATGTTACAAGTTCGAATTAATTTCTTAGTTCCGTTTATGAGCTACAGTATTATATGTGGCGCTAGCGAGCTGCGTAAATGGTATTTTGATCATCCAATATCATTGTCAAAATCACTTTTGATTAAACAAATCGGATGACTTCATAAAATGAACTACCATACATACCATCTTGTTGTTTGATCAAATATTACGTAGAGTTCTCTCTTTCTAACTTATTAAACCGAGATGGATAGCACAAAAAGGTCTAAAATATTGACTATTAATTTATGCTGAGATATTTGATGCGTGGCTGGGCACCTGTAACAGAAACTTGATCAATCTTGGACAAAAATATTGTATTAAACCGAGATGGATAGCACAAAAAGGTCTAAAATATTGACTATTAATTTATGCTGAGATATTTGATGCGTGGCTGGGCACCTGTCACAGAAACTTGATGGAATCTTGGACAAAAATATTGTATTAGTAGCGAACTAACTTAACCGCATTCAATTTGCGTCATTTTTTTGTTGTATGTATACTTTATCTGAAAACATCGCTGAAAACGATATTTTTTTTATTCTGAATATAAAACTTGGATAAAGGTGTTTCGGGTGGTAGACAAGCATACGACCCGCCTGATGTGAAGCGTTTACCGTAGCCTTACTAACTAAATCTAAGCAGAAGTTTGATTTTTGCATTCAAAAAATTCGATGGGAATCGGCTTCAGCTTAGGCGGTAGGGTTTCATGATGTTATTTTATTTAATAAGTAAAATGTAATAATTACGATATTTCATGTTCCAAGCGTTTATAAGGCTACGGTAATGAATGAATGAATGAATGAATGAACTTTATTTGCTATAGATGTGGTACAATATAGTTGTTACAGTATTTATAAAAGCAACCGCTACATCTAGCCATTACTGGCATGCAAAATTTCCCTGCAAAAGATTCATAGACTATTATATGAATTGTACTAAACAATGTCTTAATAACTTATTTTTAGGCTAGCATTAAAGTCTTATAAGATGTCAAGATTGAAATATTACTCTTAAAACATGTCAACTGCACCAGATAAAATTAAATTAAATTATATATAAGTCAAAAATAGAATACATATTATCATGCCATCATTATCCTCGTAGCCGCTTCACATCAAGCGGGCCGTGTACTTGTCACCCGGCGTAGTATAAAAAACAATTACGATGAGTAGTCTAATCTGTAAGTAGATCTATGTCACATTACACCACTACATTTGTACTATTGTCTTGTATTTCTTCAATCAGCCTTTATTCTGCTGTTTCTCTCGTACTCCCTCCGGAACTCTAAGTTCATCCGGAGCCCTACCTTCGTTCTGATCCATTCTGGAGCTAATTTCATGAAGGTGTACTGTAAAAAAAAGATATACATAAAAAAATAATTAGATAAATTAAACGGGTCACTCACGTCTTTTTGTCGGGAAAGCCGACTAGTTTCGATCTCAAAAGGAGACCTTCTTCAGGGCGAATGTCCAGACACGTCCACCCTTTGTCTCTCGCGCCGGACACTGCGCGCCAATGCGCGCGCCGCACGACTGGAAAGGGTGGTGGGGGGTTGGTGCGTTGATTGGTGGAGCGCTGCCTTCGACGATGACGTAGTGGCAGCCGGTGGATCCAATTCTTCTATCTCTCCGGGCTCATCATCTAGTGCGCTTACCATGTGGTGGTAAAAACTGACAGTATCAGCATTGGCGACTGTATCGTGACTCTCTTTAGACTCAAACTGGAGCACTGGTTTCCAGGCCGTTGGCAATACCCATCCGGTATCACGGTTGAAATTCGGACGTCGACTAATTTCGATAGCTTCGCGGATTTTACGTGGAACAAAGAACTTTTCCTTTGCAACCACCTTAGACTTATCGAATCGGATGTAATGAGATGCCCGAATCCAGTACGTGTTCCGTGATCGCCGAACCATTTCTGTCCAAGTTTTTTTTTCTGTTTGTTCCATTGGCGCGCAGTGTCCGGCGCGAGAGACAAAGGGTGGACGTGTCTGGACATTCGCCCTGAAGAAGGTCTCCTTTTGAGATCGAAGCTAGTCGGCTTTCCCGACAAAAAGACGTGAGTGACCCGTTTAATTTATCTAATTAATTTAGTATAATGTCTCACGTGAGTTTTAATAATATTATATACATAAAAGTTAAGTATATGAAATGAAAAGGTGGAGAACCTCCACCTTTTCATTTCATAAACTGCGGATTGACGGGAAGGCCTCCACCAACCCGCAGTTGAGCAGCGTGGTGGAGTATGCTCTAAACCCCATCGATAGTGGGGAAACCCGTATCCCAGCAGTGGGTTGCATAACGGTTGTCGATGACGATATGAAATAGCAGCTATTTTGAAACTACGAGTACACACTTCAAATTCCTTTAAATTTCGATTAAATACTTCAGATATAAAAATGATTTTAATTGGTAACCTTTAACATTTTGGGGTGTGTGCTCACCACGATTTTTTATCCAAAGCCAACCTCACCTGCACCCTGCTGGCTGACAAACGAGGCTATGACGACAAAGAGGTAGGGTGAGATGAGCTACAAATTGATATATAAATATCTATAGCGTTATTTAAAGAATACAATGCAGGAAGGATAAAAGTTACACGAAACTCAGAAATGAGAGTTAAAATTTCTGACAATTGTTTATTTGTGACTGTTGTGTTCCTGCGAGTTCAAGTCACCAGAAGTAAGGACATGCTGCGTCAGCAGTGGTGGTATGCCAGCGCGCAACGAATACTCCTTATATTGTAAGAATCGACAGGTTACGTCTACAATTTCACGTCAGTCAGTTCCATGAATCATGGATCATGGACCAAGATCCATTCTACATCTGATACCTCTAGCTAGAGTATAGGCATATTGGCATCATTGGGATGTAAGTAGTTCATCAACTTCTTTGAACCGAAGCCAACCTCACCTGCACGTGGTGCACCCTGCTGTATGATAAACGAGGCTCTGGCGATAAGAGGGGTAAGGCATAGTGTATTTTTAATCTACCCGACTGAGGAAGTGCCTCCACCTCACAGAATACCACAGCCAAATAACAATTCCCTTGAAGATTGTTGTGTTCCTGCGAGTAAATGAGGTCACCAGAATGAAGGAAAGGAAGGAGTATAGGCTGGTAACGGATCGGCGACCCCTTGGTGTTGCTGATCTCCATGGGCGGTGGTGATTGCTTTCCATCAGGTGACCCACATGCTCGTTTGGTCCCCTCTCACATAAAAAAAATGATATACTAACCTGAATACCATGCACCCAGAAGCCCGTAGTATTATGCACTCGACCTAGCGAGCTGACCGCATGCCGGGAATACAGTGCAGCATCAGGGATTAACAGGTTTCCGTCCAGGACTCGTTGTGAGAAGGCGTTCATCTTCGTGGAGACGAACAGTGGAGACAGGTGTTGAATGAAGATGCCTTTCGAGGCGTACTCCTCACGCAAGGCCAGTGTGAAACTGCGCACGTAAGCCTGGAATGGGACACGTACAATTTAGTGATAAAACAAAAGGAAAATACTTTATTTACATTTTGGGGTGTAAGTGGTTCATCAACATCTTTGAACCAAAGCCAACTTCACCTGCACGTGGTGCACCCTGCTGACTGACAAACGAAGCTCTGGCGAAAAGAGAGGTAGGGAGCGTAATTGTAAGCTACCCGACTGGGGAATGTACCTCCACCTCACAGAATACCGCAGCCAAATAACAATTCCCTTGAGGATTGTTGTGTTCCTGCGAGTGAGTGAGGTCACCAGAAAGAAAGGAAGGAGATGCTGCGTTGGCAGCGGGGGTGGCGGCGCGCGAGCAATATTTTATGTTGCAAGCGTTAATATGGCTACGGTAACCGCTTCACATCAGGCGGGCCGTATGCTTGTCTGTCACCCGACGTAGTATAAAAAAAAAAAAAAAAAAAAAAAAAAAAATTTGACTTAAACATTTAAAGGGAAAATACTTCATTTAAATGTTCATATAAACTTCATTTAAAAAAAAACGTGGGTCACTTCATTTCAAAACTACAATTAAATCTATATTTAACTTTTATCTCGTAATTGTTTATGTTAATGTATATATATATGTAGAATGTCTATGTAGTATTATTAATATATTTCAGTATATATTATTTTAATTGTATTTAGTATATAATAAGATTATTTATTAATAATTAGATACATATCATATTTTTAGTTGGGGTGTAAGTGCTTCATCAACATCTTTGAACCAAAGCCAACTTCACCTGCGCGCGGTGCACCCTGCTGATTGACAAACGAAGCTCTGACGAAAAGAGAGGTAGGGAACGTAACAGCGGGGGTAGCGGCGCGCAAGCGATGTTTTATGTTGCGATCGTTAATATGGCTACGGTAACCGCTTCACATCACGCGGGCCGTATGCTTGTCTGCAACCCGACGTAATGCAAAACAAAAAAATATATATATATTTTATTGTATTGTTCTCGTTTATGTATTAAAATCTTGCTATCCTATCGGATAGCTGTGTTGTTATACGTATTGTAAGATATCTCTAACAAAACGTCCCACAACACAGGTTGGTTGGAAGAGATCTCTTAGAGTGATAAGCTCGCCTTTGCAAAACTACAACCTGTTGCATTTGTATTAATTTTAAGAATTTTTATATTGTGTTTGTTTGTAACAATTACACTTTTGTTATGTATTTTAGTTATGTGCAATAAAGAATATAAATGAACAAAATTAAACTAATATTAAACAACAGTTTTACAGCCTTTTGTGTGTTTAATGTACAATAAAGAAGCGGTAGCTGCTTCCCATCATGCAGGTTTACCGCCTTAGCGGCAGGGGCACCGACTCCGTGGGTGCTCGGGGGCTCGAGCACCCATGAGAAATAAACAGTGGGTGCCGAGCACCCCTGAGAATAGACATCAAGAAACAGATCAGTAATCGCCTTTTAGGGATGATAGGTGTTTTTTATTACCCGACGACCCGTGGTTTAGAGTACGCAGTATATAAGTAGGACATTAATTTATTTGTCGGTCGATCAGTGAGCATTTCTCTTTTCACACTTCGCCACTTTTTAGAGTCATCAAATGAGCATGAGCACCCATGAGGTTTTCTAAAAGCCGGCGCCCCTGCCTAGTGGTATAACTAATAGAGATATTATAACTTTCAAAAGGATTACCTTGGTAGCTGCATAAACAGTCATCAACGGCAACGGCTGGAGTTCAGAGCCTGAGGACAGGTTGACGATGGCGCCCTTACCCCTCGCCACCATGCCCGGGAGCACCAGTCGCGACATGGTTGTCACCGCGCCCACGTTCACGTTGATCAGCTCCCAGACGGTGTCTTGGGACACGTCGCACAGTCGCTTGGGGTAATCATAGTTCAGGCCTACGTTGTTGACTGAAAAAGGTTACATGATTAGTTAGTTATTATCCGACTGATGAAAAAAGGAGGGTTATGTTTTTCGAGTTCGAGTGTATGTACATCTTTGGCACGCTAAACAGCTTCTTTGTGTTATTGGCGTTATCAAGACGAATCTAACGACCTATAATTTCTGAAATTTTGTTGAGCCATTCAGCAGTTACTGTTCGCATCTCTGAGCCGGTGCGCTCCAGTACTTGCTTACTCCATTTGACCCCATACAACGAAGAGCAGTTCGAATCGTGGGTGACCCAATGATCTCGGATCGACTGGACTCTCTCTCTACACGCAAAGATGTAGCGTCTATACAAATTATATCACGAGAAGTGCTCGGATGAGCTGTTTGATACCCGCTGCTGAGTTCCACTATCGTACAACCATCGCCATAAATTAAAATTGCATCCATCTTGATAATCGGCAACTTCTATCTATGTCGCACTATTAAAAAGTGGAATGCGTTGTATGTATTTCCTCGTTCATAAAATATAAATACAAGTGAAGCGTTAGAAGCATCTTGTAGGCCCGCATGGCAGCGCCAACTGACAAGACATCAAGGTCTCTTGTCCGTTGCTGATGCGAATGGGGCTCGTCTTTTCGCTTATCATCAGGCGAAACGAAGCCAATATGCTAAGCTATAATAAAAATAATAATAAAAAAATCTACTATAGTACATTACCAAAAACATAAAAATCGGTCCGCCGTTCTTGAGTTATAAATAGTGTAACTAACACGAGTTGTTTTTTAAAATATGTATATAGATTAGAATTATTGATACTATGTGATAGAGCTCGTGAATCAGTTTCAGGATTAGTAACCAGATTTTCAATAACTTAAATAGTTCAGAAAATTACCTAGTGACTTATGTTTCCACCTTGCGCACATAATTATGATACATACTGGTCAAATAATGTTTTGGCCTTGGCTGCAATCGCATATCTACGATATATCGCCTATTTACCTAGTATCCCCAGTGGTATGTCCTTGAGCTGGTCTTCGATGGCGGCGTACACCGCAGGCCCCGTGCTGAAGTCTGCTTGAATAACCTTCGTCTTCACTTTGTGTTGGTTCTCTGAAATACATACAGATGTAACATTTTAGCGCAGCCACCGCAGACGAATGGGCTTTCAATTTTCGTAATCGTAACAGTATGGCCACTCCCTGCCGCTCTCTCAGGTCGACCTGACCTCACCTACCCTCTGAGACAAATCAGGAACACTTTGTAAGGCGCCGCACGCACACAGGCTCATTCGCGCTCTGCACAGACGACATTGTTTACGTAGTAGTAAACGACGCGACATTTGTATCGAGTGCCCGGGGTGTGCTAATATTATAAAGCTGAAGAGTTTGTTTGGTTGAACGCGAAAATCTCTGGAACTACTCATTCGAATTGAAAAAATATTTTAGTGTTAGATAGCCTATATTTCAAGGAAGGCTATAGGCTATATAGCATCACGCTACCACCAATAGGAGTGGAGCACTAATGAAAAAGGTTGCACCAATGAAAAATGGGGAAAAAATATTCCTTTTGAGGGCTTCCGTTGCGTGCGCTGCGTAAACGGTTGAAGTTACGCAAAAATCAGGTATGATGGAATTGTTTGCTCTTTAAAAGTTCTAAAAAAATGTCCGCGACATCATATGTCTATCATTTAAGATTGGCTCACTATAAACTTTCAAATTGTAACCTTACGCTTTACTCTCAACGCTCTGTCACACGCAGACGAAGTTGCGCGAGTCAGCTAGTGTTAATTAAGTAGAGAAGAATTGATGTTCCCACATAGGACAAACATTTGTGTGCATGAACATGTCTGTTTGTCTTGGCCTGGGTGTTTTCTATGTATCATAAGTATGTATTTACAAAAAAAATGTATTTACGTATGTTTATCAGTTGTCTAGTACCCATAACACAAGCTTCGCTTACTTTGGGGCTAGATGGCGCTGTCTAATTTGTCTGACAATATTTATTTATATTGTATGTAAGGTTGAGACCATACAAATGCGTCGTTATCTACCACACCCCGGCCACTCCATACAAATATCGCTATCCTTAACTACTACCACAGTATAAGTAATAGTACTACTACTACGTAAACAAAGACATTTGCGCAGGGACCCTACCGCCGAAGCTGAGGCCGATTGCCATCGGATTTTTTGATTACGGAAATCAAACTTTAACTTAGACTTATGCTACTTGTGTAAGCTAAGCTAATTAGGTGGTAGAAACGATGGAGCTCTACAGACTAAGCTGAAGGTGTTTGGCAACAACTTAAACGTAAGATCTATTTTTCGAATCAAGATAGTCGGTGGTAATCGGCTTCAGCTTCAGCGGTAGGGCCCCAGAACGGAATGGAATGTGTGCGTGCGACGCTATACAAACTGTTCCAGATTCATCTCAGAGGGGAAATGGTTTTTTTTTTTTTTTTTTTTATACTACGTCGGGTAGCAGACAAGCATACGGCTTGCCTGATCTGAAGCGGTTACCGTAGCCATATTAACGCTCGCAACATAAAAAGAGGAACACAACAGCCCTCAAGGGAACCGTTATTTGGCTGCGGTATTCTGTAAGGTGGAGGTACGTTCCCCAGTCGGGTAGCTTACAATTACGCTCCCTACCTCTCTTTTCGCCAGAGCTTCGTTTGTCAGTCAGCAGGGTGCACCGCGTGCAGGTGAAGTTGGCTTTGGTTCAAAGATCTTGATGAACCACTTACACCCCAAAGTTTATACGAGAGAGCGGCACGTCTGTGCAGAACGGAAATGAGCATGTATGTGTGCGGCGCGGAACAAATATTGGAATTGTGCGTCAAGAGTAAGCCAGCAGATCAAATTAACCTCAGATGAAGGGAGGTGACGTGGATTCGAGAGAGCGGCAGGGAGTGACCCTACTATTGCATATACTATGCCCAAAGTAACTTGACGGTTTTTCCAAAAAAATCCTGTTTGATACCGATACATCCTACCGGTGGCCCTACAGGCCGTAGCTCGAGCCGATTAACATTGGTATGAAACTACTGCTTAGATTGTTGCAAATTATGTTTAGCTCAGCTGTTTACAAACCCTAGATAGTGTTGCCGCATAATCGATCGAGTATCGATTATAATCGGTTATTAGATGGGCCCCAAAATCACCCATACTATCGATTTAATTAACGATATTCTCGATATAATCGATACTATCGATTTCAATTATTAAGCAATACAATCGATTGTGATCGAATAATTGATTATAATTTTCTAAATGCCCATTATAATCGATTAATCGATTATAATCGATACTATTTCTGTATTATTGACAGTGATAGTATCGATTATATCGATATTACGAGTGATTCTGGGTGAACACAATCGATAGCCGATTATTTTTCAACACAAACCCTAGAGTTCTACCGACTAAGCTGAAGATGTTTGTCCGTCACTTTAACCTAAGAGCAATTGTTTGGAATCAAAATATTCTATGGTAATCGGCTGCAGCTTCGGCGGTGGGCCCCTGATGTAACAAATGTTCATCGTAAACCAAGATCCTGGTTTCATCAAAATATATATTTTTCTAAAATGTTAATAGTAAAGTTTGACAGTTTCCATGTTATCACTTTGCTTGCGTACCATATTCAACTGCTTTCAGTGTGTTTAGTTTTTTGGTCGTAATCGACCAAATTAAGAAACAGTTCCATATTGTGAATTTACCAGGCGCGTGTTACATATTCAAATTAGGCGGGTGCTCACTTCAAAATGTGAGCAAGTAAGCCACATAATTTTGATATGTAACACGCGTCATAAAAATTCACAACATGAGAGTTCCTCTCCATTTGGTCGGTTTGTTTACGTAGACAAGAGCGAACGCGAACAAAACTCACACTAAGTACTCAGAACTTCACACTTATCAAAAATAACTACATACTATATGTGTTCGTATTTTAGCACCTTTGTGTAAATATTTTTCTTCCATTCTATTACAAACAGCAGATTTACAGATGGTACCTTTATGTTCTGCGCAAAACCTATATTATTGAATCTATACAGAGTTAAATTTTAAAGACTGCTGAAATTGATAAAGGCGATTGTATAGCTGTTACTGATCACGAAACAATAAAATAAACTATACCTTAAAAACATAAAAATCAGTTCAGTATTTGTAATATCTGTCATTTTGGCGTATACTGTAATGTTGATAACCGCTGACAGCGGTCACAAAGGAAAGCGCGCGGAGGACGCATACGTTATAACCCTATATTGTGTCTCCTACATAGTAAACTTGAATCTTGGAGATAAACAAGAAATCTTTCGATAGCCATACCTCGTTTATGGTTGATAAATTTTTGGGTTTTTTATTGATTCACAAATATAATGACTATTTAATATGGTAAACAAATACCGTGTATTTAATTTACTTTATTGATTTAGTACCTTCGTAGGTACTAAATCAATAAAGTAACAAACGTGCACACATAATAATTACAGAGCAAATATTGACGAGGTACCTCCATCAAAGTATACACTCAAATACGTGTCGTACTTAAACTGAATCATCAACAATTTTAGATTCGAAAATTGACTGTGATAATCATAGTGTTAATGTAAGATTTCGTACACTACTGATATGCGAAAAAAAAACGTAACATGTCAATGCTATAATAAATTAGGTATGCTCTGTGTGATCTGTGTCATCTCCAATATAGGCGTTAAACCAATACATTCTTTGGGTAAAGTATTTTTAACCCCCGACGAAAAACGACCCGCTCTTATAAGTTAGATCACAGATTACATAATAGTTACTACGTGTTAGATGTGTCAGTGTGTATGTAGTGTGTGTCTGTCTGTGTCGTCGTAGCTCCCGAACGCATGAACCGATTTAGATTTTTTTTATTTGAAAGGTGAATTATAATCTGGTCAACAGACGGATAACATATTTTGTCACAACCCCTTCAATATGGGCATCAAATGAAAGGGGCTTGACTAGTAGAATACTATAGACTATGATAAATTTCAAATCCAAGATGGCCGCCAAAACAAGATGGCGAATTTAAATATATTTTTCAACACACTTGCTCATAAAGTGGCTCTTATTTCACCGCAATTAGGCAAATACAGACACCTATAATCAAACTGTGATTTTTCATTACTATTATTCACTATGTAGTGAGATAAGAGTTTTTTTTTATTGGTTGAGTTGCTTTGTTCTTATAAAAGTTTCGTTCCAAAAAGATCGTGTTCAATAGTACATATAAATAATGTACTTATTGCTTGCTCATTTCATGCATGTTGCATGAAAATTTCAACTTATACGTGTGTAATAAATAAAATTTTCACTTAAACAATTATATATTATATAACTAATATAATTATATAACTTTTGTTTTCTATGTAATAAAGAAAACTTTAAATTCCCCATTTTGTACGTGGTTAAAACGCTATCCGCGAAAAGCCAAAATAGAAACCTTATTCTTTTAGTCTCTGGCCGGTCGCCATGACAGATGCGCGCGCATAGGACAACCTGATTAATTTTTCCCGCCATTAGGTATGAAAAATTTTGTCACAACTCGTTTTATAGTTTTTTAGTATTATTGTATTCGCAAGTGTGTTGAAAAACCTCGTATGATACACGTGTGTATTGATGATTACCGTCCTCGGCTCTCTTAAGACCCTCGCCTAAAAGGCTCGGGTCTCAATAGCGCCTCAGCGGTAATCACCAACATTACACACTTGCACCATAATGTACTATTTTTCACAACTCCCTCAATATTGGTATCAAATGTAACTGCTGGTCTACTAGAAGGGCAGGAGAATTTTAAGAAGAAAAAGAGGTAGGTCGAGCGTAATTGTAAGTTGGCCGATTGGAAAATTACCTCCACCTCAGATAATTTATTCTTGTATTAGAATACAGTACTACGTATATAATGGCAGCAAGCAACAGGTAAATAAATCAATGCGTGTTAGGTATAATCGAAGGATATAATAAGAATCATAATACCGACCTCGATCAAATACCATTAGTAAAATGGCAATCAATTTGTTTGTGGCTTTATCTCGACGTAAAATAATAACCAATGTGATTTAAATATTGCTCCATTTGATCCATATTACTACATTCAAATACGACAATTTACAATAAGTATGGCCGTTCAGTATCAGTCTAATCATACATTAAGCAAACAGTTTTCAATCTTATATATAGATAGATACGATAGGGCTGCCTGAACAGTGTTCAGGGACGGATTCTCCATCTAAATCGGTACCCTCCTGGGGTAATATAGTATTTAACCCCCATATCATAATGTAACTACTCCTACTTTAACATCGATGAGGAAAAATGATAGCTGGAACAGGAATGGAACTTGGAATAATGATACAGGAAGTCAATATGAAAACGGACTTGTGGGTAAAACAGGATACTGCAGGCACGGAAGGGAAATTGGTAGAAACTGCTGTAGCAAAGGAGGCCGGGATTGCATACCGTAAGTCCTTGCGATCGTATAGATCAATAGAAAGGACATGTCCAACCCATAACTAATTAGAAAACAATTAAAATTAAATAATAAATAAATATATCAGAACAAATTACACACCATCATATAGTCTCAAACTAACCAGAGCTTCCATTATATGAGTACTTACTCGATAACTAATAATGAAATATAGATATATATATATATATAAATATAATTTTATACTCACATACATTTTTTTTTTAAATAAGTACATAGGTACATAGAAAATACTCAGACCAATACCAACAGACATGTTATTTATTGTTCATGCTCACAAATTATCTTATGCTGGGATCGACCCGCGACCTCGAAGGCAAGTGCTCGATTTCAAATCACTACATAGTATAAAACAAAGTCGCTTTCTCTGTCCCTATGTCCCCATGTATGCTTAAATCTTTGAAACTACGCAACGGATTATGATGCGGTTTTTTTTTAATAGATAGAGTGATTCAACTGGAAAGTTTATATGTATAATATATGCATAACATAGTAGAAAAACACTGATAATTTAGAGGTTTCTAATGTGATGTCGTAAATAAACACATTTTTTTGCTCTTTCATTGCAAACGCTGGCTGAACCCAACGAGATAGATCAAAATAATGTAGTACAGTATTGTTCACCTTAAAATGGTCTACAAAAAAGTTCGCGATGGTATATGTCTATCTCTTAGTGGTAACACACAATAACCGTTATTTTATCCTTTGCTTTTTACAAGAAATAATGCCTTATTTACGAAGCGATTTTAAGCAATACAGAATTAATCCTTATCCAATTAAGTACCTTAAATACATTGCGCATTTAATATAGATCAATATGGCCCGTCACAGCATGTAATTTAAATGAATAGTTTAGAAGATATTACACATTTAAAATGCAGGGACATAACGGCTGTGGCGGTACCGGCCGCGGAGCCGGCGGCGTGTGCCTATAACTGGGGAAGGACTGGATAGGACAAAGCGCAAAGACCTTCTGTAGTACATTTAGTATCAGCATTGCACCCGTGCGAAGCCGGGGCGGGTCGCTAGTATCCAATATAAAGATGTGGCTTTCAATCCAACGCACCTATTTCCTCGGCGACTGCCTTCAGCTTGGCCGGGTTCCTGCTTATGATGACCACGTTGCACCCTCGTCGCGCCAGCTCCATCGCGTACTGCTTGCCGATGCCATCCGTGCCACCAGTCACGACTGGAACAATGCTGTCATTAAAACAATTGAATATTTTCTAGGTTATATATTTCTAGCATATACTAGTAGGATTCAGCTTAGATCTGTGGTACTTGTATTTAGCTTAAACTGATAGAAACCCTGAAGCTCTACTGGCTAAGCTGAAGATTGATATTGTTGATTGTTGGCACTTGGTGGAACATTATTAAACTCCTTAACTTACGTGGAACAGTACGAGTGCTTTATTTTAACATTATAAGCTGAAGATGTTTGTCAATAACTAAAACGTAAAACCTATTTTTCTATATTCACTTAATTAATAAAAATTATATTTATATAAATATAATTTATTCTTGTATTAGAATATAATATACTGAATATTAATTGCTCACAAATATTTGTCTTATGCTGGACTCGAACCCACGACCTCGAAGTCAAAGTATCCATTGCTATTCATATTCACTTAAAATAAATAATTAAATTAAAATAAAACAAATAGTTAAGGCGGGCTCCCATATAACAAACGTAATTATTTTGACGTTTTTTTAGATAATGGTATAGAAGTACTTGGCCGGTTTTATTTAGTATGTGTGTGGTTTCCGGCAGACAAGAATAGAATCACTCCGTTTCTTCCCGTGGATGTCGTTCAAGGCGACTAAGGGAAATACATTATCAAATATCGATCAGGCCTCCCCAACCCGTTTGGCCAGCGTGGGGAGTGTAGGCCAAATTCTTCTTCCGTCTAGGACGGACGAGAGAGGGTCGTGCTCCTGAAGTGGAGACTAAAATGGACCTGATGATGATGATGATCCCGTGTGGCAGTGTAGTCGGGTGGGAAACAAGCACGCTGCCCACCTAAAGTGGTGATAATAGAATATAAACTCTAGCAACATACATTATTGCTCTGACAACGCTACTCGCACATTATGCTGAAACACAGTATATGTAATAGTACTACGTAGGTACAGTATGGCCACTCCCGGCCGCACTCTCGTGACGTCCTCACCTGCCTTCTGAGACAAATCTGGAACACTTTCTACAGCGCCGCACGCTCACATGCTCATTTACTGCACAGACGTTATGGTTTATGTAGTAGTTACCGACACGACATTTGTATGGAGTGGCCGGGGTAAGGTTGTACCCTACCTCTTTTGCCAGAGTCTCGCTTATTAACCCATATGGTGCACCACGCGCAGGAGAGGTTGGATTTGTCTATTTGTCTCAAAGATGATGGCGAGTATTCTTCTTCACTTTAAAACAATATTTCCTTTCTCTATAACGTATCGATAACTAGATGTAGCCATGTCTGGATGATTTAAATGTTTATTGACTATATAAATTCATACGACGACGCCAAACAGCAATTCACCTTGAGCCATGATATACTACTGCGCTTAAAAGTACCTAGGTGGCGCAGGTAGCCTATTATGAGATCACCAGAAAAGAAGGTATAAAAAACACAAATATCTGAGGCCTACCGCTTAAGCTGAAGTCGATTCCCATTGAGTTTTTTGATTGCAAAAATCGGACTTTAGTTTGAATTTGTAACAAACATCTTCAATTTAATCGGTAGAGCGTCTCCATCCCTATCGGCTATGCTTATTACTATTGGCACAAATTTAAGGTGTTGTTAGATTTTTGCAATAAAAAAATTTAAGAAGAAAATATGATTATTAACGTCCCAACATGAGACAGTAAATTGATATAATGCACGATAACATATAAAATTTCAAACAACATACATAATTATGATGTAAATTTGTCCATCGTTCGGCATTAATGCTGTGTAATACACACAGCGACGGTATTCTGCGACAGCCATCAGGTGCCGACACGAACATCGTCGGACGGGGTATGTACCTTTTAAAAAAATCCCTGCATCCAGCTCCGTCAGGCTATCCAGCACGTTTAATGGGGACAGTTCCCCACAACACACACCGAACAGACCGACGGCACCTGATGGCACAGTGCGTGGCACAGACACGACTCTACAGATATTATGCAATTGACAGCCTGACACACCACCTCCCCACCTACATCTCACTGCTTCCCTGACTCTAATGACCATTGAATACTTCCTTTATCTAAATCGATAATAATCGGCTTCAGCTGAGGCGGTAAGGGCCTGGAGCCCGAACGAATTATTGAACAATAAATCAGACCAGCTTACTTTTTTTTTATTGTACCTACAAAAATTTGTATTTTTATAAATTTTTCTCTAGTAATAATATAACTACTAAATGTAATGATTAACAGTCCGTTGTTATGTGAATTTGCACACCAGAATTACAGAATAAGTAATTGTACTTACAAGAGCTAGGTAACCACACAACGATTGCTCGGAGCGTTCAGTAACAATCAAGAGGTACTCCTGGACAGAAGTGGCGTAACGTCATTATCAAGATTACCTTCTTGCACTGCAATATAGTTTGGTTAACCACAGGAACCCACGATCGACTACAACGACCCTTAATTGTCTTGTTCTAAAACACAGTTTAAGTAAATCGCCTAAATGCATGGTTACCATCGCGAAATAAGGTGTGCATTCTTGCAAAGTGGTGAACCTTCCATTTCGCAAGGCAATGTCTGCTTTTGGAACCTCGTAGTGATAACTTTGCTCCAAATTATTTCTTTTTTTTATATCACTAAAGTTGGAAACAAGCATACGGCCTGCCTGATGGAAAACAGTTAGCGTAGCCTATGAACGCCTGTAATACCAGGGGCATCAAACACGCGTTTACAACCCTGTAAAAACCTCTTCACGCTCTTTATGAAGAACCACATGTTGTATGAAGTCTCTTGAAAAAACCTTGACAGTTCATTACACAGCTTGACAGTATGCGCGAGAAAACTTCTGTGGAACCTCACAGTACGCGATCACTTAGGCTCCAATATGTAAGGATGAAATTCCCTGTCGATTACGAGCTGTAGAAGGAGGGCGTGGGCATCATGTCAAACAACTCCTCTCAATACGCCCCGTTGTACAATCGGTAGAACACGCAAAGGGACGCAAATTTTGTTGTGAGTGAAGACCTATAGAGATATGAGCATTACTTTTTAACTGTTTGAGTAGATCTTCCTTTGTCTCTCTAGCGAAAAGTCATGGACATCTACGATTCTCCTTAGGTACAGTCACCAATCTGTCTGAGTCTTGGTCCTTGACAGTACGTCAAGAAAAGTAGACAAGGAGTAGGCCAGATCCCCACTTCAAAAATACTCTGCGCTGCAGATCTCGAATTTTTATGTAGAACATTATTGTTTTTAGGGTTCCGTACCCAAAGGGTAAAAAGGAACCCTATTACTAAGGCTCCGCTGTCCGTCCGTCCGTCCGTCCGTCCGTCCGTCTGTCACCAGGCTGTATCTCATGAACCGTGATAGTTAGACAGTTGAAATTTTCACAGATGATGTATTTCTATTGCCGCTATAACAACAAATACTAAAAAATAGAATAAAATAAATATTTAAGGGGGCTCCCATACAACAAACGTGATTTTTTGTACGTTTTTGCTCGCAATAGGTAGACGTTTAAAATACTCACATAATATTTAGTTATATATTCACTTTAAAAATAAATAATTAAATAAAAATAAAATAAATGTTTAAGGGGGGCTCCCATACAACAAATGAGTTTTTTTTGCCGTTTTTATAGATAACTAGCTGTCCCGGCGAACTTCGTACCGCCTAACAGTCAATGAATGTCGTGATGTACATATATATATGAACAAAATTTATGATTTCTTGAAATTAATACAATGAATAATAGAAAATAATAGAGAAGCACGATGGCGTGAGGCACGTGTCAGTCTAATTGTACACGCAAGTTAAGCAACGTCAACCGTAGCCTGTTCATGGATGAGTTTATGTTATCTCGAGCTCGTCCGTGCTTCGGAAGGCACGTTAAGCCGTCGGTCGTGGTGTTTATCATTAGATGGCAGTCCTTAAGCCAAGTTAGTGGCCCAACCCGTAGTTGAGCAGCGTGTTGGAGTATGCTCT
The DNA here is from genome assembly GCA_937001555.2 of Hypsopygia costalis. Classification (NCBI taxonomy): domain Eukaryota; kingdom Metazoa; phylum Arthropoda; class Insecta; order Lepidoptera; family Pyralidae; genus Hypsopygia; species Hypsopygia costalis. The sequence goes on along the minus strand of OW443327.2, from coordinate 31,343,264 downwards.
AAACATCTTCGGTTGAGGGAAGACCCGTATCCCAGCAGTGGGTAAATAATAAGTTCAGTACTTTACAAAGTCACAAAAAAAGTACCAATTGACAACAATAAATATTTCAATCCACAAAACAAATCACATACAACATTCGCGACGTAAAAGTGAGACCAATCGATTTGACATTTACATAACAATCAATAAATATTCCAATCCTTTTTAACTGGCACTATTTGTATGGGAAAACGTTTTTTCTTTTATTTAATTCTTTCGTCAATTTTTCAATGTTTTTAATACTTTCCCGACCAAGACACGACATTATTTTATATATTATATAGATTTATGGAGCTTGATTTAAATTTCTGAACGCACGCATAAATATTTTAGAACCAATAAATCAGCCTGGCGCAACTCAAAGTAAAAAAACGACTCTATGAATCGGAAGCGAATTTGGTACAAATTCTGATTGTTTTCGCTTCCATTTCATACATATTAGAATTACGCTATTTGTATGGCACATCCGTCTCTTAAAACGTAGTGGTTACATTCTCTTTGCAATAAATATTTAAATCCACAAAACTGTTTTCAAAACAAAACACAGCCCACTTTCAAGACGTAAAAATGAGACCAATAGAGTTAACATTTGTTTTTAATCTATGACATTTGTTCTATAATGAGCTTAATATACATTTCTGAACGCACGCATACATTTGGCGTACGCACGTACGACAACGTCACATTTGACAGCTACGACAACCACGAACATTTTGTATGGGAAAATGTTTTTTCTTTTATTTTATTTTTTCGAGAATTTTCCAATGTTTTTAAGAGTTATTCTGCTATTCGGGACGGAAACAAATCCAACAAATCAAAAACCATGGCAATCGGTCCAGCCGTTCTCGAGTTATAAGTGTTGTAACAAACACGACTTTCTTTTATATATATAGATGGTACGGAACCCTTCGTGTGAGAACGACTCGCACTTGGCCGGTTTTATTATTTTCTGAATCCTGAGATTTTAAGTAAAATGTGAGGGAAATTAATCAATTTCAGCCTAGTCGTCTAGTCAACACAATGTAAAAGAATTTCAAAAAGTATTTAAATGTTTATTTTTTCATTTTATCTATATTTTTTATGAGAAAGCAATTAATGATAAGCATTACATTATATTACTCGAGTATGATAACTTTAATAAGTTTAATTAAATTTACTTAGCTACCTTCGTACGTTAATATAGAACAGAATAAATATAAAAATATAAATATGGTTGACTTGTGATACCTCACAGGCTCTCAACTCTATTCTTAAGTTCAGAAAATTATTTTGAAAAGCGTCTGAGAATCTCGCTCTTATTCCGTTGAAGATATAATTGACGTATTACGATTTACGAGGAAACGAGGAGTCTGCGGTTAGATTTGTTTGTGGTCTAGCAATAAACAGGGCCAAGGATGTGGTTTGAAACCTTCCATGGAAAATTATAAAAGTTTCTAATAATAAATATGATCTGATTCCCCAAATTGCTCTGAATGTGATGTTAGCGAAGACGCGTATCACATACTAATGGAGTGTGTTCGAAACGAACCGTTCAGAAGACAATTTTTTGACAATATACTTTTAATCCAGTCAGAAATAGAGGTTGTGACAGTATTCTGGCGACTCCAATGTCGGAGTCAGCAAGGCTACTATATAAATTGGTTAGGTTAGGCCTCAAACACAGGCAGTAATTAACATAAGGATGCATAACGGAGCGACATAGTCACAAGTGTGACTAAGCTCCTTAAATAAAAGAAAAAAAAAATGATCTGATTGGCTTTGCAACTAACGTAACATCGACTATCAATCTATAGGTACGTACTAATAGTATAAAGCTGAGAAATTTGTTTGGTTGAAGGCGCGTATCTCAGGAACTACTGATTCAAATTTGAAAATTATTTTAGTGTTGGATAGAACATTTATCGAGGAAGGCTATAGATAGGTTATGTAACATTACGCTGCAAGCAATAGGAGCGGAGCATCAATTAAAAATGTTGCAAGAACAGAGAAAATTTCTCTCTGTTATGTGACACTGACGTTGTACGGGTCAACAAATCAAATGCGCCGCTGCCGCGGCTCGCGCTCGGTTGGGGTCACAGTTCTAACCTAACCTAACCCACTTTTCTTGCAGTTCTAATCTAGCCCAATACAAACTTACAATGTATTTTCTGAGTCCTGTGATTTTAAGAAAAAAGAATAATGCTTTTTCTCCCGTCTTCTTTTTGCCATTGGTTCTTCATGTGGATCTTCATTAATGGTGTTGTTTTTTTTTTTTTTTATACTACGTCGGGTGGCAGACAAGCATACGGCCCGCCTGATGTGAAGCGGTTACCGTAGCCATATTAACGCTCGCAACATAAAATATCGCTCGCGCGCCGCCACCCCCGCTGCCATCGAAACATCTCCTTCCTTTCTGGTGACCTCACTCACTCGCAGGAACACAACAGCCCTCAAGGGAACCGTTATTTGGCTGCGGTATTCTGTGAGGTGGAGGTACGTTCTCCAGTCGGGTAGCTTACAATTACGCCCCCTACCTCTCTTTTCGCCAGAGCTTCGTTTGTCAGTCAGCAGGGTGCACCGCATGCAGGTGAAGTTGGCTTTTGTTCAAAGATGTTGATGAACCACTTACACCCCAAAATTTTATGTTGTCTACCGTCCTACATTTGAAATTCTAACTTCATTCGTTAAGACAACTTTCAGTTTGTCCTCTTACTCTCTTATTTCTAAGCCCGTCTCTCCTTCCACCCTTTATCCAAATTCACGCAAGCATCTTTTCCTCTCGGTTCTCCCACTCGTGCGATCTTCCCTCTAACTCAACCTGTGTTTTAATTTTATGTTTTTTATGCCACGCTGGGTGCTATATAAGCATAAGCGGCTTTATGCCATGACAAACTCCCAAACGGTTCTAACTTTACAATAAAATAATAATTAATAAATAAATATTGTCAGACAAATTACACAGCGCCATCTAGCCCCAAAGTAAGCGAAGCTTGTGTTATGGGTACTATACAACTGATAAACATACGTAAATACATTTTTTTTTGTAAATACATACTTATGATCCATAGAAAACACCCAGACTAAGACAAACAGACATGTTCATGCACACAAATGTTTGTCCTATGTGGGAATCGAACCCACGAGCGTTGGTGTCGAAGCCGCGTTATTGACCGCTACGCCACCGAGCTCGTCAAAATAAGTATCTTAATTTACAACACACGGAATTACTCGGACGACAAATCAATCTAGCCAGCTAGGGCTAAGCTAAACGAGCGAGAGCGAGCTAAACATTCGTCTTTTCTATAAAAACACAAAGCGAAGCTGGGTCATCTCATCTAGCTATTCTAAGTTGAACCTAAACCTAATCCTAAAATTCTTTTGCAGCGCAATTTTGGTAACATGGATATAGAACGATTACGAGAGGATGCCGTAAAATCTGATTGGTCTGTAATAGCGCTGGCCGATACCGTTGACGAGCAAGTCGATTTGTTTAATGCTAAAGTGCTGCACCTTTTTGATAAACACGCTCCAATTCGCCCAGTTAAGGTAAAACATCTACCTGCGCCATGGTTGACTGACGAAATTAGAGGACTAATTGTGAGAAAAAATCGATTTAAAGCGAAATTCAAGGCTGATCCAGAAAACTATCGAGATCGTTATATTCGCGCGCGTAATGTCTGCAACCGGATGTGTAGAGATGCTCAAAGACGCCATATCCACAGATCCGTTGAAAACGGAAATCCAGCTAAAGTTTGGAAATTTTTAAAATCACTTGGAGTCGGGAAGCAGCCTCACGGTAATCCTAATAATATTGATATCGATAACCTTAATAGGTATTTCTCGTCTTCAGTTGCTTTTGATAGCAGCATTAAAACTAAAACTCTTAATCATCTTGCATCGCTTCCAGCTCCTGATTATCCTCAATTTTTCTTTAATCAATTTACTGATTGTGATGTTGAGAAGAACATACGTTCTGTTGTGTCGAATGCCGTGGGAGATGACAGCATTAGTCGTGCAATGATCTTACCAATTCTTGACATTGTCCTTCCTACCATTACCTTAATCCTAAACAATTCTATATCATCCGGCATATTTCCAACAGCTTGGAAGAATTCTTTTGTTTTCCCTCTGCCTAAAAAACCTCAGCCATCTTCCTTTTCAGACTATCGTCCCATTTCCATTCTCCCTTTCCTGTCTAAAGTCCTAGAACGCCTTGTTCAACAGCAGTTGAATGATTTCCTCTACAAAAACAGCGTCCTTAATCCATTCCAATCTGGTTTCCGCCCTGGTCATAGCACGACTACTACCCTTGTAAAAATCTCTGATGATATTCGTTGTGCTATGGATCAGTCACACTTGACTGTATTGACTCTGCTGGATTTTAGTAATGCTTTTTGCACCGTTGATTTTGACATCCTATTAGAGCAATTGCGTTCTCTCAACATATCTCCAACGGTAATTGATTGGTTCCGTTCATATTTGCACGGGCGTCAGCAGCGGGTGCGCATTGAGGATTCATATTCTTCATGTTGTGCGATCGCTGCTGGCGTTCCGCAAGGTGGCGTTTTATCTCCTCTTTTATTTGCTTTATTTATTAATTCTATCACTTCAAATCTTCGCTCTTCCTACCATCTGTATGCAGACGATTTACAAATCTATACGCATGGTTTTTTATCACAAATTACTGATGCCATTTCTATTATTAATGCTGATCTTGCTCTTATATCTCAGTGGAGTGAGTCTCACGGTCTTATAATAAATCCAACTAAGACGCAGGCAATCATAATAGGTAGCCCTTACCTTGTATCTAAAATTGATTGGCCTAACTTGCAACCGATTATCTTTAATGGTATTCATATTTTATACTCCGACACCGTGAAAAATCTTGGAGTGGTCTTTGATAAAACATTATCTTGGGCAGCTCAAATTGGTAATGTCAGTAGGAAGCTTTTTGCTTCCATTGCCTCCCTTAGAAGACTGCAAAATTTTTTACCCATTGATACCAAAATTGCTCTTGCACAATCCTTGCTCCTCCCTATTCTTGATTACGCTGACTCCTGTTATCTTAATCTCACAGAGGAGCAATTAAATAAACTTGAGCGCCTTCAAAACCTTTGTATTCGGTTCATATTCGGATTGCGTAAATATGACCACGTCTCTGAATTTCGTTCTCGGCTCAAGTGGCTTCCTATTCGACTTCGCCGTAATCTACACATCCTTTCTCTTCTTTACTCTACTCTTTTCAATCCTGCTACTCCTGGTTATTTAAATGAGCGATTCTTGTTTCACAGCGATGTCCAGGAGCGTGCTATGCGCAGCACCCTTTCCCTTCGTCTTGTAACACCATCTCACTCTTCTCAATATTATGCAAAATCATTTACTGTGCAGTCCATAAGGCTTTGGAATGCCTTGCCGTTAACTATCCGTAACGCGCAATCTATTGTCACATTTAAAAATCTCGTTAAAACTCACTATATGTCACTTATCTCTATTTAACTTCTTTATTTTTTATGTTATTATTATATTTATATATTTATGTAGTGTATGTATGATTATGTGTGTATTCGTATGTTTGTATTGTATAATTATGTAGGTATATAGTATATGCTGCGCCATCTACCTATATTTCAGGTCTCCTCTACCCAAAGGTTGCCTGGAAGAGATCGCTAAGCGATAAGGCCGCCTTTTGTACTTAATTTGTTTATATGTTTATTTTTAAAACTGTACTGTATTTTTGGTGCAATAAAGAGTATTGTATTGTATTGTAAGTTGTTAGATAACTTGTAATACAGGTGGATACATCCGACACCAGTTCCATTATTTAATTGTACCTGTTTAATTTTAATAATATGAAACCTGTTTTGGAAAGAAAAATAAATTATTTTATATTGTATTGTTGTACGTATTCAGTAAGCAACTGTGATCAAGAAAATGTCATACTAGTGCTTCGATAAAATAAAACACATACATGCATATATCGTAAAGTATGCGAAAGATAAGTACATGTAAGTATATTCAGGCTATTAGCGAGAGAGTGTCAATAACGTCGCCGTCTAATGTTGCAGTAAAGCTTTACGGCGGCATTGCAAGTGATAATTGACCGAACAAAGCACCACGTCACGAAATTTCTTAACGTTGTGAAGACATCCTAAAAGTAATAAACACCTTTATAGGCTTGCCTTATGCTTGTTTGAAACCCGAATGATAATAAAAAATTGTATCTTTTTGAAGTGAAATAGAAAACTTCTTTATCGGCGTTGTGCACTTTTTGGGATGGGTAAAAAATGTTACACTCGCGTTAGTAAACGTGACCTGATCAAAAATTCGTAAGACGGAGGGAGTAGACCCCCGGCGCGGCGTAGGAGAGGAAGTAATATCCCCTCTCTTTCTATCGCGCGGCGAAAATGTATGCCTGCTCCTGCTGTTTATTTTTAATGTAATATATATATTTTTTTTTTGAATGTATTTACACAGCGACATGTAATCCCAAATTAAGCGCGAAGTTTGTGTTATGGGTATTAAACAACTGATAAATGTACTTAAATACATTTTTTTTTGTAAATACATACTTATAATACATAGAAAACACTTACAAAATAGAAATTGTCATGTTTGTGTACGATAGCGCAATAAATGAATATTGTATTTTACCACACAAATGATAGTACTTTTATACCGATAAATAAAGCAATTCGTGCGAAATTATTCCCTAGCCATTCCAAAATATTCAAAAATGAACAACGCTAATGTTCAAGTTTTCACTTCTGCCGGCACTCCCGGAGTGCAACCCGTTTTTTTTTTCTTTAAATTTTCTACCATACCAATGACTAGCAATGGCTACTTTAACTCCGACGCGGGTTATATCCCCGCACAAGACAAACATATTATTATGTGTGCATGAACATGTGTGTTTGTCTCGTACTGGGTGTTTTCTATGTATTATAAGTATGTATTTACAAAAAAAATGTATTAAAGTACGTTTATCTATCAGTTGTCTAATACCCATAACACAAGCTTTGCGCTTAATTTGGGACTAGATAGTGCTGTGTAAATTGTCCAGAAATATTTATTTATTTATTTTAAATTATTTATTATGCCACTGGACCCTTGCGAGCACTACGATATCGATCATTATCTGTCCCAAGTTAAGCGCAAAACTTGTATTACCTATGGGTTCTAGACAACTGATAAATATGCTTAATTTTTTTTAATATTACCTATTTACAAATAAAAAATGTATTAAAGTACATTATCAGTTGTCTAGTACCCATAGAACAAGCTTGATTTGGGACTAGAAGGCGCTGTGTAAATTGTCCAGAAATATTTATTTATTCTCCTTTTGAAAGTGTGGTGCTTAGAATAATAACGCGTGGTGAAGTGTGAGCATATGCACGTTAATCACGGAAGTTTAAAAGTAAGTCAGTCAGTCAGTCATCGACCATTCACTAATTTATTTTCAGATTTTTTGCTCTCCAAGGTCAAGTAAATTTCCGACCTGATCTTCGGAATGCAAAATTACTGGCATTTGAAAATGGGCTCGAAGTAGCGAACGCAAAAAACAGGAAGCAACGACGTTTTTGCATGTACAAATTAGTAGCTAATTAAAATTTACTAGCGAATACGTAGTTTCGTTCTCATAGTTAGTTCGCAGTGACTCTACAGGATCTTGTATGAAGGAGTGTAAATGAAATGAAATTATTTGACGAGCTCGGTGGTCGAATGGTTAACAATGGCCACTTTGACTACGAGGTCGCGGGTTCGATTCCCGCACAAGACCAACGTTTGTGTGCATGAACATGTCTGTTTGTTTTGGTCTGGGTGTTTTCTATGTATTATAAGCATGTATTTATTTTTAAAAAATTAAGCATATTTATCAGTTGTCTAGAACCCATAATACAAGTTTTGAGCTTCACAGTTTTGAGTTTTAACAGTTGTATGTTCTCATAAGTTGTATAATTGTTATACAACGTATGAGAACATACAGCGTTACATCAGATATATTAAGGAATATTAACAATAATGTCAACCGTGTCGCAGTGCGCAATACCCCCTGTATTGCGCACCCATCCATAAATTACGTCACACGAATTTCATGATTTTTTAATTCAATATACTGAATAGATGGCTTTAGTAGTTTGAAACAGTTTTTCATTTTAATACACTGGGAGCCAGGTGAATTTTTCCATTTTTCAAAAAATATTTATCTGGCAAGTTGGGCAAGACAACTATTTAAATAATAATAATTTAATTAGTTTGGTGTTATCAAAAAATAGCTGAATGTCATCTGCAACGATGGACTGCTATGCCTACCTTATTAGGAGGAGCTCGACATAAATACACCCGTCCATAGATATGCTACGGACGATGTTGCTTAACTTGTGTGTTCGAATAGATTGACACGCGCAATGACATCGAGCTCCTCACCCGTTTTCGTTCGTCACCCGACGCAGTAAAAGTACCTATGTAAAAAAAAAATGTATGTTTGTGTCTCTAATTCTCTATCGCTTAGTGTAAACAAAATGCTTTCATTTTCGCATCTCGAAGGCAATAATTGCTACCAAAACCAAATAATCGCCTATGTAAACAAATTCGTCGAGTTTCACCAATCACCGATTTTGCAAATATCGACCTACGTATCACTTGTAACGTAAACATTTTAAGAAGTGTTGCCAAACGGCACTCCACTCGTCGAATATGTTGCGATAAATCTCATAAATGATATGCGTTTTTGTTCTAGTAACCTGAGACGAAAGTATGGAAATCGCTTAGAATATATAAATGAATACATGAAGCAAAATCTTTGTACCACAATGTACGAAAATTGCGCGGACTGAATAGTATGAAATTTCGCACACTTATAGTTTATAAAGAGAAGGAGTGCAAAATGCAAAATGTTAATATTTTTTGAAAATTATGCATAAAAAATACATTAAATGAATAAAAAAAACAATACACGCACTACCATGTATTTAACACACTCGCGCAAATATTATATTCTCTTATGTTGTTAAAGTCATAATTTAAATTAATTATGGTCGAATTTCGACCACTGGGCGACCATTTGTAAAGTTAGATACCCTTCGATTCGATCATTAATATCTAATGCTAGCTGACCCGACAGACGTAGTACTGTCTTCTTAACAATAAATCATCATCATCAGGTCATATTAGTCTCCACTACAGGAGCACGACCCTCTCCCGTCTGTCCCAGACAGAAGGAGGATTTGGCTTACACTCCCCGCGCTGTCTAGACGGGTTGGGGAGGCCTGATCGAGGTTTGGTTATGTATTTCCCTTAGTCGCCTTGTACGACATCCACGGGAAGAGACGGAGTGATTCTATTCTAGTCTGCCGGAAAACACACGGCTATGACGATGAATATTGCATTCGAATTGGTTTCCCGCAATCTGTTAAATGACTGACAGTTTTGTTAAACGACATAAGTTATGTAAGAAAAGTTAACAATACCATTTTTGTGTTTGAGAAAATCTTTATATATCCCCAATATATGTATAACAAATTGACCGTCCTATAACCAGAAGGCTGGCCATTACCTTGCTCAGAGAATAAGTATAGCTATCCAGCGAGGTAATGCTGCCAGTGTTCTGGGGACACTGCCGAAAGACAACGATCTTGGGGATATTTTTTATTTGTACGTAAATTTGTATTTATTTATAGGTATTTATTTTTTATCCCATAACTTTTTCTTTAGTTTCTAGATAAATTATATATGCTTTTATATTAGTTTTAGTTTAATATACATTTTCGAATATAACAGTGGTTAATAAAATAAATATGCATGTATAAAATAAATACCCAATATATAAAGTTCCAACGGGACAACGAAGAAGAAGGTCATGGAATTTTTCTAGTTGCTTAGTGTAGTCATATGATGGTACAACTGATAGCAAATTAGTGTCACTTTGTATCTCTAGTACCATTGATGGTACTAGAGATACAAAGTTGTGTCACTTGTACCATCAATGGTACTAATCAATGGTACTACTGATCCGGAGGGCATTTATCCTCGATAGCATTAGCAAGCTTTGGGCAACCAACATAACGACGTAACTTGACAATCATATTGAAATGTAATACGCGTTAAAGTCCTAAAGGTTGTGCAATACCATGGTAGCACAGTACTTCCGTCATACTAAACGACAGATTGCGAAATAAAATGATGTATGACTATGTAAAATGATGGGCTCGACTGTTTTCCTCACATACATGCGAATTTCTAATACAATAGGCAAAACGATAACCTCAATAATGGATGAATTCATCTACGCGTTGTATTGTGTAATTTTGAATTTGTGATAGTGCATGGTCTAATTAAATTTAAGTAAAACCACAGTATAAGTAATAGTACTACGTACAGTATGGCCACTCCCTGCCGCTCTCTCGTGTCGACCTCACCTCCCCTCTGAGACAAATCTGGAACAGTTTGTATGGCGCCGCGACTCTTTTTGGAGTGTAAGTGGTTCATCAAGATCTTTGAACCAAAGCCAACTTCACCTGCACGTGGTGCACCCAGCTGACTGACAAACGAAGCTTTGGCGAAAAAAGAGGTAGGGAGCGTAATTGTAAGCTACCCGACTGGGGAATGTATCTCCACCTCACAGAATACCGCAACCAAAGAACAATTCCCTTGAGGGTTGGTGTGTTCCTGTTAGTGAGTGAGGTCACCAGAAAGAAAAGAAGGAGACGCTGCGGTGGCAGCGGGAGTGGCGGCGCGCGAGCAATATTTTATGTTGGAAGCGTTAACATGGCTACGGTAACCGCTTCACATCAGGCGGGCCGTATGCTTGTCTGCCACCCGACGTAGTATAAAAAAAAAAAAAAAAAAAACACCTCTTCCCGCCAACCTAGTGATAGTACATAATAGAAAAAGTTATTGGACGGGAGACTAAACAATCTAGTGCAACGAAATGAAATGGTTAATTAAAACAAAACATAGTACATGTATACTTTGATAATTATATCCCCTATTTCCTAGTGAAACCTATTATATATATTCATATACTTATATAAACCTTTTAAAACATATAATAAACGTAACGTAAACGTATATATTTTTATGTATTAAAAAAAAACATAATATACAATTTTGTATTGTGTCAGAACTGTGTCGATCCTTCTGTTTAATTTCTGTATTGCCACTCGACCACCAACCAACAATGTTTCTTGAAGCTACTCGCACGTGGCGCACCCCAAGGCCCTCTTAAAAAGTCACAATTGGTCATCTAATCGATTACCAAAGTGTTATGTAACATAACCACTCACAGTTATAACTAATAGCTTATGTAACATAACAATTGACAGTTACACACATTGTTCGTGTAGTATTTATGTTCCCGATAATGTCAAGATACTTAAACAGTGATGCAGCAGTTGGGAATCGCACTTGAGAAGATCTCTGGACTTTTAATACTTTATTTTGTCAGGTTTTTTTATATGAGGGGGGGGGGGTCAAAGCTACCACCACTGCCCATGGAGACCAGGCCTCCTTATCACAATCTCTTCTTGCGATTCAATAACTGAATAGAATATTATTCATACCAATGAATATTCAGTATTCAGTTATTGAATCGCAATAAGAGATGGTGGTAAGGGGGCTGCAAACCAAGGGGTCGCCGATCTCTTGCCAGCCTTACCAGAAAGAAAGATAGGAAGGAGTATATTCCTATCTTTCTTTCTGGTGACCTCACTCACTCCCATGAACACAACAACCCTCAAGGGAATTGTTATTTTTCTGCGGTATTCTGTCAGGTGGAGATGCTTCCCGAGCTTAAAAAATACGCTATGTCCTACCTCTCTTTTTTCGCCAGTGTCTCCTTTGTCAGTCAGCAGGTAGCACCACGTGCGTGTGAGGATTTTTTGACTAAATAAATTGTAAATAAAATGTATTTGTAAATACCTCTACTAAGTTCTGCTAATTCGTTGTAAGTTTCAAGACAGCTGCTGTTTTACTTACTCCTGGTACTACAATGATTCTGGATCCACAGTAGACACATCGGTAGGGGGACGGGGGTCCACCAGACATTCCCACCATTGTGTCTCCTGTGTAGCCAGAATTACCAGCAGCGACCACCAAAAAAGGCAATGAACAGTGAAATCCATTGAAAACTACGGCTGCCTTGGAACTCACAACGATTTTAAAAGAAATTAGTAGGATTAAGAAGATCGGTAGGGCGAATGTGACAGATCTGTCCCTATCTGGCTTCCAGCTAATTAAATTAATTTTATGTATATTATGTTACCGGCAATGTATGAAATCTAGGAATTTTATACAACTCCTAGTAAATGTATACAATTCCGAAGCTATTTAGGAAATGTATAAAATATTGTTTTAAAAAATTATTAATACCTACATATTCTAGGAAATGTATACATTTCCTAAAAATTGTATATAATTCCTACATCATATTAGGAAATGTACTTGGCACCACATCATTCATGGTCTAGGACCTAGACCATGAATGATGTGGTGCCAAGTACTAGACTAGACTCTAGGTTGACGGAGCTCCGCTTTGCGGAGCTCCTATTTCCGATGACAGGACGCAAGAAAACCCTAACCTAACCAAAAATCAATTCAAATCTAACCAATTCAAACAACTTTTGGGCTGTAAGTGGTTCATCAACATCTTTGAACCAAAGCCAACTTCACCTGCACGCGGTGCACCCTGCTGACTGACAAACGAAGCTCTGGCGAAAAGAGAGGTAGGGAGCGTAATTGTAAGCTACCCGACTGGGGAATGTACCTCCACCTCACAGAATACCGCAGCCAAATAACGGTTCCCTTGAGGGCTGTTGTGTTCCTGCGAGTAAGTGAGGTCACCAGAAAGGAAGGAGATGCTGCGATGGCAGCGGGGGTGGGCGCGCGCGAGCGATATTTTATGTTGCGAGCGTTAATATGGCTACGGTAACCGCTTCACATCAGGCGGGCCGTATGCTTGTCTGCCACCCGACGTAGTATAAAAAAAAAAAAAACATGATTATTACATTGACCAAGTATTGGCAAGACTCGTCAGTGAATATGACGCCAATATGACTCCGCCCCTGTTAGCCATTTTTTCATTAAATTAAGGACCGATCTATTATTTTAATGATCAAATTATACATTTACGATTATGTTTTAAATTTCCGATTGCTATTTAGGAAATGTATAGATTTCCTAGGAAATATGTATAATATAATTTATTTTCTCATTTCCGGGCGATTTTAGGAATTACATACATTTCCTAGGAATTGTATACAATGACGGATTACATACATTTCCGGTAACATATATATTAAAAAAAAAACATAATATACATTTTTGTCTTGTGTCAGAGCTGTGTCGATTTCTGTTTAATTTCTGTATAAACCTCAGATAAGGACTTAAGAAAATCAAACAAATCATCAATCGATCGTATATAAGATTCCACCTCACCTGCACGTGGTGCACCCTGCTGACTGACAGAAGAGGCTCTGGCGAAAAGAGAGGTAGGGCCTAGCGTATTTTTTAAGCTGACCGACTGGGGAAGTACCTCCACCTCACAGAATACCGCAGCCAAATAACAATTCCTTTCACAATTCCCAGGGTTGTTGTGTTCCTGCGAGTGAGTGAGGTCACCAGAAAGGAAGGAGTAAAGTTGCTGGTTGGCAGCAGGGGTGGCAGCGCGTGAGCGATATTCTATGTTGCCAGCGTTAATATGGCTACGGTAACCGCTGATGTTGATGAACCACTTACACATGCCTGCATTAAAAGAACTACCTGTATACCAAATTTCAGCCTGATTGGTCCAGAGAGTATGTTGGTCGAATAGTCAACCAGTCAGTTTGCTGCATGACATAATTGACTTGGTCTGCAGTTTTGTTTTATTGGGACAACCATCGCCTGCCTGTTGGGCCGCACGACACTGGAGTTTGGTCCAGAGAGTATGTTGATCGAATAGTCAACCAGTTAGTTTGCTGCATGACAAAATTGACTTGGTCTGCAGAGAATTTTTTTATTGGGACAACCAGCGCCTGGTAATGACACTGGAGTCCTGGCAGGACACTGGAGTCCAAAAATGGAAGCGACGAAATCACACGCTTCATGTCATCTCGTCGCGTCCACTACGCCAGCCTAGAAGGTGCCTCTTCATATTCTTTTTGAAGGACCCAATATCGTACACATATGAAGCAGGAAATATCGCCGGGCAGTCTATTCCACCGGTCAGCGTTTCGACACAGAAAAGATTGGCTTTTAGTGCGAGGTAGCAGGTCTTCGTCCCACTGCTGGGACACGAGTCTCCCCTCAATCGAAAGGGTTTAGAGCATACGCCACCACGCTGCTCAACTGGCGGTTGGCGGAGGCCTGTGTTTTCAAGCCTTGACTCGTTAAGCCAAGTCAGTGGTTTCGAGTGTCATCTAATGACAACAGATGTGATCGACGCGGTGACGGGTTAACGTGCCCTCCGAAACATCTATCCATGGACAGGCTATGGTCAACGTTGCTTACCTTGCGTGATCGATTAGACTGACAACACTGCACAACGACGCGATCGAGCTCCTCTACCATCATCTACTTGCTACCTCTCGAATACAATACAAATACAAATACAAATTTCTTTATTTGCTCATGACAAGGGTTGGTGGAGTAGATGCTGATATGGATAAACAAAGTAATGTCCTTATACCTACTTAGCTATAAATAATAATAGCATGCAAATACAATGTTTTTTTTTCATCATTCATTGTTCTAAAATTAACTCATGCATTGACAACATGTCATTTATACATGGAGATTTTGCACTTTTAAGATACCAACATACCTAGCTCATGTTTTGTATTCTAAAAATTCATTAACCGAATAAAAAGTTCCTTCCAAAAGCCACTTGCGCAATGTTGTTTTAAATTTATCAAAGTGTAGGCATTTTATTTCTTCTGGTATTTTATTTAAAAAAATTACGCACATTAATAAGCATTCTTCTGATAACGCGTAGTTTTAGGAATTATATCATGCATAAGTTTGCCAGGGTATCTCATACTTCTTAATGTTATCTCTTTGTTATGCCTGAATATATATCGAGGTAGCAAATAGATGTTTTCAACTGCGTGAGAATGCGCACGCTGAGACGGACGGTAGTCTCACAGATCGTGAAGAGAGATGAGTTATGATGACACTGACGACACTCGTCTATAAAGATGTGGAGCAATGCTCTCCAAGGACGTCCATTGCATTGGTGTATTGTCATGCCAGCTCTGATACCATAAATCATTCAGCGCTACTCTGTGCGGCGTGAAATGGCCTCAAGAGTATGGTTAATGACTTCGGTCGACCGCAGCCATAAGTGAACTACTCCCCGACTCTGAATAATGTTATGACATACCTCATAATTTTGTGATTATCATTGTTGCGAGATTGTTATCGTTTAAAAACCGATGTAGTGTCAAAGAGTGAAAAAAGAAAGTTAGATCCACGTTACTCAGGTGTAAATCGTTATCCTATCAGGTAAGTTTGAAAGTTGCGGGAAAAACTAGCTCTTATAAATAAAATATTTATCTCTTTGATAATATATTATAGTTTATATAGGGAAGGAGAGCAGATTGCTAATATTTTTTTTTAAATTATGCATTAAAAATACTTTAAATTAATTTAAAAAAATACACACTTAACCATGTATTTGACACATACGCTTAATATTTTTTTATTTATTGTTAAAATCATAATTTAAATTAATTATTGTCGAATTTCGACGACTGGACGACCACTAGTTAACAAAATACACCAATATAATATAATAATCTATATATACTACTTACTAATAATTAAAAACATACAATTAAATTAAAAACTAAATATGGCTAACTATATATAAATATAATATAATCTAATTAATGTTAATAAGGCTTGACCACTGACTATCCGTGAGTTCCGCAATGCACTTTTTAGTAGGTACGTAATATCTCATAATAGAAGTTAACTATATGGAGGATCCATCAGAAAAATTGCGTTGCAGTCTCAACTGCAGCCAAGGATGGATCCTTAAGGTGGTCACAACATTTGTCATTGCAAATTTATGTTTTTGTTCTTACTTTTTGTCCCGTCTATCAAAATAATAAAATAACCGCGAGGTAAAGAAATAAAAAAAAAGTTTGTGAAAAATAAAAAAAAACCGCGATATACATTCCGCCTTTGATCATAATTGTTAACTCAAATTCGGATTAAATTTACTTAGTTTTATAAAAAAATACTTTGTCTTCATCAAGTATGAATGAAACTATTATTCTTACATATTTTTAGTAGCCTTAACTTACTTTTTAGGGTTCCGTACCTCAAAAGGAAAAACGGAACCCTTATAAGATCACTTTGTTGTCCGTCTGTCTGTCTGTCTGTCAAGAATTTATATGTCGACAGTGCGTGGAGGTATCAAGCTGAAATTTGAACTGTATACTCAGGTCTACGGTCCCATGAAAAAAATCAAACTGCTAAGTTTACGTAGAAAAAAGTTACGGCCGTTTATTCAGCAAAAAACGCATATTTCTACACACTCAAGGGAATCAAAACCTATAGGGTACTTTCCGCTGACCTAGAACTATGAAATTTGGCAAGTAACATCGTTAGAGACTACAAGTACAGGAATAAATCTCAAAACTATACATTTGTAAATAGATCTTAAAAAATAGGGGGTCTATATTTTTTATAGGGTGTCGTAATTTCAAATTGAAACTACTAGTTCAAATGGGCTATCATATGAAAGGGCTTGATGTACACATTGCAAATTATTTTTTTCGACGCATTATTTCTTATTTATAATGAAAAATATCAAATTTAATAATGATACTATGTACCTACAGAACCCTCGGTGGGCGAGTCCGACTCGCACTTGTCCGGTTTTTTTATTTCTCATAGAGGGTGATAAAAAGTACCACCAGTATCCACCTCGGGACCAACACTATTTTAAAGCTCGCACGACATAATTTGAATCCCTCACTTAGGATTCTAAATACTTTGCTCCGCTCTGGATTCAAAAAACGCTTTCGCCTTTAAAATATTTATTTGCTCCATTAGTAAACGATCTACTATATAATATATTTTTCTTCTGAGCGACTGCCCACACAAAAAACAAAAAATAGACAAGAAAGTGTTTTGTAAAAACACAAACACCATCTGTTTACCTAGAACCTAGATGATACCGTAAAAGGCGAAATTGTTCGTTAAAAATAAATTTGATTATATGAAATTATTGGAATATTATTCCACGTAAATTTATTGCGTAATTTACTTGGAGTCTGATAAAAATTAGGCTCCATTACAAGAGCAATTAATTATTATTTAAGTAACGACTAGATAATGGCAACGTTCATTATAAGAACCAAATGTTTCTTGTAGTTGCCTTGATTTTTAATGTCACTGTGTTTATATGTAGGGGACCCGGTAACGACGTCAAGCGTATCAGCCTAATCGAACACGGAAGTTAAGCAACATCGCCGTAGCCTGTCCATGCATGGGTTTTATTATCTCAAGCTCTTCCGTGATTCGGAGGGATAAACCTTCGGTCCCAACTGTTGTCATTAGACAGCCGTTAAGAAAAGTCAGTGGACTTAATGCGGCTTGAAAACACTGACCTCCGCCGACGCGCTATTGAGCAGCGTTGTGGAGTACGCTCTAAACCCCTTCGATAGAGGGGAGACCCGTATCCCAGCAGTGGGATGAATAAGGGTTAACGAAGATCCTCAAATGTAATGTAAATCACGAAGTTCAGGAGTTCAACCCCCCTAGCCAAGTGTAATTCGTAACGTTAGATAGATCACGTGACATTTGTCAATTCTCTAATGTTCGATTTTGACAAATGTCACGTGATCTATCTAACGTTCGTTACGCTACGAATTACACTTGGCTAGGGGGGCAGGAAGAGATGCCACAACTACTATTAGTTTCCTAGTAGATAGTAAATTGTTATGAATATGATATGAATGAGAAATTAGATAATTTAATTACTTAGTGTTGCGATCCTCCGCTTTCCGTATTCAAAAACTTCCGACCCATCTAGGTCAACACTCAATGGTGAAAGGCTATATCCAGTAATGGAAAGATACAGGCTGATGATGAATATTGTTGTAGAACTGCATATATCACTACATAGTATAAAACAAAGTCGCTTTCTCTGTCCCTATGTCCCTTTGTATGCTTAAATCTTTGAAACTACGCAACGGATTATGATGCGGTTTTTTTTAATAGATAGAGTGATTCAACTGGAAAGTTTATATGTATAATATATGCATAACATAGTAGAAAAACACTGATAATTTAGAGGTTTCTAATGTGATGTCGTAAATAAACACATTTTTTTGCTCTTTCATTGCAAACGCTGGCTGAACCCAACGAGATAGATCAAAATAATGTAGTACAGTATTGTTCACCTTAAAATGGTCTACAAAAAAGTTCGCGATGGTATATGTCTATCTCTTAGTGGTAACACACAATAACCGTTATTTTATCCTTTGCTTTTTACAAGAAATAATGCCTTATTTACGAAGCGATTTTAAGCAATACAGAATTAATCCTTATCCAATTAAGTACCTTAAATACATTGCGCATTTAATATAGATCAATATGGCCCTTCACAGCATGTAATTTAAATGAATAGTTTAGAAGATATTACACATTTAAAATGCAGGGACATAACGGCTGTGGCGGTACCGGCCGCGGAGCCGGCGGCGTGTGCCTATAACTGGGGAAGGACTGGATAGGACAAAGCGCAAAGACCTTCTGTAGTACATTTAGTATCAGCATTGCACCCGTGCGAAGCCGGGGCGGGTCGCTAGTTATCTATATACTGTATAAAACATCTTTATAATAGTTATACTACTATAATATATTATATATATTTGAACCAAAAATTTTGTACCCTTTTATATGAAAATTGCGCGGACAGAGGAGTATGAAATTTTGTGTACTTATAGTTTATATAGAGAAGGAGTGCAGAATTCTAATATACACTTCTGGACACATCCATTGGCCCACCTTAGTTTAGGTTTCGATGGCCCCTACCGAAATATGATTGCTAGATTGAACAAAAACTATTGATGCAGTTTTAAACCTGATACATTTTACCATCTTTTTCGATCATATTGTTTTAAATTTGAATTCAGAATACCACACGACATGGAGCTACGCTTAACAAGTCGGGTATGCGCCTTGATTAAAGCAGTAGATTTTTGAATAAAAAACATTTTTTATCAAATAAAAGTTTAATTTAATAACGCGTGTTGCCTCCATGGGCATCTACCACAGCTCTCATACGATTAGGAATAGAGTTTATCAACCGCTCTATGAAATTTTGAGGGATCCTCCCCCATTCCTCTTCTATGGCAGTTTTCAACTCCTGCATCGTCTGGGCAACTGGCTGACGAGCCCTAACACGTCTTTTTAGCTCGTCCCACATGTGCTCAATGGGGTTCATGTCTGGGCTTCTTGCTGGCCAGTCCATAACTGTGATGTTCACATCCCGAAGATATTCCCTGACGATGCCGGCCGTATGGGCTCTTGCATTATCATGCATAAAAAGGAAATTTGGGCCCACATAGTCCGCGTATGGCATCACGTGAGGTTCTAAGCACTCACGAATGTACCTTTCAGCATTTAATGTTGGCAGCCGTGGTCCCGTAACAACCTCAAGTTGAGTTTTGCCGCTCGCGGATATACCGCCCCAGACAGTCCATGAGCCACCGCCATAAGCAACCCTCTCTTCAAAGCAGCATTGTGCGAAACGCTCTCCCTTACGTCGGTAGACCTTCTTCCTTCCATCATTGCCATGTAACACAATTTTAGACTCATCAGAAAAGAGTACACGGCTCCAATGCTGCTGAGTCCAATTTAAATGAGTGCGCGCGAAATGAAGGCGCGCTGTTCGGTGGGCTCGCGTTAGTTTGGGGCCATTAGCTGGCTTGTGTGGTACCATATCGCGTTCTTTTAACCTTCTCCGAACAGTTCGGGCGCTCACAGATACTCCGTGGAAGTCACGAAGTTGGTTTTGTATCTCAATGGAGGTAAGGTGACGATTTCTCAAGCTGGTCGTCACGATGAATCGATCCTGCCTTTCAGTTGCGACCCGAAATCGTGGCCTTCCTTGGCGACGAACAAAGCCGCCAGTCTCTAGGTACCTCCGATAAACATTTCGGACCGCAGATCGACTTAAATTAAGTTGAGCACTCACATTTCTTTGGCTGTGTCCGGCCTGGATAAGTGCCACAGCTTGGGCGGCGACTTCAGGCGAAGTATCTATAGATTATTGATAGAACCTCACTTTAATGTTAAGAATAAGTAATGTTTGTTGCAAAACCAAAGAGAAAAATCACACTTTCAAGAATTAAATCCAAGTAAACCAATAAAATCAAGTTTTCTTAGTATTCGATTGTTGGATATCAACGAACAGGCTCCAAATTATCTTTTGTTTCTTTAAATTCTGTGTTCGAAATTCAAAAAAAGACTATTGAATGAAATTATGAATGTGCCGGGTTCAAAACTGCATAAAAACTTTTTGCTCGACCTAATATAAAATTTTAGCTAGGACCAAACGAAACTGAAAATGCAAGGTGGGCCAATAGATGTGTCCAGAAGTGTATATATTTTTTAATACAAATTTTTTTAAAAAAATTAAATTTTTTTTAATACAAAAATACATTAAATCAATAAAAAATAATTACACACACTAAAAAAAAAAAAAGAAAAAAAAGTTCAAGATGGCGCGTTACGAAAAACAATGTCTCTGTGCTAAATTTATTTTAAAATTGTAAAAGTGTGTCAAGTAAATAAAAATCATCAAATAAATACAAACAACAGTGCAATAACTAAGAGAGAGTGTTTGTGCCGAAGTACTTACATTATAAGTATAAGAAATTTAACAATAAATCTAAGGACGTACAATAGCGAAGAAAAACAAGAAATCAACAGAAGTGACAAGCAGGCTCGGGTCGCTTAAGATATTTATTCTTAAACCTAATAAGATATTTTTCATATGTGCGCATGGGGATTTTATAGTTGTTCCCACCACAGTGCCTGTTCAGTCTTGAAAAATTTCCAATCCGCGTGTGATAATTTCAAGACGCGGTTGCTAAGGCCGCCATCGGTTGTCCTAGCGACGACATGCGTTGCTAGGTCTCTTCCACTGCAGCGTCCAATTGCAAGATCACCCTGTGACGCACCTACGTAACAACGCATGCGTCTTGTCACCAAATCAAGAATATGAAATTATGTAGCATAAATAAATTGCTACCTGGTATATTGTGTTTATATTGTGTTTGATATATATTGTTTTTATATTGTGTTTGTTTTTGTGTAAATTCCAGTGCAGTGTAAATTTAGTTCTATTTTTAGTATAAGCAAATTATGTTAAGTCAGTTGGCCCTTTCCGCATCAAACAGCCAGTCGAGTGCAGCAACGACACTGGAATTGGTGCAATGCGGGGACTGCTCCCAGCCACGTTTCTTCAGGGGACAGCGAGGCCTTAATATACATCGAGGTAAGTGCCATAAGGTTGTGCAATTAAACAGTACAAGAGTGACAGACACAGGAAATAATCAATCCACACAACATTTTGATACAAGTACTACCTTATGGCAAGACCTAAATATTTTCAAAAAGAACTTGCCCGTAGTAAGGCGCATACCACGTGGAGCCAGACGCTGCGTGGCGGCCTCTCTGTCCACATGCATAAGAGATGTTTTAAATAAAAATGATAAATGTGCCTGGGAGTGTTTTCTGTTTTTCGCATACAGGGTTCTCAATGTAAATATAGATAAATTTGGTGGTTCTATAACACAAAAAATTAAAAATAATTGTTCTCCCTCACATATAAGGCCAATTTTTGAAAACCGTCGGAAAAACAATACATATAATTTATAAAAAAAAATTGAAACAAAATTTAACGAGGGAGACATAAAAGGAGCAGCCGAGATCCTGTTTTCTAGTGACATTGTTGCTCCTAACACTCCAGAGACCTACGCTTCTTTGATTTCCAAACATCCACAACCTTCGGTTGCATCACAGCTACCGGATGCCCCCGATCCTTTGGAGCGCCCACCAGAGGCCACGCCAGCGGATATACGGGCCGCGATCGTGTCCTTTAGGAAAGGCTCTGCAGCTGGCCTCGACGGTTTGTCGCCACAGCATCTAAAAGACCTAATTTGTGGCGTCACCGGTGAGATAGGCACGGCTCTCCTGAATGACTTGACGCGGCTCGTGAATTTTATGCTCAGCGGCAAAATTTATAAGCCAGTAGTGCCAGTATTATATGGTGCTAACTTATGTGCGCTCCGCAAAAAAGACGGTGGAATCCGCCCAATTGCTGTTGGAAATACCATTCGCCGTGTGGCTTCCAAAGTCTGCTGCAAACATATCATGCCAATATTGAAGCAAGAATTTCAGCCGACGCAATTAGGCTTTGGAAGCAGAGGGGGATGCGAAGCCGCCGTACATGCGGCACGTACTTTCCTCAAACGCGGTGAAGGTGAGGTGCTGCTGAAGCTTGACGTCCGGAACGCGTTCAACTCAGTGGACAGAGGCACTCTGCTGACACAAATAAAAAACATAATACCTGCCACATATGCTTATATGTGGCAGTGTTACAGCGAACCGACAAATTTAGTTTATGAGGGCAAAATTATAAAGTCAGCAGTCGGTTGTCAGCAGGGTGACCCTCTCGGACCCGCAATCTTCGGTTTGGCAATTCATCCCCTTATTAAAAATTTGGCGTCTAAATTTAACGTATGGTACCTAGACGACGGTACCCTTGGAGGTGATGCTGACACTGTTTTATCTGATTTGGAAAACATAATAAAATCTTTTGGCAAAATCGGTTTACAATTAAATTTTTCAAAATGTGAGATACATTTCCGTAATGGTCTCGCAGATCACATAAAAGATGAAATTCTGGAAAAATTTAATGTTTTGGCTCCAAATTTGACCGTCATAGATGATCAATCACTCCGCCTTCTGGGGGCACCGGTGTTAGAGGATGCTTTCGTAAAATTTGTCGATGACCAAATTTCTTCTTTTGAAAGATCTTCCAGCCGTCTAGCGGACATCAACCCCCATTTTGCATATTGGATAATAAAATATTGTCTTTTTGTGCCTAGAACAACCTACATATTACGGTGTTCCCCGCTTTGGGCCCACGACGGGCTTCTTGCTCGTTTAGATAAATGCGTACAGGAGGTCCTCGGAAACATTTTGAATTGCCCCCTAGGCGACAGATGTTGGGCCCAAGCAGCACTTCCAATTCGCCATGGTGGTCTAGGCATACGAAAAATTTCCAGTGTGCCAGCTTTCTTGTCCTCGGTTCATAGCACGCTTAGCCTCATAGGTAAAATTTTATCCCCGTCGTTTTCCGACGTAGAGGTTGCGTGCTTGAGCGAGGCCAAGAACGCTTGGTCTAGCGTCAACAGCCCAGGTACCGATTTTCCCCGGATTTTGTTTTCGCAGCGGCAGTGGGACGAACCGCTTTGCTTACTTGCCCGTAATCATTTGCAGGAAACAAGTAGCTGTTCAGCTGAGCGGTCCCGTCTCTTAGCTAGCTGTGAGCCAGAATCAGGGTACTGGTTGAACGCTGTTCCGTCAACAAGCGTAGGTACATTGCTGGACAGGACTGGCTTCTGCTTAGCAGCAAGCTTGCGGATAGGTGCCAGAACAAACGAGCCCCATCGCTG
This sequence comes from Hypsopygia costalis, assembly GCA_937001555.2. NCBI lineage: Eukaryota > Metazoa > Arthropoda > Insecta > Lepidoptera > Pyralidae > Hypsopygia > Hypsopygia costalis. Next base: position 31,319,571 of record OW443327.2, on the reverse strand, counting down.
TCGTTGCGGAGAAGACGTCGACCCCCTAGGACACCACGGTTTAGCTTGTCGCCGCAGCGCAGGTCGTTTTGCACGTCATGCCGCCCTTAATGATGTCATTCGTCGGGCCTTTGCCAGTGCCGGCGTGCCGGCAATACTTGAGCCTGCTGGCATTACCCGAGACGACGGCAAGAGGCCCGACGGTATGACGCTCATACCATGGCGGAACGGGCGGTCGCTCGTATGGGATGCTACCTGTGTTGATACGGTAGCACCATCTCACATACGAGCGACATCCTGTACGGCAGGAGCGGCTGCGACGGTGGCAGAGGCTAATAAGAGGCGTAAGTATGCGGCTTTAGAAGAGTCGTACATATTTACGCCTTTTGCTGTGGAGACCTTGGGGCCTTGGGGTGCAGATGCAAAAGTCTTGTTTAAAGAGATATCTGCACGGTTAGTCGACGTCTCTGGTGACCCAAGAGCTGGCGCTTATTTTGGCCAGCGTATTAGTCTGGCCATACAACGCGGTAATGCAGCCAGCCTTTTGGGCACTTTACCATCATGTGACGACAGTAATTTGGGCTCTATATTTTATTTAATTTAGTATTATATAGTTAGGTTTTATTATTATAATATAGTGTGATTTCATATGTAAATTTATTCGCTAAATATTTATATATATTATTACACACACTACCATGTATTTTGATACACACACGCAATATACCGTTTTGTTTATTGTTAAAGTCTGTGGTCAAATTAAGAATATATTAATTAGATTAATAATTATGGTCGAATTTCGACTATAACATACCAAATGTATAACCAATAACCAGCTGACCCGACAGACGTTGTTCTGCACCCTTACCACCATCTCTTATTGCGATTCAATAACTGAATAGAATGCTTATTCATACCAATGAATAAGCGATTCTATTAAATTTGAAATAGAGTCGCTTATTCATTGGTATGAATAAGCATTCTATTCAGTTATTGACTCGCAATAAGAGTTGGTGGTAAGGGGGCTGTTGTCTTCTTAATAAATGAATATTGAATTCGAATTGGTTTCGCGCAATCTGTTAAATAACTGACAGTTCTATCAAATGACATAAGGTTACATTAGAAAAGTTAATATTCAGTTTTCTTAAATTTTCTAATTTTCCGCGCAACTTTTTAGAACGTTCTCCTGACAATAATAAATACGACATAAAAAGAAATACATCCCACGCGCGGCCTCAACTCTAAAACCTTCCTCCCCTATCTGACATCACTTGCTCGGCAGATGTGACCGGCCCTTTGCCACTTTAGTTTGCACTTATATCATAACATCTGCCTTATTTCATGAGTTATAAGTCATCTGTCATAAAAGATGGAATAAAAAATAACTAAATATTAATTTTATTTTATAAAGAAATGCATATAATTATATACATATAATAATATTTTTAATTAATAAAAGCTAGCGACTTGGGCTTTGAGCTTATTATAAAGATAAATTAATCCTCCATAAATGTCCTAAAAGTCCATAGTCGTATTCGTAATAGTTTAGTTTAGATCACAGAAGGAGGGCGTCCAACGCTTGGTCCTCCTACGCGCGGACTCCACTCTAATATTGTAAAGTACTCAAAATTCTAAAAGATCATTATTGTTTCTAACATAAAAGCAACCTTTGCCATTTTGTGGTTGCCATACAAAGATAATCATCTCTACAATACTCGTCTCATTATTCCGCAACAGTTTAGCGAAAACGTTTCCTGCATCACGTACTAAATAAGGGCACCTGCACACATATAAACTAGTATTTATTTATTTACGACTTGCCACGATAACGGGATACATGTGTACGAGTCATGGTACCATGACTCGTACACATGTATCTTGTTATCCCGTGCATTTTCTAACATCAGGTGCATACTTACGTCCTAATAACTACCTGAATACCAAATTTCTACCCGATCTAGGGTTGACAGATCGAAAAATCTAAATATCTGGATAACATTTCAAAATGTCGAGATTTTTGGGTTGTTGTCTTGTGAAACGAAAATTTATGAGTCCAAAATGTTAAACTATATTTTTAAGATAGGATTAAAATAAAATGTACATTAATTATTCTTTAACGATTTGTTTGCCACAAGTATTTGGCATTGCTTTGTACCGAGTCCACCAATTTGGAACCCTTCGGAGTATAGAGGAAAGATCGAAAACTTGACTAATTTTCATCAAAATTCAGTCGTATCAGAAGCTCAGCTTATATAAAAACAAAGCCCATACGATTCCTTTCTTTAGAATATAAATTATTTAGCAGACTAAACACTGTATATATTTGTCGGGAGATTTTGTTGCTTATCGGGAGTGTCAACATCACATAAAATGTCGAGAGAATTCAGACGATTCCCGACCATCTGGCAACCCTAACCTCCTACGGCAAAAAGTCCTACGGCATCATATAGCACCCATGATTATGGGTTGAGATCCGTATCCCAGCAGTAGGATGATTATCCTACCTTGTATCTAAAATTGATTGGTCTAACTTGCAACCGATTATCTTTAATGGTATTCATATTTTATACTCCGACACCGTGAAAAATCTTGGAGTGGTCTTTGATAAAACATTATCTTGGGCAGCTCAAATTGGTAATGTCAGTAGGAAGCTTTATGCTTCCATTGCCTCCCTTAGAAGACTGCAAAATTTTTTACCCATTGATACCAAAATTGCTCTTGCACAATCCTTGCTCCTCCCTATTCTTGATTACGCTGACTCCTGTTATCTTAATCTCACAGAGGAGCAATTAAATAAACTTGAGCGCCTTCAAAACCTTTGTATTCGGTTCATATTCGGATTGCGTAAATATGACCACGTCTCTGAATTTCGTTCTCGGCTCAAGTGGCTTCCTATTCGACTTCGCCGTAATCTACACATCCTTTCTCTTCTTTACTCTACTCTTTTCAATCCTGCTACTCCTGGTTATTTAAATGAGCGATTCTTGTTTCACAGCGATGTCCAGGAGCGTGCTATGCGCAGCACCCTTTCCCTTCGTCTTGTAACACCATCTCACTCTTCTCAATATTATGCAAAATCATTTACTGTGCAGTCCATAAGGCTTTGGAATGCTTTGCCGTTAACTATCCGTAACGCGCAATCTATTGTCACGTTTAAAAATCTCGTTAAAACTCACTATATGTCACTTATCTCTATTTAACTTCTTTATTTTTTATGTTATTATTATATTTATATATTTATGTAGTGTATGTATGATTATGTGTGTATTTGTATGTTTGTATTGTATAATTATGTAGGTATATAGTATATGCTGCGCCATCTACCTATAGTTCAGGTCTCCTCTACCCAAAGGTTGCCTGGAAGAGATCGCTAAGCGATAAGGCCGCCTTTTGTACTTAATTTGTTTATATGTTTATTTTTAAAACTGTACTGTATTTTTGGTGCAATAAAGAGTTTTGTATTGTATTGTATTGTATCCTACTTCTGGGATACGGATCTCGATTTCGAAAAAGATTCATTTTATGTATTTAATATATAGGTAATGAATGTTTAATGTTTTATTATGATATTTAAGGAATATTATGTGATTGATTTACTAACAATATTTATTTATTTTATGAAACTATTTCCAAAATGTACATTAAACTAAAACTTTAAGGAATGTTTTATTTATAATACTTATTCATTACTAGCTGTCCCGGCGAACTTCGTACCGCCTAACAATCAATGAATGTCGTGGTACATATTAGCTGAACTAAATTTATGATTTTATGGAATTAAAACAATGAATAGTAGAAAATAATAGAGAAGCTCGATGGCGTCATTGCGCGTGTCAGTCTAATTGAACACGCAAGTTAAGCAACGTCGACCGTAGCCTGTACACGGATGGGTTTATATTACCTCGAGCTCCTCCGTGATTCGAAAGACACGTTAAGCCGTCGGTCCCGGTTGTTATCATTAGCTCATCTTGAGCTCCTCCGTGCTTCGGAAGGCACGTTAAGCCGTCGGTCCCGGTTGTTATCATTAGCTCATCTTGAGCTCCTCCGTGCTTCGGAAGGCACGTTAAGCCATCGGTCCCGGTTGTTATCATTAGCTCATCTTGAGCTCCTCCGTGCTTCGGAAGGCACGTTAAGCCGTCGGTCCCGGTTGTTATCATTAGCTCATCTTGAGTTCCTCCGTGTTTCGGAAGGCACGTTAAGCCGTCGGTCCCGGTTGTTATCATTAGCTCATCTTGAGCTCCTCCGTGCTTCGGAAGGCACGTTAAGCCGTCGGTCCCGGTTGTTATCATTAGCTCATCTTGAGCTCCTCCGTGCTTCGGAAGGCACGTTAAGCCATCGATCCCGGTTGTTATCATTAGCTCATCTTGAGCTCCTCCGTGCTTCGGAAGGCACGTTAAGCCGTCGGTCCCGGTTGTTATCATTAGCTCATCTTGAGCTCCTCCGTGCTTCGGAAGGCACGTTAAGCCGTCGGTCCCGGGTGTCATCATTAGCTCATCTTGAGCTCCTCCGTGCTTCGGAAGGCACGTTAAGCCGTCGGTCCCGGTTGTTATCATTAGCTCATCTTGAGCTCCTCCGTGCTTCGGAAGGCACGTTAAGCCGTCGGTCCCGGGTGTCATCATTAGCTCATCTTGAGCTCCTCCGTGCTTCGGAAGGCACGTTAAGCTGTCGGTTCCGGTTGTTATCATTTAATGACAGTCGTTAAGTTAAGTCAGTGGCCTTTAGGCGGTTCGAAAACACTGGCCTCCGCCAACCCGCATTTGAGCAGCGTGTTGGAGTACGCTCTAAACCCCTTCGGTTGAGGGAAGACCCGTATCCATAAAAACTGAAGATTTCATAAAAATAAAGATTTCCTTATTGTTAAATTTAAAAAAAAAAACGTTTTGTTTTATTTTTTTTAGTTTTGAAATAGGTTTTATCATTTTGGTGATTTGTAATTGTCATTTCTTTTGATGTTTACTCTGATTTGATTCTTGCGCTCGAACCCCATGGGAAAAAAAGCGTTTTCACCCCTATCGATTTGACATTTTTAAATTTTCATAACAAATCACAGACAACTTCCGCGACATAAAAGTGACACCAATCGATTTGACGTTTTGATATTTGACAACCAATAAATATCGTAATCCCTTTTTCAACTGACACTTTCATTTGTATGGGAAAATGTTTTTTCTTTTATTTTATTTTTTCGAGAATTTTCCAATGTTTTTAAGAGTTATTCTGCTATTCGGGACGGAAACAAATCCAACAAATCAAAAACCATGGCAATCGGTCCAGCCGTTCTCGAGTTATAAGTGTTGTAACAAACACGACTTTCTTATATATATATGTATATATATATATATATATATATATATAGATATAGATATATAGATATAGATATAGATATAGATATAGATATAGATATAGATATAGATATAGATATAGATATAGATATAGATATAGATATAGATATAGATATAGATATAGATATAGATATAGATATAGATATAGATATAGATATAGATATAGATATAGATATAGATATAGATATAGATATAGATATAGATATAGATATAGATATAGATATAGATATAGATATAGATATAGATATAGATATAGATATAGATATAGATATAGATATAGATATAGATATAGATATAGATATAGATATAGATATAGATATAGATATAGATATAGATATAGATATAGATATAGATATAGATATAGATATAGATATAGATATAGATATAGATATAGATATAGATATAGATATAGATATAGATATAGATTGTAGCGTACAATTATATTTATCATATAATTGGTATCGCATTGCTGTAATTAGGGTTTATTTACAAGACGGTATTGTCACTGTCACATGTCACTGACATGTGTCACCATTATTCTCGCGGCGTTTTAGTGCGGCGACAGTGTTGCTATATTTTCCACTACGCAATGTAGTCGTTAATGAGTAATTATATTCTTGATCGATTCTCTCGTGATCTTGGTTGAGTTGATAATGTGTAGACACTTAGCGAGCCGAGATTGTCATCACACATTAAAAGGTGGTCGACGAAATTGTAACAATAATTTATGTACCAATTATCGCGTTTTATATAGACCATCATATCTATGGTTCCTTTTTATGTGTTGTGACTTAAGGACTGGCAACATTATACACAGACTGTCAGATTGAACTCGGACGTGATCATGTAAGTGGAACAAAGAAAATGCAATAAGTGGTTAGAGAAATTGGATCGGAAGACATCCTGGCTCTGGTCCTTGGAACAGGACATATCTTTGGACGGCAGCTAATACAACCGTCATATAACAGTCGGTGGCGGGCATATTTCCGTTCCGACTCTTCCCGGTGTCACGCGATGGCGTGGTACTATTAAGTGACGACGGCCCTCGGTTCGTTTCTCCGAAGGTCGATTGGTTTGGGAGGACCGATCGCGTCGCGTGCGATATCTGCACGCGACGATGCCAAGGAGTTCCACCTTCCCCTCTTCCAGCGGCTCCACGTAAGTGTGCACACACGTTTCGTCTTTTTTTGCTATGGCCAAGTAGAATCAGTGCGCGCGTATCGTCTCCGCGTCCCGGTAGTGCGGACTTATCCCATTATTGAATAAATAATGTAATTTGTAACTCTGTTTTTTTTATTGAGAACGTACAAGCCCAGCAACCCTGAATCATGCATCCAAGAGGTCCTTGAAGTAAAGGTCCAGTGCAACCTTCGAGAGACATATCCGTGAGCACTCTCCAATCTCTTTTTATATAACTTGTTCGTGTGTAGTGATTCTCTTTTGCATTTATATGGTGATGGGGTTCTTTGCCATATAACCATCACCATATAACCCTACTTTAAATCTTTTTTTTTTATTCTTTTTTTTTACACACGACAATGGCGCCCGAACTATATAATTAACTTTTAAAACTTGTTAAATTAACTCAAATGTTCATGGTTGCTTGGTTTGTGAACGGTAAATTTTGTTACAAAATTTAAATTTCATTATTTTTTTGTTTGGTCAAATACTTGATGTTATTTGTGCTATTGTAAAGTTTTATGCTGTTAGTGGGATGTATTTCAACCGTTGTCAGCTACTATTTACATATTTTTTTGGTAAATATATCACTATTTTGTTTCTTGTTGAAATCTGCCATACTTAACCTATAATTTTAATTGCAATATCGGTTTGTGATTGTATGAACAGTTAATACAGGTCTATTTAGTGATAAGAAGTGTGTACAAGTACTATATTTCTTAATTATCATGTTATGTTATGGTCGTTCATCATTTAAACACATAATTTTTGACTAACTTTGTTTACATACTGCGTGTTAAGGTCATTGACTTTAAACATATGTTAGTACTATGTATTAATTTTGTTTCTGTATGCATACTGCTCACAAACTTGAATAAACTAATTCAATAGTTGATATTATTGTTAGTATAAGTATTTAGGTGTTTGTATTTACATTTCTCCAAGATGGCAGATGGAAACAGTGATAGTTCTAAGGTACCGGGTGAAGCCCATCCCAACGTAACTTTTAGGAGTCAAAATAAGAATAACACTGAATATGAAACGCCACCGGAGCACAGTGAGGACACTGTCGGTCCATCACGTTCTGAATACCTTTCAGACAAAGTATTGTTTGTAACCCGTGATGACAATCTCCGGTCGTTAAACCTTAAATACACAGGTGACTCAAATGTTACGGATTTCTTCTTGCGTATTGACGATTACATGCGTAGTAGGGAATTGCCCGAGCAGAAGATACTCCGGTGTTTTTCAGACTTATTAAGCGGTAATGCCTTAGATTACTATAGGACAATCCGCGACTCTGTTCGTTCTCTTGCAGACTTAGAATCTAAATTTAAATCATTCTTTTTATTAGAAGATAATGACTTTCTTTTGGAACGGAAGATTAGGAATCATACTCAGGCTCCTAACCAACCTGTTAATTTATTTTTATTAGAGATGTTGACGATGAACTCAAGGCTGACTCATCCTCTTTCAGAGAGCATCCTTATAGAGGTCATCATGCATAACATGTTGCCTTCTTATGCCCAACTGTTGGCACTTAACACCATTGATAGCACCGATCAGTTGCTTGCTTTAAGCAAACGCTATGAACGTTTTGTTAACATTCCTTCGAATAGCCATCAGGCTAAGACTGACAAACATCATAAGTCTGTCACAGTAGTTAACTCACAGCGCCAAGCACCTGATACACAGTATAAGTGCTTGAAATGCAAGAAAGTAGGTCATACATACAAACAATGTAAGGCTATTCGTGGAATTGTTTGTTTCAAGTGTGGTAACAAAGGCGTACTGACTTATGCTTGTCCCAAGTGCAATGGAACATCTAAAGCTGACTCGCCTCCAACACCTAACCAAAAAAACTAGTGCGTTCAGGAATGTCTAGGACTAAATCCAATTTACAACATCTCGGTACAGTCATTCCTGACATCTCAACTTTTGATGGCGATAATAGACTTTATTTAGATTTCTTGGTGGGTGATACTGCTTTACATGGTTTGTTGGATACTGGGGCTAATCTCTCTATTATTGGCAATGATTTTCATAATTCTTTGCTTCATTTGGGTTTTTCCTTAGATAAAGTTAATATGGGAGCGAAGTGCGCTAACGGTTCTGAAGTTAAGGTAACAGGCAGAATGACTTTACCAGTTAATTTCAAGGGTCGGATTTTGAGCATTTCATTTTTGGTTGTTCCGGATATTACTAATGATATAATTTTGGGCATGGATTTTATTCATGATTTTGGAATTTTAAATTTTTTAAATTTAACTAATTCACAGTCCTTATGTGAGGCTAGTGAACCTTTACCTGATAGTGTTTGCGCTATCGTTCCTTTTAGTGAACTTTCATCTTTAGAGTCTATAGAGTTAAACAAAATTATAAATAAATTCAAATCTATATCTACTGAGGAAAAAGGTTTGGGTAAAACCAACATCATTGAACATAGGATCATAACAACAGGACCACCTATTAAACAAAGGTACTATCCTTTGTCGCCAGCTAAGCTGAAGGCTTTAAATAAAGAAGTTGACAGGATGCTTCAGTTGGATGTGATAGAACCATCTAAATCACCTTGGTCAAATCCTGTTGTCATGACACCTAAAAAGGATGGTTCACTAAGATTTTGTTTAGATGCTAGAAAATTAAATGATGTCACTGTTAAAGACTCGTATCCATTGCCATATATTAGTTCTATCTTGGACAATCTTAAGGGAGCTCGTTATTTAACTTCGATTGACCTATCAGCTGCTTATTGGCAGATAGCTCTTTGTGACTCTGACAATACTGATGGCAACGGCACATCATGTCAGAAGACTGCTTTTGTAGTACCCAATCGAGGTTTGTTCCAGTTTAAGCGTATGAGCTTTGGCTTGTGCAATGCAGGTTCTGATATGCAGCGCCTCATTGATTCCTTATTTCATCATAAATATGGTGATAAAATCTTTGGATATTGTGATGATTTGTTAGTGGCTACTAAGTCATTTTCCGAACATTTATCTATTTTAGAAGAAGTGTTTGAAGCTTTGAAAAAAGCAGGTTTGACTATTAATTTTAGCAAGTGTGAGTTTTGCAAACCACAGTTGCAATATTTAGGCTATGTTGTTGGTTCTCAGGGTCTACAGACCGATGAAAAGAAATTAGAGTGTGTTAGGAATTTTCCTACTCCTACCACAGCCCGTCAGCTTCGTGCTTTTATAGGATTATGTTCTTATTACCGTCGATTTGTCAAAAACTTTTCCACTATTGTCGCTCCAATGACAGCTCTAATAGGGAAAAAGAAGGGTAAGGAAGCAATTGCATGGAGTGAGGAGGCTGAAAAATCTTTTTTAGCCCTTAAAGATGCCCTCACCCAAGCCCCAGTGCTGTCCTGTCCTGATTTTTCGTTGCCATTCCAAATACACACTGATGCGTCGTCAGTAGGTCTCGGGAGCGTACTCACTCAGGAAATAGACGGTACGGAGCACCCTATTGCCTTTCATTCTCGCTTACTGTCGAAGACAGAACGCAATTATAGCACTACAGAGCGCGAGCTGTTGGCTGTGGTCGATTCTGTGAATCATTTTCGTCCCTATATTGAGGGGAGTCACTTCATTTTGGTCACTGACCACATGTGCCTCAAATGGTTGAAAACCCTGAACAACCCTTCGGGTCGTCTAGCTCGTTGGGCTATGCAGTTAGCATGCTTTGACTTTGAGATTCGTCATAGAAAGGGCAGTTTGCACGTTGTACCTGATGTATTGTCTAGGGTTCAACTTAATGCGGTCTCATTTACAGGCGGTAGTACTTCTAACGATGAATGGTATAATAGACTATTTAAAAATGTCGAGTCTAATCCAATTTTTCATAAAAATTATCAAATTAAAGATAATATCTTATATAGATATTCTAAACCTTCCTCTAAATTGCATGAGGACACTTCTTGGAAAATTGTTATACCTCATGACTTGGTACAGGAGTGTATAAAGGAACATCATGAGATTAATGCAATACATCCTGGCACATTTAAAACTTTGGCCAAAATTAAAGCTGTTTACTTTTGGAAAAATATGTATGCTGATATTAAGAACTATGTGGCCAGTTGTGAGAAATGCAAATGCTATAAGCATTCTAATAATATACCACATGGCCACATGACCAACCAGAAACAAGTCGATCGTCCCATGCATACATTATCTATTGATACCATCGGTCCATTAGCTAAATCTTACTCTGGCCATATTTACATTCTTTCTATAGTAGATGTTTTTACTAAATTCTGTTGGCTTCATCCACTCCGTACAGCTACTACCAAAACTGTAACATCTTTTATTGAGTCCGAAATTTTGTTAAAGGAAGGCACTCCGTGTGTTATTATTTGTGATAATGCTACTATTTTTCAAAGTAAAGAGTTCAAAAATTTCTGCTCTAAACATTCCATACCTAAAATTTTTTATAATGCTTACTATGCGCCTCAATCTAATACGGTGGAGCGCTATAATCAAACTGTTCAAACCTGTCTTTCACTTCTGGTTGAGGATGATCAACGGAATTGGTCTAAATATATACCTCAAATTCAACTATTTTTGAACACTTCGGTTAACATTGCTACTGGTTATACACCATACTTTTTGGCAAAAGGTCGTGAGATAGTCGCGGATGGTGAACTGCATACATTGCGTGGCACTACACCAGATTCGTTAGACAATCTTCAACTCGCTACTAGGCATAATAAAGCTTCAGCCTTAGATGAACTTGCAGATATTTTCCAACGTGTAAGCACTGCCTTGACCAAGGCGTACAAACAGAATGCCCACAGATATAACCTGCGCCGCCGAGAGCTCCGGTTAAGCGTTGGTGATATTGTGTGGAGGCGAAACTTTGTACAGTCAAACGCAGCCAAATTCTTCTCAGCTAAACTGGCACCACGGTTTGTCAAATGCAAAATTGTTGACAAACTATCTGATGTTGTTTATCAGTTGGAGGACTTCAATACAGGTTCTATAGGTAAATATCATGTCAAGGACATTATAAAAACGCCATAAGGTGTGTAACATAGATGTGTCCCTATACTGGTGTTGTTACCCTATGTATCTATATTGTCATTACACCTTTATTTTTTTGTACCTGCATAGGTATAGGTCCACATTGACAATGTTTATTTTCGGATTTATCTTCAACTTTACTCATATTCATGGAAAATAAGTTGGAAAGATAGAATTTTTTGTTCAACGCGGAAAAATTTTTTTTTCACCGATGAAAATTTTTTTCTCATAATTGACTTTTTTGCTTTTGCTTATGTAACTACACATGGCAAGGATTCTAAATCCGTTTTGCTGATCAATTTAGGATCAGTACTTTAGTCAGAATATCGAAAACTGTGTTTTCAATTTTTCAACGATGAAAAATTTTTTTTCAAAGTTGACTTTTTTACTTTTGCTTATGCAACTACACATAGCAGGGATTCAAAATCCGTTTTTCTGATCAATTTTGGATCAGTATTTTGGCAAAAATATGGAAAACTGTGTTGTCAATTTATTTGTGATATCACACTTTTTGTTTTATTTCAACAATCTTTGTATTGTTTGGGTACCCATGGATCTTGTCTAGTGGGAAAACGCTTGTTTCGTAGGTTTTCTACCATTTCCGGTTGCAAAACAATTGAAATTAAGTTTTTTTTCCTAACTAATTTTTTCTGACCTTTGTCTTAAATTTTTTTTTTTGTTCTTCTTATTGAGATGACTCTAATAGGTAATTGCCTGTTGCAGTCACTTCAGTATGAAGAATCCTTGCATTCCGTCACATCAGATTCTTTCTGATAGGAGGCACGTTGTGGGATATAATACAGTACGCACACCAGCGACTGTTCATATTCACATCCCAACAGGGCTCGCGACTTGTTGTGGATATTAGAAGAGTCATTACTCTTACTTTGCATTATTATTAGTATGTAGGTTACTCATTGGCCTAGCTAACCAATGCAGTCATGTAGCTTTAGGATCTTAAATATACCGTTAATTCTAGATAGGTTAGTGGTTCCGATATGAAACCTCTCCAATAGTATTAGTATAGTGGTAGTCAAATTTTTCCGGTTACCCCGGCTGTGCCGGATTACGGGTAATCCTCTTCCGTGGAGGAGGGGTATTGTAGCGTACAATTATATTTATCATATAATTGGTATCGCATTGCTGTAATTAGGGTTTATTTACAAGACGGTATTGTCACTGTCACATGTCACTGACATGTGTCACCATTATTCTCGCGGCGTTTTAGTGCGGCGACAGTGTTGCTATATTTTCCACTACGCAATGTAGTCGTTAATGAGTAATTATATTCTTGATCGATTCTCTCGTGATCTTGGTTGAGTTGATAATGTGTAGACACTTAGCGAGCCGAGATTGTCATCACACATTAAAAGGTGGTCGACGAAATTGTAACAATAATTTATGTACCAATTATCGCGTTTTATATAGACCATCATATATATGGTTCCTTTTTATGTGTTGTGACTTAAGGACTGGCAACATTATACACAGACTGTCAGATTGAACTCGGACGTGATCATGTAAGTGGAACAAAGAAAATGCAATAAGTGGTTAGAGGAATTGGATCGGAAGACATCCTGGCTCTGGTCCTTGGAACAGGACATATCTTTGGACGGCAGCTAATACAACCGTCATATAACAGTCGGTGGCGGGCATATTTCCGTTCCGACTCTTCCCGGTGTCACGCGATGGCGTGGTACTATTAAGTGACGACGGCCCTCGGTTCGTTTCTCCGAAGGTCGATTGGTTTGGGAGGACCGATCGCGTCGCGTGCGATATCTGCACGCGACGATGCCAAGGAGTTCCACCTTCCCCTCTTCCAGCGGCTCCACGTAAGTGTGCACACACGTTTCGTCTTTTTTTGCTATGGCCAAGTAGAATCAGTGCGCGCGTATCGTCTCCGCGTCCCGGTAGTGCGGACTTATCCCATTATTGAATAAATAATGTAATTTGTAACTGTTTTTTTTATTGAGAACGTACAAGCCCAGCAACCCTGAATCATGCATCCAAGAGGTCCTTGAAGTAAAGGTCCAGTGCAACCTTCGAGAGACATATCCGTGAGCACTCTCCAATCTCTTTTTATATAACTTGTTCGTGTGTAGTGATTCTCTTTTGCATTTATATGGTGATGGGGTTCTTTGCCATATAACCATCACCATATAACCCTACTTAAAATCTTTTTTTTTTTATTCTTTTTTTTTACACACGACAAGATATAGATATAGATATAGATATAGATATAGATATAGATATAGATATAGATATAGATATAGATATAGATATAGATATAGATATAGATATAGATATAGATATAGATATAGATATAGATATAGATATAGATATAGATATAGATATAGATATAGATATAGATATAGATATAGATATAGATATAGATATAGATATAGATATAGATATAGATATAGATATAGATATAGATATAGATATAGATATAGATATAGATATAGATATAGATATATATATAGATATAGATATAGATATATAGATATAGATATAGATATAGATATAGATATAGATATAGATATAGATATAGATATAGATATAGATATAGATATAGATATAGATATAGATATAGATATAGATATAGATATAGATATAGATATAGATATAGATATAGATATAGATATAGATATAGATATAGATATAGATATAGATATAGATATAGATATAGATATAGATATAGATATAGATATAGATATAGATATAGATATAGATATAGATATAGATATAGATATAGATATAGATATAGATATAGATATAGATATAGATATAGATATAGATATAGATATAGATATAGATATAGATATAGATATAGATATAGATATAGATATAGATATAGATATAGATATAGATATAGATATAGATATAGATATAGATATAGATATAGATATAGATATAGATATAGATATAGATATAGATATAGATATAGATATAGATATAGATATAGATATAGATATAGATATAGATATAGATATAGATATAGATATAGATATAGATATAGATATAGATATAGATATAGATATAGATATAGATATAGATATAGATATAGATATAGATATAGATATAGATATAGATATAGATATAGATATAGATATAGATATAGATATAGATATAGATATAGATATAGATATAGATATAGATATAGATATAGATATAGATATAGATATAGATATAGATATAGATATAGATATAGATATAGATATAGATATAGATATAGATATAGATATAGATATAGATATAGATATAGATATAGATATAGATATAGATATAGATATAGATATAGATATAGATATAGATATAGATATAGATATAGATATAGATATAGATATAGATATAGATATAGATATAGATATAGATATAGATATAGATATAGATATAGATATAGATATAGATATAGATATAGATATAGATATAGATATAGATATAGATATAGATATAGATATAGATATAGATATAGATATAGATATAGATATAGATATAGATATAGATATAGATATAGATATAGATATAGATATAGATATAGATATAGATATAGATATAGATATAGATATAGATATAGATATAGATATAGATATAGATATAGATATAGATATAGATATAGATATAGATATAGATATAGATATAGATATAGATATAGATATAGATATAGATATAGATATAGATATAGATATAGATATAGATATAGATATAGATATAGATATAGATATAGATATAGATATAGATATAGATATAGATATAGATATAGATATAGATATAGATATAGATATAGATATAGATATAGATATAGATATAGATATAGATATAGATATAGATATAGATATAGATATAGATATAGATATATAGATATAGATATAGATATAGATATAGATATAGATATATAGATGTGTCTACGTGCGCAAGATGATTTTTAATTTAAGACCTTTTACTAGTGAGCAAATGCAAATATAAATAGTTCTAACACGTCAAAATGACAATTTTCTCGTGAATACAGATTTAACATAATAATTATTAATTCAAATCATTCAAATATGAAAAAAAAATCAAATGATTTTATGGAAATAAAATTATTTTTACATGGACAGCATACACAGTGTTGGAGCTTCCTTTTAGGCAAACAAGGTGCCTGTATTAGGGACTCCGAATTTAAATGTGCTTTTTATATTGTTCTATTTTATACCGTTTTATGTTGTAGGTACATCTCACAGAAACATGTTCCCAGAATCCTATATACAGGGCGTCCCACGGCCATGCCACATGGATGGAAAGTATATTAAATATTGAAGATAGAATATTTTACTGAAAGAAAACATCATTTTATTTTTAACAATAAGTAGAACTGCATTCATAGATTTTTTGAAAATCGCCTGCCTCAACCGGGAATAGAACTCGTGAAATGTGAAAAAAAAACACTTGTATTTTATTAGATTTTTTCCTAAATGGGTCATTATACGAAGTACAAGAAAAACTGTTCTTGTCTCATATTTAATTAATTATAAGTTATGTCAACAGTGTAATTAATCTATTTAGTTTATATCTGTGCCTATTTATCGAAAACATAACAAATTCAACCACATCTTATTTATAAACTCGTAAAAAAATGAAAAATAGAGGCTTTTGTCATACTCCGTGAACTGTTCGGAAGACATGTTTCGTCAAAAAAGCTAACCAAAAAAAATAATGTAATACACTTTATTAAAATTAAATTATAGTATCTGTTTCTAGACATACCAATGAATATCAAAACACATCGATATATTTTTTCCTTTTAATTAATTCATATTTGTAGCTGTTATACGGGTGTTATCAAAATTAACATCAATTCTGTGAACAGCTATTTTCACCCAATAAAAAATTTAATCTACTAAATCATTACTCTAATTTTCAGGCGACACTACTCTTTACTGTTAGTTCAGTTATGTGTGTCCACAAACGAGAAGGATAATTTCTGTGAAGTTTTATTAAAAAAATATAAGCAATATACGGTTTTTGTCAAGTTTGTTCCATCAATTCGGTTAAGGAAGATTTTTGATAAGTAATTACGTATTTTATTTGCCACCATAGCTCATAATTAATGCTATTAGGACTAATATTGGTTGAGGTTATAAATAGCTAGGCTACTTCTAAAACCAGGATGTGGCTTGATTTTAAAAACGATTCGTCAATCCCGTGATCATCACTTCCGTGAACTCGTTGTTCACAGAAATGACCGGTTTCACGGAAATGATAGCACTTTTAAAATAAATAGTATTAGGACTTAAAAACGCTCGTGCACCGGCTTCTTCCAGTTAAATTAATTGTTGGCCTTTATAATCCATACTTATAATTTAATATTTTCTAAAAAAACATTCATGTTCACGGAATTGATGGGTTTCACAGAAATGACGTTTTGTTTGTTTATTTGTGTCTGATAGCAAAATAAAACTAATACAGTGGTTGTGTAGTTTTACTGTGGTTATGGGCATGTGATTTTTTCGTATTAAGTACAGACAAAAATGGCAAAAACAAGAAAGAAGATGTTAGATGAAGAAAGAAAGGCTAGGGGAAGAGAGCAAATAAAGCTTAGTGTGCGCCGACAAAAACACAAACAAGATTTTACAGCTCAGGAAGAAGTGAAAAGGAAAGACGGAGAGAGATATCACAAGAAAAAAAAAGAGATTACTTAAAACTATAAAAGATTATACACCTAGACAACAAATAAAAATACTAAAATACTGTTTAGATGATATCAACAGTATAACCTAATATGAGTATAAAACAATTACTTGTGACTGTCAAATATTTCAATTCAATGTTTAGTGCTGACGCTGTTTTGTGGCAATATTCGGTATAGTGTGGCGATGGAAAAAGAGCCTCAAACTGTGTAGGTGGCTACTTAAAAAGAACTACCGATCGACGAGTGGCTTTGGGGGATGATGTACCAGACTATCCAACTTTGATTACTTGATTAAAAAAACTGTCCTTCGGTTAAAGTAATACCAGTAAGTGATCATTGTATTGAGTCGATAGAGAATATTTTAAAGAATAGTGATATAAACCCCTTTGAAGGCACAATGAAAGTGCACCAAATTATATGGGTAAAAGAACACCAGAATGTTCTTCAAGCCAGGCGGCTTAGTTGCTTGGAATGTCCTTTAAACATCACCTGTCTTCATTTTGGACTAAGGAAAATAGCTATCTAATGAAAATGGTCATCTGATTATAACTCCAGTGATTCAGACAATATATTTGTTTGATATCACAGAAATGACGTACCTGTTCAATGTCATTTCCGTGAACAAGAATGTTTTATTTTTTATTTCTGTCTCAAAATAATATTTTTTGTTTTATTTTGTCTTGGTATAATTATTACTGATAAAACTTTTAAGTTACATATGTTAAACTCATGTCTTTATATTAATTATTAATTATTGATCAGTTCCATCATTTCAGTGAACACATGCGCCACTTCTGTGAGCACCAAAAAATGTTTTTTCTGAGATTTACGTATTAAACGCAATTAAAATTTTGTTTTCAGCAGTGATTATAATATTTGTTTATATTTTGCAAGACATGAATCTTTAAAACCTATAAAATCCTGATTTTTATTTTTGTAATTTAAAAAATGTTGTTCTGTATAATGACCCAAATATAAACATAGCATCTTAAATGAAAGGAAGATAGTGAAATTTAACATTTTGTTTAAAATTTCGTTCGGGAAAATTTCCTCTGACTTTGCCGTGCGTCCAACAACTAACATTATCATTTTTAAGTATTTACCTACCCACTTAAGAATTTAAGATTTCCTTATTATAAGTACGTGATTAAAAAAATATCAATAAGTGATAAGATCCCCAAATTTAACCCCACTGGATTTTTTTTTGTGATTATGTAAAATACATATTTAGTTTACAAGAAGCGGTAAGACGGTGTGCAATTATTCCAAATCTACAGGAAATTATTAAATGAGTGAGAATTTGTATACTAAAGAATGGATCACATTTTAAACATTTGATCTTTTTTTTTAAAGCTAGCACCGTTTGGTTTTTATTGTAACACGGTCTGTGTTTAATTAATTATTTTAAATGATTTGAAATGATAATATTAATTGGTGTTGGAAGCAAGGCAAAGTCGGAGGAAATTTTCCTGAACAAAATTTTAAACAATATGTTAAATTTCACTATCTGCCTTTCATTTAAGATGCTATGTTATTTAGGAAAAAATAATCCTTATGATTAACTCTGTCGAAGGATATAATAAAATACAAGTGTGTTTTTTACATTTCACGAGTTTACATTTCACGAGTTTGATTCCCGGTTGAGGCAGGCGATTTTCAAAAAATCTATGAATGCAGTTCTACTTATTGTTAAAAATAAAATGATGTTTTCTTTCAGTAAAATATTCTATCTTCAATATTTAAACTTTCCCTCCATGTAGCATGGCCGTGGGAAGCCCTGTATATAAAATTCAAAGTCCAGACTGACTGATATATCAACGCACAGCCCAAACCGTTGGCTCTAGAGATTCCAAATTTGGCACGTAGGTTCCTTATAACGTCTAGGGATACACTAGAAAGGATTTTTCAAAACTCATCCCCTAAGGGGGTCAAATGGGGGTCCAAAGTTTGTATGAGGAAACAAGATTAGTTGGACTATTTTATTCGGAACTTTACACGAGTACGTCTATAGATAAATGAGTAAACACGTGTTTGCCCCGAATTTTACGAGAGAGAAGCGGCGGGCGAAAGCTAGTATGGTTATAAAATGTACAGAGCACTTTAGGGCCGGCAATTTCAACTTAGTAGGTATAACGTGAACAAAACTCACTGGGTACTTCGTGAGCTAATGCGATACGTTTGTAATCCAAGAATGTTGGTTCTTTCACAATCTTCGCAAGAGTTCTGCCATTTAATGCTGTAGAAATTATAAAAAAAATAAACTTTTTCTAGATATTATACCTACTGTAAATTAAACGATTACGTCTCCTTCTATCGTATATAATAAATAAATAATATAATCAAAAATAAATAAATAAGTAAATCAGAGTCAATTTATTCATAATAATCGCGGAAGTGTTAATGGGTAGAATATCGTTGTGGACGTTCTTCGGCTGAAATAACAATATTGAATATTCGTAGAACTCAATAAAATCATTGAATGTATGTATATATATTATTTTATATGGGAGAGGGGGCAAACTAGCATGTGTGGCACCTGAAGGAAAGCAATCACCACCGCCCATGGAGATCAGCAACATCAAGGGGTCGCCGTTGCCAGCCTATACTTCTTCCTTTCTTTTTTTCTTGTGACCTCACTCACTCGCAGAAACATAACAACCCTCAATGGAATTTAATAATATTTTTAATAATATTTTTTTTATTTGATCCAAATGCAAATATAAATAGTTTCACACGTCAAAATTACTGACTTATTGCTAATACAAAATGAGCATTGCAAACACGTACAATATAGCTGCCGGTGCTCAAATTAGGATTAACCTGTGCTATGAGTACCGGCTACCTTCCATTGACATTAAACGGTTCAGTCAATTGTTATTTGGCTGCGGTATTCTGTGAGGTGAAGGTACTTCCCCAGTCGGGCAGTTTAAAAATACTCTATGCCCTACCTCTCTTTTCGCCAGAGCCGCGTTTGTCAGTCAGCAGGGTGCACCACGTGCAGATGAAGTTGGCTCTGATTCAAAGATGGTGACCTTGTTGGTGGTTCACCACTTACATCCTAAATATATGTTATGACATATCTTCATCATATCCAGTGCTGTAAATTAAACGATTAGGTCTCCTTCTATCGTATATAATAAATAAATAATATAATCAAAAATAAATAAATAAGTAAATCAGAGTCAATTTATTCATAATAATCGCGGAAGTGTTAATGGGTAGAATATCGTTGTGGACGTTCTTCGGCTGAAATAACAATATTGAATATTCGTTAGAGAACTCAATAAAATCATTGAATGTATGTATATATATTATTTTATATGGGAGAGGGGGCAAACTAGCATGTGTGTCACCTGAAGGAAAGCAATCACCACCGCCCATGGAGATCAGCAACATCAAGGGGTCGCCGTTGCCAGCCTATACTTCTTCCTTTCTTTTTTTCTTGTGACCTCACTCACTCGCAGAAACATAACAACCCTCAATGGAATTTAATAATATTTTTATAACAGCTGAAAAAATATGATCACTGGACAAGGGTCTTATCACTTAAGCTATGTATGTCTAAACTTTGACATAAATTAATGGTAATCGTGTGTAACTTGCCCGATAGCGAAATTGAAGTTCTATCAACTAAGCTGGAGATGTCTATCACTAACTTAAGCCTAAGCCCTATTTTGGGAATAGAAAAAAACATTTTACGACGCAGCGGAGGGCCTCTGCTACTGGCTGCTTGCTTGCTGTCCTCCGAAGAGAAAGTCGCTAGCTACACCAACGCCTACACGTTGAACAAATTTGAACAAAACGGCCAAAAATTTGAGTATAGAACGACCGATAGGAGAGAATAGGCTATTTGACAAACATTTTTTTTTGGTTTGATATGTAGGGACGTCTCAATAATATAACCATAGGTGAAAGAATTACTTTGATAGCACAAAAATCTCTCGAAAAATATTAATTTGAAAATCACAATCTTTGACTTTCCTGAAAACGCTCCATACATAAAAACTTTTTAACAAAAAAACTAAACCGCCGAAAAAAATTAAAAGCAAAAAATATAACTTTGTTTTTATTGACCTTAATAACTAAGTTCTTAAACCAATTTAAGTACACCTAAGTAATTTTGAGTCGGCGCCAAACACGCATTTTTTGGAATATTTTTGTTTATCGTTGGAGATTTCACGTTGCATTGTTAATTTGATTTGGGTATTTTTATTTCTTTAAATTTGAGGTAAAATTACTTAGGTGTACTTAAATTAGTTTAAGAACTTAGTTGTTAAGGTCAATAAAAACAAAATTTATTATTTTTTGCTTTTCATTTTTTTCGGCGGTTTAATTTTTTGTTAAAAAGTTTTTATTTTATAATTTTTTGTGGCTGTAATTACTACAAACTTAATTTTTGATTACTTTTAAAATAGTCTGAAGCTCATTCTTGGTGAGGTTGTTTTTTTATTTGGTACCAACTTCGGGGTATACCCTTTCCAATAAAAAAATAATTATCAAAATCGGATTACTCTGTGAAAAGTTATACGTGGTTTTACATTACAATCAGTGAGTGAACCAGCAATCATCCTCTGTTTTCCTACCCTTAGGATTTATATGGGACCAACTTTGGGGTATATATTTTCTATCCAATAAAAAAAGAATTATCAAAATCGGACTACTCTATAAAAAGTTGTGAATGATCATACATAAAAAAAATATATATATACGTGTCGAATTGAGAATCTCCTCCGTTTTTTCGTCGGTTAAAAAGGCTACTGGAGGTTGCCGTCACAGGTTTGTATTTTGTATACATCAAATCAGAAATTTGTACGACAGCTATGTTAAATATTACGTTTATGTAATTAGTATCATAATAAAAGTTATAGTATTTTTATTGCTTCTCCAATGGAGATATTATTTTTTAATAATTTCATACTTTTAAAATGAACTTTCCCGCCAAACTTTGATCGATAACATAAATAAATAATAAATAAGGTATAAAGTTGTTCAAATCAAAGTAGGTATAAAGTTTGCAGCCAAATAACAATTCCCTTGAGCGTTGTTGTGTCCCTGCGAGTGAGTGAGGTCACCAGGAAGAATGGGTTGCTGCGATGGCAGCCGGGGTTGGGGCGTGCGAGCGAATGAGCGAAGAAATTTATATGGCTATGGTAACCGCTTCACATCAGGCGGACTATATGTTTATCTACCACCCGACGTAGTATAAAAAAAAACAATCTAAGACGGCTTCAGCTTAGGCGGTGGGCTTGCTTGCTTAGATATTTCGGCATTTGAGTCTGCTTAGACATTTGAGAACTTGGTAGATAAAAGAAACTT
Source organism: Hypsopygia costalis (assembly GCA_937001555.2). NCBI lineage: Eukaryota > Metazoa > Arthropoda > Insecta > Lepidoptera > Pyralidae > Hypsopygia > Hypsopygia costalis. Next base: position 31,297,063 of record OW443327.2, on the reverse strand, counting down.
AATAAATATCTTTTCGGCCTAAATTACATGTGATTTCTTCTTACTTAAAGAAAAATAAAAACGGTAAGCTGGGTTATGTAAAGCCATTGAAAGCCAATGCTAGACCTCAATGAGCCTACGAGGAACGTGCTCCGTGCCATCTTTACGTAACGTATTCGTTTGTTGAACCGTTGCGTCAGATGTAACCGGAGAATAGCATACATGGCAATCACAGTCAACATCAATGTTATTTCTATTATATGCAACATCTAGTACCTTATAAATATTTTCTGGCTGGCAACGGATCGGCGACACCTCCCCCCCCCCCCCCTGCCTTGTTTAATAGTGTAATACTTAATAGGTAGATGGCGCTACACTGCGACTACACAGCAGTAATTAGAAAATGCAAAAATACGTCACCATGACAAACCTTCCTGGTAGTAAACCTTTCAGTTGGAAGAGCACTCGATCGAGCGGTCATCGAGAGGTCTTTGGTTCAAATCCCACCTAGCCGGGGTAGGTGAATTTTTCATTTATTTAAAATCAACTATGTATTTAAATAATAATTATCGAAGTACATTGGAGATAATTGTGATATCCTTGGTCTATGACATTAATACTAATATCTTCTCATTGTCCTTTTTATAAATAAATACTTGTACCAAATCTGCCGAAGGGCGTCGTCAAGGGAGGGGCAGCCCCCCCCCCCCCCCTCCCAGATTCTGTTTATTGATAAGTGTTATTTATTGTACAGTCAAGAACTCGTGAAGCCTTACACGGTGGACTCTCAACCATTATTATTACAATCGCTGTAGATGTAAGGCTCGTACTACAAGTTAAAAGCTTCATGAGCTCTCGACTTTACCTACAATTCATAATTTTCTCATCCCCATTCAATATCCCCCCCCCCCCCCCCCCCCCCGGCCATCGGCTGGCCTATACATACATTATGCCTACAGCTCAAAACGCAATGTATGTTTGCATTAGACATTATTTGGTAATGTTTTTCTTTGATACTAAGTAAGTATATGTAGTGTGCTATGCATATATGTATAGCAGTTTCCCGGATGGCGACCGGTTCTCCCAAGAGAGCAGCTAGGTCGTGGACGAGATGAACTTACATCGGTAAACAGTTTAGACGTGAATACGTCTTCAAAATTCAAAACGGAAGGATCGTAGGGAGGCATTTAAAAATAAAACCGGCCAAGTGCGAGTCGGACTCGCGCACGAAGGGTTCCGTACCATTATCTATCAAAACGGCAAATAAATCACGTTTGTTGTATAGGAGCCCCCCTTAAATATTTGTTTTATTTTTATTTAATTTTTAAAGTGAATATATAACTAAATATTATGTGAGTATTTCAAGCGTCTACCTATTGCCGTTATCAATTGCGAGCAAAAACGAGCATAAAAATCAAGTTTGTTGTATGAGAGCCCCCTTAAATATTTATTTTATACTGTTTTTTAATATTTGTTGTTATAGCGGCAACAGAAATACATCGTCTGTGAAAATTTCAACTGTCTCAACTATCACGGTTCATGAGATACAGAAGACAGAGACGGACGGACAGCGGAGCCTTAGTAATAGGGTTACTTTTTACCCATTAAAAACGGATTATAACAAAATCGGGGGAGACAGTTTGGTGTTGCAGCTACAAATCGATCATCTCCATCCAAAATTCAATCACACCACTGGATAGATGAAGGATCAAAGAATTTATTACGCTAAGTAAGGACACTAAGGACTATGGAACATCGCGTGCAGGGGAGGGGGAAGCGCCACAATTTCCAGATAATTTCAGTGCATTTAAAGTACAACATACGGCCGTGTCCGTGACATCAGCCACGCCCTATTTTTTTTTTTTTTTTTTTAACATTTAGATATACTCATTGCGACACCACAGAAAAAAATCAAATCACAGCTTTTTATGCAAATGATTATGTTCGACAGTGTCATTTCTGTATCCAAACAGTACCTACTAATACCACAGTATAAGTAGCAGTACTACGTACAGTATAGCCACTCCCTACCGCTCGCTCTGTCGCATCGACTTCACCTCCCCTCTGAGACGCATCTGGAATAATTTGTATGGCGCCTCACGCACACACGCTCATTTACGCGAAGTTTGTACAATCTAGATTTAATTGTGTTTTGGAAGGAAATAAATAAAAAGTGCGAGTCGGACTCGCCCATCGAGGGTTCCGTAGGTACGTAGTATCATTATTAAATTTGATATTTTTCATTATAAATAAGAAATAATACGTCGAAAAAAATAAATAAAATATATTTTGCAATGTGTACATCAAGCCCTTTCATATGATACCCCATTTGAACTAGTAGTTTCAATTTGAAATTTCGACACCCTATAAAAAATAAAGACCCCCTATTTTTTAAGATCTATTTACAAATGTATAGTTTTGAGATTTATTCCTGTACTTGTAATCTATAACAATGTTACTTGCCAAATTTCATAGTTCTAGGTCAACGGGAAGTACCCTATAGGTTTTGATTCCCTTGAGTGTGTCAAAATATGCGTTTTTTGCTGAATAAATGGCCGTAACTTTTTTCTACGTAAACTTAGCAGTTTGATTTTTTTACAACTTCATGGGACCGTAGACCTGAGTATACAGTTCAAATTTCAGCTTGATACTTCCACGCATTCTCGACATATAAATTCTTGACAGACAAACAGACAGACAGACAGACAGACAGACGGACAGACAGACGGACAACAAAGTGATCTTATAAGGGTTCCGTTTGTCCTTTTGAGGTACGGAACCCTAAAAATTGATTAAAAGAATGATAAAACAAAGCAAACTAAACTGCGTAAAACAACTTCGCAAAATCTGGCATTTTTTTATTTTATTGATAAAAAATTGATTATAAAAAGTTGCCTATTATGACAAAATTATGTAAATTTTATTATATCTGCAAACCAGACTTTAACTCAGGGGTTCCCAACCGGTGGTTCACGGACCACCAGTGAACCGTGGGACCTAAATTAAGATCCGTGTTACACTTGTCCGTGGTCCGTGTTTAACTTAATTATGAAAGAAAATTAATAATACTAAACCAAATAACTAGGTGCTGTAGTCTCGAGTTACAATACTAAAGGTTTATACGCCAGTAGAGGTGGCACCGAAAAACTTGTAGTCGTCCCCGAACAAAAGAAAGGTTGGGAACCACTGCTTTAACTTGTTCTAACACGCAAATTACAATCGATCTGCATAAACAAGGTCATTATGGATCACAAGCATACCTACGTAAGTCTTAAATTAATCCTAAATTTGCGTGGATTTGTTATTATACTATATATGTACTGGCCGTGTGGTTTCCGGCAGACTAGAATAGAATCACTCCGTTTCTTACCGTGGATGTCGTACAAGGCGACTAACGGAAATACATTATCAAATATCGATCAGGCCTCCCCAACCCGTCTGGCCAGCGTGGGGAGTGTAGGTCAAATCCTCCTTCCGTCTAGGACGGAAAAGAGAGGATCGTGCTCCTGTAGTGGAGACTAAAATGGACCTGATGATGATGATGATGATGATTATATAGATTGTACAACGGGGTGTGTTCAGAGGAGTTATTAGACCTGATGCCCACGGTCTCCATCTACAGTCGCACCGCTCGCCATCGACAGGGAATTCATTCTCACATGTTAGAGCCCTGTGCAGTTCTAGAGAGGTTTTCTCCCGCGTACTATCAAGCTGTGGAATGAACTGCCTGCCGAGATTTTCTCATGAGTTTTCTTTTCTTTTTTATATAAAAGGGGGGCAAACGTGTATGTGAGTCACCTGATGGAAAGCAGTCACCATCGCCCATGGATATCAACAACACCAAAGGATCGAAGATCCCTTGCCAGCCTATAGATACTCCTTCCTTTCTTTCTTTCTGGTGACCTCACTCACTCACAGGAACACAACAACCCTCAAGGGAATTGTTATTTGGCTGCGGTATTCTGTGAGGTGGAGGTACTTGCCCAGTCGGGCAGCTTAAAAAATACGCTATGCCCTACCTCTCTTTGAGCTAGAGCCTCGATTGTCAGTCAGCAGGGTGCACCTCGTGTAGGTGAGGTTGGCTTTGGTTCAAAGATGTTGATGAACCACTTACACCCCAAAACTACTACGACTACAAAATGGGGTTCGTCAAAAAGTTTTTACAGGATCGGCAACGCGCATTTGATGCCTCTGTGTTGCTATAGACTACAGTAACTGCTTTCCATGAGGCAGGGAATAAAAAAAATTTTTTTTTTATTTATCCAAAAAATACATAAACTAAAAACCATGTGGTCGCAACGAATTGGCGACCTCATGGTTTTGCTGATTTCTATAGCCGGTGGTGATTACTGTCCATCAGGTGACCCACATGCTCGCTTGCCCCCCTCTCATATATATAAAAAACTATGCCCAATAACATAGATAGGCCGCACACAATAGCACCATATCATCTGGGTCGACATCAACCCGTGATTATCCCACTGTTAAGATATGGGTCTCCCTTCGATCGAAGGGGTTTAGAGCGTACTCCACCACACTGCTCAACTGCGAGTGGGCAGATATCATCTGCGCGGCTGTTGTTATTGATTCAGGTATTATATCACATAATATACTATTAATTGCATAATACTAATTTACTTGGCCGTGTGATTTCCGGCAGACTAGAATAGAATCACTCCGTCTCTTCCCGTGGATGTCGTACAAGGCGACTAAGGGAAATACATTATAAAACATCGATCAGGCCTCCCCTACACGTCTGGCCAGCGTGGGAAGTGTAGGCCAAATCCTCCTTCTGTCTGTGACGGACGAGAGAGGGTCGTACTCCTGTAGTGGAGACTAAAATGACCTGATGATGATGCAGAATACTATTTATTGCAGTTATGCAAATTCATACTAAGTGTCACATAGTATCGCTTGCGAAACATACAATATATTTTATTGCACCAAAAGAAAAGAAAAAATATTATATATATAGTGAAAAACATTATGTAGGTACTAATAGAAAGGCGGTCTTATCGTCGAGCGATCTCTTTCAGACAACCTTAGGGTAGACGACAAATAATGAGATTATTTAATTAAGGTGGGTGGTATAGATATTATTACTATATATATATAATATAGTATTAATTTATATTTAATACTTTTTTTTTTATACTACGTCCGGTGGCAGACAAGCATACGGCCTGCCTGATGTGAAGCGGTTACTGTAGCCATATAACATAACGCTCGCAACATAAGATATCGCTCGCGCGCCGCCACCGCAGCATCTCCTTCCTTTCTGGTGACCTCACTCACTCGCAGGAAACAACAACCCTCAATGGAATTGTTATTTGGCTGCGGTATTCTGTGAGGTAGAGGTACATTCCCCAGTCGGGTAGCTTATAATTACGTTCCCTACCTCTCTTTTCGCCAGTGCTTCGTTTGTCAGTCAGCAGAGTGCACCGCGTGCAGGTGAAGTTGGCTTTGATTCAAAGATTTTGATGAACCACTTACACCCCAATACTCTCTTATTGCACGTTATATTAAGTTAGGTTTTAGCGTTTTTACGTTAGTACTATTTCTTATACTGTGGTTTTAGGTTGTTTTCCACGTTACACCCTTGTGTTAAGTTATGGAATGACCTGCCTGTCCAGACTTTCCAGAAGACTACAGCATGGGGTTCTTCAAAAACGCCGTGAAGAGGTTTTTAATAGGATCAGCAACCCGCATGCGATGCCCATTCTTTTGTAGGCGTCCATAGGCTGCAGTAACCGCTTCACATCAGGCGGGCCGTATACTTTTTTTTTTACCGTATAATTTGTCACCCGAAGTAGTATTAAAAAGAAGACTTAAAGCGTGTAAATAATAAGTGGCTTCATTGTCAGTACTTGCATTCTAAACTATCTGACACAAATAAAAAATACTAAATAAACATCATACTACTTCAACATATTTCTAACCTATAACATCTTATATCAAGCATTAATTTTGTCGTTAGTAAAAGTTGTTGTTAATAAATAATAATAATAAAGCGTAAGTACAGTAAGTAAGCAATAATGAACGGTTATATTTTTAATCTATTTTCACTCACCAGCCCAAGTTCCATATTTCTTAGTTAATGGCTCGTCTTCCGATGGCAGAAAATAAGGCATCAAATATGATGATATTTGTTCCAGCGGACTCCATAAAGAATCTAATACAGTAGCGCAAATAGCCACCGCGCCAACAGCCGACAACGCAATTAATAACATACTGAACGTGTAAATGCACCTTTGAAAAAGAAAATATTCGACCGACACAGATTAAAATTCGGAACTTTTTAATTTGTTTTCAAAATGAGAACACAGCTGACACGTCGCGACAGCATGACGGCGCTATCTGTACTATTCGTTCTTTCATTCGTTCGTTTTTACTGCACTCCAAGAGAACAGTTAAGTTAACCGGTTATCAACCTTATCAACTATGGTTACAAAGTTAATATAAGTTAATAATATACGGAAGAATCCAATTACGTCTACGTAAAAAGTAAAAAAGAATATTTACGACGTATTTATAATTTGGGGAATTGAGAATATTTGAAATTTTGGGATGTCTTTTTTTATTTATTTATAAAACATAAGCCAATCTAAGCTCCACTTGGTGCATCCTTGGAGACAGAGAAGCAAAGGATGTCGAGTGTACTAAATTTCAGCACAGGGAAGTGGGTCAAATTTAACTTATGCTGCGCGACACGCGCAACGACGCCTTTTAGCGTAGTTAGATACAAAGTTGCTCGTAGTGTAAATGCTAAATTTAAATTATCAGGCGCCTCTTCATAAATTAAATTCAAAGAGTGAATGAACTAGGAAATAGTCAAAAATATATGGGTTACGGCATTATGGGTTCATTGAAAACGTAGTTAATTGAATTTTCTATTTTTTGATTATATTTTTAAAAATATTAGCACGATCTCCAAATTGAATTTCTTATTTTTTTTGTATACCACGTACCGCTTGATATAATGTGGTTACCGTAGCCTATAAACGAGTATTGCTCCCGTGCTGACACTCCCTCGAACGCGAATTGACGCGCAGGAACGCAACAATACTCACTTAAGGGTATTGTTATTTGGCTACGGTCTTCTGTGAGGTGGAAGTACTTCCCCAGGCTCAGTTGAGCGCAATGTGCCCTACCTCTGTTTCCGCCAGAGGCTTATTTCATTATTATTGTAAATAAATAAGACTAAAGGATTCCTCATATAACTAGCATACGCATATGGAGTCCATCAACAGCTACAGATCGCCTGATGATGCCTCGCGTAGAAACGAAACACGTGTCGCAGAGACGACCACGGCAGTCGGTGCGGCCGCGCCGGCTGCACGTTTCTTCTGTTTCAGATGTTGGAGTATATATCGATGCCTTACAGCCGAAAAGGGATAAGCGGCATATTTCAAACTTTACAGGAGAGTGATTTAAAGTTAAAATTTTATGAAAAAAAATCATAAAAACTATAGTTTAGTTCCCGAGAGGCTGGAAAGGTGTTGTTTATGTTGTATTTAACATACTATCTATTGAATTACAGTGTTATTTTTTTATAATTCAACTTGCAACCCCTATTTACTGTCGGTAATCCTCAAATGATCTCATTTCACAAACAGGCAAAATGTCGTAAATGAAAATACAAGAATTATTCGCTTCCAGCAAAAATGATATAACTACACCTCATGTTTCATTATAATTGAACTAAAATAGCACAAGTGTGTGATTATTGAAAATAAAATTGAGGAAATATGGTATAACCAGCTATCAAATGAAAATTTGCTGAATGCGAAATTGTATAAGTAGATTTTTTTAATAGGAATAATTTGCTTATTTTTTTTTTTTTTTCTTTTTTGTCAGACAAATTACACAGTGCCATCTAGCCCCAAAGTAAGCGAAGCTTGTGTTATGGGTACTAGACAACTGATAAACATACGTAAATTTTTTTTTTTTTTTTTTTTTTTTTGTAAATACATACTTATGATACATAGAAAACACCCAGACTAAGACAAACAGACATGTTCATGCACACAAATGTTTGTCCTATGTGGGAATCGAACCCACGAGCGTTGGTGTCGAAGCCGCGTCATTGACCGCTACGCCACCGAACTCGTCTATTAGAATACTCTTTCGATGTGTTTCTTCTTAAAAAATATTTTTTCGAGTAGAAAAGATTTCATGTACTAAAAATGAAAAAAAAAAAAAGAATCAAATCAGTCTTTAATTGACACAGAAATGAATGCCACATACTAAAATGTAATGGGTAATACTTAATAACAATTGTTTGTAATAAACGCTCTTATTACGGTCATAAGTACCCGAGATCAAATCAACTTAGAATTATCACAATTGAAATATCTAGTCGAAATCAATTTTCATTTATCTATCTAAATCTATAAAAGAAGCAACTGACTGACTGACTTATATATCAACGCACAGCCCAAACCGCTGGGTCTAGAGATTCCAAATTTGGCAAGTAGGTTCCTTATGACGTCTAGGTGTGCACTAAGAAAGGATTTTTCAAAATTCTACCCCTAAGGGGGTGAAACGAGGTTCCAAAGCTTGTATGGGGAAACAAGATTAGTTGGACTATTTTATCCGAAACTTTACATGAGTACTTCTATTGAGAAATGAGTAAATACGTGTTTCAGTATTTTTCAAAATTCAACCCCTAAAAGGGTAAAATGGGTTGTATGAGTCTGAAAATCATCATGGGTATTGTTTTTATGGTTTATCTGGTCGCTTATTACGAAAACAACAACTATTTTATGATGTAACATAGCCGACGTGATATAAAATCACCCCTGTGGGGATGCGATGGGGTTGAAATATGTAAAAGAAGAAACTGAGTGACTGATGATATATATCAACGCATAGCCCAAACTGCTGGGTCTAGAGCTTCCAAATTTGGCACATAGGTTCCTTATAATGTCTAGGGGTGCACTAAGAAAAGATTTTTCAAAATTCATCCCCTAAGGGGGTGAAACGGGGGTCCAAAGTATGTATGGGGAAACAAGATTAGTTGGACTATTTTATCCGAAACTTTACACGAGTACTTCTATAGATAAATTAGTAAACACATGTTTCAGGATTTTTCAAAATTCAACCCCTAAAGCGGTAAAACAGGGTGAAAAAGTCTGAAAATCGTCATGGGTATTGTTTTTATGGTTTATCGGGTCGCTGATTACGAAAACAACAACTATTTTATAATCCAACATAGCCAACATGACTTAAAATCACCCCTGTGGGGGGTACGGTGGGGTTAAAATGACATAATTATATTGATATACCCATATTGATGGGTATTGATTCTATGGTTTTCTGGGAAGTCAATTACAAAAATGGCATCGATTTGAAAATATCAATCCCTAAAAGGGTAAAATGGGGGTCAAAAAGTCTGAAAATTGTCATGGGTATTGTATGGTTTATCGGGTCGCTGATTACGAAAATAACAACGATTTTAAAATTCAACGTGGCTAACGTGTCCATCATCTTCTATTGAGGTGCGATGAGGTTGAAATGTCTATATATCAATATATGTGTAGTATTTACGGGTTTTCGGACGCCAATCCATACTAATATTATAAATGCGATAGAATGTCTGTTACCTCTTCTCGCTTAAATCTCTGGACCAATTTAGATGAAATTTGGTTGTGAGATACCTGGAGTCCCGGGAAAGGACATACCTAAGATAGTTTTTATCCCAGAAATTACCTATTATTGTTATTTATTGTAACCGTAGGGCGGTAACGTGACTATTATCTCCTATTGGGGTGCGATCGCGTTGAAATGTAAAATGATGAAAAATCTAAAATGTGGTGAAAAAGTCTGAAAATCGTCATAGGTATTGTTTTTATGGTATATGGATTACGAAAAAAACAACTATTTCAACATACTCGACGTGACAACTCTGTAGGGGTGCAATGGAGTTGAAATGTTATAATATCAATATGGGTGTTGATTCCATGGTTTTCTGGGATTTACGACAATGGCATCGATTTGAAAATATAACGTAGTGGACACGAATTACTTAATAGATTTTTCAAATTTTACCTATATGAGGGTGAAACGGAGGTCCAAAGTTTGTATGGGAAAACGAGATTAGTTGGACTATTTTATCCTAAATTTTACACGATTACTTCTATTGATTAATGAGTAAACATGTGTTTGCCCCAAATGTCACGCGAGCGAAGTCGCGGGCGAAAGCTAGTTAATTATGAAATTGAAGTTTACAACGTTCATTTAAGTATAAACAAGTATTCTTAAGATTAGTACACTGTTAATATCACAATTGTTTGTCTCAAGTCTTTGTTTTATTCATAAAATATTTTAAAGTATCAACTATAGGAGTGTAACAAAAATATTACTTATTCTTTATAGAATTATCATAATTGAAGGTTCGTCTTGTTGTCGCTTGGACCCGTAGTTTCAATAGAACGATACCGACAACTGACATTTGAAAATTATTATTGAACAGGTAAACGACAAAGACGTTGAGAATGGACTGGTATAAGGATAACTTTTAGTTCTATCTTTTTATCTAACCGCCGGAATCGTTTAATTATTGGGAGGGAAAAAAAGGATAAGCGACAAACTAATTCTAAATATTTACAGGGGCTATATGTAATAACCTCCTTTTTGCTTTCTATTTATGAAACGGGAAAAATATACTAAACGCCAAATAAAGTCTCAAAAATGTGGCCTAACTACAATAAACGACCAATATATTTTATAAAGGAACAGGCATAAAATACTAACCCGAATTTAACAAATAATTATTTATAAGCAAAATATCATAAACGTATGTTTCTGAATGTTTGCTTCCAGCAAAAATAGGCTAACGTTCTAATGATTGAATATTACAGAGAGCCCAAAAAGCATAAGTTATTTTGTTTTCAAATATTCTTTGATCAACAACCAAAAAAAAAAAACTTCAAAATTTCTGTCGTTTACAGCGAATAAATTTAGCTCATGACCCTATTATTACTACCGCCTAAGCGACATAAAGTGTCACTTAGAAACATGTAACCCAGACCAAACGACGCAGAAAAAAAAGACGATTCTGGCCATATATATAAGTCCATTCTCCAAAAAATGGCGCTTATCCCTTTTCGGCTGTAAGGCATCGATATGTATATTTCTTTTTCAATTTATGTTTGTTGTAAACCAAATATCACTACATAAAATAAAGGTATGGTCGAACAGCATTCGGGACAGGATGGAGATGGGCTTTGCGACGCTGTTGCAACGTGAGCCGTTGTAATATACAAAATTAGTAACTAATTATATAATCGTCCTTTCCACCTGTATTCCTTGTACGACCTTGTTCCATAACGTTCTTCTAGGTTACTATGTACCACAATGTAGGCAGAATGCAGCGTATAAATAATATAGACTACGCTAATTTTGACCGAAGTAAAATTTTGAAAGAAAGATTAGAAACAAAAATTCAAAACTTTGCATTCTTTCGTAGCTCGTATATGGCTGCACGCTGCAAACTTATAATTATATGTAATAATGTATTACATACTAGCTGTCCCGGCGAACTTCGTACCGCCTAACAATCAATGAATGTCGTGGTACATATTAGCTGAACTAAATTTATGATTTTATGGAATTAAAACAATGAATAGTAGAAAATAATAGAGAAGCTCGATGGCGTCATTGCGCGTATCAGTCTAATTGAACACGCAAGTTAAGCAACGTCGACCGTAGCCTGTACACGGATGGGTTTATATTACCTCGAGCTCCTCCGTGATTCGAAAGACACGTTAAGCCGTCGGTCCCGGTTGTTATCATTAGCTCATCTTGAGCTCCTCCGTGCTTCGGAAGGCACGTTAAGCCGTCGGTCCCGGTTGTTATCATTAGCTCATCTTGAGCTCCTCCGTGCTTCGGAAGGCACGTTAAGCCATCGGTCCCGGTTGTTATCATTAGCTCATCTTGAGCTCCTCCGTGCTTCGGAAGGCACGTTAAGCCGTCGGTCCCGGTTGTTATCATTAGCTCATCTTGAGCTCCTCCGTGCTTCGGAAGGCACGTTAAGCCGTCGGTCCCGGTTGTTATCATTAGCTCATCTTGAGCTCCTCCGTGCTTCGGAAGGCACGTTAAGCCGTCGGTCCCGGTTGTTATCATTAGCTCATCTTGAGCTCCTCCGTGCTTCGGAAGGCACGTTAAGCCATCGGTCCCGGTTGTTATCATTAGCTCATCTTGAGCTCCTCCGTGCTTCGGAAGGCACGTTAAGCCGTCGGTCCCGGTTGTTATCATTAGCTCATCTTGAGCTCCTCCGTGCTTCGGAAGGCACGTTAAGCCGTCGGTCCCGGTTGTTATCATTAGCTCATCTTGAGCTCCTCCGTGCTTCGGAAGGCACGTTAAGCCGTCGGTCCCGGTTGTTATCATTAGCTCATCTTGAGCTCCTCCGTGCTTCGGAAGGCACGTTAAGCTGTCGGTCCCGGTTGTTATCATTTAATGACAGTTAAGTCAGTGGCCTTTAGGCGGTTCGAAAACACTGGCCTCCGCCAACCCGCAGTTGAGCAGCGTGTTGGAGTACGCTCTAAACCCCTTCGGTTGAGGGAAGACCCGTATCCATAAAAACTGAAGATTTCATAAAAATAAAGATTTCCTTATTGTTAAATTTTAAAAAAAAACGTTTTGTTTTATTTTTTTTAGTTTTGAAATTTGTCATACGACATACGACGATAGACGTGTCTAAGTGCCCGCGAGGGCCCACAGAATAAAGAATTTTGACTCATTTCTTTTGATGTTTACTCTGATTTGATTCTTGCGCTCGAACCCCATGGGAAAAGCGTTTTCACCCCTATCGATTTGACATTTTTAAATTTTCATAACAAATCACAGACAACTTTCGCGACATAAAAGTGACACCAATCGATTTGACGTTTTGATATTTGACAACCAATAAATATCGTAATCCCTTTTTCAACTGACACTTTCATTTGTATGGGAAAATGTTTTTTCTTTTATTTTATTTTTTCGAGAATTTTCCAATGTTTTTAAGAGTTATTCTGCTATTCGGGACGGAAACAAATCCAACAAATCAAAAACCATGGCAATCGGTCCAGCCGTTCTCGAGTTATAAGTGTTGTAACAAACACGACTTTCTTTTATATATATAGAAGAGAAGATAATTATAAGTTTGCAGCTTGCTGAAGTAATTTGTAAAGGTTGCAACATTCGGAACCTCATTTAAATTTTTTTTTAAAAGTTTTTTGCCTCTAACTCCGAGGCAAAACTTGTGGTACTGGTTGCGAATTAGGTAATAAATAGGTTTTAGAGTTCTTAGAATATAAAGAATAGACATTCGTAATTGATGCATGGATTAAATTTTTTATGATTAATAAATCATAAAAAATTTAATATATATCAATGAAATAATGTAATTGCTATGTATTTACTTGACATAATAATTTATACAATTAAAATATTTGACATGGTAATTTATATTAAAAATATTAGTAATATAAAAAGATAACATACTAAATGATTCTTGTAGGATTTGCATGCTATTGAAAATGGCTAAATAGGTTTAAGCAACTTTGTTATACTATCTAACATCTCATTTACTGTTACCCTATTTAACGCAAATAAAGATTATGATTATGATTTACATATTAAATAGGTTAATACAAGTATTCAAAAAATTTGCAACCACAAGTTTTGCCGCAACGGTTTGCAACCTTTACAAATTACTTCAGATGTAGGTACGGCCTCACAAAACATTATGGAAAAGTCACAATTATTACCACAATTTTGGTTTCGGAAATATCAGAACGAATCTGACCTTTTGCCCATTCGCCATCCTCCGAACTTTTTTTTATACTACTACTACGTCGGGTGGCAGACAAGCATACGGCCCGCTTGATGTGAAGCGGTTACCGTAGCCATATTAACGCTCGCAACAAAATATCGCTCGCGCGCCGCCACCCCCGCTGCCATCGCAACATGTCCTTCATTTCCTGGTGACCTCACTCACTCGCAGGAACACAACAATCCTCAATGGAATTATTATTTGGCTGCGGTGTTCTGTGAGGTGGAGGTACATTCCCCAGTCGGGCAGCATACAATTACGCTCCTTACCTCTCTTGTCGCCAGAGCTTCGTTTGACAGTCAGCAGGGTGCACCGCGTGCAGGTGAAGTTGGCTTTGGTTAAAAGATGTTGATGAACCTATTACACCCCAAAATTCCAAATCGGTTGCGAATTTAAGGCAATCATGTTCATACATGACAGTAGCATAGAGTAAATATATTTCCTTGTCCCTGACAGTAGCGATATAGGTACCAAAATATATGAATACCGCATTTAATGTAAATTGATAATTTATATCTGCTGCACTAAATGAACAATATACCAACCACATGCCAGTCAATAATTACAAAACAAATACATTTATCGCTTCTGACAAACATGTGCTGCGGACGACGCGAGTACGGGCCGCCTCCTGTGACCTTTTTAGTGGAAATAGACATAATATGCATAATCTAAATTTTAAAATATATTTTTTGTTGTTACTGTCAATTAACATTTGCGTGTACCTATTCATTCTATAAAGTTAATATATACTCCTGCCACACACTCGTCGAGTGGCGAGGGAAGTAGGCACGTAGTGTGGCCACGTTGTTCGTCATGCCGCTCGTCTTGCTCTTCGTCTTGCCCATCATTCCCTGTTTTGTCGGTTTTTTGGGCGCGAGTCAAAAGACCGGTAACGTGAGCGCGAGTGGTCGGCCACACAATCGCCTCGGACGCATTTCGCATCGAGCGCTCATGCGCGTAACACGCGTCATATTTTTTAAATCATTTTTTTTAAATCATGTCTGTGATGAACATTTCCATAGAAGGGCTGAAAGCGAAAAATAAATGTTTGATGGCATCATTTAGACCGTTAGTCCATAAAAAAAACCGGACAAGTGCGAGTCGGACTCGCCCACCGAGGGTTCCGTAGGTACGTAGTATCATTATTAAATTTGATATTTTTCATTATAAATAAGAAATAATGTGTCGAAAAAAAATATATATATATTTTGCAATGTGTACATCAAGCCCTTTCATATGATACCCCATTTGAACTAGTAGTTTCAATTTGAAATTTCGAAACCCTATAAAAAATATAGTTTTGAGATTTATTCCTGTACTTGTAGTCTATAACGATGTTACTTGCCAAATTTCATAGTTCTAGGTCAACGGGAAGTAGCCTATAGGTTTTGATTCCCTTGAGTGTGTCGAAATATGCGTTTTTTGTTGAATAAACGGCCGTAACTTTTTTCTACGTAAACTTAGCAGTTTGATTTTTTTTTAACTTCATGGGACCGTAGACCTGAGTATACAGTTCAAATTTCAGCTTGATACCTCCACGCATTCTCGACATAGAAATTCTTGACAGACAGACAGACAGACAGACAGACAGACAGACAGACAGACAGACAGACAGACGGACAACAAAGTGATCTTATAAGGGTTCCGTTTTTCCTTTTGAGGTTCGGAACCCTAAAAAAGCTTCGTTTCGCTATAATAAAAATGCATATCGCGCACGCTGCAACAGCTTCATCGTCCATTGTATAGCAAAGGCAAATGTCCAAGTGCGGAGCGTCGTCGCGAATAATTGCGCGAGTAGAGCAGTGTGTGGGCAGAGAGGGAAACATCGCGGCAGCGCGAGTAGCAAGGCGATGAGCAACGCGAGGAGCATAGTGTGGCGGCGGGACGGAATAGAGAAACAAATATAAGCTGTCAAATGAAACCGAAATTAAATTACATGTATGTATCTATGTAAATTTATTTGAGTGTTTGAAATGTGTCTTATGCTTGGGCCGCACTCATCGTGATAACATTCAGGGGATAAACTTCGTATTCGGTCTACGGCGAATCTTCGCGGCCACATAGGTAATGCGCGTTGTAAAGTTTATCGCGAGTACGAACGCAAAAAACAACATGGACGCCGCGGTTACTCTTGGCAGCAAATAATTATTTTTTTAACATTTATGTCATCTAAAAAAATAAATTAAAGGCAAGAAAAAGGAGAGAAAAAAATATCGTTACTCCAATCCATGTTACACTTCAGCTATATTATACACTGTAATTACATTTAACAAGTCCGCTAGGAACGATGGGTGCGGGCCGACTGAAGTGTGGCCACGCAAGCGAAGTTCATCGCGATAAAACCCTTTGATGTGCGAAAGTTTACCGACAGCGGAGCGATGTGCCCGAAGCTTCGCTCGAAGTGTCGAAGTATTCGCGAATATTTGGCTACATACATCGCGATAACCCGAATATTCGCGTTATCGCGATGAGTGCGGCCTAAGCATTAGCGGTATCGATCGATATTCATATTGACATCGATAGTTGTAAATAATAAACACAGACGAGATAGGACTAGGGTTGCCATCTCTAACTGTTAGCAACCCCCCTTACCACCATCTCTTATTGCGATTCAATAACTGGATAGAATGCTCATTCATACCAATGAATAAGCGACTCTATTACATTTGAAATAGAGTCGCTTATTCATTGGTATTACATTTGTGATACCAATGAATAAGCGACTCTTTGTGAGATGGTGGTATTACATTTGAAATAGAGTCGCTTATTCATTGGTATGAATAAGCATTCTATCCAGTTATTGAATCGCAATAAGAGATGGTGGTAAAGGGGCTGATGCGTGAAAACTCCGGATTTTGAATCGTTAAACCAGGACATGTCATCAGTGTTTTTAGTACTAGTACTATTTGTTATTCTGGAACAAGACGGTATTTTTAGTACTTCTGGGATATTCCGCCCCGGCCGCCCCCTTTCCGCAAGTTGAAGCTAGCATCATCGCGCAACTCGCAACACACTTTTTAAGGAGCTAACGTCATCTAGCGGTGGTATTTAACCGTACTAAGCATAAAATGCGGTTAATTAACCGTTATTAACAAAAAATACATATTTAACCGCATGGTAAAAATCGTTAATAACCTGCTTCGCATCTATAGTAGTGACACAATAGACTTATAAATTCTCAGTGTATTGTGTAGTGATATGACGAGCTCGGTGGTCGAATGGTTAGCAATGACCACATTGACTCCGAGGTCGCGGGTTCGATTCCCTTTACAAGACAAACATTTGTGTGCATGAACATGTCCGGTGAGCGTCCGGACGGTATTTCATTTGTAGTCCAGGGTTAAAAGTTTTATACATATAATAAATAAATATTTCTTGACAGTTTACACAGCGCCATCTAGTCCCAAATTAAGCGCTAAGCTTGTGTTATACTCATAACACAAGCTTAGCGCTTAATTTGGGACTAGACATCTGATAAATGTACTTAAATACATTTTTTTTTTGTAAATACATACTTATAATACATATAAAATACCCAGACCAAGACAGACAGACATGTTCATGCACAAAAATGTTTGTCTTGTGCGGGAATCGAACCCGCGACCTCGGAGTCAAAATGGCCATTGCTAACCATTCGACCAC
This sequence comes from Hypsopygia costalis, assembly GCA_937001555.2. Lineage (NCBI taxonomy): Eukaryota > Metazoa > Arthropoda > Insecta > Lepidoptera > Pyralidae > Hypsopygia > Hypsopygia costalis. The sequence continues at coordinate 31,279,620 of OW443327.2, read as the reverse complement.
CGAGCTCGTCCGTCGTCGAGTTAGAACAATAATCCGTTTTTCTAAATCATATAACAGTATAAACACGAAACGAAAATACTCAATAGGGAAGATGCGTTTTTTTTATTTTTGTGTTTATTTTAAAGAACTCCATGTAGTATAGACCACAAGTATATTAAAAAATAAAAATACTGTAATTTACTGCAAAAAATGCGGTTTAAAACTGTCAATTTAAATTTTCCCGCGAAAACGGATCTGTAGTTCGTATGACGTCACTCCTGTCTGTCATTAGTCGCTGGCCCACTGATTGTACTGCGCTTGTGTCCTCACTGGCTTCATACTTTTGCATTTTTCTCGACTTTCGAGATATTTTTTTGTAAAAAATTAAAATGGACTATCCATCAACATCAGGTGATCATAACTATACAATCGCTACTCCGAGAAAAAGCCGTGTTGACGTATGTTTTGTGCCAATGTGTCCATCTACTTCAAATAAGTTTCCAAATAAATTGTTTTTGACTGGACCCTCTGACCCAGAACTGAGAAAAAAGTGGTTTCAAGCTGCGAAGAGAAATGACAATTATTCCTCAAAGACTATCATTCGATGCTGTGAAGACCATTTTGACGTAAGTCGGCGGATATATTTGTTATACGCTTAGTTATTCTGCTTGTTCGCAAAAGAAACATAGTTACCTAACCTACCTAATACTTATCCAAACTTATGACTTTTTATTTTACAAAGTCACTACCATGTCAACACTAACTTTTGGTAAATTCCTAGAATCAGCTTTGACAAACCCAACTTCCATTTTTATTCGAAAAACACAATTAATTTTCGTTTTAATGTTCACTTCTAATAACTGTAACATCAAATTAACTACTGTCATAACAGGAGTGACGTCACTGAACGCTGATTGGTGTTTCAAATCCGTTCCGTTTCAAGATACTTTAAATTCGTAATTATTGTTAAAAAAACAACATTATATAAAATATAAACCTTGCAGTGGCCCTTCTTTTATATTTTTTTAACATTTTAATAACAAAATTTTCATAAATATTATATTTGCATGTTCCCTGAATAATATCCATCTTGTATCCATTTTTTGTCCAGATGATATGTTTTTCCCATCGGTAGACTTCACCTTATAGTTTTTGTGAATGTCAGTTTTTTTCCCTCGGTAGACTTATGGTCCATGAGCCAGCAACAGATTTTCTTGACCAATTTCCTCTCAAGCGATAACTCGGGAAATACTTCAGAGAGCTGTATTATGCCGTATTGTAAACGTCAGCTGCCGCTCCGTGGGTGGGCAGCGGCAGTCTCTTAATCACGTAAAAAAAATAATTGTTTTCAGTCATTTTCTCCCGACTGAAAATTTGTTAAATAATAGGAATATGTTATACTGTTGACTATATCCTTGAAACAGCCGTAAGTTTTACATGAATATATCAATGCGTCGTAAAACTTGGAGCAATTGGAAGAACAGTAAGAATTAATGAATCCATCTGACTTTATTTTAAACTGAATTAATTCACTGATAGACACTTTCGGAACACGTAGAAAGTAGAAAAGTTTGTTGTGTTTATTTCATTCGTCGCCAGGTGAAGTGTATTTAATTATATATAGAATAATAATTGCTTTATTTCATACTATAATTACAAATATACAAGTAGAAACTTTTACAGTTTACAGGAGAAGTAAGTACATTTAGCAGGTACCTACAGTACGTATACATTCATTTGTGTGCTGCAACAATGCAAGAAGCTCATGGCTCAGTATAATATTTTCGCAGGATAACCTATCCAATATCACTATTATGTCAACCCAATAACATGCGCTAGTTTTAATAAAGTTGTCGATATAGTAGATCTCATATTTCCCAATTTCGTGCGCTTATGCACAAACAGATGGCGTTAGTCCCTAAGGTCGATATTACAATGAAAATGTAAATCCTGCGAAAATGTTTAATATACTGTATTTTTGTCGTGGATACCACGTCATAACATTAAACATTGTACAAAACATTGATTTGGTGACTGATTTGATATCAGTCACACGGTTTCAGTTGGAACCTTCATATCCTCGGTTGCCTTGGAGTCCGGTGGATCTATCTCTTCTTTCAACGTCTTCTTCCCTTTCCACTTACTTTTCACCGTTTTAATAGGAGCTGCAAGAAAAGAGACGAAAAAACTTAAGTCTTAAATTATACCTATTGCCCACGACTTCGTCTACACTTATCAGTTTCTTGGCGACGCTACTACCAGGCGCTACTTGCGCCTGGTAGTAGCGGTTGCCTAAACTGTAGGCAAAGTAAATATAAATAATGCATAAGATCATTCCGGTGAGCTAGAAAAGTCCCACAAATTATCTCATTGTAGGTCGCATGCGCACGCAATCCGACGTACTCGCGCTTGCATCTACCCCAATTAGTAATTACATGCAATCTAGTGCAGTGCAACTGCATATGATACAATAAATATTAACCGAAACAAAGAACCCGACTGGCAAATTCAAACATTTATAGACTAAGTACGCAAAAATAATAAATCGCAGAATTTTAAAAGCTTTTAAATTTGTAATGTAGGGTAGATAGAATCATAAGGGTGCTCGTTAAAAAAAAGTAAAAGCAGGAATAGAGTTTTTACAGGGGCGGAGTAAGGCCTAGGCAACCTAGGCACGTGCTTATGGCCCGTCATTTTTGGGGCCCGAAAGTTAGGTTTTTAATTTTAATTTTGGAATTGCAAACTTGTCTGTTTGCTAAAGTCAAGAACAAATTTTTAATATATAATAGAATATCCAACAAACTTTAGCCCTAAGTTTGTTGGATATTCTCACGGGATACGCCTAGTGAACCTATTGCTAGGCCGTATATAATTAAACTAGCGACCCGCCCCGGCTTCGCACGGGTGCAATGCTGATACTAAATGTACTACAGAAGGTCTTTGCGCTTTGTCCTATCCAGTCCTTCCCCAGTTATAAGCACACGCCGCCGGCTCCGTGGCCGGTACCGCCCTGAATATCGTTGCAATCTGTCGCACTTAGGACATTAAGCAATCGGTCATTATAAGTTAAATTTAAAGAAATCTTGTAGTCCAAGTTCAGTGTCTTGGCCACCTCAGTAGATTTTGGTACAGGTGTATGGTTTCAGTTTAGTAGGTCAAAAGGTGACTTCCTTTGTAATCTTTTCGTGATTTCCTTTGTAATAAAAATTGTAATATATTATTTATTTGTTATTTGTTTAGGAACTACAATACCACAAACGAACTTTCATTTTCCTGCCGACGAATGGATAGAGAAAAAAAGTAGGTTAGGTTTTAAATTATAAGGTAGGTATATTTTATTCAATACTACCTACATACAATACGTTTGGAAACCTGGAAAATCCGGAATTACGAGCTTATGTCGCCTTAGGTAACTGTGATGTTACTCTGCATTGGTATGCTAATTAGATTGCAAGGCTGTAATTAAAACCAATCCTGATCTATACAGAATATAATATCTACCCTTTAAAAAATGTTATAGTTACATAGCAGCAGCTATACGACGTACCTATTACGGCAGCAAAAAAACTTAAAATCTCGCAAAGTCGATCCATCAGTCAATCTAGCCGGAAGTGGCGAAAATTTAATCTATGGTCATTTCAAAATCTCTCGTTGTACAAATTTGCTTATAATATCTTTTCCCCACGAGAACTGAATACCAGGATAAAAAGTAGCCCGTCAGACTCTGTGTCAGTCCAGGGGGCCCTACCGTCTAAGCCAAGGTTTCCCGAAAGGTGGTCCGCGGAACCTTTGGGTTCCGTGGAAAGGCCACAAGGGTTCCGCGATCCATCCAAAAATTAACAAAACATTCGTCGAAAAAAATTACTAGGGTGTACCCTTTATAATAAATATATCTTCTAGGGTTCCGCTAGGAAAAGTATAATCAATTAAGGTTCCGTGGCGAAAAAAAATGGGAACCTCTGTTAAGGTGTAGAAAGTGGTGTTCTATTTTCCTGGCATTTTTTACATGTTTTTTCTCCATAAGAACCTTCCTGAACGAAAATATTAAAACAAAAATTAGCAGAATTGGTCGAGCCGTTCTCGAATATTGCGCTTAGGGCATGCAATATTCGCCCGATTTTAGTATTCGATTTATACGAATATCATGATTCATACTATTCGAGTTATTCGAGTTTTACGAGTTTTTCGAATACCTTCTTTACATAGTATAAAATAAAGTCGCAACCGCAGTTGGCAAGGGAGGGATCAAGCAAAAACTTTTTGGGACCTGAACCCTTTGTAGGTCTCTCATATCGGGACAGTAATTGGGGCTATAAATGGCAGGGCAAAGTCTAGGCATCAGGCTGAATGGAAGGAAATGAGTGGAATGCTACACTCCAAAGAAACCATTGGCGAAGGTACAATGAATTGGTACAGACATGTATATAAATATGACAGAAATCGGATGCGTCTCATGCTTGGGACACTAACGGGCCATTATGCCTGTCAAGGACACCTATACAAAATGAGACGTGTTGACAGCCCAGAGTGCAGAACATGCAAAGGATCTCCCGAGTCCATGTAACACTTGATGTGTCAATGTGACGCCCTAGCCGGCAAACGAATGGAAATCCTAGGAAAGGCGTACCCGGACCTGGAGGACTACAGACTCTTCCCAATAAGCGGCATACTGAAGTACATGGAACATGTCTCCAGATAGTCAGGGGAGAGTGACTAAAGGATTTGGGAAAGCACAAAAGATCCATGAGGGTCGACGTGTCACCGGTGCTTCAGCACTGGACCCACTCTAAGATAAGTCGCAACCGCTGTCTGTGCGCTTAGATCTTTTAAACTATCTACGCAACGGATTTTAATGCTGTTTTCAGCAATGGATAAACAAATAAATAAATATTTCTTGACAATTTACACCGCGCCATTTAGTCCCAAATTAAAACTATGGGTAGGTACTGCTAGTACCTACCTAGATAAGTGATAAATATATATATATTTTTTTGTAAAGAAATGCATATAATTCTTAGAAAACACCCAGACCAAGACAAACAAAAACAAGACATATTTATGCACACAAATGTTTGACTTGAGCTGGGATTGTTGGCTGAGTCTGTGCAATCTCTGGTTTTCTATCTGGTATCAGAGAGTTTTGTGGCATGTTAATGTCTTTATTTGTTGGATTTTGTTTAAAATGGCGGATGATGGCGTCAGTCATTCATCCCCGCGTGCGCAACCCCCCGAGGACGATTGGATACATGTACAGATCAAAAAGCTGCGTTCGCAAATTTTGTTGCTATCATTTTGCTAGTTATTTAATATGCAATTTTATACTATTCGTAACACTCGGAAACCTCAAATACTAAGTTTTATAGTATTCGAATATAAAACAAGGGCGAATACTCGAATAAAACGAATACTCGAATTGCATGCCCTAATTGCGCTTAACAACATTCATTTATGTTTATATAGATTACATACAACTTTTATTTACATGATTATATTTAGATATACAACAATAATATATTATCTTTAGCTACAATAATAATAAGGATATTTGTTATTTAATAGGTATACACATAAACTCACCACAGAGCCATAACAATTTCTTCTGTCCATTCTTGCCGACTACGCACGTTCGGAACACTTCAATGATAGATAGTCCTATCAATATCATAACCAAACTAAATATGATGACTGGTGCCATAACTATAATGTCGAAATAAACAAGTCTACCATCAGCCGGCTGCGTGTGCACTGATTGAGATGAATCTAGCGTTGTAGTAAAACAGTCATGTCTGATCTACGCCGCAACGTTAAAGGCCGCATGAATTAGGAAGGTTTCACATGGTGAACTCCGTTCTTATCTTTCGTGGTTATGAGATTGGAACCACAGAAATATTATTTGGTCTGTGATTGCAACCATGATAGAGAGGTATTCAGCTAGTACCATTGGGGTTTATCCTATATTATTTCTAGTCATACTTCCATACTAAACGTGTGTTTGTTTGTCCTTCTTTCACAGACATAGATTGACATATTATTTACAGGGATAGTTGGTCTGGAGACGGGAGCCCGCCACACATTCCCACCACTGTGTCTCCTGTGTAGCCAGTATTAACAGCGGCGACCACCAAAAAAGACAATGAACAATGAAGTCCACTGGAGTCCCCGAAGTAAAACTACGGCTCCCTTGGAACTCACAACGAATTTAATCAGAAATTAGTACGAGTGAGAAGCTTTTGGAATTAGACCACTTATTATGCTACTTTTTATCTCGAAAAACATCTTATTTCCATGGGTATTTTTTTTATTATTGAAATTTTTTTGTAGAAAGAATGAAACACACTTATTCGCTCATTACACAGCACGGTTTTTATAACCAAATGTAAGAAATACAGATATAAGATATTATATAGCAAAAAAAAAAGTACTGTACAATGTCGCAAAATGGTCCCAACTCAGTATACTTAAAGACCGGAATCTGCAACAAACTCTGCACTGATTTTCAGTTAGGACCTGATGGTTCTTACTGAAAATCTGTGACGGACATGCAAGCACAAAGAAAAAAAACAATTTTAATTACCACAGGGGCGAAGGCGCGATTAATTCTAGTTTATAATAGGAAAAAAAGCAATATACATACCAATGGTCAGCCAATCGTATTCGTGACACTTAATATGTATTTTAGGGTGTACGTAAATGATTCGTCATAATTTTCTAACCAAAGCCAACCTACACGTGGAGGACGCTAACTGACAAACGAGGCTCTGACAAAAAAGAAGTAGGGCACAGTAGCCTCTACCTCACAGAATACCGCAGCCAAATAACAATGGCGCCATTCCAAAGGGATTTAACTTCTAGGCTTTAAATTGACTTTGGGGTGTAAATACCTATGCGTATTTTCTGATAATTATGAATTATAACTGATAATTATAATCCGATCTGTGATAATTATAATATTTTACATCCGATTTGTTCTTATGCTCGATCTAAGTTTTGGTGAGAAAGTCTATTTTAAAAGGAATAAATGATTATACTAAGCAGGTATCATATTTTCCAGCAAGATTCTGCGTCAGCTTATAATGCGAAAAGCACGCAATACTGGCTCCTGGCAGTCCTGGCGCGTGAAATTACTTTCATTCAAAATGAACACTGGCCCTTCTTCAGTCCAGACTTGAATCTGTTAGATTAAATATTTGGAATTACCAAATGCCAAATATTTAATAATGACATTAATTGTAATTAAATTTTATATAGATATATAATACAATACTTTGACTTAAAGGCTTGCTCAAAACCTCACCCTGATCTGAAGTTCTTTTGGGGCTCATCACGATCTTTAGAGCTAAAGCCGACCTCACGTACACGTGATGAACCATGCCGAGTAGAGAAAGTGACTCTGGCAAAAGAGATTTTAGATAGGCTGCCCGATTATGGAACTATCTCTGCCTTACAGAACACCGCAGCCACAATCAATAACAATTCTTTTGAGCGTTGTTGTGCTCCTGCGAGGGAGTGAGGTAACCAGACAGGAAGGAGTTTCTGCATTAGCAGCGGAGGTGGCGCCGCGAGAACAATATTTCATGTCGCGAGCGTTAATATGATTACGGCAACCGTTTCACATCAGGCGGCCACCCTACATAGTATAAAAAATTCACTCAAGCAAGTCATCCTTGATCAAAGCGTGTGTGGATATTAATAGGGGGCATAGCCTTACCAGTTGGGATATACCGTAGGGGATATATAGAACGGGGGATATAACCCATAACATATTGCTATAGACGACTGGCCGCGCAGGTTGAAGGCCTGTATTCAAAATCGTGGAGTTCATTTTGACAAGGCTAATCACATAGCATATGAATCTATGTTTTAGTAAGTTTAGCTATATAAGTGTTTGTTTGTGTGTTTATAAAAGTTTATTGCATTAACAATTAGTTAACAAGTATTTTATATCATTGTGTACAAGGGCGACATCTCTTTTTGGCGGGAACTTATTCAGCGAGATTGTGCTTCGAAACAAATTAACATAATATAATATATATTGATATTATTTGATAATAGAGATAGTATAATATAGGAACTATGCAATTCCTGACGATATTTATCGACATATCCCTGAAGCTGGGATGATAAAATTATTAATTTGATAATGGCAAAAATAATCTTTGACTGAAGAGTGGCTGCCAAAACGAAATAAAGAAGAAGAAGAAAGCTAATAAACTCAAACGGCATGACAGATGACATATTCTTTCAAATTGTCTATAATCACTAACAGTGTTGCCCCATTAAGCGACTTGTCGCCATCTAGGTTATCTCGAAGTATGTAGGAGCGACCAAAAATCTTGATTGGCGACCAGTCGCCGCTACTTACATAAATCTCATCTCATCGCTAAGAAAAAAATATTTAGGCTACAAATAACAGGTTAGCGGTAACAGCAGAACAGGCAAAACGAACCTATAGCAGCGTTGTTTACTGTATTACATATACATATCCGTCTAGTTTTTTTTAAATATAAATACTGCATTACCATTGCAGTCAACGCGAAGGACTACGGTTACTGATTTGGGTGCACTTCTGATGCTATCCAAGTTAGCAGGCCACCTTAAAAAATTTGAATTTTGAATTATAAAAAAATTGACGATTTTAGGATACTTTGAACCAAATTTTTGGCGACTTCAACCTAGCTATATCTGGCAACACTAATGTCTGAATCTTAAATATTCTTCTTCTCATGTCCAGAGTTTGTTGACTTTGTAGTTTGTTGTTATTTTTTTTTCTTGACTACAAATTTATTCATTTAACCAGCAGTAGTAGGATCTTTTTTATAGAACTTACCAATACGTAAATAATGGAGAAAGAGTTAGACAAAGTGATAGACGAGATAATGTCGGCAGCGGACGTGAACGGTTGCCTCGTGGCGGATCACCAAGGACTGTGCCTCGCCTCTAAAGGCACAGCTCACGTTGACTCTGCAGGAATCGTGGTAGCGATCTCTGACCAAGCTTGCAAGCTGCAGCCGAATCTGAAGCCCCCTACCGTGTGCTTAGAAACGGATAAAAAGCAATGCCTCATACAACGGCACGGCACCATCACTGGAGCGATTTTCAAACAAGCTTGGTAAATTCGAGCTTTATTAGACAAATGTATAAGCCCTAATAACTTTACAATATAATTCCTGCTCTAGGGAAATGGTTATTTTCTGTAAGAGCCCCATTGGTGAAGTACTGGAGTGCAAATACCTCTGAAGGGATATATCCCTGCAGATATTGTTTTGCGTTATTGAAATATTGCTCATTTTAGTATTTTTTAATTTCAGATTCGACAAACTGCATGAAGTTTCTTAGCATAGTCTGAAGACTGAAAATAATTATCATTTGGAGGGAAACATTGAAATTTTCAAAAATATTTTCTACTTTTGTTGATTTCGTTAACAATGTTATTTTGTAGTAAATGCTAGGTATAAAAAAATGTTACAATTGTTTTAGAATAGGTCTGGTCATGATTCGCTGATTAGTCAGTGGTTCCCAATTAGCTTTTCTTGCATACCACTTCAACAAAGTGTTCAAATTTACATACCCCTTGTGGAGTTGGAGTTTGTGTAATTGTTTTATAGTAACTAACTTAGAGAAGGCACTGCCATTGGAACTACTTGAAGCAATTCACATCCCCTAATTGGGAGACACTAATATGTAGGTCACCTGTAGAGGTGAATGCAGTTGTATACAAATGGAGGCAACACATTATTGTGTACAACTATATTGAGATTTAGTATGAAATGCCTAGACCTTATTCATCACACTGCTGTGATACAGGTCTTCCCTCCATCACAGGCGGATACCATTGATGGAGACCAGTCAAGCGGTCCAGAGACTCATCAATCCTGGGTGTTGTCATCTAATAAAAATATGCGGGCTCAACAGCTTAACATACACTCCTAAGCACGGAAGGACTAGACATAAATAAATCCATCCATGGACAGGTTACAGTTAACATTGTTTAACTTGTGTGTTCGATTAGACACATGTGCAACAATGCTATTGAGTTCCTCAAGATCAGGTCAGTCTGTTGTGGCCTAATTGTTTGGGTGACTAAAACGCTTGTTTTAGTACGGCATACAATGGGTGGTATTAAACTAAGTCTACAACAAAATTTTATTTTAGATCTAACACAACATGATACATCTCATCATAAAAATGTATTAAATCATTCTAGTTTTAAAAATACTAAAATATTTCTTTGTTATCTATTTCCTAAAGTCTGTTAAGTACTGGTTGTGGTAATAATGGCAAAAATATATCTGTTAATATCAAAACTATTAAACACAAGATAAGATAAAAGCTGGTATTAACCAACCAATTAGACAATAAAGTTTCATACAACATCTAGCCTAATATGTAGCTAGAAGGCCTAATCTAGACTTGAACAACTAGAAAAAAACCAGCTAAGTGCGAGTCGGACTCGTGCACAAAGGGCAAAAAGGCAATTTTTTTTGCCGCTTTTATAGATACGGTACGGAAGTACCATTATCTATAAAAGCGGCAAAAAAAACACGTTTGTTGGATGGGAGCCCCCCTTAAATATTTGTTTTATTTTTTATTTAATTATTTATTTTTAAATTGAACATATAACTAAATATTATGTGAGTATTACAAGCGTATAAACAATAACCTATTGCCGTTATCAATTGCGAGCAAAAAATCACGTTTGTTGTATGGGAGCCCCCTTAAATATTTATTTTATTCTATTTTTTAGTATTTGTTGTTATAGCGGCAAAAGAAATACATCATTTGTGAAAATTTGAAATGTCTAACTATCGCGGTTTATGAGATACATACAGCCTGGTGACAGACGGACGGACGGACAACGTACCCTATACCTAACGGCTAATGCGCCCCGTGTGCCAACCTTCCGGTTATATCACGGGGATGCGAGTCTCTCGTCCAGTAAATCTGGAATCCACGTGAGTGATTACACGCACATATAGCCACCTCGAATCCGAACCCATAACTGGCAAATTGGGCTGCCGCCAGTCCCCGAGGTGCCCTGGATCCAAACAGGGGGACCCATAGTTCCCCCTGCGAAACTCCCCGCAGTCGGGTACTCTGTGGGGAGAGATACATGATGATAGGACGGACGGACAGCGGAGCCTTAGTAATAGGTTTCCTTTTTACCCTTTGGGTACGGAACCCTAAAAAAGATCTTAGTTGTTACCCTCGCAGTACAGTGCGAAAAGTTTTATCAATGAGAAATGACTAATTGAGTAGATCATGTTATAGATATGGGACGGGGGCCCACCACACATTCCCACCACTGTATCTCCTGTGTAGCCAGGATTAACAGCGGCGACCGCCAAAAAAGGCAATGAACAATGAAGTCCATTGCAGTCCCAGGGGTAAAACTACGGCTGCCTTGGAACTCACAACGAATTTAATCAGAAGAAATTAGTAGGAGTAGGAAGCTTTTGGAATTTGATGTTATAGATATACCCAACCTCAGCACTCCCATATGATGAAAAATTACCAAAGAATATATTCACAAAGAATATTCTTTAGAATTGCCTTCATTACTACCGAGATCATTTACACACATACAATGTGCATGTCAGACAATCATAGTCAAACGGACTTTGGGAGAAAGAATACGTCAAAGAAATAAAGTTACCTAATATATAATTTTATCTAATAAAATATGAAACTATAAAAAAATGTACTATAACCTTTATGCCTATAGTATGTAAGAAAGTATGTAAATAAATTTTATATGTATGTTAAAATGTTTTTATCCTTCCTTTTAAAAGGGTGATATGTTAACCTCTAAGCCCGGTGGTCGAATGACTAGTACTAGGCCGTAGCCTATGAACGCCTGTAACACTAGGGGCGCATCAGACGCGCCTTGCCGACCTTGTAAAAACCTCTTCACGCGTTTTTGATGAACCCCAAGCTGTAGTCTCCCGAGAAAACTTCGACAGGCAGTTCGTTCCACAGCTTGACAATACGCGGGAGAAAGCTTCTCTGGAACCGCACAGTACGCGACCACTTGTATGAGGATGAATTCTCTGTCGATGGCGAGCGGTGCGACTGTAGAAGGAGGCCGTGGGCATCATGTCAAACAACTCCTCTGAACACACCCCATTGTACAAAGCGACCCAAAATCTCTCCTCACACTCACAGCACGCTTTTAGTTTCAGCAACACGTTGGCGATATTATCAATGGCACTTGCTCTCTCTAGAGTCAATTTTACGCACCGCGAGTAGAGCGTCAACAGTAGACTTACCAAGGGTAAAGCCGTATTGATTTTTATGGAACTGAGAGCTAGTATACCGAACTGAGATATAGTGACCGTGGTACAATTAAACGGTAAAGTAGTTTACCCAATAATGGTAACAGAGTGATAGGACGGTACGATTTTGCTTATCACCTTTTGGTATTATCCTCATAAAGCCATTTCGCAAAATTTCAGGAAAATAATCTTCTGTAATACACCGATTAAGTACTGTTAAGATAGGTTCGGCGGCTCCTTTACAAGTTTCTTTAATCATTCTATTCGAGATCTTACCACCCTTTACCATCGCCAAAAGTATTGGGAGTCTTGGAGTTGGAATCTCCAGCGACGTCCAGTTTCGTTATCACCTAGAGGGCAAGATTAAGCTGGCGTCAATGAAACTAGGAAACTGAGTGTGTAATATGTTGAACTCTATATGCATGCGCTTTTGACCGAACAATCTCTTCAAAATGATATTAGCTAAGTATTTCTTATTACTATATCTTTTCTCTAATTGACATGTCATGATTGTAATATGTTGAAATCTAACCTTGCTGTGTACGTGGGGTAAGACTCTGACCCGATTTTATGATCAGCGTTCTTTTTTAAACGCCTACGCGCACCACGCATGTTGGTTTAAAGTCGTTTTCGGATTTCTTGGCCGCCACTTCTCCGCCAAACAATCAATAATCGAGAGGACATGTTCGCCCTCGATTACCGGTCGATCTCCATCTACGTATTATATGTAGAAAGCGCTACACTGCGGTTTTACAAATTTTCAGAAGTGGAAAATTTAATCACCAGCGCTAGTCCCATCGTTCATTCGTTACAACCTGCAGAGAGAAGTTTAATAGGAACTAAGGATTGAAATAAAGTCGTTGATCTCAATATACACACATTTATTACAGATATGCCTTCCTAAACTGTAACATTAACCCGACGAAACAACTACAACTGCTTACACTATACAACTATATGTATACATACCGTTATCTGATATTACGAACAATTTACCATATGTGGGTACAGCAACATTTAAATGGGTCTCTGAAACGTCTGAGTCATTGGGCAGGCAAAAAATATGAGAGGCTAGGGGGAATATTGACGTATTTTAGACGCATTTAAATTTTGCACGTACTGTGTGACTGCTTCAGAACAGTGCAAAATTTAATCACCTTAATCAAACGGAACTCTAGAAACTTATCTAAATTTAAAATTGAAGTGTCTGTCATTTTAAAATAAATACCAAATTTAAGTGAAACGTGCTACTTATACGAGGCACCTAATAATAACCGTTTTAGATTTTTTGTAACTGTTTATGTATCAGAAATAAATTTGATTTACACTGGTCTGAAGCATGTGCCATAATTTACCAACAAATATTTCCTATACGCTAGAATAACGTGCGTGAAACTATGATATTGTTTATAATTATATACAATCTGAAATAAATTCTGGCTCTTATTTTACTTAACATAACATGATTGATGCGAATAAAATGTTAGGACAATATAAATTAAAAATTAGGAAGCTCGTAAAAAAACATGCCACACTCAAATAGGTGTTACCAGCATAAAAAAATCTAGTGTAAAAATAAAATATGGAAGTTCTACGAGGCCTTTCACTATTGCTGGCAACACCTAATATCTTACACAACATAATTCATTCAATAAATGATATTGATTGGCTTTACGTGAGCAAACTTTTAAAACCTAGAAAAATTTTTACCTAAAGACTAGGGTCTTATACACAATAATACTCGCCAACATTGGGCATTTAGAACATTCCCCTAAATATTTTACAAAAATATCTTGTAAGATGTACCAGTATTATTTGGGAACAGTTATTGACATTTTTAGGATTTTATGTCGGTAAATAAATATTAAATTAATCTTTATCCTGATGATTCCTCATCTGAGCCCTGTTTTACACAGGAATTATTTTTTATTGCAAATATATATACATAAAAACTCAACAGCGATAATAAATTAACAGAGATCATAATACCAACATCTGGGTTGGGAAATGTAATATGCAAAAATGTGGTCCTTCGAGAAATTCATAGAATGCACGAGTTGCGGAGAATAACCACATAGAATATCAGAAAAGGTTATCAAAAATTTATATTAATTCAAGAAGGAAGTTCGAGGACTTCTTATATTTTTCACAAATCGTGATAATGGTTATACACGTTTTAGTGCGGTAGTCATATTCATATTATTACGTATAACACTAATAACAGTTCACTAGTTACTGAGACGATTACTAATAAATATGTTCATTGGATGATACACCGTCAGATGCATTCAGTCACTTTTGATTAAACTGAAGACTATTCACGCAAGATTTTTTAATTTGATAAGCCTAGGTAGCCTAGGTTTAAGGCAGAAAATAGAATTCTGAGTCTCGGAAGCTATACCATCTGAGGAGATTTATATTTATTTATTTATTTTAATATTTCACCAGTTACAAAACGACAGTAAATCATTTTTAACGAGATTTGTGTTACGAGATATGCTTCCATATCTGTTTATTTTTTACTCAAACAGTATCAGCCCAGCATAAAGATGGGCAAAATGCCGAGCATTTACGATAAATGCCCAAAAAATACTTATAAATTCCCTATTAATGCCCAAAACTAGGCATTTATTGGGCATTTACAGGTACTTACTGGGCACTTATTGTAAATGCATGGCATTTTGCCCATCTCTAGCCACGCACGAGTACCTAGCACAAATAAACTAACAAAACCTTTCAGATGACTAGCCAAATAGAACACCATTAACCTAAACAAACGTTCGATTTTTATATAAAAATATTTAACCACAAAATCAGAATCGTCTTCAATTTAAATGACAGAGCCTGAATAAAATCAGACGGTCTCAACTTTCTGTAAACAAAATATTGTTTTCTACTCGGACCGTGCATAGAACCGTGGTTTTCTACAATACCAATAACCTTGAATATAAATTGACTTATAAGTACGTTACACTGAATCTATTTTCTACCAATTACCATTATCACTATTGAAAAATGCAATATTTATTTCTACAATTTTCTATTAAAAATATAATCGTAACGTCTTAATAAGTTATTTGTTTGAAAAAATAAAAAGGGCATGGTTTTATCTCGGTATAGTACTAAGTCGCAACCGATGGAAAAGATTATATTATTTCTTTTTTATTTTATTCGCCGAAGCTCCTGTCCGTCAGACCCCGTATAACTGCCAGTTTATATTCGAGATCTTCCGTTGTTACTTTTTTTATTTGCAACATAAGGACCCGCCCAAGTCCTGACGTTCAGTAGCGGCAAATTTCTATACAATGTAAAAATGTATCTACGGATTGTCTTTCTGTGAGCGTTAGAATTTTCAATTTCTTATATTATGCAGCCGGCCTAAAAGCGCCGCTATTGTTAAAGATATTATTATTATCATGCTTTATATCGTCTTTTAAGTAGACACTATTTTAAGTCAAGTAGGCATATGCGAATTTCTGATATAAGTGGTCGTTTTTAACGCACGATACATCTTATGATATGACGATATTACTACGCGCCAATATTTTAAGCCTAAATGGCTCAAATTTTATTGTCTTCTTACGAGACGATATGGGATGGAAGAGCATAATTTACGTTCATAAGTGAAGACTGTTTACGACTTTTCAAAGATGGTGTTGGCCTACGACATATAACCCTCTAAAACTTCAAAACTTCCGATGAATATTCCATTATTTTAGGCAAAATTGGGAGATATCAACTAGTAAACTAAAAACAATTATCAAAAGTATAAATTAACTACGAAACATAGTGGGAAGGAAAGTATAAGTCTTACAAATTATTTCTACATGTTCTACTCAGTGCATATTGGAATGGATCATTAAGAACACAGCTTTTGAGAGACAATAAATTTTGTAGATTTGGCTAACTAATGAAAACTTTATCATAAAATTAGTAATTGTGTAACAAACTACTTCCATACATTAACTAGATAAAAGCTGGAGCTCTCTACAGGGTTATTTGTAACACTGAAAAACTAAAATTACCAACTGGAGTACCAAAAAAAGCTAGAGAATATCTGATATACCGAGATTATGCTGGATATTAAAAAACAAATTGGTAATATATCAGTGAATATTAGGTGATATATTTAATAATATTAGGTTATTCTATATGTATATGTTCGAGTATATTCAATAGGTACATTAGGTTTTGTTCAGTTGGTAATTTAGAAAATAGGGAGTTGAATGAAATGAACTGTCACTCGTTCAATTATTACTCATTGTAAATTAGAGCCACCGCAACGATCGATCCATGAATCAAATTAATATTCATTTAAATAAATTTATTGTTATCCATTTCAATATTAATTATTATCTGCATCTTGTTCTGATTAGTATTATAAAAATTGTATTTGTATATATAAAAAATAATATATTCATTCACTCCTAAATGTATATTTTTAACAACGATATACAAAATAAAAAAATCTATCAACTTTGTCTAAGGAACAAAACGACAATAAAAAAAAATTGAATATAAGCGAGCATGGCGAGTGGTTTCTTTATAATTTTCTGTCCAGCTGTTCAGTTATTACAGCTGTACAGTCTCAGTAAGACCCTTATAATGCATAATAATTTTCGGTCCTCCGATAAAACGGAAGTATCAGTTGCATATATCTGGTAGAATATTGCGATCGTTCGCAATCCTTTAAAAATTCCGGTTAGAGTCAATAAAATATAAAATCCTAAGTATAAAACCATTCCTTTTAAACTACTCTGTTGGGCCTAGTCATCCAACTTAACGATAAACGATTACTCTATTAACAGCCTTCGACTACGTCACAATTGTTTATCTAAATAAATTAGTTTAGCTGCTTAAGGAGATGTAAATTAGTGATATGAGACAGTGTCTTGCGTGTATGCCTACGTATCTTTTCGCTAATAGAGACACTCCATTGTAGCGGAGACGCGAAGAACTGAGGTTTTTTCATACAAATTCACCCTTGCTGTACTCCGTTTATCGCGCCTAATGTATCCTTTCCTAATGGATATTATTTAACGTAACATCAAGTATATATATTGCTAATCTCACCTATTTTGTACATCAAATGCAGGATTTGATGTGTTATCAGAATAATTTGATGTGCAAATCAGGTTATTTTAGTGGATCAATTTAATATTTACCCTTCTCAATTCCCATCCCCGCTTCAATGGAGTGTTAGCCATAATGCACTCGAAATATTTACTATAATAATAAATTTATTTTGTTGAAAACCAAACCAACAATAGCTTTCTAATTAATTTTCACGTTAAAATACTAAGTCTTTTATAATCTTAAAATAATATTTTGTATTGTAGAGCCAAGAGACTTGATATAATTGGGAAATAATTATGACTACGTCAAAATGCACTCATAAAGAACAGCATTGATACAAAGTGAAGTCTCCATTAAGGTAATATGTAGATACTATATAGAAGCGACGCGTAACCACATCATCAAGAACATGTGAAAAGTGTCCACTATACATATCAACGGCTGAATAAGCGATTCTACAAAACCGACAACTTTAGCGTAGGTATTTTTTTTTTACTTCACAGCGCCCCC
Source organism: Hypsopygia costalis (assembly GCA_937001555.2). Classification (NCBI taxonomy): domain Eukaryota; kingdom Metazoa; phylum Arthropoda; class Insecta; order Lepidoptera; family Pyralidae; genus Hypsopygia; species Hypsopygia costalis. Next base: position 31,261,783 of record OW443327.2, on the reverse strand, counting down.
TCTAGCAACTGCTTATATTACCTCAATGTACGTCAGACTTTATGTTACGTACTTGACAAAAAAGTACGTTAAATACATGCGAAGTCGTTGTATGAATTACGACCTTATAAAAATCCACAATAGGATAGAACTTAAATAAACATTTTAACAATAGTTTCAGCATTTGCTCTGATTCAATAAAATAAAGCCTCTCTTTCATTAATGAACAAACCGTAAAGTAAGTTCACGATCACCAAGCAAACTCCATTCCCTCACACAAAATAATACACTCGTATGTCAAAATTTAAGGTTATAACTGTTGTTTGTTTCGTTGCCACAATCGTGTGATTGGTACGTGTTGCCTCAGGACCCCAGAGCTGACGGTTCTTTAAAGGTATATACTCGCTATACAGAGGGGCAGCCAGCGTTTTGGGTACAATACCACAGGATGGCGAGCTAGACGACGTGTTCTGTTTCTAAGTATATTGTTGTTTAACTTTTTATTTTATTTTGAAAATATGTATATTTCTAATAGTAAATATATAATATTAGTTAGCTTTATTATTTTAAAACCTATACATATTATTGAATAAAAGAAAGTGATTGTACTTATAATAATAATTTTGGCATAGTTTTGATGAATATTTTACAGAATTACTGTGAAACGATTATACTTGGAGCTGCCACAAAAAGCGACTGTTTTGTTATTTAAAGAAGGAATCGTTAGGAATATTTGGCTTGGCCTTTCAACCAGACGTTGTTTCATTTAGATTTTACCAATTGACATATAAATTTTGACCAAATTAGGAGTCGCAGCCTGCCTAAAAATATAAATAAATAACAAACATTTTCATAGACATCATACTGACCCCAAACTAAGGTAGCAGCGTCTAAACACAACGGTGGTGACTAGTATGCAACGTCTAGCATTAAAAAAGAAATTGTTGTGTACCTGCGAGTGAGTCAAGTCATCAGAAAGGAAGGAGTTAGAGAGCAGGAGTGTACGGCGCGCGAGCATTATAATTAACGCTCGCAACATTTTATGGGTCGACCCTATGTTTTCTGCCACTCAACCTAGTATAAAAAAAAACCCCGCAATACAAATGTTTGATCGGATGCGGGAGTTGACCCGCGACTCGATTCAGAGTTTAACATAGACAATGGATTCCTGACTTCTTCAAATGTTGTTATCACTATGTCCTATAAAGGAAACTGATTTTAGCCCTCTCCCTCGGTAGATAGAGATGAAACGCAGTGTTAGCTTAGACCTTATTGATCTTTTTTGTTAAGATTCTATTAAATTTATTACTCCCACAGAATCGCTATTTACCCCTGCGGTAGTAATTTCCTCCAGATTCGGAATCCTTAGATCTATTAGAAATTTATCATTAAAAAATTGGCATGTTCCATGGTTCTACTGTCAGTTGACCTACTTATTCGTCATACTGATTGAACCAAAAAAAAAAATATATTAAATCACCTATGCCCCAATGTTTATAGCGGGATAAATGATCATCATCCTCTTTGGATGCTGGATTGGATGATGGAGGAAGGTATTAGATAGGAGACCGCGCGTAGGACGACGAAGCGAACCTTAAGAAAGCGCCTGGATGCGGAATTCGATCCTCCGAATTTGGTGGAAGGGAAGGATTGAGGAAGGCTTATATTCAGCAGTGGGTAGATACAGGCTAATGATGATGATGATGGTCCTCTTTGGAACTAAAGCCAACATCACCTGAACGTCATGCACGTCTTCAATCAGATACTCTGATGAAAGAGAGGCGGGGCACCAAATCCCATTGGAAAAGTGCTTTGGCTTAAAGGTTATTTTTTTATGTGCAATCCCGTAAAATAAATATCTACGACTACAACTTATATCTGACTGCAGTCAGTTTCGGGAACGTCTCAACCCTCGGGCATCCAGCAGTGTTCGCAACAATCGACACACAACAATCAGATGCTGCATTGGCAGCGGGGGTGGCGGCGCGCGAGCGATATTTTATGTTGCCAGCGTTAATATGGCTACGGTAACCACTTCACATCAGGCGGGCCGTATGCTTGTCTGCCACCCGACGTAGTATAAAAAAAAATCAATTCTCGCACAAACACTATGGCCGAGCTATACACAGTCCCAGTACCAGATTCGAACATAACAAGGGCTATTTTCCACTATCTCACATAAACGGATCTGAGGGCTTAGTGCGAGTTTCTTGTTCACGTTCGATCATCTCAACGTAAACAAACCGACCAAATAGAGAAGAATTCTCATATTGAAAATGTATAAGACGCGTGTTACATATCAAAATTAAGTGGCTTACGTGCTCACATTTTGAAGTGAGCAACCCAGCTAATTTGGATATGTAACACGCGTCTCGTAAATTCACAATATGAAACTTTGTCTCAATTTGGTCGGCTTGTAAACGTTAACACGTTCGGACCAATGTGACCAAACACAAAATGACAATATAATAATGATGTTACATTATTGTTCTTTACAGATCAAACTTAAGAAGTGGTACTTTTATGGGGTTTAGATATACGCAGACATAAGATATAGACATTCGTGTGTCTCAATGGTAGGTCCTAGATGCCTTAACCAAACTTCTATTGGAAATTTAAACAATGTTAGACATAGACTTGATGCCGCGTGTTCGTAATAGCAACCACTCTGCTATCTGTTAGGTTTCGGATACATTATACGTCGAAGCGCCGTACCGTCAAACGGTGCGGTGTCGTGTCATAGTACGCAGCTGCAACGGTGTGGATTCACCTAACATTATTCTAATATTTCTTCATTAATGTGTACAGTGTATTTAGAAAATAATTGTCAGACTTCGAGTAAATGACATAACTGGAAATTTTACGACACAATGCCATTGAGTGGGCGCAACGCCGTACCATTACACGACACACTGCAATGAGTAGACGCAACGCTGCGCCGGACCATTTCACGCGGTGACGAATCCGAAGCAGATATAAGGCGATTATGATGCAATTTATTCATTACAAAGTACACTTTCAGATTGATAACTTGTGCCTTTAAAAATCTTTTCACTGTACATCCCGATTGGCACAATTTAAAAAATGTATGTCGATCTAAACATAATAGATTGTCGCCTAACATGATTTACAAATAGATTCAATTTATAACAATTTTCTAAATTGATTAAATACACCTGAACGCCGCGTTTAGAAATCACCATTTCGCCGATATGTTTGTATTTTTATTATAATTCACTTGCATACATTAACTAGAAAATAGCTACAAATATGTTTTTGCAGCTAATAAATTTGTAAAGAAATTTCATTGGCCCAAATTTTCTATACGTAGTCAGGTCAACAAATTATAGAGCGACTAGAGGTGACCAACGTTACATAATACAATACTTAAAACATATCGATACTGCTTTATCGATGTTACTATTATCGATCGATCTCCAGCAGAGAGATTAAATTCGCCAACTACGAGGTCATTTTCATAAATCGATTTATTTATTTCAGATGATTTTATAATTATTTAATTTAAAAACCTATATTTTAATATATATAAAGAAAAGAAAAAGTTACGCGATTTAAAAAAATCATAATTATACATTCCAATATTTCTTATCTACGTTTCTTTTCAATAAAATCCTCATAGGACCTTACTGGTTTTATTGAAGGATTTGGAATGTCTAATGAATGCTATGGAATGATTTCGAGCGTTACTAAGGCTACGATAACCGCTAACATCCAGCGGCCCGTATGGTTGTCTACCACCCGACGTAGTATAAAAACAAAGAAAATTCTTATAAGGTTTTTATCGATATCGGCCAAACTTCGATATCGTGGATGATTCATCACTAAAACACTTTATTTATTGATTCATATCGACGAAATGATAAAATCTGCACACAACTGATAATGTTAAAAACCTATACACAGTTAACTAACCATATCTAATTATTTTGATTAATCATAATGATCTTTACAATTATCAACATCTTCATAATATTTAGATATGCTTGTCTATTTCAAATCCCTTTCTGTACAAATTAGCTCCATACAGTGCGACCAAAGAGTTGTAAGAATAGAGGCGCCAATTCGCTTATCTCATTTTAACCTCTATACATTTGTATGCAGGGCTTGGAATATCGGTCTTTCTAAATATCTATATCAGTTGGCTTGGACAACATACCGGTAATATTTTTACCAGTAATACAGGTATTTTTGTATAAGCCAAGCTGATACCGGTATTTCTGTTCGCGCGGACCGACCATACCCGACCAATATTTTAAAACATTTGTTATTATTTCAGTAGGCATAATACCTATATTATTGTAATACCTGTATACAGAAAACAAAATAGGAAAACCGGTAAATACCGGTTCCATGCCCTGCTTGTATGGCAATTTTGTGGCTAGTGAGAATAAAGGCTAGCGCACATTACGGCGGGACGCAACACATTACGATAATCGTTTTCGAATATTCAACGCATAAAAATGTATGAAGTTATTATGAGCTGCGTTGCATCCCGCCTGTAGTGTGTGCCGGCCTTTAATTTTTGGTCGCGCGTTGCATTATTTTTATTAACAACGTATTTCAAGTCTGGTACCAGGGGAGCATAACGACGAAGCAGACTCACAGGAGGTGAACAGAAGTGTCAGTGGCGCGCGGGGACGCCGGTGAATGATATAGGTTGTTCGTTGGTGACGAGGTTGGCTCGGGGCGCCGTCGAGGGCAGCGTGCCTGCCTCCAACGTCGCCGCCGACGTCCTCATATCCTCTGCTGATGCCCTGATGGTAATTATAAATTATATATTATACTTAGGTACTGAAATGGTGGATAATGTTAGCCATGTATCGCATTTTGTCTTACATAATGTGATTCCTAGACCAGTTTTCTCAATTAATGGTAAGTATTAACAATTTATATATTCTGGGGATACGCGAAGCTGCCTTAGGGCCCTTGGAGCAGCGAAAGTAACGCCAATTTGAATTAAAAAAAAATTGTATAAGTTAGCATTTAAAATGAAATGCTAACATAAAAGATCTCCGTTAAATATAATAAAAGACCACCGTTTTATTACTTTTCGCTACAACTTTTAACTCGAAACATCTTGACTGCTGGTACAATGACGTAAAATAATTATTAAAGCATTGTAATGTCATTGCGTCAGTAGCTTTAAATGGTAAGATTTTTTTTTTCAAGGTGGCACCATTTTTGAGACTAGAAGAGCCAGCCAAAAGGGTACGCGCAGCAATCTCTTAACTAAAAAAGAAAATAAAAAAACAATCTCCTCCAAGCGTAAAGCAAATAAAGAGAATTACTATACTACACTCTAAAGAGTCAAAATCATCTACCAAAATTAATCAGATTCATTTTTTTTTTTTTTTTAGAAAATTTTACTGAATTATAGAGGACACTATAAAACTCCGCTCGTACTTTTGATAACATTCTGTACAATTAACAGCTTTTTATATGAAACTTGTATAATTTAACAATATGTAACCTGGGATCACAAATTATATAAATTTTCGTTTCAACTTGAACTTGTTTTACGAAAGTCGTATCTAAATTATCAAGGTGTGATCGCACTATTCGGCACTAGGAACGCAGCATGAGGCGTGACATTTTTAATTGATCAATTTTTGCGCAGTATCGAGCTACCGGCATGAGGGAAACCTCATTGACGTTTGAACAATATTTGATGCTACCGCACGTTCGAAGCCGGATCTTGCGCATGCGGAATCCGGGGTGCACGATTTAAATACATACACAAGAATAAACCCGTCCGGCGTGTGAGCGGACGCATACATGATTCAATTTCATATAAGTTTCAAGCTGCGCGTAATTCGTCCACGCGATGTACCGTGACTAGTGATGCGCCCGACATTATTCCCAAAATTGACAGGAAAGATCCAAAATCGAAAATAATCCCAAGATTCCCGATGCAAAATTTTCGCCTGGAGCAATATTTTCGGGAATAGTAATTCTTTAGCGGTTACTACCCATTACTTAGAAGACTGCTTAACGACAGCGACGGACGGCGGTCTCATACTTACTCGTCATAGTTATATTTAATTTTCATTATCTCGATATGAAACAAAACATGTATTATCCAAACAGATAATGGATATAACAATAGATATTCATGATTCACTATCGTGTATTATCTATTTTTATTGAAAGATTCAAAAATGCCATGTTCTATGTTTATTATAGCTTCTGGGCGTATTACATTATCTTTAACATGATATTACTAGATCACAGCCGTGTTTAATTTGGTTTTAAAGATGAGTTCAGACTACACCAAAATTAAACGACCGAATTTCGAGAGCATTACACGCATGATATACTTTTCTAATTACCAGCATCACATTTGCTGTAATTTCTGAATGGTGTACGACAGGCCAGGCACACAGGTTGAGTAGAGCAGTGATCCATTTTACGTAAATATTCAACCGTTACGATATCGTAACGACTTAGTCGTTGAAGCCCTCTGGTGACGTCCACACGGCGACTACTAGATTTTAATTAAATTAAATTAAATATTCATTTATTTCAGATTTGAGTATCCATCCATTTAAAACGTTAAAACGTTATAGTATGTAAGAATTAATTATTTAACATGTCAAAAATTAATATCAAATTCTATGGAATCGTCCTCGTGGGTCCAATATACGGGTAAATAGTATACATGAAAAATACGAATCGAATAATCGTCGTGTGAACACAGCCAAATGGTTTCACCGACTAAGTCGCTACGATATCGTAACGGTTGACAATTACGGGAATTGGACCACTGGTAGCATACGAAAGGGCTAAAATCGATTGGTCCTTCGAGCCGAATTAACATTTACATACATAAACTAGCTCTGCATTACTACTATAAATGTGCTTAACAGTGCGGTTATTGCACTTTAGCTAAAAAAATAAACTTATGCTATTGTGTACAGCCAAGAGGACGTGAAACTTAACGGTTGTAGGTTAATTTTGATCTTTATACAAGAACGAAAAACAGATATAAAAAGGAAACTAGTAAAGCGAGTCTTTGTCAACTTAGATGATACGAGATCTTTGGTTAAAAAAACCGTAAATGTTCAACGGTTACGATATCGTTACGACTGCGGAAGATAATTTCAATCCATATTAGTAAAAGTTGCAACACATTCGCTAGTGAGCAATAAATTAAAAATTGCCAAAATCTGAGTTACATTATTGTCGTGTGCAGGTGATAGTCGTGGTAGCCGTAAAGAAGTAGTAGGCATCTAAATCACTAGTACTTATAAAAAAAACATTCAACTACTAAACTCCATCAACAAAAGTGTTACAAAACCCGTGACATAGCAAATAAACGTGTAAAGCATGCATAGCGAAGCAACACGTAGTTAGTTGCCTCTTTAGTTGGGGCGCCACACGTCGGGGTCCTCCATGAGGGTGACGTGGTGGTCCTGCGCGGCCAGCGGCGCGCCGGGCGGCGTGCTGCCGCCCGCTGCCATCGCGGCCATGTCGTCGCGCGAGCCCCTGCGCGCGGGGGACCACGCACACCACACACACGTCACAGCCAGTTAGTATACTCATTTAAGCCCGGCGCAACGCAGCAATATATTGCAAATAGGGATGTTGGCACCTTCGTCAAATTATCTTTTTATCACCCGTCAAAACGGTTTTGTATGAAAAATGTACTGAAAGCGAACATGACGACACTTTTCTACGTACTCAATTGAAGTGTTTTTATTATGTTACTGATCATCAATAATCAAACTTCTTAACAGTATTAATAATCTATTTTATATTTTATTAAATATATATATTAAATATATTTTATTTAATAGATTACATACCTACTGTAATTTATATTTGATACAGACAACATCACTATTACAGACAGGCCGCAAAGCAGTGTAAGAGAGTGATTTGCAACGCGCTGCGTTGCGGTGCGGCCCGCCCGTGGTGTGCACCGGGCTTTATGGGCAGTTGGAAAATGTATTATGTAAACCAGCTTTAATTTGTTATTTTGTTTAGAACTATTGAACAAAACAAACAGTTTCTTGCGATGTCTTAATCGATCAACGATGAACCCTCCGTAGATAGATCATTCCACAAACTGAGAGTTTGAGAATTATAGATACGTCCGTACGTTTTGTCTGCGGCGAAATATTTCACGAATCGAAACCGATTGTAGTCATTCTAACCACCGAGCTTTTATGCTTGGGTACCGGTAATTTACGCTAGAGTACCTACCGGTATTTTTCGCTTCGTATTAAAACCGCAATATAAGTCGTAAACATAATATATTCTCCAACTGTACATTAATATGAACCATAAACCCAGATAAAATGTTTAATTAAATATGTATAATGCAGATATAATATGTAAATACTAGTTTGTAGTAGGTCAACGTCTATAATGAGAACTGCTAATGTATTGTATGCCCAAGAGGACAAACACATCGAACAAATATAATTATATACAACATATAATCTTCTTAATATATAAAACATATATATAAAATTCTCGTGTCACAATTTTAGTTACCATACTCCTCCGAAACGGCTTGACCGATTTTTATGAAATTTTTTATACATATTCAGTAGGTCTGAGAATCGGCTACTATCTATTTTTCATACCCCTAAGTGATATGGATTGTCCATTACTAACATTTTTTTTTTAATTTTTTGACAAAAAAAATACCTATTATTTTTTTAAAATTAAAAATACATACAACCCTAAATTTTCACCCTTCTACCATCAACCCTTAAATTTATATGGCAGAACAACAATTGCCGGGTCAGCTAGTTATATATAACATGAGTTTTGGAGCTTCAATACATTCATGTTTGTACCGGCTAAGCTGAAGCCGATTCCCATCAGATGTTTTGATCGCGAAAATCAAACTTCAACTCAGATATACGGTATTTGTGTTTAGCTTAGCTGATGGAAACCTTGGTGCTCTACAAACTAAGCTGAAGATGTTTGTTAGTAACTAAAACGTAAGACCTATTTTTCGAATCAAAATATTCAATGGTAATCGGCTACAGTTTCGGCGGTAGGGCCCCAGGGGCCTTACCACAAGCTCTAAACGCAGGAATGGAACCATCATGGTTGCGAATTTATGAATGAAATTCATTGATAAATATGCAACCATCATTTTATTCCTGCGTTTAGAGCTTGTGGTAAGGCCCCTGAACCAATGAACTAGTCGTAGATGGTAGGTCTGGTTTCAGAGTCAAAGTTTTATACAGTTTATATGCAGTTAATTCCTTTTTGTTATCAATTACATATTTAATCCCCGAATGATGACATACCTGACTGTGAGACCGACTATCCACAGAAATGATAATTTATTTCAAAAAAATACTCAATGATTTAATGTATCAGACCGGCGTTATCAACTATATAAGGCAATTCCCCTTCAGTACTGGTGGGTTAATCTTAATACACTATCTTTGTTATACCTATGAATGTTACAATTTACATATCAATGTTAGATAGATCTTGAGAAGAGTAGATACCGCAAGCTGTACGTCCAAGCGTGTAATAGAAATTTAAAAAATGCACAACCTTCCTGTGTTCCAAATTAACTTGACAGCCAAGAATACACTATTTTTATTTTAAACGAAATTGACCACGGGCCGTACTCTTAGATTAATTACAATTGTCACTATTATTCTTCAGCTTTCCAACTTAATCATACAGTTACAAATCTAAGCCTAAAAAGGGTTCACAATTTTTAGCTTTGATTTGTACAGAGCATTTGGACTGCTAATTTGCTGGATATATGTTTACCTAGTACTAATAGTACTTATACTGTGGTACGGTCTAACATAATCTAAAATCAAATACATTTTATTTCTTAAATATTGCCGAATTGCGGATAACTATATCCTCCAAACTTTCTAGAACGTATCTAGTGATGATATAGAACTAAGTGAAGGTTATTCAGTGATGACACAACAATTTTGTTATCAGTACTTTTTTCCATACACGAATGGCCAATCTCCTTTGTAATTATACTAATCGATACAAATTAACCTAAGTTTCACTCTCCATTAATTATTTACTAAGATTCTATTAAACGGTGCATTTGACGTCATTAAAATTAAGATAAGTAAAATGTTACGTTCGGTTTTCATACATGAATATGCGGTATCTACCCTAACTCTAATCAACTTGTTACCACATTATCCCTCACAAGCCCAGCAAAGGCACCCTTACAATGCACTACTAAAACGTACTCTATGTAAAAGCGTTAGAATTCAGTATTGTACTCACTTCTTTCCTAAAGCCATCATCCCGTAAATGACCCCCGTAGCAAAGATCAGTCCGCTGCCGAGGAATGTGCTCACACTCAAAAAACACAGCATGAACGGGGGCAGCGCCAGCCTGGAATTATAAATAATAATAATAAGTATAAGGGCGCAGGGCAGCTTGTGGCGAGCTGTTGTGTGAGTAACGACACCACGGACCCGAGTCTCCAGAGAGTCGGTCAGGGCCTTCGTCTCCGGCGTGTGTTCATCCCTCTTTCTCGACACCCCTGAGTCACTCACACCGGTGTTGCCCCCGGCCGATTCTGGCATTTCGGGGGCCCATTTAGTGAGTGACAAGCCACCGCCTGCCGCAAATTACTAGCAATAGAAGCAGTTATGGCAGGCGTCCGTCCCTCTTCTGTATTATAAGTACGGAAGTGAGTTCGTTTGTTCCGCTTTCACGTCTTAACTAATGAACTAATTGCCGTGAAATTTTGCATACAACTTATTAGAAGTCGACAATAAGTAATAGGGCATTTTTTGTTATTTGGCCGCGGTCTTTAGACTTACTTCCCCAGTAGGGCAGTACTGTGTCCTAGCATTTCTTATTTTGTGGCTGTACCTCTCTTTTGCCAGAGACTCGTTAGTTAATCGTCCGGGTGCATCGCGTGCAGGTGAGATTGTCTTTGGCTCGAAGATGTTAGTGACCCACTTACACGAACTTCTTGTAATAAATACAATGCAAAATTTCAACGACTACGATCTACGTACTCGCCAAAGTAGCCGTTGCTAACCATTCGACCAACGGCTCGTCAAAATGTTGGAATAAAGCAAATCTTCCATCTGCACTAATATAATAATAAAAATATAAATCCTTCTTCCTAGTCGGTACATCATCATTATGAATCACGATGAGTGATCATTGATAATACAGCGCCATTCATTATCATCATTCACATTCATCATCGCGGACTGCAGCTTTACTGGTGCACTCGCAAACCGAACACTCAGTTGCGGCCTTGATCCGTCCATCTCATGGGTGACCTACCACGCGGTCTGGTGCCTTCAACTTTACCCTGGACTACGAGACGCTCCATGGAGTCATCACCACGACGAGATATATGACCGAAGAAGGTAAGAATGCGTGACTGTACTGTGGTAGATAGGCGCTGTCTGATGCCGAGTTATTTTAGTACAGAAACATTTGTACGGAACTCTGTCCATGATACTCCTAGCATCCGTCTCCAGCACCACATCTCCAACGCATCAATTTTCCTTCTCTCAGTGTCACGAAGAGTCCATGTCTCCGAGGCATAGAGGAAAATGTATGTGTTTTCGTTCTCTTACCTAATGTAATGTTCCTATTACCCCAGATCTTTCTCATTTTATCATAATTATTTAAAAATATAAGTGAAGTATTTTATTATCACATTTATTTATTTTTAATATCTCATTTGTTACATTTTTTAATATAAAAAAAATACATTAAAAATATAAAAAACAGAATTCCCCTGATAGCGGGAACAAGGTCCAAACTACCGGTGGTGAAGGTCACAGAGACAGAAACTTCCTCACAATACCTACGTGCCGTGCTAAGGAGGACAGCCTTCTGAGATGTTGGTCAAAGCTCTTGGCGATTAAACCATTGACCGTTACAACTATCGGGACAATCATTGTCGAATCGACGTCCCACATGTCGGTAATCTCGTGAGCCAAATCAAGATACAACTACTTGTACTTAGTTAGTTTATCCTTTTCAACTTTCACAAGATTAACGTCATGTGGGATAGCGATATCTACAATGATTGCTCGGTGCGTTGATCGATCTATTAGCACAATGTCAGGTTTATTGGCTACAATAGTCCTGTCAGTGATAATAGATCGATCCCAGTACAATGTGGCATGGTCATTTTCAAGAACCGCTTCTGGGCATATACCTGTAGTACGGTATCTCGGTGGTCACAAGACCATATTTCAAGGCAAGCTGCTGATGGATGATCTTGGCTACTTGATTATGTCTGTGCAGGTACTCGCCGTTAGCAAGATGTTATTGTTATTATATTAGTAAGTACACATGGACGAGCTCGGTGGCGTAGCGGTCAATGACGCGGCTTCGACACCAACGCTCGTGGGTTCGATTCCCACATAGGACAAATATTTGTGTGCATGAACATGTCTGTTTGTCTTAGTCTGGGTGTTTTCTATGTATCATAAGTATGTATTTACAAAAAAAAACCGGACAAGTGCGAGTCGGACTCGCCCACCGAGGGTTCCGTAGGTACGTAGTATCATTATTAAATTTGATATTTTTCATTATAAATAAGAAATAATGCGTCGAAAAAAATAAATAAAATATATTTTGCAATGTGTACATCAAGCCCTTTCATATGATACCCCATTTGAACTAGTAGTTTCAATTTGAAATTTCGACACTCTATAAAAAATATAGACCCCCTATTTTTTTAGATCTATTTACAAATGTATAGTTTTGAGATTTATTCCTGTACTTGTAGTCTATAACGATGTTACTTGCCAAATTTCATAGTTCTTGGTCAACGGGAAGTACCCCATAGGTTTTGATTCCTTTGAGTGTGTCGAAATATGCGTTTTTTGCTGAATAAACGGCCGTAACTCAGTGTTGCAAAAGTGAAAATTTTTAAATCGGTAAATTTGCCTGCTAAAAATCGGGAGAAATCGGGAGATTTTTACTCGGAATAAAACAAGAGTTAAAAGGCAGATTTATTATGATATAGTACTGTAATTAATTCTATTAATGATTTTCATCTTCATACCACTTCTTACTGGCTATTTTTACCCGACTGCGACAGAAGGAGGGTTATGTTTTTCGAGAGTATGTATTTATGTATGTATGTATAATTGTTTGGCACGCTCTGCAGCCTGAACGGCTGGATGGATTTTAGCTTGAGAGGTGTCGTTAGATTAGTATTTGCTGTGAGAGTGACATAGGCTACATCAAATATAAAAAACCGGGCAAGTGCGAGTCGGACTCGCCCACCGAGGGTTCTGATATTTTTCATTATAAATAAGAAATAATGCGTCGGAAAAAATAAATAAAATATATTTAGCAATGTGCACATCAAGCCCTTTCATACGATACCCCATTTGAACTAGTAGCTTCAATTTGAAATTTCATCCCCTATAAAAAATATAGACCCCCTATTTTTCAAGATTTAATGACATATGTATAGTTTTGAGATTTATTCTTGTATTTGTAGTCTATAACGATATTACTTGCCAAATTTCATAGTTCTAGGTCAACGGGAAGTACCCTATGGGTTTTGATTCCCTTGAGAATGTGTCGAGATATGCGTTTTTGACGTGACAACGTCTTATAAATTGGTTAGCCGGGTGACACTTCAAGAAACTGGCTCACGTTATGCGCTTACAATGAGAGCGAGTGAAAGGCACGCGTCCCTTCTAAGAGCGAGAGAGACAGACATAAAAAGTGAAAGGCATGCGTCCCTTCCACTCGAAAACATTTTACCACTCAAAGTCGTTGTCACGTAAAACTTTCGCCCGTATACCGACTTTACAGGCAACCAATTTTTTACTGAATAAACGGCCGTATCTTTTTTTTTACGTAAACTTAGCAGTTTGATTTTTTTACAATTTCATGGGACCGTAGATCTGATTATACAGTTCAAATTTCAGCTTGATACCTCCACGCTCTCTAGTTATAGGGTCTTGACAGACAGACAGACAGACGGACGGACAACAAAGTGATCTAATAAGGGTTCCGTTTTTCCTTTTGAGGTACGGAACCCTAAAAAAATCAATATGGCGGCTGTGAGCCGCAAAATTGTCGTTGCAGTAATTTTTTTTTCTCCTAAATATATCGATATGGGTATCAAAATAAAGGTCTCGATGATGATTTCAAATAAATATTTGATATATATTAGTTTTAGGCTGCGGCTATGATTGCATGAAATTATTTTATTGTTACGCGTGATTAATAAATCTGTTCTAGGTGCAGTCGGGTTTTTGATTTTTTAAATTAACTTATAACTTGTTGTGAACATTTTTTTATCAATATTAAAATGAAAGCAACTTTGGTTCTCCGATACATCATTTTGTATGTATGGAATTTCCCCCATTTACCTACCAAACAATAATAAACTCTGTTATAACAGGCATTTCGGTGCAATTCGTTTTGCGTATGCTGCGGTATTGAAGGGCCGTGCAAGGAAGGAAGGGGTATCCCCGCAGCCCGTGCATTGATTTAATTTTACTATGTTACCTTTGGTGTTGCCCTGTATAGAATAATATTTTTAATTGTCACTTTAGTGAAAAATCAAAAATCGGGAGATGGGGTCACTAAATCGGGTTATCGGGAGAGAATAGTCGAAATCGGTAGATCTCCCGATAAATCGGGAACTTTTGCAACACTGCCGTAACTTTTTTCTACGTAAACTTAGCAGTTTGATTTTTTTTTAACTTCATGGGACCGTAGACTTGTGTATACAGTTCAAATTCCAGCTTGATACCTCCACGCATTCTCGACATAGAAATGTTTGACAGACAGACAGACAGACAGACAGACAGACAGACAGACAGACAGACAGACAGACAGACAGACAGACGGACAACAAAGTGATCTTATAAGGGTTCCGTTTTTCCTTTTGAGGTTCGGAACCCTAAAAAATGTTTTTAGGTATGTTTATCAGTTGTCTAGTACCCATAAAACAAGCTTCGCTTACTTTGGGGCTAGATGGCGCTGTGTAATTTGTCTGACAATATTTATTATTTATTATGGAAGATGTCAAAAATTGACAACCGAACTCGTGACGTAGCCTTGCATTCTTATCAATATTGGGAAGAGAACATCTTGTTTCATTATACCATAGCCGTCAATTTGCGTAATAATGATGCGTCCAATTCGCACTGCTGTCTGTGAGTCACCACTGTTTATATGTATATGTATTAAGTAGTGGTTCGCGGTCGACCTGCGAGCTGCGAGCTGCGTCACTTTCGACGCAATTCTCTTTGTTAAGGGGCATGTTCCGATGGTCCGTCCATACATTTTTTGATGGGATTATACACGAAACAAAGACACTCTTTGTTTAAAACAAATCATTTTATCACTTTTCTACTATGAAATGTTGTCGCGTCTGACCTTTTTAGGAAATAACTTACATTATTAACTTAGGAAAACAATAATGAAATCCAGGAAAAAATTGAAAATTGTTTAGTAGTGTGAGTGAGTTTCGACAAGCAAAATAAAGCGCCACCTTTATTTTGCTTGTCAAAACAAAACAAACAAATGATTGCGATAGCTTAAATATTTGAACGCTAGATGGCGCACAGGCGATATTTTAATTCTGAAAGTATCATTATTTTGTTAATAAATGTACAATAATTGATTTATTTCCTTTCCTACCTTTCATAAAATAAAAACATTATAATAACATAAAATTGTCGACCCTAAACGGCAAAGTAAACAATTTTATTACTTATTATTTTTATGTGGCAACTTTTTTCGTAGAAAAGTAAGCTACGTTGCCGTTCGTTCATAACCTTGACCTAGATTAGATGCACTACGTTGAAAAGAGGTTGCCGCTCCGCTCTTTTTGATATTGTAATAAATACATTTTCCAAGTTACGTTATGTTGCGTTCAGAAACAAACAAATAATTGAGTTACTTATGTACATCAAATAGACGTGTTTTATTGTATAAAAATAAATAACTGAATAAAATCTGATTTATTATTTTCTTTTTCGTCGACCAATATTCTAAAGTATATATTCCAGGAATGTAAAGATAAGTATTACTGTTATATTTTATTGTTCTTTTTTCTCAGGATGTGTTCCGAGTTCCGAACGCAATCTGGGACAATAAATCTGTATCATCTGTCAATTCTGTCATAATAAATGCGACTGCAATCTAATTACATGGTTATGAATTACTATTCAATTTCTTTCAAATACTGAGTGTTTAGAAGTAACATATTCTTTTGTGTTTAATTTGTTTTTCTTTATTTCATTTAGGTGTATTCAATGTATGTTCCAACCAGCAGAGAAGCGTACACAAACGACACGCTTATTCGGGGCCGCGCAAATCGTTAAAACGAGTTCGAGGTGGATTAAGACAATTTTACAGCAGAAATGTATTTAAACACATAATTATACATTTCTGATAACGCAGTATTTTATATACCTGTATTATTGGCAATGCTGAATGTAAAAATAACCCATAATATTCTTATCTGTATTTTTTATGTTTACAGGTTTGCAAACGCCGTATTACCACTCCATGTCACAATCATGTAAAGGATATATTCTATATAAAAAGAATATTTGTACCAAAGACATGCTTTATGGGCAGCAAAATGAGAATGTGGCAAAAAGTATGTTCATGCAACAATATAATAA
Organism: Hypsopygia costalis; assembly: GCA_937001555.2. NCBI lineage: Eukaryota > Metazoa > Arthropoda > Insecta > Lepidoptera > Pyralidae > Hypsopygia > Hypsopygia costalis. The sequence continues at coordinate 31,245,182 of OW443327.2, read as the reverse complement.
AAGTGTCAGGCCTTCAGGTCTTTTTGATGAAGAATTTGGATGTTTAGCTGGCAGTCCAGATGGCAAGTTTGTCTTTATCAAGCTTCAATTTTATCTATGTATTTGGCAAATGTGGAAAATTACAACTATAGTTATAATCGCAATGCGATTGAGTTTCTTGTACCAAATCTCATAAAGAGCTCCATTTCACTTTTTTATATTTTGTGTAAATTTTTTACAGGTATAATTGAAAATGAAAGAGCTGTTATTGAGATCAAGTGCTTTCCATAATTGGCGAGGAAAAATCATAGCCTAGAGGCAGCTGCACTAGAAAAGAAATACTTTGCTCTAAAATTGGATAACAATGTTTTAGTTATGAATAAAAAGCATGATTATTACTATCAAGTAAGTTGATTCTATTGCATGTCAACTTTATAATTATTTCAGTATCTTGTTTTCTCTTACTATAATTAAAATCTATTTCAGGTTCAAGGACAAATGCGTGTCAGCAAAATGGATAAGTGCTACTTCATATGTTTTATTTCAGTCACTGAACCTTTGACTGTGATAGAAGTTTGTCGAGATAATGAATTTATCAGGAATATGATACCGAAGCTGTTAGACTTTTTTAAAAATTGTATTGTGCCAGAAATAATATTGAGACGTGTTCAAAAAAATGCGAAATGTATAGATTTGAATGGTATGTACCAGTATGAACCTTTTTATGGTATGGCTTTTACCTTTTATTTTATTTACTTCATAAATTGTATCACGATCTGGCCCAACATTTTGAAGTTATTGGGAAATAATTTTCGTCATAAAATAACAAATATACTAAGTAAACTTATTTTCCTTTGCAGCACCTGTGTAGCAGTGGTTTCAAGACAGAAGACTGAAGGCAGAGGAAGCAATCAACAATTAGAATAATTTATGTTTTAATTGTATTTTTATAGTAGTTTGTTCAGAATCTACGTTATCATTGTATATTACTTTTTATCAAATAAAATAAAAGTTTAAACCTATAAATATAACTTTTATTTCCATAACACAATCGTAGATAACATAATTATGTCGTAGCAGGTGGCGTTCTGTAGTTCTGCCTACCATAATGGAAATATTGAGAATATTCCTACAGAATATTTTGGGGTGTAAGTGGTTCATCAACATCTTTGAACCAAAGCCAACTTCACCTGCACGCGGTGCACCCTGCTGACTGGCAAACGAAGCTCTGGCGAAAAGAGAGGTAGGGAGCGTAATTGTAAGCTACCCGACTTGGGAATGTACCTCCACCTCACAGAATACCGCAACCAAATAACAGATCCCTTGAGGGTTGTTGTGTTCCTGCGAGTGAGTGAGGACACCAGAAATGAAGGTGATGCTGCGTCAGCAACGGGGGTGGCGGCGCGCGAGCGATATTTTATGTTGCGAGCGTTAATATGGCTACGGTAACCGCTTCACATCAGGCGGGCCGTATGCTTGTCTGCCACCCGACATAGTATAAAAAATAAAATAATTCAGCTCATTTTGGCACGCCATCTAGTTGTCATGAAGGTAAACGTAGTGCTCGCTCACGTCTGTGTGTGTAAACTACACTATATTCAATGACAGATGTTATTATAGGATTATGTGTCGAATTGGGTGAATTTTGAGGCAAGTATATGACCAAGGTCAATAAAGTGTAACGTCCGAGTTCCGCGAAAACTATTCCTACGACTTACAAATGTTCCATTTACACGTAAATCAAAATAAACTGGAAATGTTGACTACAGCGCCATCTAGCGGGAAAACGGCAACGAGCAGACCGTATGTTCCACCTTAAAGGATTATGAATTTACTTTCTTTGTTATTTTTTTATACCATTAAGGTGACAAACACATGTGATAATATTTATAATTTAATGCCTGCCTTAATACATTGCAATGTTTCTAATATGCATGCCTAATAAATTGGCGAAACATGTCATGTACTTACTGTAATGTGTAACCTGTATTAACCATGTTTCGAGCAAATAAAGAATTATTATTATTAATAAACAAACAAACGGTCCGCCTGATGGAAAGCAGTTACCGTAGTCTATGGACGCCTGTAACACCAGAGGCATCACATGCGCGTTGCCGACCCTGTAAAATCCTCTTTACGCCCTTTTTGAAGTACCCCATGCTGTAGTCTCCTGGGAAAACGTCAACAGGCAGTTCATTCCACAGCTTACCAAGCTGTGTACGTGGAAGAAAACTTCTCTGGAACCGCACAGTACGTAACCACTTCGGTTCTAATTAAAATTTCTTTTATACCACTAAAGTAGCAAACAAGCATACGGCCCGCCTGATGTAAGCAGTCACCGTAGCCTATGAACGACTGTAACACCAGGGGCATCACACGCGCATTGCCGACCCTGTAAAAACCTCTTCACATAAATGGCTAACGTCTGACCCGCTCAAATTAGATCTAGAGCAGAGGTTCTCAAAGGGGTATATAGGATAACCCAGGAGGTCGGACTTTGTTTTAGAATGCAAGGGGACCGTGAATTTTTTACAAATTCATATACATATTAATAGAACTGAGGGTTTACGAAAATCAGAAGCAGCTTATCTCTAACCCCTTGCTTCACACATAGATTAAATCTCGTGTTACTGAAGGTATATAATAATAAATAAATAATAAATATTCTTCGAGAATTTACTCACGGCCATCTAGTCCCAAACTAAGCAAAGCTAGTACTGTTGGTACTAGAGACTGATATTATATACTTAAATACATTTTTTTTGTAAATACATACATATAATACATAGAAAACACCCAGACCAAGACAAACAGACATGTTCGTGCACACAAATATTTGTCTTGTGCTGGGATCGCAACCTCTGAGTCAAAGTGGCCATGGCTAACCATTCGAACAAATAAAAGATATAAGTATTTTTTTTTACGTAACCCAGTCTTTTGTTTTCTTTTTAACCGACTTCAAAAAAGGAGGAGGTTCTCAATTCGACAGATTTTTTTTTTGTATGTATGTTATTTGATTTTCAAAATTCTTTTTTTATTTGAAAGGGTATGATTGCAAGGTGGTCCCATATTTACCAAGTCAGGATCTGATGATGGGATCCCAGGGAAATCAAGGGAAACTCTTAAATTTTATAAGCACGTAAGGTCAAATTCTTTTTTTTTTATTTGAAAGGGTATGATTGCGAGGAGGTCCCATATTCACCAAGTCAAGGTCTGGTGAGGGGATCCCAGAAAAATCGATTAAAACCCTTAAATTTGCCCTGTTGCCAGCTGAAGTCGGTTTTTATTTTTTCTTAAAAATCATTATTAAATTACACGTATCATAAACTATTGCACTTACCCACAATACAATACAGCTTTATTCCAATATGGCCGCGACTCCACCTTGTCAGACAGCGTCTGCACGTAGTCTATGAAGAAACAGCAGCAGGGAGCCTCGCAGACGATCACCACGAACCCGGCCAGCATCTGCCATATGCCCGCGATCAGGCACTGCACGTCCAGGAGTATGATGCCGGTGCAGTTCAGCAGACCGAGGATTATTGCAACTGCAAGTTGATAAAATAAATTTAAATCGTACTAATATTATGGAGAGAACTTTAAATCAGTGCTTTGCCTTTAGGGGTATTACACTGAGCTTCCAACCTATTGATGTTGTTGGAGCATACGCATACTATTTCCACACCCCGGACACTCCATACAAATGTCGCGTCTTTTACTACTACATAAACAATGGCATCTGTGCAGAGCGTTAATGAGCGTGTATGCGTGCGGCGCCATACAAACTGTTCTAGATACGTCTCAGGGGAGGTGAGTTCGACACGAGAGAGCGGCAGGTAGTGGCCATACTGTACGTAGTACTATTACTTATACTGTGTTATTAATTAGACTTTATATTTGTAGTTATTTGATGTTCCATAAAATAAATGAGTTTCCATAGAATAGAATTCCATAATAGAACACTAAACTGTTCGACTACTTAAAAGTTTGGATACCTTGCTTAGACAAAAGAGTTCGGCGTCTGAACAATCGCTTACAACAGTTACAACTCGCACACGAGTCTGTGCTCTCTTATGTGCGTTGTTTGATGCAACAAGTCTGCTCAGACCTATGAGCAGTTGAATACACTGGCATCAGATAACCTGTAGTGAAGCAGCGCGGCCAAATACTTTAGTTAGTTAATTGAACTACTTTAGAGTAAGATTTCTCTCTACTATTTGCGATCCATACAACGAATCTGGAACAGTTTGTACGGCGCGGCGCCGCACGCACATACGCTTATTCACGCTCTGCACAGACGTCATTATTTATGTAGTAGTTACCGATGGGACATTAGTATGAAGTGGCCGGGGTGAGTTAATAATAAGAAAACGGCCAAGTGCGAGTAGGACCCGCGGACGAAGGGTAGAGTGTAAGAAAAGAGGGTAAGAAATAATACATCATCTGTGAAAACGGACGGACGGACGGACAGCGGAGCCTTAGTAATAGGGTACCCTTTGGGTACGGAACCCTAAAAAACGACATTGTGGTATTTCGCGGAACCCTGGTGTCATTTCCACCGCACTCACTTTGGGAATCGCTGGTCTAAAGAGCCGAGACCAATCTACAATAAACATGAAGGCTACGGCACAATAACAGTGGGCGTTTTAACCTTTCTACTATTTAATATACGTGTTGTCATATAAGTAGAGTTATATCAGCTGGCCGTCACGTGGTCAGCTGCCGTGCCTACGATAAACCTACCCATTTTAAACAATGATAATAGGTCTAATCATTCATAAACACTACAATTATCACAACTATAGCTTTCGGCATCTCGAACCCACGCGCACGAACGTTTCTGTTACCTATTTTCCATACGATCAAACTCTAGTAAGAAAATAGAATAGAATATTTATTTATGATATATAAATAAACTAGCGACCCGCCCCGGCTTCGCACGGGTGCAATGCTGATACTAAATGTACTACAGAAGGTCTTTGCGCTTTGTCCTATCCAGTCCTTCCCCAGTTATAAGCACACGCCGCCGGCTCCGCGGCCGGTACCGCCACAGCCGTTATGTCCCTGCATTTTAAATGTGTAATATCTTCTAAACTATTCATTTAAATTACATGCTGTGAAGGGCCATATTGATCTATATTAAATGCGCAATGTATTTAAGGTACTTAATTGGATAAGGATTAATTCTGTATTGCTTAAAATCGCTTCGTAAATAAGGCATTATTTCTTGTAAAAAGCAAAGGATAAAATAACGGTTATTGTGTGTTACCACTAAGAGATAGACATATACCATCGCGAACTTTTTTGTAGACCATTTTAAGGTGAACAATACTGTACTACATTATTTTGATCTATCTCGTTGGGTTCAGCCAGCGTTTGCAATGAAAGAGCAAAAAAATGTGTTTATTTACGACATCACATTAGAAACCTCTAAATTATCAGTGTTTTTTTCTACTATGTTATGCATATATTATACATATAAACTTTCCAGTCGAATCACTCTATCTATTAAAAAAAACCGCATCATAATCCGTTGCGTAGTTTCAAAGATTTAAGCATACATGGGGACATAGGGACAGAGAAAGCGACTTTGTTTTATACTATGTAGTGATATACAGTCAATATACAGTCTGAGTAAGTGAGAACTGGGTAAGAGAGAAAACTCTATTAGTGAGAATATTTACCAGGTCCCGTCATTTTGCCCTCCTAATCTATATATATAAAAGAGTAAATCACTCACTCATCACGAAATCTCAGAAACTACAAGTGCTAGGAGTGTCAAATTTTTCAAGGGGGTTCCTTTTAGGACGTAGGTGCTCACTAAGACGGGAATTTGGAAAATTCAACCCCTAAGGGGGTGAAACGGCGGTCCAAAGTTTGTATGGGGAACCAAGATTAGTTGGACTATTTTATACGAAACTTTACATGAGCACTTCTGTAGATAAATGAGTAAACACGTGTTTCAGGATTTTTCAAAATTCAACCCCTAAAGGGGTGAAATGAGGTGCAAACGTCTGAAAATCGTTATGGGTATTGTTTTTATGGTTTAACGGGTCGCTGATTCCGAAAACAACAGCTATTTTATAATCTAACATAACCGACGTGACAAAAGAGCACTCCTGTGGGGGTGCGATGGGGTTGAGATGTCATAATATCAATATGGGTGTTGATTCTATGGTTTTCTGAGACGTCAATTACGAAAATGGCATCGATTTGAAAACGTTGACACGAAATTTCCATCTCGGTATAAAAATCCAAGATTTGGAACACCCTGATGCAGAACCATAAAGGTTCAGCTAAACTATAAGAAATATAAAAATGATGCCTTAGCAAAAGTTGTTCAGCCTGATGAGTATTTTTTATTGAGGTATAAAAATCCAGTATTTGGAATACCTGATGCAGATCCATAATGGTTCAGCTAAACTATAAGAAATATAAAATTGACACCTTAGCAAATGTTGTTCAGCCTGATTTTGTTGAGGTATATAAATCCAAGATTTGAAACACCTGAACAGAACAAAGCTAAATTTATTTGCATAAACAACATGGTGTTTACAATAAATTATAGTTTAAAAAAAAACTAAAAAAGCTACTTAAAAAAACAATAAATAGTTTAACAAAACATGGATTGTATTATTTGTATTGTAAAAAAAATAACCGCGTAGTGCTACTTTTATTCTTACCTGCTACAAGTTAGATGCAATCGTTTTATTTATTTACAAAGGTAACGTGGTCTATTTAGTCAGTTTATTATAGACGTGTACGCTAAAATTGAAATGGAACGATTGGTATATATTCGCACAAACCAGAAGAATGCGTGCATTTGCGGGACGCTATGTAGCAAGATTTTGTGATGCAAAGTCTTTTAAACAACGAGAGGAAACTGTTTTTCTTAGATGCTTCAGGAGGGACTGGAAAAACATACCTGACAAGAGCAATCCTCGCTGAAATCAAGCGCCAAAATAATATCTCACAGCAGCATCGCCAGGTATTGCAGCCATATATTACTTCTAGGCGGAAGGACGCAAATACAATGTTCAATATTATACTCGATTTGAACGGAAACACCGACATGCTTTGTGACACGAAACTGTGACAAAGCGAAAATGTTTCAGGATTGCTCTCTAATCGTTTCAGATGAATGCGAAAAAAAAAAAACAATAAGGCAGTAGAAGCTGTAGATAGAACTTTACGTGCCCAAGAGTTTTCAAAAATATTATAAAAATTTGGGGAAGATCTCCTTCCTGAAGTAAAGTCAATGTTTAGCAGCGAAATATGTATAATTGAAGCTGAGATTCTCACTGGAAGTGGTGCCGATGAAACTGTATTTATTTCGCGTATACCACTCTTCCTTCTTACGGCCGTGTGGTTTCCGGCAGACTAGAATAGAATCACTCCGTCTCTTCCCGTGGATGTCGTACAAGGCGACTATGCGAATAGTTTTTGTCCCAGAAATTACCTATTATTGTTGTTTATTGTACCTGTAGGGCGGTTCTATGTTCGACTTTATGTATTTTTTTTAATTCAATGATTTCTTCGTCAATTGTACAGCAATTTTTCAAAATTTCAAAATTTTTATTTTAATATTTTCGTTAAGGTATAAGGAAGGTTCTTATGGACATAAAAATTGCGAGGAAAAGAGAACAACACTTTCTACCCGTGCGAAGCCGGGGCGGGCAGCTAGTACCTCTATAAGTGAGAAACATAAACCTCTGAGACAGTCATTTTTCACGCGTGGACCTCATTAAGTGAGATTCATACTTACATATACCTCTTTAAGCGATAGTTAAAACTTTTTTTTGCTATTTATGACTCGTTAAATTTCGAGGGACTCTTATTTAATTTAAACCAAATGTGCGTCTGTTATTGTTTTTTTATTATAGTTCGAGGAACTCATTCTATTCAAAAAGCCAAATGACTTTTTTGTCAAGCTTATTACAGTCAGTTCATAAACTGCAGTTGTGAATGTGTAGAAAGTTCCTGTACTTACTCATAATGTCTAAACGAAAACTTAATGTGTTGTCTAAGTGATAAACTAAACATTGTGAATGCGTGAAGTGAATATACACAAAATTTAAAAACAGAATCGCAAATGTAATTATCAGATTATTTTTCAATAAATGTTGTTATAATATTATTTAGATTAAACATGTATGTTTAGCTATTATTTCAATAAATATATAATACCCATACATACACGTATTTTGTTTCTAATTACGTCACATTTGTCGTATTTTTATAGACCTATATAAGTGAGACAGACCCCATCTGTAACTCTGTAAGCTAGAAACCCGGGTTAGTGAGAAACCTCCAGTGGCGGATTAAGACTTTCTGAGGCCCTAAGCATAGAGCTCATGTGGGCCCTCTGTAGCTTGAATTTGGAAGATAGGAATCCTTACTAATATTATAAATGCAAAAGTGTGTTTGTTTTTGTCCGTCTCATTTCTCATTTGATCATGGCTCAATTTTTTATTAGTATTATATAACCTGGATAGGGGCCCCTGGAAACCAGGGGCCCCAAGCACGTGCTTATAATGCTTATACGTTGATCCGCCACTGGAAACCTCTATAGGAGAAAAAGAGATCGCCGTCCCTTGAGCTCTCGCTTATCCAGGTTTGACTGTATATCATATAATATCATATAATATCATAAATAAATATTCTATTCTATTCTATATTCATCAAGGGTCCTACCGCCGAAGCTGAAGCCGATTACCATGGAATATTTTGATTCGAAAAATGTTTTAGTTAATGACAAACATCTTCAGCTTTCTCCCGTGTAGCCAGGATTACCAGCGACGACCGCCAAAAAAGGCAATGAACAGTGAAGTCCATTGCAGTCCCGGGGGTAAAACTACGGCCTTAGAAATTGGACTTGAAATTTAATTAGAAGAAATTAGTAGCCAGCAATATGGCAAATACGGCATTAACAGCCTACAGAGATGGCTAGTCAAGTGAAGCTCAACTGCCGTGCACCACGGATTTTAGGTAGGTATCTAACACTATTGGGGACCTAAAACATTCGAGTTGTTACCTAACACATCGATTCCAATAATATGAATTACAAAATCGTCTGCACGCTTGGTAATTTTCCCCTGTTGCTACCATATCAGAATAGTATACTATAGTGATGTGTCGTCGACGGGTTTGCCGTCAACGAAACGAGACCGTTTATCCTCAACGTTAAACTAGTTTAAAAAACAGTCTAATTTTCAACTAGTTTACGTCGTCGACTAGTGGTGGGTGGGTCGTCGTTACAGTCGACGAAACGAGACCGTTTACCATCGACGATGAACTAGTTTAAAAAAAACAGTCTAATTTTCGACTAGTTTACGTCGTCGACTAGTGGTGGGTGGGTCGTCGTTACAGTCGACGAAACGAGACCGTTTACCATCGACGATGAACTAGTTTAAAAAAAACAGTCTAATTTTCAACTAGTTTACGTCGTCGACTAGTGGTGGGTGGGTCGTCGTTACAGTCGACGAAACGAGACCGTTTACCATCGACGATGAACTAGTTTAAAAAAAACAGTCTAATTTTCAACTAGTTTACGTCGTCGACTAGTGGTGGGTGGGTCGTCGTTACAGTCGACGAAACGAGACCGTTTACCATCGACGATGAACTAGTTTAAAAAAAACAGTCTAATTTTCGACTAGTTTACGTCGTCGACTAGTGGTGGGTGGGTCGTCGTTACAGTCGACGAAACAAGACCGTTTACCATCGACGATGAACTAGTTTAAAAAAAACAGTCTAATTTTCAACTAGTTTACGTCGTCGACTAGTGGTGGGTGGGTCGTCGTTACAGTCGACGAAACGAGACCGTTTACCATCGACGATGAACTAGTTTAAAAAAAACAGTCTAATTTTCGACTAGTTTACGTCGTCGTCGATAAGACTATTTCTTCACATAAACGATTGGTAAACCGAAACGAACGAAAATCTCATTTGTCAAATCACTACACGAGACGAGACGATCACGACGCGACGCAACGGACTCATCAACCAGTCGAAGAATAAACTAGTTTATCTGTGAACTGTAAACTAGTTTAATCGTTCATGCACAAAAAACAGTTTAAAAAAACGGTTCGTTCATTCAACGCCCATCTCTAGTATACTACCCCGGGTGCGACATGCAACGAATTCAACATGTCGTCCCGCTCCGTCGAGTTGACTTTTGCTCTAAAGATGACTGTGACCCACATACAGCCGAAATAGATATCTAAAGGAAAAATCTAATTAACACCTCCATTGTCGCATAGGCTTGCAATAAGCGCAAGTCACACCAGTGACGTGACCTAACCTAGCCAACCAGTAATACCATAAAAAGCCATATAAATATTGCATCAATAGTATTTCCTAATCTCCAAGACCGTAGTTTATAAATACAAGAAATAAGGAATTAATTAAAGGTCATTTACAATGGTCACTTTTTGTGACAATTCTAGTTACAAAAGGAAGACCTCATCTGTATCGAGCGACCTTCATTTCTTGGGTAAAAAACAATAGAGCGCGGTCAAGTGCCGATGGTAAGCTGATCCTATCTTTTTTTTTATACCACCAGTGTGGAAAACAAGCATAGGCCCGCCTGATGAAAGCAGTTACCGTAGCCTATGAACGCCTGTACCACCATCAGGCCTCACACGCGCGTTGCCGACCCTGTAAAAACCTCTTTACGCCCTTTTTGAAGAATCCTATGCTGTAGTCCCCTGAGAAAACCTCGAATTGTGCTATTATTATAACGTTGTGAATATGGGTTTTTGTTACTATTTCACGGGTAAAAAGCTGAACGAATTTATATGAAACTAGGTATACATATCTGTATCTATAAAATGCGAATTGTTAACATGACGTCATACATCCCGTAAGTGGTTCATCGAAATCTTTGAACCAAAACCAACCTCACCTGCACGTGGTGCACCCTGCTGACTGACAAACGATAGGATAGCGTATTTTTACACTGCCCGATTGGGGAAATACAAGTACATTTGTAAGCCGGCCAACATCACAATTCCCTTGAGGGTTGTTGTGTTGCTGCGAGTGAGTGAGGTCACCAGAAAGAAAGAAAGGAAGGAGTATAGGCTGGCAGCGCTGGATCGGGAACCCCTTGTTGTTGCTGATGTCCATGGGCGGTGGTGATTGCTTTCTTTCAGGTGACCCAAATACTCGTTTGCCCCCCTCTCTATATAAAAAAAATAAACTAATTATTATTATAGATTAAAGTCATTCATGCACTACTCTTTGGTACATTTCATCTCCCTATTATTATAAATGCGAAAATGTTGATAGATCGATGTTTCAATCACGCCAGCACGGCTGAATCTGGCAAATCTGGGTGAAATTTGGCATACAGATAAACCAGCTGTTACCCGCGGCTTCGCCCGCGTGGTCCAGAGAAGCTGCCATTGATTTGTGTATATTTTTTTCTTGTTGTAATTGTTTTACTTCGTGGGATAAAACCTGTTAAAAATGATTATAAACTTTATTTTTTCCCGTTTTCCATGTTTTTTTTTCGGGATATAAAGTAGCCTATGTCACTCTCCAGGCCTTAAACTATCTCCAAAAAGAAATCATGCGACGTGAAAGAAGGACAAACAAACACACTTTCACATTTATAATATTAGTATGGATTATATTCTGGATTAGCACGGTCTGTTATCCTGGGAGAATATCTTATTCCCACGTGAAGTTCACGCGGATCAAGTTGCGGGCGGCGGCTAGTTTAAACGTAAATTCAAAATGCCTACGCAAATAATGTGTCATGTCATATCATGTACTCTGATGTTTTTAGTAGCAAAATATTATATTAATTCAATTGTAATTTACATAAAAACGCAGTTTGTTTGCATTACTCATTTCTGATAAGGGTGAGATAAGGCAGTGCTTTATGAGAGATAATGGGTTTTACTACAAACAGGTATTATATAATTAAGGAACACTAATGAATGAATGAAGTCTGAAATAGTCTTAATTGCCTGCAAATATACGTACTAAGGAGGATTTGGCCTATACTCCCCACGCGCTGGCCAAACGGGTTGGGGAGTGTAGGCCAAATCCTCCTTCCGTCTAGGACGGACGAGAGAGGGTCGTGCTCCTGTAGTGGAGACTAAAATGGACCTGATGATGATGATGATACGTACTAATACAATGTATCTAAATAAGATTGGACTATGGATGGATGGATTGGACTAGCGTACAGCGATATCTTAGTGTACGCTTGGTTTTTGACATGGTAACATCTTATGCTCCTACATTATCATCCCATCATTCTGGATTCGTAGATCATTCTTTTAAGATACAGTCTATTCGCCTTTGGAACGCGCTACCTGTCGAAATCAGGAGGGCCTTGACTAGGACCTCATTCAAATCGATGACTCGTGCCTATTTCCTTAAGTCTATACAGGAATTGCAGACATAATTATTTTCTAATCACCTATGTGTATGTATTATATGTATTTATGTATTGGGTAATTATATGTGTATGTATGTGTATATATATACGTATGTGTATGTATGTAAATATGTAAATATATATAAATGTAGAAATATTTAATTAATATGTTTTTTAATACTATACCTAAATTAACATTATAATTTTCAATTATTCCCTCCCTGTGCACCTGCCATGTCTTATCTCTGCATCACCCGTAGGTTGACTGGTAGAGAATGCTTGAATAGCATTAAGTCCGCCTATGTACAACTTTGTGCATGAAGTTTAAATAAATAAATAAATAAAATTAGCGCGCCATGATTTCATGGCAGAACTTGTGCCCCTCTACATTCACGGGTCACACATTCGTGAGTGAAACTTGCCGCGAAATGGATGTCCCAGCAGCGGCTGCCATAACCAGGGACTCAAAAACACCTTCTTAAAGGATACACATTCATAACGGTAACATATTCAATCTGTTACAGAATTATTCCTGTAACACTTATTGGCGTTTTCTAAACCTGTTTCGCTAGTAACACTTATAAAGTGTAACAGATACATTGAGATATAAGTACTACGTACTTATATCTCAATGAACAGATATAACGTTTCTGTTACCAATCTGAAAACTGTTTCTACATTTTTCTAGACGTGTGTACCTACGCACCATACTGGTACGCGCCGCGTGAGCTGTTGCAATCGGTATAGTTATGCCAATGTAAACCTTATTGGCTGTAACAGTTATTAACACTTATAAACCGGTATTTCGGAAAACAGATTCAAAGTGTAACACTTTCTTTCTGTTTCACTTTAAAAACAGAAATGAAAAACACTGTTCATAACACTCCATTCGGTTACCGTTAAAGTCCCTGGCCATAACTTTGTTTGCTGTAGTAACATATAACTATTTGTATCTACAAAATAATAAAATAATTTGAAATCGTTGGAGAAGAAGAATATGGTGGATGACTGAAATTATAATGGCGATTTTTTGAATTCCATAGTACATTTTGCTAATGCACGCGCCCATCCGTACGCATCGGTAATCCGTGAATGTGGATGTGTACGCATGAACACCGCGCGAACATAACGCGAACCCTTTGTCGCGGGACAAAATACAGATTCCTCCGATCGGGGAACAGGCGTGAACGCCCGTGGACCTAGCGAAAACATCAACATTCACGTTCACGCCTGTGCGCGGAGCTTCGCGGCACAAATGTACAAATGAAGAGCAGGCATTATAAATCGATGAACGCCGGCTGCACGCACGAAAAAGCATGACTCACTGTCACGTTCCGCCTGAACCGAGTGACGCATCTATCTCACTTCCACTCCATCGGCCGATGTTTTCTTATGGCGTTATCACGTAAAATTATCAGGTAATTAACAGGCAACCAATTTTTTTATATACAACTAAGGTGGCAAGCAAGCGTATGACCTACATAATGTTATGTAGTCATCTCAGCCCATAGACGCTCGCAACACTAGAAGTATCACTCACGCATTGCAGGCTGCACCGCGTGCAGGTGAAATTGGCTTTGGTTCAAAGATGTTGATGAACCACTTACACCCCTACTACAGGAGCACGGCCCTATCTCGTCCTTGGGGTCAAACCGTCTAAGTCATCAACATCTTTGAACCAAAGCCAACTTCACCTGCACGCGGTGCACCCTGCTGACTGACAAACGAAGCTCTGGCGAAAAGAGAGGTAGGGTGCGTAATTGTAAGCTACCCGACTGGGGAATGTACCTCCACCTCACAGAATACCGCAGCCAAATAACAATTCCCTTGAGGGTTGTTGTGTTCCTACGAGTGAGTGAGGTCACCAGAAAGATAGGTGATGCTGCGATGGCAGCGGGGGTGGCGGCACGTGAGCGATATTTTATGTTGTGAGCGTTAATATGGCTACGGTAACCGCTTCACATCAAGCGGGCCGTATGCTTGTTTGCCGCCCGACGTAGTATTAAAAAAAAACCGGAAGAAGGAATTGGCCTACACTCCCCACGCTGGCCAAACGGGTTGGGGAGGCCTGATCGATGTTTTACAATGTATTTCCCTTAGTCGCCTTATACAACATCCACGGGAAGGAACGGAGTGATCCTATTCTAGTCAGCCGGATACCACACGGCTAAAAAAAAGTTTATTATAATTAAGAGCCCTATTACATTTACACGCTGACGAGCTCTCGCGCAGTACTAAACCCGCGAAGGCCGCCGGTGCATAATTTTTTTGTAGTAATTTTGAAGTTATATTTATCGTTTTTATTGAAATAAGATAATAAATTCATGCTACAAAGTATATTCATCATGAAGTAACAATTATTCTCGTATAAATTTTGCTCAATAATATTATCGTTTATTCAAGAAATGAACACGCACCCTATACCTAACAGCTAATGCGCCCCGTGTGCCAACCTTCCGGTTATATCACGGGGGATGCGAGTCTCTCGTCCAGTAAATCAACCAGACGAGAGGACCTTTACCTGCACCGCTTTTGCGCTCAGTAAACCAACTGAGCACGCAAGCGTAGCAGCAGCAGGTCTTACTCCGCTTTCACCTGCATGCAGGCTACTTACGTACTCTTAAGTCGAGTAGCTCGTGGCGACCGACGCTCGGAGAACCCAAGCATCGGGGCCCTACTACCACTCCCCATTCTCCATGATGGGTAGCCGGAGCTGTATGGCACGCTCACATCCCGGCGCACAAGTACAAGCGCGCCTAGTGTTTCTGCACCCACACTGGGGCGCCGGATAGCCGGCTCCCTGATTTCCTTGACAGGTACCGGAGCTGTATAAGGCGCGCTCACTTCCCGACGTCCTTCAAAGAAGAAACGCCTACCCCGAGCCTACGGTAGGGTGACCGGGGTGACGGAAGCGATCGCCCGTCAACCTCCTTGCTCAGCAGGCAAGTACCCGAGCCGCGGCGTCAGCTGGGAAGCCGACGACCGCTATAAGGGCCGCTCCAAGCCCCGTTGAGAACCACTGTGGCGGCCCTTCGCCTTAGGCCAGTGATAACCAACTCGCTACGCGCGAGGCCGAGCGCCCGGCCGACAATATGGCCAGGCAGACGAACATGCCCGACCTCTGTAGCTAAACCACATGCGCGTGAGTGTTTACACGCACATAAAGCCACCTCGAATCCGAACCCATGACTGGCAAATTGGGCTGCCGCCAGTCCCCGAGGTACCCTGATCCAAACAGGGGGACCCGTAGTTCCCCCTGCGAACTCTCCACAGTCGGGTACTCCGTGGAGAAATGAACAGTCAAGTCCGTCAAGAAATGAACAGTTTACTTAAAGCGATTTTCGAAGTTTTTTGGTTAAAAGAATGTTTTTTTTCTATATTAAATCAATGATATTTCAAAATTCTGAGGCCACTATGAACTATACGACTATATAAGAAATAACATTTTTTTTTTTATTTCATTTGTTTGGAACAGTAGTACAATCCAGGAGCTCAAAAAAGTGAATATGCGCATTTTATGAAAATCTTTCTCTTTAATTTTGGGTTTAATTAAAAAGTTAAGCAAAATATACAAAAAGCGAGGCCGCTATGAACTAAGCCAATAGCTATTCTGTACTATTCAATAAGTCAACATTGTTAATGTATTTTTGTTTCCGAAATCAAGAACGCCAAAATTGGCCATTTTACGCAAATATCACAGTTGAAATGTAATATGGCTCTTAAACTAAGTGACGTGACGATTTTTACTGATAGGGCACCATAAAAAAAAAATGCCACAGGCCCCAGATGGTATAGTTGGCCACGCCACTGAATAATACAACTTTCCCAGTGTGACATTTAAAATTTTGTATAAGTTACGTAAAAACTAAAAACACATGGTCTTCTCTTCATGAGAATATTTTATTTTATGAAATAGTCGTCTGTAATTTGCTTTTATACCATCATTTTTTTATTTCATCGCTCATGTCTTCCTTTGAATGATTGAATATTCCATTGCTTGTTCAGTATATAAGTTACAATAAAGTAATTTTACTTATTTTTTTTTTGTACATATCGACGGCGAAGTGCCAATATCTTCTAACTAACACAGACAAAATTTCACAGAAAGTAAAACAAACATTTAGTTTCCTGGAAACTTTAAAAATAATAAAGTCATTTGTATGGTGAATATACAAAATTATGGAAAGCTAAAGTTTCAATGAAATATAAATATATTTGAAATATATAATAGAAATTGATTTTAAAGCTAATGGCATAATGAAAGTCAATTTCTCGAAAAATGTTAGATAGGAGGTATTGGCACTTCGCCGTCGATATATAGTTACACTAATTTGTAAATATTTATTTTGTTTGTAGCAGTGAGGTAAATAAATACTACTATATAAATAAATAAATAAATGTTTTTGGACAATTTACACAGCGCCATCTAGTCCCAAATTAAGCGCAAAGCTTGTGTTATGAGTACTAGACAACTGATAAATGTACTTAAATACATTTTTTTTTTGTAAATACATACTTATAATACATAGAAAACACCCAGACCAAGACAAACAGACATGTTCATGCACACAAATGTTTGTCTTGTGCGGGAATCGAACCAGCGACCTCAGAGTCAAAGTGGCCATTGCTAACCATTTGACAACTGAGCTAGTCGTAATATGTGGGTTATAAAAATATATTATACGTTCGAGAGAGAAGGAGCGAGCCGATTAAAGAGTGCATGTTACAAGCAATAACAAGAACTAATAATTACTACCTAATACTTAGTCATAAAATATTTTAGTGCATAAATGCTTATAAAAATCTAACTGTGAACTATCCATTCCTAAATTTATTTGGGTAACTGGGGAGACCTGTAATTTGAATTCGACAAGCAAGTAGATCTACATTATAATTATTTGCTGTAAGGTTCTAGGAGAAATGAAAACTTTAACTGTGCTTCTCAGATATTCAACCCAGCTCCAGCACATTTTACAATTACCTAACTACTTCAAATAACACATATATTTACACTTACAATAAATACTGGAAACGTATATTGTAGGCGTAGTCATAAATTATGTTATTAAGACTTTCTGTCTGCCTTTCAAAGCAAAATTTAGATGTTCAGTTAGGTCTAAAAGTTGCCTTAGACGTATAAGAATTAAGAGTTGGGATTTATGCTCATTGCCATTCGGTAAAAATGTAAAAAATATATAAAAAAAAATACGAACTGATACTGCCAACTGTTCCCAATCCTCGACCACCGTAGCGCATCCACCAGGGAACGTCATCTTTCTGAGCATTGTTGTCGCCAGGCCGCGACATTAACATTGAAATCTTGCCTGTGAGTGACTAAAACAACAAAACACATTGTAGTAAACTTTTGAAGTGGATTTTAGTAAATCATTTAATTTAAGAATAATTTTTACCATTTTCGAAAAATCAATTCACTGCCTGCTTTGTCAGCTGTCAAGTTCTTTTTTTTTCAGTTAGTCAATGACACGCCACAGACAACGAATAAGACTGTTTTCTTCGGCAATTTATTCTAATAATTAGAATAAAAAGAATCTAGAAAAAGAAATATGTCGTAAACGTAAATAATTTACGTTTACTATTTCTTTTTATTGACGTGAATCCGTTTTCAAAATTGCTTCCACAGAGAGGCAATTAAAAAAAACCGGACAAGTGCGAGTCGGACTCGCCCACCGAGGGTTCCGTACGTAGGATCATATCGTTTCACAGACTTCGGAGACAAAGAGGGGAACGGTATTTTTTGATATTTTTCATTCTATCTAAGAAATAATGCGTCGGAAAAAATAAATAAAATATATTTTGCAATGTGCACATCAAGCCCTTTCATATTTGAAATTACGACAAAAATATAGACCCCTATTTGTTCAAGATTTAATTACAAATGTATAGATTTGAGATTTATTCTTGTACTTGTAGTATAAAACAATGTTACAATACACGGCCGTGTCCATGACACAGCCACACCCCATTTTTTTTTATATACATAGGTATTTGCCAAGAAACGTAATATCCAAAACGTATATAAGTTATGTAGTATTATTTTATGAAAATTATTCTAACAAAGTTGCATAATTTTTGTAAAATTCTGCGGATGGCACAGCCCAGCTGCGGCCTGCGCTTCAAATGTGCATTGATAACATACTGATTACTGATGACTCGCTACCTAGCGTTTAGTTTCCGCACTGCTATAAATGAATGAAAATTAAAACCAAACAAGGATTATTTAAAAATGAGATTTTAGATAATTTATACTTAGTTGTTCGTTTATATTTTAATTAATTTAATTTAATAAGACTAAAATATACAATGTAGTCGTAATTTCTTTTAAATCTTTTAAAGACGATAATTTCGTGAAGGTTAACAAAACGTGCACTTCATGTCGGTCGGCTTCGGCAGTTTGGCATTTCGCAATTTTGCAAAAGTTATAAATTTATATTTACAAAGCCTTTGATACTTTTCGTAATTAATGAGGCATATATAGGACTCGAAGAATAAAGTAACCAGTGACAATGCTTCCGAAGCTATCGGATACAACGCAAACTATGTAAGTAACTGAGATCTTGGAATCATAACTTTACGTTTCTACCGGTTTTATTTTCATTATTAGATAAATTTTATTGCATAAACATATTTTGCGACTTCGTTCAATAGATCTTACAAATGGCGTGTATTAAAAAAAAAATATAACCTGTTGCTAACCACTTAGAAATTTACATCAACTTATAGGGGTCTAAACCATCTGAAGTATCTGAGTACGTTGGTGGAATGCGGTTCCTCCTGCGCTCCGTAATCTATTTGCCTATTTTATGATTGAAGCTTAATTATCCATAAAATTTTGATATCAGCAAAAAAAGGAAACATACCCAGGAAAATATGCCCTAATGACCTCCAGCCACAATCCACTATTTCCGCTCCTATGACTAATCAGGCAAAAAAAAAAATTTCAATAACTTTATTTTACTTCTGAATAAATAAAAAACATTGTGTACCTATGCTCATAACAATAAGAAGATATTCCTAAAATTCAAGCACATTTCATGTATAATTTGTGTATTATACATATCCTACTAATGCAAAGTAGAATATGTATAATACATAGTCTTGAGTAGTACATGTACGATGTACTAATAGGTGACGGTACTTGACACTGTACTAAAAGAAACGTTACCAAACGTGAACTCTTATTCGGACTAATCGGACTATTCGTACACTCGTACAGTGTACTAGGTTATCCAAGCCCGAAACACTTGTCTGTCTGTGGTCTGTCCGAGAGACAAACAATAAAGCGTCTCGCAATGTTATCGTAAGAGTAAGCGAGATAGGAGGTAAGCGCCCTGCACTGGTATAAATCGCTTTCAGCGCCTTGTGTTTTATTCATATAAAATCTTATACAGCGCTGTATAGTGCTTGTAATTACCAAATTTACATTGATCACATGATTATATTGTCGGCTAAATTTCTGAGTACTAAAAGGTACTAATAGTACTAATAAGGTGTACTAGTACATTAATCGGACTGTACTATTAGAGTGCGCACTTAAGAGTGTCCGATTGAGCACAAGACTAATAATACATAAGCATAAGTAGAATATACCACCAATTTGCTTGGGCCAGAAGATCATTGTTGTAAAATCCATTTGTCTATTTTTTATTTATTAATTTGTTAGAATAATGAAGAAAAGGTATATTTTGGTGACGGTAGAGATATAGAACTTGAGTCATAATAACTCTACATCTTCATAAGACTTGTATCATAATAACTCTACATGAAGATGTATCTCTACCCTCACCAAAATATAATATATATAAATAGTCATGCTGCACTTTAACACTGAGATCCTAATCCAATTATTAATATTTGGAATTTGATTACACACAGTCAGATGCGAGGGAGGTGTCAAACAAACGAAGGAAGCTACACCGTAGATTATAATTAATGTAGATGTGTTATGAGTCGAGTTTCAGAATAACGACAAATATGAAAGGCACAAATGAATTGAACTATCATTAATTCACTAGGTAGAAAAAACTGTGATTGTGAAACCTACTGTATTGAGTGATGATATGTAGGCATGGTGAGGTTTCATTTGTAACCTATTTATCAATATCAAATATAATCAACTTAGACATCCTTGGTAGAATTTATTTCAGCAGAGTTTGAATGTTCACTTCTCTGGCTCAAATGAATGATATAGTTACTTGAGTTACAAAATAAATAAATAATTATATATACTATTGGTATTAGATAAATGTTATTATACCTAAATATTTTTTTTTTAAATACATACATATAATACAGAGAAAACACCCAGACCAAGACAAATAGATATGTTCATGCACACAATAATTTATTTAGTAGGATTGAACCCGCAACTTCACAGACAAAGTGGCCATTGCTAGTAGCCATTCTGCTATAACCATATCTGCTATAGCCATAGTGCTATAACCCAGTGGTCGGGTTCGTCAGAATGGTCGGGTTCGTCAGAATGGTCTGAAAAACCACATGGCCGCCCACTTCATTAGGTTCACAACTTATTACTGAAACTGAAACTAATAAAAAAAATTATAATGATTTATATTTTTTAATATTACCAATTTGTCTATACAAAACAAAGGTTTTCATGGGATTTGGGTGATGTGGACCACAATAAAACAATGTCGTAAAAAACCATTGACATTCACATTTCTTCCTAGATCCTTCTCTGAAGGCGATGGAGTATGCAGCTCAGAGGTATTTGCCACAGATGTGGTTGTTACTACTAATGCGGGCAATCACAACCACGGGAGCTCCAAGGTGAAGCTGAGGAACCTGGTGGACTACAACTGGGAACCCAAGTTTTACTCCGGCCAATTACTTGCTATTCACATCAGTGGAAAGTATATGGCATATTCCATTAAAGGTAATTGTTTCTCATTTATTGACTTGTCTGCAAAATATGACATATATAGTGATGTGGCAAAACGCTAGGTGTTTATTCTAAATTCCCTATAAATACATATTTTTCTTTTTACTACATACTACACGAGCGACCCGCCCCGGCTTCGCACGGGTGCAATGCTGATACTAAATCTCTACTATACTATACTATAGAAGGTCTTTGCGAATTATCGTATCCAGTGCTTCCACAGTTATAGGGCACGGTACGGGCGGCCAAGGGGCCGGCGGCGCGTGCATCAACCATTATGCCCCTGCATTTTAAATCTGTAATATCTTCGAATATATTCATTTAAATTGCATGCTGTAAAGGGCCATATTAATCTATATTAAATGCACAATGTATTTAAGGTTCTTAATTGGATAAGGATTAATGCTGTATTGCTTAAAATCACTTTGCAAATAAGCTGTTATTTCTCGTAAATAGTAAAGGATAAAAAACGCTTATTGTGGGTTATCCCTAACATGTATCATCGCGGACTTTTTTGCAGACCAATTTAAAGTAAACAAGACTGTACTACATTATTTTGATTTATCTCGTAGGGTTCAGCCAGCTTTGCAATGTAAGCTAAAAAAAAAGCGTTTATTTACATTACATTAGAAACCTCTAACATTATCAGTGTTTCTCTACTTTGTTTGTGTGTGATTTTCATGTCGCGATTGTGGTGTCCAAGGCAAGGTGGAAGGCAAGAGACCCCGCGGCCGCTCTCCAACCATATGGGGAGATTTAATTAAGTCTCACAAAATCCTCCATGTCCGAATGCTCCCGCAATGCCTCCAACAGAACCAAATGGAGAAATATAACAGGAGCCGCCATTCGTAGTGACCTGCCGATGATCACGACCACTCTGCCAAGAGTGTCCGACTGAGAAGAAGAATGTGGTGTGCCGCCACCCCCGCAGCCAATGCAGCAGTTCCTTCCTTCCTGGTGACCTCACTCACTTGCAGGAATATAACAACCCTCAAGGGAATTGTTATTTGGCTGTGGTATTCTGTGAGGTAGAGGTACTTCCTCAGTCAGGCAGCACCACGTGGGAGGTTGTCTTAGGCTCAGGTGTCGTGAGCCACTTACACACCAATAATTCCCCTATTTACGCCCAAAAAATAGTCATGTACTTATTGGGCATTTATCATAAGTGCCTGACATTTTGCCCCTCTCTAGACGTTCTTTATGAGACTGACAAAATCAAATCTAACCTCAATTAAATAAAGACTTAAAAGTAATATATTACAGACTTTGTATTATAACATTACATGTGATTTATTATGATATATATATATCTATTGTTTTTAACAATAAGGTAAAGTACAGTATTTTCGTTTCAGCTGCAAACCCTTTGAACCCTGGCTCTTGGAATGGTATGGTGCGTGTGGTCTATAACCCGGAGCCAGGCACAGAGCGTCGCAGCCTTATCAAGGGCATGAAGGGAGTGGTCAGTGGTTTTATTGATATTTAATCATTTATTGTGCTTTAGACCGTATGCATGTTCTATATTGCCATCTACTAAAATTTATAAATCGTGACAAATTCCTCGAAAACTCAAGGCTTCTGCATATAAGACTTGGACATTGAGGTAGAAGGACATTAAAATCTAATGAACAATGCTAGACTAGCACTTGGGTAGGTGAATACCTACCCAAGTGCTATTGCAGGCAGAAAAGGCAGACTTCTTCTTTTTATTTATTTTAATTAAATGGTTCTCTATAGTTTTTGTTCAATGATTATTTTGCCAATGTCGAGATTGAGAAATACACAATAAAATCAGTGTGACTATTCAATTTCGATAGTTTTCTTTTTTGATTTAAATCAATTCATTACTTCAGTAACATTATGCTACCTGAATTCTATTTATAAAAGATACACAGACACAACAAAATCGACAAATACAAACGACTAAGTAAATGTATAACTCACATTAGCGGTGTGTATCTGGATGTGTATGTTTTGAGTTGGCGTAGTGTTCATTGGAGGTATTGATATTTAATATTCGACTATGGAAGCCAAAAATGATAATTATGCATAAAACTTTTCTTGTGTTACTTCTCAACTGACAATAGTGTTTTAAGGTGTAAACTTATTTGTTTCTAGGTGCAAGATTTAGCTTTTGCTCACATCCAAAATCAAGTGGTGCTAGCTTGTATTGATGAGGCAGGCAACTTTTATATACATGAAATCGAAGTTGGCGATGGAATCAGGTCGGTTTTTATAGATATAATAATGCATGTACATAAAATCACTATATATGCAAAAATGCGGCTTTATCGTAGAAAGCAATTTTTTCAATGCGAATTTAGGCTTGGAGTGGGTACGATTTTTTTTAACATGTCGGATGCTAAGCAAACTTATGTTCTGCATGATCTAAAGTAGTGACTTTCGTGCTGATAATTCTGTGATTTACGCAGCATCTTCTCACATCTTTTTATGAGGACTTAATAATAGATGAAGATTAGGAAGTTAATAGTTATTTATTCATCAAATCCCTTACTCCCGTAAGGGACAAATTATGTCTCGAGTGTGCATTTGAAGTTCGAGCCGCCATGTCAGGCGTATAAACACCCACGAGGGATGTAATTTGAACTTATTCCCGAAATATGTATATTTATCTTGTATGAAATAAAAGAAAAGTGTGTCTGACAATAGGTGCAAGACCTATTGTCAGGCACGTTTGTTTCTTGATTTTCCGCGATTATCAATTGTTTTTTAGACAACTAAAACTAAAAGGAACAGGCAGTCATTGTAACAGTGGGTCGTCGTGTTAACTGTGCAGGTGTACTTTGCTGGCGGAGGTGCGCGAGGACACGGGCGTGGGCGGCGGCGCGCAGCGCGTCGTCTGGTGCCCGTACATACCCGACGTGGACGACGCGCCCGACGACGACGTCTCGCGCCTGCTGCTCACCACGCACGACAACATCGGTATGACGCCGGCCCTCTGCTTACATCTTGTGACGTCGTCATACACCGCGCAGCGCGTCGTCTGGTGCCCGTACATACCCGACGTGGACGACGCGCCCGACGACGACGTCTCGCGCCTGCTGCTCACCACGCACGACAACATCGGTATGACGCCGGCCCTCTGCCTACATCTTGTGACGTCGTCATACGCCGCGCAGCGCGTCGTCTGGTGCCCGTACATACCCGACGTGGACGTTTATTCACGTGTAGCGCATATATCAATAAAATTTTAGCAGTGCGAAGTCGGTCGTTCGTTGAGATATTAAGTAATGACTTTGAACTTTTTTTATTATATCATTGTTTATATTCTCTTTTAAACTGAAATGTTCGAAAGAAACTTGCTAATATGGGTCTTATTTTTAATAATGAGCTAATACATGGTGTTGTTATTGTGTGCAGCGCGCATGTGGAACGTGGCTGGCGTGGTAGCGGCGGCGCGCGCGGCGGGCGGCGGGCCACTAGCGGCGGGCGCGCTGGCGGGCGGCGGGCTGGTGCTGGCGGCGGCGGAGCACGGCGCGCCCGTCGTCGACGCCGCCTTCTCGCCCGACGGCACCGCGCTCGCCACCGCCGCCGCCGACGGACACGTCATGTTCTTCCAGGTACACTCGCCCACAGAACACTTCGCCGCCCGAGTCGACGGACACGTCATCTTCCAGGTACACTCGCCCACAGAACACTCCGCCGCCCTCGTCGACGGACACGTCATCTTCCAGGTACACTCGCCCACAGAACACTCCGCCGCCCTCGTCGACGGACACGTCATCTTCCAGGTACACTCGCCCACAGAACACTCCGCCGCCCTCGTCGACGGACACGTCATCTTCCAGGTACACTCGCCCACAGAACACTCCGCCGCCCGAGTCGACGGACACGTCATCTTCCAGGTACACTCGCCCACAGAACACTCCGCCGCCCTCGTCGACGGACACGTCATCTTCCAGGTACACTCGCCCACAGAACACTCCGCCGCCCTCGTCGACGGACACGTCATCTTCCAGGTACACTCGCCCACAGAACACTCCGCCGCCCGAGTCGACGGACACGTCATCTTCCAGGTACACTCGCCCACAGAACACTCCGCCGCCCTCGTCGACGGACACGTCATCTTCCAGGTACACTCGCCCACAGAACACTCCGCCGCCCGAGTCGACGGACACGTCATCTTCCAGGTACACTCGCCCACAGAACACTCCGTCGCCCGAGTCAGAATTCCAAAACAGAACAAATTCCACAACAGATGGTGTGTATCATTTCTATTCCATGAGTAAATGGAATTCCCCAGGTACAAGTGAGGAATTACGTTATTATATATTACGGAATTTAGTACGGCACTAGGTTTTTTGCCATTTATTTTTAATCATCTATAAACTATTAAAAAGCCGTACATTAATAATTAGTCATAATTCCTCACTTGCACCTGGGAAATTCCATTTACTCACGTACTCACCTGTACCGCTCAGAAATGACGGCATAGTGCTCAGAGTTATTTTCTGATATAGTAACAGCCTTCTAAGCGTTATTCACGTTGGTTCATTTCACAAGTAATTTTTTTCCATGGGCTTGTAGTCTATAATGAGGGACCGAGTGTGAATGATAAGTCAGATTCCAACTCAGATGGCTCTGGATATGATGAGGAGCGGCCCGCACCTGTATATATAGCTGAAGTGTAACATGGATTGTAGTAACGATGTTTTTTCTCCTTTTTCGTGCTTTGAATTTGTTTTTTAGATGACATAAATGTAAAAAAAATATTTGCTGCCATAAAATAGGTACAGAGTAACCGCGGCGTCCATGTTGTTTTTTGCGTTCGCACATCGCGATAAACTTTACAACGCGCATTATGTGGCCGCGAAGATTCGCCGTAGACCGAATACGAAGTTTATCGCCCGAATGTTATCGCGATCAGTGTGGCCCAAGCATGAGAAGAAGAACTATAATAATAAATGTTTAATGCAGGTGTACATGCACAACGAGAGCAGCCCCCGCTGCCTGCACAAGTGGCAGCCGCACGGAGGGAAGCCGCTGTCCTGCCTCTTCTTCCTAGACAACCACAAGAACTATAACACAGAGTGAGTGCTGTTTGAAACACACACTAATGTAAAAGAATATAGAAAAAAATGATAAAAATCTTTAAAAAATATGAAAAGTTCTAAGAGCGTAACAAAAGATGCTGAAATATAAAATCATGCATTTTCCATATTTTACTAAAATTCACGACAAAATATTTGAAATAAAAATTATGTCACGACTAATGTCTTGTAAAATTGAGTGGTAATGTTACAATAAAACACTTGTACTGTTCCACGTCATCATCAGGTCATTTTAGTCTCCACTACAGGAGCACGACCATCCCAGGTGGATTTGGCCTACACTCCCCACGCTGGCCAGACGGGTTGGGGAGGCCTGATCGATGTTTTATAACGTATTCCCCTTAGTGGCCTTGTACGACATCCACGGGAAGAGACTGAGTGATTCTATTCTAATCTGCTTGAAACCACACGGCCAAGTTGGCTTTGGTTCAAAGATATTGATAAACCACTTACAGCCCAAAAAGCAGCTTGGTTTTTAGTGTTTAGACATGGCAACCCTAAAGTAATATTTGTTACAGTGTCCAGTTCTGGAAATTCGCCGTGACGGGCGCTGAGAACAACACAATAATCAAAATATGGTCATGCAAGTCATGGAACTGCCTGCAAACGATCTCATTCCCGACCAGCCTGGGTCCTGAGTCACCTGTGCTAGGCCTCAAAGCGATGCTAGACACAAGTGCTAACTACCTAGTGCTGTCGGACTTCAAGACGCGGAGTCTGTATGTCCTGAATATGGCATGGGACGTCGATGATACTTCAGCGTACTGTAAAAGTATCTCGGAGTTCCTGTTGCCATATCCAGTGCTCAGTTTCTGTATTGTGGATGCTGGTAAGTCAGTTTTAGTTCTAAAAGTATGGTATAAAATGGAGAAGGAACTGGATGACGTGTTTATCCTCCTTTATCTTCTAATATCGCCCATGGCGGAAGTTCTGTAGGTTGCCGGAATTTAACTTAAATTTAGCTATTTAATACATTTTTTAATTTATATTAGAAATGGTTTAATATATGTGTATCTATTAAATAATTGACGAAAGACGAGCTCGGTGGTCGAATGGTTAGCAATGGCCACTTTGATTCCGAGGTCGCAGGTTCGATTCCCGCTCTAGACAAACATTTGTGTGCATGAACATGGATGTTTGTCTTGGTCTGGGTGTTTTCTGTGTATTATAAGTATTTATTTACAAAAAAAAATGTATTTAAGTACATCTATCAGTTGTCTAATACCCATAATATAAGCTTTGTGCTTAATTTGGGACTAGATGGCGCTGTGTAAATTGTCCAGAAATATTTATTAATTTATTTATTCATTTAATTTAATGTATTATG
The DNA here is from genome assembly GCA_937001555.2 of Hypsopygia costalis. NCBI lineage: Eukaryota > Metazoa > Arthropoda > Insecta > Lepidoptera > Pyralidae > Hypsopygia > Hypsopygia costalis. The sequence continues at coordinate 31,217,496 of OW443327.2, read as the reverse complement.
TATTTCATAATTTAGCTAAATACATAGTTAAATTTAAAATTAAATAATATATTTTTACTACATTTATTAAATAAATTAAACGGGTCAGTCACGTCTTTTTGTCGGGAAAACCGACTAGTTTCGATCTCAAAAGAAGACCTTCATCAGGGCGAATGTCCAGACAATATAAATTTTTAATAATATTAATATATAATATTTTTTATGTCAGTGAAATTATGACGTTGGTTATTATAATTGGGGTTTAAGGGACTCACCACCATCTTTACAGTGTAAGTATTGACACCCTTTGCTCTTTAGTTACCCTACAGCCGACTAGTTAATGATGCTCTGAAAATGAAATATAATATACTAATATATTTTAGTTTAAATGGGCCCCGATTCTCAAACTAGGTCTTACCTGTATCATGAGAATCGAAATTCCTTCTCATGTGTTTTAAATTAAAAATATGTATAACAAGTCACTAGCTATAGTGTAATGTATACTTTACAGAAGAGCAGCAAGTGAAGTGCGAGTCGAGCTGCGACGACCCGTTTCACAGGAACGGCTCCAACGGAGACGCGAGGGACTCTCCTGAAGACTTTGACTTGCACAACGTCAGTACTGAACATTGGGTTGGAACGGTCCAGGTGTGGTCGTAAGGGTCGTGACACGCGACCCTCACGACCCACACCTGAGGGGCATTCTCGTAATTTTTCTACGATCGCAGATTGAAAGTTGACCGAATTGTGATTGAATTGTGAATTGACTAAAATTATATACTTGATTTCATTTATTAATTATTATCAATTCTTACAGTTGGCAAAATCCTTACTTTGTTTAATTCTCAGTCATATTCCGATATAATCCCACTTAAACTTTGAAGTTACATAATGTGATACGAGAATACCAAATTTGACATTTGTGAGATCGAGACTGGATCGGAACTGACTACATTTTAATTACGAGAATTGCTCCTCTGAATGTATCTTGTGAGAACTTTTAGACGATAGTCCAGAGTCCAGAGTACCGGGGATTCAAAGTACGTCGCCCGAGTTTTAAATATGTGTTGCTCCTGAGGTGACTTTTAATCAATAAAAATAAGCAAATGCGGCTGTGAATATGTCAGAATACTTTCTTTCTCACTTACAATATTTATATTCTGTTTTAATTGAGGCAGACACCATTTTTTTATGAAAGTAAATAAAATTCGAATTTCAGTAAACAGTTATGGACGAAGGCGGAAGTATATCACGCGTTTTCAGCGACATTTATTGAGCTTATAAAATCGTCCGGTCGTTCTGTCTGTCCGTCCGTTGCCATGAAACTCAAAATTTCGAAATAGGCTATTTTCCAATGTTTAAAAATTGTATAAATTATTTAACAATATCGTAAAATACACAAAACTATAAAGATCTGCAAACTTTCATTATAATATCTTCAGTCATACTTTTTTTAGCGTCGATCAAAGTTTGGCGGGAAAGTCCATTTTAAAAGTATGAAATTATTAAAAAATTATATTTCCATTGGAGAAGCAATAAAAAATGCTATAACTTTTATTATGATACTAATCACATAAACGTAATATTTAACATAGCTGTCGTACAAATTTCTGATTTGATGCATACAAAATACAAACCTGTGACGTCATAATTCGGTAGTCATTTGTATGGAGCGTTTTGGGGCAGTCTAAAAATTGTGATTTTCAAATTACTATATCTCGAGAGATTTTTGTGCTATCGAAGTAATTCTTTCACCTATGGTTATATTATGGAGACGTCCCTACATATCAAACAGAAAAAAAATTTAGTCAAATAGCCTATTCTGACTTCGGATTCGTGTAGAACATCAAAAAGTAGTAATGTAAAGTGACCTTGGTTTTCCGATATCAATTCGGGAAAGTGGCCAAAATAAATAAATTTCGCTATGGTGGCGCATGCTGCGCGTCCGATGTTAACTTTTTTTTTATTTGTCAACCGCACGGTTATTTTGTTAATGTTAGTGATTATCTCTTTGGTGATTGGAACTTTTACTAACAATATCTACATTCCCAATTCAAATCACTTTTAGTTCCCAGGGATTAAATAGTGTAGTAGTAGTAGTACTTCTATGAAGTGTGACATTGTGTGACAAGGGGGTGGGAGGGGTCCTAAATTTCGTGACGTGTCATTTCAAAATCTATTATAATCTAAGTGTTAACACGAACTTTGAACTATTAACGATAAACTCAAAAACATTTGCAACTCTAGATGTAAAGGAGATTGACCACGGGCAGTACTCTTAGATAATTAGTTGTGTCTTAAGAAAAAGTTTACTGTCAAAGTTCTAAAATAAAAAATAGATTTTACAGTAGGTTTTCATACAACTTCTCTTCGGGGATAAGTTTATATATATATTTAAGTTTATTGTTGACTTCCGTTCTAAAAGAAAAGCATAATGGCGGTACCTACTAATGAGAGTTACCAACATCTATAAATGCAAGTCCCAAGAATTAACGAAAATCGCTAGGAAATCGCTAAAACCAGTGTTTTACACATTTATACCACCATTTATACAACATTACCATTCAGGCCATACACCTGTAACCCGCTTCTATCTGACGATTTTGTCGTAAAATCTTGTTTCTGTCGCTAACACTTAAACAAAAATCACCAATTCTAGTGAAATTATCGCTAAATTGGCAACACTACTATAAATATGTCACACGATAGGGATGGGGTTTCTTATTGATTCGTGAATCAAATAATATCGATTAGGATTAATTATTATATCATTGTGTGTTTTGCGTTTTTAAACCCCGACTTAATATAGTACTGACAATAATTAACTTGAAAATGATACTGCTAATTCGCTGGAACTTTACGTAGGTCTATTAGTACTTATTCTGTGGTATGGTCTCACATAACCTAAAATCAAACGCATTTTATTTCTTAAATATTTCGGAACTCCGGCAACCAATGCCCTCCAAACTTTCTAGAATATATCTAGTGATGTTACGATCTGGAATTTTGTCAAACCGAGTTGAATCGGTTAGACAATTCATGCAAGTCGATTCCAAACCGAATCGACGAAATCGCGATTTGAATCGGTTTGAACCGATTTGAATCGGTTTGATAGCGAAGATCGGTTTAAAAAGTCGAGTCGTTACTCGACTTTTTAAACCGATTAAAAAGTCGAGTCGTTACTCGACTTTTTAAACCGATTAAAAAGTCGAGTCGTTACTCGACTTTTTAAACCGATTAAAAAGTCGAGTCGTTACTCGATTTTTTAAACCGATTAAAAAGTCGAGTCGTTACTTGACTTTGTAAACCGATTAAAAAGTCGAGTCGTTGCTCGACTTTTTAAACCGATTAAAAAGTCGAGTCGTTACTCGACTTTTTAATCGGTTTAAAAAGTCGAGTCGTTACTCGACTTTTTAAACCGATTCAAACCGATTTGAGCATAAACCGAGTTGCGTCGATTAGCGCCTTTACTAAACAGATTTGGCCGAGTCGAAAGCGATGTAACGACTCGACTTTTTAAACCGATTAGAGCATAAACCGAGTTGCGTCGATTAGCGCGTCAGCGCGTCTTGCGTCTACTAAACCGATTTGGCTGAGTCGAACTTACTTACGCATCTCGCTCGCGCCGCTCTGCGCGCATTCGCCCGTTTGGCCGTTTGCTCGTTTGGCCGTTTGACCGTTTGCTTGTTTGGCCGTTTGCCCGTTTGACCGTTTGGCTGTTTGCTCGTTTGCCCGTTTGGCTGTTTGCGCGTTTGCCCGTTTGGCCGTTTGCTCGTTGGCCGTTTGGCCGTTTGGTCATTTGCCCGTTTGGCCGTTTGCCCGTTTGCTCGTTTGGCCGTTTGCCCATTTGGCTGTTTGCGCGTTTGCCCGTTTGGCCGTTTGCCCGTTTGGCCGTTTGCTCGTTTGCCGTTTGGCCGTTTGCTCGTTTGGTCGTTTGCCCGTTTGGCTGTTTGCTCGTTTGGCCGTTTGGCTGTTTGCTAGTTTGCTCATTTGGCCGTTTGCCCGTTTGGCCGTTTGGCTGTTTGCTCGTTTGCCAAACAGCCAACCGGCCAAACGGTCAAACGGCCAAACGAGCAAGCGGGCTAACGGGCAAACGAGCAAACAGCCAAACGGCCAACCGGACAAACGGTCAAACGGCCAAACGGGCCAACGGGCAAACGAGCAAACAGCCAAACGGGCAAACGGCCAAATGAGCAAACTAGCAAACAGCCAAACGGCCAAACGAGCAAACGGCCAAACGGGCAAACGGCCAAACGGCAAACGAGCAAACGCGCAAACAGCCAAATGGGCAAACGGCCAAACGAGCAAACGAGTAAACGGCCAAACGGGCAAATGACCAAACGGCCAACGAGCAAACGGCTAAACGGGCAAACGCGCAAACAGCCAAACGGGCAAACGGCCAAACGAGCAAACAGCCAAACGGTCAAACGGGCAAACGGCCAAACGGGCAAACGGCCAAACAAGCAAACGGTCAAACGGCCAATCGGGCGAATGCGCGCAGAGCGACGCGAGCGAGATGCGTAAGTAAGTTCGACTCAGCCAAATCGGTTTAGTAGACGCAAGACGCGCTGACGCGCTAATCGACGTAACTCGGTTTATGCTCAAATCGGTTTAAAAAGTCGAGTCGTTACATCGCTTTCGACTCGGCCAAATCGGTTTAGTAAAGGCGCTAATCGACGCAACTCGGTTTATGCTCAAATCGGTTTGAATCGGTTTAAAAAGTCGAGTAACGACTCGACTTTTTAATCGGTTTAAAAAGTCGAGCAACGACTCGACTTTTTAATCGGTTTACAAAGTCAAGTAACGACTCGACTTTTTAATCGGTTTAAAAAGTCGAGTCGTTACATTGCTTTCGACTCGGCCAAATCGGTTTAGTAGACGCGCTAATCGACTCAACTCGGTTTATGCTCAAATCGGTTTGAATCGGTTTAAAAAGTCGAGTCGTTACATCGCTAAATATATCTAGTGATGATTTAGAACTAAGTGAATGTTATTTAGTGATGACACAACAATTTTAATATCAGTACTTTTTTCCATACACGAATGGGCATTGTCCTTTGCAAAATATGTGACGTTACACTAGGGAGGGGGGGGAGTCTCACAAATGTGACCAGCTGTGACAAGGACGGGGGGAGAGGTAAAAAAAATCATGAAATTAGACCGTATACATGCGCAGACCGGTTCTGATTACCGCTTGTAGGACGCAGGCTATTTGCTCTCTTTCTGTATACGGCGTTAGTTTGATTATTTGCATTATATATACAGGAGGAAGGCGGCGATGGAGAGTGCGGAGGCGGCGGGCGGCGCGTGTGCCTCCGACTGTACATCGTGCAGCCCAAGGGCCTCCAGGAGGGCGAGCTGGTGTACACTCCGCCCAGCGCACACTCCACACTGCTGCACGGTCAGTATGTCCCCGACTGTACATCGTGCAGCCCAAGGGCCTCCAGGAGGGCGAGCTGGTGTACACTCCGCCCAGCGCACACTCCACACTGCTGCACGGTCAGTATGTCCCCGACTGTACATCGTGCAGCCCAAGGGCCTCCAGGAGGGCGAGCTGGTGTACACTCCGCCCAGCGCACACTCCACACTGCTGCACGGTCAGTATGTCCCCGACTGTACATCGTGCAGCCCAAGGGCCTCCAGGAGGGCGAGCTGGTGTACACTCCGCCCAGCGCACACTCCACACTGCTGCACGGTCAGTATGTCCCCGACTGTACATCGTGCAGCCCAAGGGCCTCCAGGAGGGCGAGCTGGTGTACACTCCGCCCAGCGCACACTCCACACTGCTGCACGGTCAGTATGTCCCTGACTGTACATCGTGCAGCCCAAGGGAACGAGAGAAAAAACTATTTTTCTATGATTGAATGAGGGGGGGGGGGGGGGGCGGAGTGAATGTTGCTCCGAAATGACAGATTGAATAATTCCGGAAGCTCCTACTAATGTCTTCTGATGAAATTACTTGTCAGTCCAAGGCAGACATAGTTTTACCCCCAGGACTGCAATGGATTACATTGATCACTGTCTTTTTGGTGTTCGTCGCTGTTAACCCAGGCTACACTGGAGACACAGTGGGAATGTGCGGTGGATCTACCCAGATGCCACCTAGTGGGACATACTGTACTAATTCAATAAGCTTCAGTCATCTTTTTATACTCCTGTGTTCACTAAGTAATATTTTGTTTCCAATCAATAATTAATATTACAGATTTATCAGAACTAACAGTTGAGGACAAGTCTCCAGAGCCCCAAGCGGCCATCACGTCCAGCATCCTGCAGCAGCAGAGCCAACAACTCAAGAACCTACTCATGAGATCACAAGTTGGTTTGATATTTTTATCCTGCTACACTGTAACTACCCACTGCTGGATATATGTCTTCTCCAATACTTTCTACCAAATGCGATCCTCCGCTTTCCGCATACAGCCATCATCATCAGGTCATTTTAGTCTCCACTACAGGAGCGCGACCCTCTCTCGTCCGTCCCAGACAGAAGGAGGATTTGGCCTACACTCCCCACGCTGGCCAAACGGGTTGGGGAGGCCTGGTCGATGTTTGATAATGTATTTCCCTTAGTCGCCTTGTACGACATAAACGGGAAGAGACGGAGTGATTCTATTCTAGTCTGCCGGAAACCACACGGCCATCTGCCGGAAACAACACGCCCAGTCATCAATTCTGTATAACAGGGTTCAACAGGCTTGTTGCCCATGTTACAAAATTATAAAAACTTCCTATCAGTAACGTAAAATACATAAAACTAAAACGATCTGCGATCTTAAAATTTTAATTACTTATGTCCGACGTGTTTAATGTTCGGTCAAAGTTTGGTGGGAAAGTCCATTTTAAAGGTATGAAATTATAAAAAATAAATATTACCATTGTAAAAACAATAAAAAATACTATAACCTTTGTTACGGCACTGGCTACATAAACGCAATATTTAACATAGCTGTCGTACAAATATCTGATTTAATGCATATAAAATAGCAAGGTGACGTCATAACCTGGTGGCCTTTTGTATGGAGCGTTTTCGGGATAGTCCAAAATTGTGATCTTCAAGTTATCATATCTCGAGAAGTTTTTATGCAATCGAAGTAATTATTTCACCTATATTTATATTATTGTGATGTCTTTAAATAACAAATCGAAAAAAAAAAATGGGATAAAAGCCTATTGTCAATAAGACCGTGTATAAAGCTGTGCATTCCACTCCAGACTCAGCCGGGCAGCCTGATCGGACAGCGGCCCGAGTCGCCCTCGGCGCCGCAGCTCAACCTGATGACGCCGGACGCCTTCAGGTAATTAATTTTTTTCAAGCAGGTCAATATCTTAGAGAGTTGGGATAATCCCTCTGGAACGATATTCAATCAAAAAGCGATTCTCGTCTATGACAATTGAGTGCAATTTAGCCCGCTCGAAAAATTGAAATTGTTAATAAGTTACAATTCTTCTTTATGGCGATCGTGATGTTCTTGCCAATGACAGTGTTTTTTACTTGAAAATTACTTCTTTAAAATTATATCCTCCATTGGGAGGCAATTTAAAAAAACGGGGATAACAAAATCGGGGGATACAGTTTTGGTGTTTAAGTTACAAATCTATCATCTCCATCCAAAATTCCATTCCATCTAAGTCCTTACTTAGCTAATAAATTCTTTGATTCTTCATCTATCCAGTGGTGTGTTTGAATTTTGGAGTGCATAGCCTTACTATGGAACATCGCGTGCGGGGGATTTGGAAGCGCTGCCATTTTGAGATAATTATAGTGAATATAAAGTATTCACGTAGAACACACGGTCCGTGTCCGAGATATAGCCATACCTCATTTTTTAACTTAATATCTTAGTTAAGTTCTGCAAATACATTCACTTCGTGAATGTATTTGCATTTGCAGAATGGTTTTCCCCTTGTGTTCGATTGATAGATCTGAAATATCTCCTTGTGGCCCCGTGTCCTTGTGCCAAAATATGACTACAATTAAAAAGGTAGTGTCTATAGTGTATAGTGTAAACGCTTCCCTTGCAGCTCGCCCGGTAAGCGCGACGAAGAAGACCCGCCGCTGTCGGCCACGCCCGACGTGGGCGGCAAGCAGAGGCCGTCCATTGGTAACATTCTCACTCACTTTTTAACTTATTAATGGTTACAAATAAATAAATATTTCTGGACAAATTACATAGCGCCATCTAGTCCCAAATTAAACGCAAAGCTTGTACTATGCGTACATGACAAAAGATAAATGTACTTAAATACATGTTTTTTTTTTTTTGTAAATACATACTTATAATATATAGAAAACACCCAGACCAAGACAAACAGACATGTTTATGCATACAAATATTTGACTTGTGCGGGGATCGAACCCGCGAGTTCGGAATCAAGGTAGCCATTGCTAGCCATTTGACTACCGGACTCGTTATATATAATATAATTAATTCAGGGTTGACATTAAGAAACAAGTTGCTTTAGAACAGGTGTTATAAACAGTATAAAACCGCGTTTTTTTATTACTTGCCTGCTAGGTTAATATTGAAATTAAATAATAGAAAAAAGAGACTCCTAACAGAAAGTACTTTAATGGACAGTAGTCGTATATATATTGTTGTGAACGCGTCAGGTGCGTGCGGGTCGGAGGCGGGCAGCGCGACGGGCGGGGCGGGGGCGGGGCCGGCGGGCGGGCGGGGCGGGGGGGCCGAGGGCAAGCCGCCCTCCGGGGGCTCCAGCCCCAGCCGGGAGGTGCAGCAGATCATGGCGCACAACGACATCTACTACAAGGACATGGTGAGACACACACACACAAACACATAACACGGTTAATATTTTTTTAAACTCAAAACCTCTTTAGGTGTAACTTATGGCTAGTGAATTGAGACTGAACCGTTTTCAGGTGTAACCGGTTCGAGTAAACTCGGTAGAGACGTACCGAGGGATGAACTTTTGTGTATTTAACATCCCATTTTTTTTTACCAAAAGCCGCGTTATAAGTCTTCATTCGCACGAATATTCTCAAAAGCGTGCTCGTGCAAATGGGTACTTTGAATTATTTTTTATGTCTCTATTTTATGTATCTATGATCTCGTTTCAGACAAGGCGAGGAGCGAAACAATAAAAATAATGCACGTTAATACATTAAAAAGAGCTGGTGCGAATGGAGCCTAGGTAATATGTACTTGTCGTTCCTCCCCGCAGGAGGAAGAGGAGTGCATCCAGTCGGCGAGTCCCCCGGAGCAGGCGGGCGCGGGAGCGGGGCCGGGGGCGGAGGAGGCGGCGGGGGAGGAGGAGCTGTTCGTAGGCGACGAGTTCCCGCCGCCCGCACCGCCGCTGCCGCCGCCACCGCCGCCGCCCGCCCTCCCACAGAACAACAACAAACAAGGTGCACACACACAAACACACACATACTCCACACACCGTATACATTCTCACACAAACAATACTGTTGGATTTAAAACCGACCTCTGGAAAGAGTTAGTTGTGAATGACCAACTAACTCGACGCGATTCGATACCTGTAGCGTAAATTTGTAGATTGACATTTATCGATACGGTCATTCATTTGCTGGCAATACACTCTCGCCTGTCATTTGGAGACCGGCGCGGTACACACGTGTTATTGGATTAATTTTATAAAATGTGATATTTATAGTCTAAATGGAGTTCTGGATTAACGCCTGTTAGTTAATCAGTGAAATATTGTCACCGGCCCATGACGAGCATATGCAAAAAAATCAGTCGACAATTGTGTCATCTATTTATTTTAACTGTACGGCTCGCAATCCTAGCATTGTTTTATACAAAGCGTTGTCTAACTTATCAACTTTTCTATCACATCGATTTGACCGAATATCATTCATTTTTACACAACCTTCTGTACCATCATTTATCTTCTAGACGCTTTCCATCCGACGATAGTCTTTATCCACTCCCTATAAGTTTAAGCATACCCCGGCCACTTCATACAAATGTCACGTCGTTTACGACTATATAAACAATGACGTCTGTACAGAGTATAAATGAGCGTGTGTGTGGCCGGCGCCATATAAACTGTTCCAGATTTGTCTCAGAGGGGAGGTGAGGTCGACACGAGAGAGCGGCAGGGAATGGCCATACTGTACGTAGTACTATTACTTATACTGTGGTTTAAGATAGTGAATCAATTTTATTTACAACAAGATTTATCTATTTATATTAAATTTAAACCATATGAACTGATCATATGGTTAAAAATCAAAATATTTTCAGATACCGAAACATCGTGGCCTCAGATCTCTCTGGCGCAGATAACGGAGGCCAACCAGCGCAAGGCGTCCAGCGACAAGTCGAGCAGCCACTCGCTCAACACGTCGCTGGCGGAGCCGGCGCCGGCCGCGCTCTCGGCCGCAGACAAGGCGCGGCTCGAGTCGCTCGAGCGCAAGCTGGACAAGCTCACAGGTATGACGACAGACGACCGGGGCGATTTTATAAAATTGTGTAAATATTTAACAATATTGTAAAATAAATCTATCAATCAATCAAAGCTTTATTTTGGCAAACATAGGTACAGTAATATAGATGTTGTAAACGAACGAGAGTAGATCGCTATGTTTTGCCACGGGTAGTATACAAATATTTAGAAATTTTCATAATATAATCATAAAATTAATAATGAGTTCAATACAGTTAATTATAGTAATATCACGAGAATTAATGTCTATACTGACATAATACAATATGAATATTGTAAAATTTTACAAGTTGTCGTTTAAAAAATAATTTACAGTGTACGGTTCTATAGAGCTAGGCTCCGGATGACAAGTTGAACGCCAGTGACAGCTGACGTTCGGTTCATTGTTCATTCACAGATTATCTAGATTGGCGATATACGTTATCGCCAAAAAGTCATTAACAAAATTTTATCGCAACGATAAGTAGTCTGATATATTTTGAAATGTTTACAAAAACTAAAAGTATTGGTTGAAAAAATTGTTGCAACAGAGTGTTGGACGATAATATAGTACCGCCATTAGAATTATGCGCATCACACACTAAGCAGATACGATATATTTAGAACGAGACATAGTTGTACGTGTGTAAGAGACCTTGATATATATTTGGATAGATAAGTAAATGACAACAAATGTACCGTATTAGAGCTAGTATAATACTGGTTCAAAAAGAGCATTGTTACAGTCTCCTTGTAGGTAGATACATAAACAACGTGTAACTCCAAGTACGCGAAACCTCAAACACCTCAACTGAGTTTTATTATTATAAATTGATATATTTTTAAGTAATAATTGGGGAAAAAAAAGTCTCGGAGTTATAACACTTTTTTGTTTTTCTAATAATTCTAATAGTTTCTGAGCTCTGTGGCGCTTTCTTATCAAAAAGACGCGCCAGTGGCTACGATAGGCAAATATTAACATTAAAGAGCGAGCATCGCGTCAATGATGCGTAAGCGCCGCTCTCAGCACGGCGCTTAAGACTTTTTGGACGCGGCGGTATTCCGTTTGTTTACCTACGAGCGCAATTTAATAACAGACACGGCAATTAAAAATAATAATTATTATTTTTCAAAACCAGTTACTTTAAAAATGGATACTCATGATTCTGAACAAACTATTTTTAGGTTTTGCGTAGGTACTTGAAGTTACACGTAGAATATTGTGCAGACGTAGAGCAGCGTCCAGGTGGAGTGAGCGTGTGATGATGGAGTGTTGTTGTGTGCAGACCTGGTGTGCAGCCAGAGCCGCGAGCTGCGCGCGCTGCGCGGCGCCGTGTCCAGCCCGCGCGCGGCGGTGGACGAGGCGCTGCACGCGCACGCGCAGCGCACCGCCGCCGCCGTCAGGGACGCGCTGCACGACGGGTCACACACTACACATACTATATATTTTAAAATATTGTTTTTACGGCCCCGGATACGACTCCTTTGGAATATTACTTTTGATATTTATTTGACGAGCTCGGTGGTCGAATGGTTAGCAATGGCCACTTTGACCCCGAGGTCGCGGGTTCAATTCCCGCACAAGACAAACATTTGTGTGCATGAACATGTCTGTTTGTCTTGGTCTGGGTGTTTTCTATGTAATTATAAGTATCTTCTTCTTCTTCTTTGCCCTTTCCCACTTTATGTAGGGTCGGCTCTCCTAATTATGCGGCGCCAGGACATTCGATCCTGGGTTGTCGGGTCGGGTAATTGTTCCTCCAATATATGTTTTGTCATGCTGGTCCACCAGGTAGTAGGGGGGCGTCCTCGGCCTTTCTTCTTCTCTGGTAAGCTCAGTGCTTTCTTGACGACATGATCCTCGTCTCTTCGCATTACGTGGCCGTACCACCTGAGACGGCTTTCGGTAAGTTTTTCTGTTATGGGGGCAACTTTGAAACTACCACGGATGTATTCGTTTCTGATTTTATCTAGTCTGGTTACCCCTCCAGCCCATCTCAACATTTTCATCTCGGCAGTATGAAGTTTTTGCAGGTGTGTCTTCTTTGCTGGCCAACATTCCGCCCCATACATCAATGCCGGTCTCACTGCAGTCTTGTAGACCTTGCCTTTAGTTCGAACAGGCATGCGGGAGTCACATAGCACTCCAGTTAATGCTCGCCACTTTTGCCATCCCACATTTACTCTATGTGTTACATCCGCCTCAATATCTCCATTATTCATAATAACAGATCCTAGATATTTGAATTGCGTTACTTTAGGCACTGGAGTGTGGTCGGGAAAGTGTATTGTGGCTGATGTGACGTCATTGCTGAATCGGCATTCCATGTGTTCCGTTTTCGATATGCTGACTTTGAGGCCTACAGACTCGAGCGCATTAAACCATGATGTTAGGGTAGTTTGTAGTTCTGTTACAGAGTTGTTTATTAATACGATGTCATCAGCGTACAGGAGGTTCCAGGGTAACGGGGCTTGAATTCTCTTTGTGACATAGTCCATGACAAGATTGAAAAGAAGCGGGCTTAAGGCAGAGCCTTGATGGACCCCCACTCTCACCTCAAATTCATCGCTTACCCCAGCGGGGCTTTTAACTCTAGTGTGCACATTGTTATACATATCTTGTATTAGTTGTATGTATGTCTCGGGCAGATATTGTGCTCTTAAAGCTTGCCACACGAGTTTGCGGGGAACCCTATCGAAAGCCTTTTCAAGGTCGATGAATATAAGGTGTAAATCTTCTTTGTTCAGACGATGTTTTTCTGTGACAATTCTTACCGCTTGGATAGCGTCGGTTGTTGATTTTGAGGGTGTAAAACCGAACTGATTTGGACTTATGGATGACAGATTTTGAATACGGCCGTTAATTATTCGTTCCCAAATTTTTAAAGTATGCGATGTGAGTTTGATTCCTCTATAGTTGCTGCATTCCGTAACGTCACCTTTGTTTTTGTAGAAGGGAACTAAATGACTAAGGCGCCAGGAATTTGGTATCTTTCTGGTTCTGAGAATGAGGTTAAAAAGTCTCATAAGCCATTCCAGTCCCAATGGACCGAGCGATATATACGAGTAATTATAAGTATGTATTTACAAAAAAAATGTATTTAAGTATATTTATCAGTTGTCTAGTACCCATAACACAAGCTTCGCTTACTTTGGGGCTAGATGGCGCTGTGTAATTTGTCTGACAATATTTATTTATTAACACAAGCTTTGCGCTTAATTTGGGACTAGATGGCGCTATGTAAATTGTTCAGAAATATTTATTTATTTATTTATTATTCCGGATTTAAGGGAAATGCCGGATAATGTTGTAAGGGCTCTTTCAGTTCTTCGATTAATTGTAATAACTCAACGGCAATACAGATTTTTGAAGCGGAGATATCTGTAATTTATGTTTGCAATTACGTCAAAGAGCCCACAAATTTCATGGATTGTAATGATCGCTTGCAGCATATGTAACAATAAATAATTAAAATTTGGTTGTAAGCACAATTTCTTTTAACGAGTGCATGAAGAAAAGTTTCACACAATTATTACTATTAATATGCTATGTTTTATAATTTTAAAATTATATTTACCAACTTAAATTAAGTCTGGTTGTTGTAAATAAAAAAAACATTTGGAACACAAATACCCCAGAAAACAAACTAACGTTGAATATTCTGTATTGCCACGAAGCCGCCACAACAGACTTTTCAAAGCAGAATGTGCGAATGGCGCTTAGTTTAATGTGATTGGCAAATTTAAAGAATGCTTAACAATTAGATTAATATCTGGTGGACACTATATACACCAATTTACTTATTATGTCAATGGGGTTCTATGACTGACAGATGGGAACGCATAGCTCGAGCCGGGGAAGCGGCTTCGCGCGGCGCTGCGCAGGCTGCTGGGGTAGGCGCAGCTCGCGCTCTGGAGCCGCTGGCCACCGCGCTGCAGCACGAGCTGGCCGCCAAGCTGTCGGCCACCGACCAGCTGCTGCGAGACAACATCGACAAGCTGGCCAACAGCAAGGTATCTGTTACGCCCCCCCCCCCCCTCCTCCTCGCCCCCTACAACCACCGCACTCGGCATCAAAAACTTATAAGTATTGCATTTGAATACACCTCTTTAAAGTAAAATTTCTTTACGCACTGCTTGACTTGGGGAGTAAGCTGTTGAATGCGTTACGAAAAGTGTGATCAGGCGAGGCGAATAGAAGTTGAGGAGATATAAATTAGTGAACAGAATTACGTTTCGTATATTACTGTAAGCTCTACAATAATATACGAAATGTGTCTTCTCCCTACAGTGTAGGGGCAAGAGAAAGGTTTCCCATAGCCAGAAGCAGATGCATATACATACATATAGATGGAGCTAAAGAAGTTATACTTCAGTCGTTTTAAAGCACACTTATTGCCATTCGATTACGTATTCAGGGGCAAATGTAGGTTATGGTTTTGTCTGCATGGTGGACGGTTTTATGATAAAACGACTGTGTAAGATTTTATTCGACTGTCAGATAAATAAACCAATAATCCTTTAAAAAAAATATTAATTTAACGTATCACTACTACGCAGTATCTATGGTCTTTGTAGAAAATAATAATGCTTTGGCAGTGGGCGTATGTACTCCTAGTATATATTTGGTTAAAAGCTTACGTTATTGCTTTTTTCACCCAGTATTTTTTTCTGAAATGACAGTTTTTTCGTAACTATTATTCTCGTCGCAGATGATGATGGAGCGGCTGAGTACGTCGATAGCCAAGTCTCTGTCGGAGATGGTCCGCGAGTCGTTCCGCGACGCTCTGATGGAGAGCGTGCTGCCCGTCATGGAGAAGGCGCACGCGCAGATCTTCAGGCAGATCAACCACGCCTTCCAGAACGGCACCAAAGAATGTGAGTCTAACTTTATTGGGAACGATGATGTCGACGGCTAAATCGTGATGCACTAAAATTTTCTTAATACTCGAGAAGCCTTTACATAAAAAAAACTCTTATCTACACTACTGTTATAAAGAGGAAAGATTTGTATTTTTGTGTGTGTGTGTATGTTTGTAATGAATAAACTCAAAAACTACTGTGCCGATTTCAAAAATTCTTTCACCATTAGAAAGCTACAATCACCCTGAGTAACATAGGCTATAGTTATTGCTAAATAAAAGGTAAAAAAGTAAAAAAAAATCTTATGTCCACCCGTGCGAACCCGGAACGGGCCGCTAGTTTAATATAAATTTACGTATACAGTCGCAGCGAATACGGAAGCGGCGGCGCGAGCGGCGGCGGAGCGAGGCGGCGCGGCGGCCGCGGCGTCGCTGCGGGCCGCGCTCGAGAGACACGCCGCCGCGCTGGCCGCCGCCGCGCACCAGCCGCCGCTGCAGCGCCTCACGGGAGCGCTGCAGGAGGCCGCGCACAGGTCAGTCTCCGTACAGAGGGAGTAGAGTGCGGCAACCCGCTGCTGGAACGACTCGCCGCCGCCGCTTCGGTCCCTGTCTCATCGTCATCGTCAACCCCTATTCATCCCACTGCTTGGATAAGAGTATCTCCTCAATCGAAGGGGTTTAAAGCGTACTCCACCACGCTGCTTGACTGCGAATTAGCTAAGGCCAGTGTTTTCAACTCTCCTAACGGTCATATGATTTGGCTCGACGACTGTTATCTAATGACAACTGCCGAGACCGATGGTTTAACGTGTCCTCCGAAGCACGGAGGAACTCGAGATAAATAAACTTATCCACGGACAGGCTACGGTCGACGTCACTTAACTTGCGTGTTCGATCAGAGGGCCAGCCATAAGGCCGCCATCGAATTCCTCAGCCCTGTCTTATACGGCATCCGAATTTGTATTTTCAGATTACGAAATGTGATAGATATTTATCTTATGTTGAAATAGACCAACGAACGTCTGTTGTGATCGTTGTAAAATCATAAAGCGACCTCCACACTACTCACGAAGTTCCTCAACGAAGTACTCGGTAAAATTAACCCAAGTCCGAAGTAAGTCGGTACACACTCATTCAACTTCGCGAGAAACTCATTCGCGCCGATGAGGGCAACTTCGAGTCCTTTGAATCGGGCGCAAAAACCGACAATAAATAGAAGTCCCCGAGGCGACCCGAGGTTGGACGAAGTAATACGAAGGGCCTCTCCACACTATTGTATTCACCTAACCTCGTTCAACTTCGCGAGCAATGTGGAGGCTACTTAAAGTTAAAGTTGACGGAGTAATGTATGCCGTGTCGTTTCCGGCAAACAAGAATAGAATCACTTCGTCTCTTCCCGTGTATGTCGTACAAGGCGACTAAGAGAAATACATTGTAAAACATCGATCAGGCCTCCCCAACCCGTCTGGCCAGCGTGGGGAGCGTAGGCCAAATCCTCCTTCTGTCTGGAACGGACGAGAGAGGGAGGTGCTCCTGTAGTGGAGACTGAAATGACCTGAGGGGCAATTCTCGTAATTAAAATATAGTCAAAATTCAGTTTCGATCCAGTCTCGATCTCACAAATGTCACATTAAATATTCTCGTAATACAATATGTTTGCGCTTCGACACGAAGAAGAGGTGTTGGGTGATTAATAAAAATGATGCTTTAGTACTATTACTTATAATTATTGAAAAAGGTACAGCCGTTTGCAACTTATTTTTGCACAAGCGATTTTGCGTGTCATCGGAAACGGATATAGCGAGTGTTGTCATGTATAAAATTTTATAGTATAGAAGAAGTTTGTCGATGCCCAAACATGCCCCCGGCCTTGGAAGCACCAGCTTTCAATATATGAAGCTATCTCGTAGAAACGGAGCTAGTCTTCGAGTAGTGGACAGATTTTGCTGTAGGCCCGCCTTACGACGCCTGATGGTGTTAGAATGTCAGCCACTCTGGTAACACCGTCCTTCCCAGGTATGGTCTTCACAATGCGTCCCAAATGCCACCTGAGAGGAGGTTGATTGTCTTCCTTGATGACGACGAGCATATTAGGCAGCAATTGAGGAGCATCCTTCCATCCCTTTGTTCTTACTTGGAGCTCGGACACGTATTCTTTAGCCCATCTAGACCAAAAGTGCTGGCGGATCTGTTCCACTCGCTGGTAGCGGTTTAATCGATGCGTCGGCGTCTCGGTGAGGTCCTCACAAGCAGGCGCGGTGAGCGGACGGCCAACCAGGAAATGAGCTGGACTCAGCGGAAGGAAATCGTGCGGATCTGCGGACATAGGGCTTAAAGGACGGGAGTTCAGGACAGCCTCAATTTGCGTTAACACTGTGCTAAACTCCTCGTACGTTAAGTGCGCGTTCCCCATGACGCGACGTAAGTGATACTTACAGGATTTCACCCCTGCCTCCCACAATCCACCAAAATTAGGCGCGTACGGTGGTATAAAGGTGAATTTAATATCTTGACTAATTGCGTAGTCTAAAATCTGTGGTGAACAGTTAGTTAAAAATTGTTTGAATTCGTTCATCAAACCTACAAAATTGCGACCATTGTCGGAGAAGATTTCTAGAGGTTTACCTCTTCTAGAAATGAACCGTTTTAGGGCTAGCAAATAGGCATCGGTAGACAGGTCACTAACGAGTTCCAAGTGAATCGCGCGCGTTACGAGACAAACGAATATGCACACATAGCATTTGGTCGTTCTAGCACCCTTGCCCTTTCGACTGAGCATGAGCATTGGCCCTGCATAATCCACTGCGCAACGTAAGTAAGCAAACCCGGGAATCAAGCGTTGTCCAGGTAAATTTCCCATCACAGGAAGGGGAGTTCTACCTCTCAAACGTTTACAAACAACGCAATCGTATACAACCTTTCTGGCGAGGTTCCTACCGCCAATAGGCCACCAATTCTCTCTCAAATTATATAAAAGCGCTTGTGGAGCTGCGTGTAGTAACTGTTTGTGCTCATGTCGAAAAAGCAATAAAGAAAAAGGATGCTTGGAAGAAATAAGAATTGGATGCTTCTTGTCGAAGGTGAAATCTGGTGAATTCACAAGGCGCCCGCCAACACGAATGATTTTATTTTCATCAAGAAACAAATTTAATTTTGATAAATTATGTTTATTGACTAAGTTACAATTATTTGAGAGTGACATGTACTCATCTGGAAAGGATTCTAGCTGAGACAGTCTAGCTAATGTTAGGTCAGCCTCTCTCAGTTCCACGACAGAGAGGACGTGTAAACGCCGACTGTTTCTATTACGTGCGTTATGAATAAAGCGGCGTACATATGCGACTGTTCGTCTCATGCGATTGAACTGAGAAAATCTGCCAAACGGAAATAACGAGCATTCGCGCGCCCTTTCTGTTGCAAGGGAAAGCGTTACACCAGATTTCAACTCCGGCAAGTCGTGCCCATCGTGTGATTTTACAGAAATATCAACACAGTCGAAATCCAACTGACGGAGGAAGCTTGGGCCTTCCCACCATAAGGTGGAAGATGAAAGATCTTCCAGCTGAACACCGCGTGAAATTAAGTCAGCGGGGTTGTGTTTTCCGCTTACGTGACGCCACGGAAGTCCCTTCGTCAATTCGTGTATTTCCACTGTCCTGTTCTGCACGAACGTTTTCTGTAAATTAGGTGACATGTGTAACCAGCCTAATACTATGGTCGAGTCAGTCCAAAACATAATGGTGTTAAAATGACAATGTAGTGAATTGTGTACCTTGTCATATAATCTAGCACCTAATAAAGCCCCGCATAATTCTAACCGCGGAATACTTACGGGTTTCAAAGGAGCAACCTTACCTTTAGAGCATAACAATCTCACCACCACCGTGTCATTTCTAGAAACCGTGCGAACGTAAATACACGCGCCGTACGCTGTTTGACTGGCGTCGGTAAAAATATGTAGATCTATACGTGTAGGATAAGTACCTATAACATGACGCGGTATGCGTAAGATGGTAAGCACTGATAAGCCATTAATAAATTGCGTCCACGCGCGCTGCACGTCGCGCGGAACCTCATCGTCCCAATCTAATTGCAATAACCATAGGCGTTGCAACAATACCTTAGCTATTATTATAGTCGGACCAAGCAAACCTAACGGATCGAATATTTGTGATACGTGGGACAAAATTGTGCGCTTTGTAACCCTGCCAGTATCACCTTTAAATTGTGTGTTAAAATAAAATTCATCGGATGAGTTGTGCCATCCCAAACCTAGCATTTTACATTGAATATTTTCGCCTAACGTCAATTCCTTTGAGGCACAGAACGGAGCCGATGATTCGTTACAGTTAAAGTTAAAAATCCATTTTCGTAATATGAAACAACCACCCTTTAAAACTTGTGACGTTTTATTACATAACTCGAGTAAATTGTGTTTGTCGTCCGAGCCTGTAATCATGTCATCGACATAAAAATCCTCCGTGATTACCCTTCGCACGCTGGTATCCGTACAGTCAAGTGCCAACTGCTTCAAGCACCTAACACTAAGGTAGGCGGCGGACGCTAAACCGTATGTAATCGTGTTCAGCCGGTATACACGTAACCGTTCTGACGGGTCGTCGCGCCATAGAATCAGCTGTAGGTCGCGTTGCGATTCATCCACTAAACACTGCCTGTACATCTTCTCGACGTCTGCACAGGCTGTGTACCTATGCTGCCTAAAGCGTAATAATATAGAAACTAAGTCACTCTGCAGAGGTGGTCCCACAAGCTGAATGTCGTTTAGTGATACCCCTGTGCTGGTGTTGGCACTGGCATCGAATACCACACGGAGGGTTGTCGTGGTACTATGCTCGTTAAACACACCATGATGCGGCAAAAAATAGTGTGGTGTTCCGTACGAATCGATTTGTGACATATGACCTAAGCTAATATATTCGTGTATAAAATTCGTATATCGTTCTTTGTAACTCGGGTTACGCTGCAACCGCTTCTCTAAAGCTATAAAGCGACGTTCTGCTTGAGAGTATGATTCACCTAAGGTGGTTGGCGAGCTCTTGAGTGGCAAACGTACACAGAACCTTCCGTCACTATTGCGCGTAGTAGTGTTAACGAAATGATCCTCGCAAGCACGCTCCTCGTCAGTGTGCGTGGTACCAACCTTCGGTAGCTCCTCCAGCTCCCAAAATTGTCGTAACTGAGTGTCAATAGAATGGCTGAAGTTACATTGAATAGACCCATTACTATTGCGCGTATTAATATGAATAGGCCCTGAAACTAACCAGCCTAACTTCGTATTTTGTAAAAAGGGCCCATAAGGCAGCTTCATTTTACCCTCACATAATAAATCCCAAAATATATCGGCACCTATTAAAATGTCTATATTTTGCGACTCGTAAAACAGTGGGTCAGCAAGCTGTATATTGTTAGGAATCATAGACTGCGCGTCTTGTTTATATACAGCCTGTGGTAATGTAGAAGTAATGTAAGGCAACACAAAACATCTGATTTGTGTTGAGTAGTTACCGATGCGCGATTTGATCTCAACATCACATATTTGCGTCGATTGTGTTATTGAGTTACCGACCCCTCGAATTTCGTAAGTGGACTGTATTAAATTAACGCCTAATAAGTCGCATAACGGCTTAGAAATAAAACAATGTTGGCTACCACAGTCGAGGAGCGCACGTGCGAGATGAAACTTGTTATATTTGTCGGCTATCTCGACCATAGCAGTAGATAATAAAACTGGGCGCATACGCATATTAGATCGATCGTGTAATGTGGGTGCAGTGTCTATGTGTGCATTGTTTACCTGAGACAAAGGAATCTGCATAGGGATGGAAGTCGCAGGCAGTGCGGGGGCCGAGGGGCAAGGTCGGTTGTCACTCGAGGTCCCGACCTCGGCCGAGTGCAGCGATAATGCTTGCCTGTGATCAGTCGTGTCCCTATGTATTAGCGTGTTATGTTTTTTATTGCACTTTCGGCACGGCCCAAACTTACATGTGTCTATCGTATGTCCAGAGCGTAAACAGTTCTCACATAGTTTATTTGCGGTTATAAATTGTAGTTTAGTGTCTAAGTTAGAATCTAGAAACTTATGACATGCATATAGCGAATGATCGGCGTTACACATCAAGCATGATTTTTTAGTAATAATGTTACGATTCTGCTCCGGCTTATTGGTGGAAACATTGCAGTGAATTTTATTCTGTGACGTGTTATGTGAAGTACGCGAGTTATGTATTGACGAGTTTTTAACATCGTTGTTTACCTTACTGTGCGAAACTAGCAATGTTTCCAACATGTCGGCACGGTCACGCAGAAAAATGAGCATATCATCTACCTTCAGTGAAGACTTAGAATCAGTAGAATGTTTACGTATAGTGCACTTATATTGCTCCCACTCGCGTTCTGTGGTTTCATCTAACTTAGATGTGATAATAAAAATGACTAAAGTGTCCCAGTGCTCAGTCGGCTCGCCTAATAATTTTAAAGCGCGTAAATTTTTAAGAATAATGTCTATGAGCCGTCTGAGAAGATGTGGGGATTCTTTAGACAGTTTTTGAATAGTAAATAACGCCTTGACGTGATTACGTACCAACAGATTGCTATTGTTGTATCTGTTGAGAAGCAGCTCCCATGCTACAGAATAGTTACTAGCAGAAAACTCCAAAGAATCAATAACTAGCTCTGCACTGCCCTTAAGTGACGATTTTAAGTAGTGAAACTTCTGGACATCGCTTAATTCTTTAGAATTATGCACTAGGGATAGAAATGTGTCTCTAAATTCAAGCCAAGTTTCGTAGGCACCGTGAAAGACAGGAATAGATACGGTAGGTAATCTAATCGAATGTAAATTATTATTACACATCTTGGAACTGCCAGTGACCTCAGAAGAATTAAGCGTACACTCTGCCAGAGCCTGTAAAGCGTAATAGCTATCTTCAAACATTTCTCTTTGTGTTAACTGTGCGTCCAAATCGCATTCGCGTACGGTTTTCTCGATTTTTGTTTGAAGATCGCTAAATTCCGTAAACAAGCTCGCAGCACCTTGCATCCGTAACCTTAAATCTATGCGTTTTTGGCCAGTTAGCTGTTCACTCGTAACATAATTAACGTAGTTTGACAATTTAGTTAGTCTACCCTTTATGATGCCTCGCGTTTTAACTAACTCTTTTAATAATTCGCTATCACTTTCGTTATTAGGCACTAGCCTGTAGGGAGATTTATCACGCACCTTAGTAGTCTTAACGGTTTCTTCTACGCTCATTTTGGTGGGTTGTGAAAGACTTACGGTTGAATCCTGGTCTGTGAGGTCAGCCGATGCTAGCTGCGGCACAAAGCTGACTCCAAATAGCCAAGCACAACACTGTAACGTAATTAAAAGCACACTGTTACACAATTGAAGCGGAGGGAGTAGGTTAGGGAGGATGGCTGACCGTACCGAAATGCGCGGTTGATGGTATGATGGTCTGCTGCAGTGCCTCCAACGTCTTAACCGAGATCCTGTAGCTTCCTTTGCGCTTCTTCTTGCGTCTTTGTAGGCTTGGATGACTTGCGATGGGTCCGCCCACGTTGTATCCAAAGGTTGCCGAGTCGTATTTTCGTATAATGCGGCGACGAAGGTCCACACGACGTATGTTTGCGCTTCGACACGAAGAAGAGGTGTTGGGTGATTAATAAAAATGATGCTTTAGTACTATTACTTATAATTATTGAAAAAGGTACAGCCGTTTGCAACTTATTTTTGCACAAGCGATTTTGCGTGTCATCGGAAACGGATATAGCGAGTGTTGTCATGTATAAAATTTTATAGTATAGAAGAAGTTTGTCGATGCCCAAACACAATATGTAACTTCAAAATTAAATTTAAGCGGGATTACTTCGAAATATGAGTGAAAATTAAACAAACTAAGAATGTTACTTTGCCAACAACAAGAATTGATAATAATTAATTAATGAAATCAAGTATATAATTTTAGTCAATTCACAATTCAATTTCGATTCTGCGTTCGTAGAAAAATTACGAGAATTGTCCTGATGATGATGATGATGATGATGGTGATGATGATGAGTATTGTATCCCCCTCGTGCAGCGTGCTGGAGAAGGAGCTGGGCTGGTGGCGCGAGCAGGCGCGCGCGGCCGCGCTGCAGATGTCCCGCGCGCACACGCCCGCCACGCCCGCCGCGCAGCACGGCGCGCAGCACGACAGACAGGTCGGGACATGCATCCTTGTTACTCTCTCCTTTCTACACTTATCTCTATTCTACAGACAGGTCGGGACATGCCTCCTTGTTACTCTCTCCTTTCTACACTTATCTCTATTCTACAGACAGGTCGGGACATGCCTCCTTGTTACTCTCTCCTTTCTACACTTATCTCTATTCTACAGACAGGTCGGGACATGCCTCCTTGTTACTCTCTCCTTTCTACACTTATCTCTATTCTACAGACAGGTCGGGACATGCCTCCTTGTTACTCTCTCCTTTCTACACTTATCTCTATTCTACAGACAGGTCGGGACATGCCTCCTTGTTACTCTCTCCTTTCTACACTTATCTCTATTCTACAGACAGGTCGGGACATGCCTCCTTGTTACTCTCTCCTTTCTACACTTATCTCTATTCTACAGACAGGTCGGGACATGCCTCCTTGTTACTCTCTCCTTTCTACACTTATCTCTATTCTACAGACAGGTCGGGACATGCCTCCTTGTTACTCTCTCCTTTCTACACTTACCTCTATTCTTTTCCTTATCCAAATTTTACTCTTCCGACTCAACCCCTGCCATATTGCTATCTCTCACATTACTAAAAGGGAAGTCAAATTCCAGAAGTTTCTTACTCTTACTAATTTCTTCTGATTAAATTCGTTGTGAGTTCCAAGGCAGCCGTAGTTTTACCCCTGGGACTGCAATGGACTTCACTGTTCATTGCCTTTTTTGATGGTCGCCGCTGTTAATCCTGGCTACACAGGAGACACAGTGGTGGAAATGTGTAGTGAGGCCCCTCTCCTTCTTCTTCGACCGTAAGGGGGGGAGGGGGGCCGTAAGGCCTTGGGGCCGACGGTGAATGAACGAACGGAACGAATTGCTGTGGTGACACCAAGGGTGGCGGCACGCGATTAATATTTCATGTGACGAGCGTTAATACGGCTTTTTCTTTTATTCTACGTCGGGTGGCATACAAGCATACGGTCCGCCTGATGTGAAGCGGCCCCCGTAGCCATATTAACGCTCGCAACATAAAATATCGCTCACGCGCCGCCACCCCCGCTGCGAACGCAGCATCTCCTTCCTTTCTCTTTCTGGTGACCTCACTCACTCGCAGGAACAACAACAATCCTCAAGGGAATTGTTATTTGGCTGCGGTATTCTGTGAGGTGGAGGTACATTCCCCAGTCGGGTAGCTTACAATTACGTTCCCTACCTCTCTATTACTACTACAGCTATGGCAATCACTTCATATTAGGCTGGCCGTACGCTTGTCTGCCACTCAACGTAGTATAAAAATACTGCTTTCATGCACTGAGCTATAATAAATTCTATCTTCTTCACTTTTTACAGAGGCCACAACGTAATACCACAAGAAATTGCGTCCAAGAATCCTTACCTTTCCTTCTACAAGTACAATAATCCTTATTATCCTGTAACTAGTAACATGTACAATAAAAAGCACATCAAATTAGACATTTTAGTATTTGAAGCAATCTTATTTTGTACACAATCCGAAGTAAAACCAGCAGTGTCAAACGTGATATGCTTTCAACTGTACCAATTACTTATGTGTATTTTATTTGTATATTTAATTCAATTTTATACATTTGATTGATCAAATTGTTCGTTTAATAAAAAGAAATAAAATAAGGGAACAAAATATAGCAAATTACAGCGCTTCTGTTGTATATTTTTTTGTGATTCTGATTGTAACAATGTACAGTCAGTAAAATAAATCTTTATTCCAATTCTCGGCCTTGACCTTTCAGTGAAAGTTAGAAATTTTTCAGATACGTTTTTCTTTGGATCAGGGGCTCTAACGTCGAAGCTGAAGCCGGATTACCATCGCGTTTTTTGATTCCGAAAATTAGTTTAACGTTATTGACAAACATCTTTAGCTTAATCGCTAGGGCTCTAGATTTCCTACCAGCTGTGCTTAACATAATTACAAACATGTCAGCAGTAGTTCCATTTCCGCATTCAAAAAATCCGATGGTAATCGGCTACGGCTTCGGCGGTAGGGCCCCCGGTCGGTGGATGTAGAATTTTCATCTAACAGGCATTATTTTTATCTGTAGAATATAATTAATACTTATAATCTGTTCGTTGAGAGTTGACAAAAAAATAAATAAAAACCAGGGTTTCCAACCTCATCATAGATTGCGGCCCGCTTATTATTTTTATCGATAGACAATAAAAAAATAAACGCGCCAACGGCTTGCACTTGACAACAGCTGCGTGCCTCGTACCATAAAACATAGTGAACGCATAGCGATTGTGACACACGTGACCTCTCGTCATACAGTATGCGACACTTAAGCGACAATCGCTATTTCAAGAATTCTCGTAATATTTATCAAACTCTCGGCGAACAGAGTTTAGATATTTGTTTTCCCGAATATACTACAAAGTAGTGCGTGGACGCGTGTGCGGTACAGATGCAGGTGGCGCAGATCCAGTCGCTGATGAGCGGCGGCGACGCCAACGGCGCGTTCCAGCTGGCGCTGTCGGCGTCGGACCTGGCGCTGGTGGTGGCGGCGTGCCGCGCGGCCGACCCCGGCGTGGTGTTCGCGCCGCCCTGCCAGCTGCGCCAGCACGTGCTGCTGTCGCTGGTGCAGCAGCTGGCCGCCGACATGACCACCGACACGCACCTCAAGCACAGGTACCGTGGTCGCGCCCCCTGCCAGCTGCGCCAGCACGTGCTGCTGTCGCTGGTGCAGCAGCTGGCCGCCGACATGACCACCGACACGCACCTCAAGCACAGGTACCGTGGTCGCGCCCCCTGCCAGCTGCGCCAGCACGTGCTGCTGTCGCTGGTGCAGCAGCTGGCCGCCGACATGACCACCGACACGCACCTCAAGCACAGGTACCGTGTTCGCGCCCCCTGCCAGCTGCGCCAGCACGTGCTGCTGTCGCTGGTGCAGCAGCTGGCCGCCGACATGACCACCGACACGCACCTCAAGCACAGGTACCGTGGTCGCGCCCCCTGCCAGCTGCGCCAGCACGTGCTGCTGTCGCTGGTGCAGCAGCTGGCCGCCGACATGACCACCGACACGCACCTCAAGCACAGGTACCGTGGTCGCGCCCCCTGCCAGCTGCGCCAGCACGTGCTGCTGTCGCTGGTGCAGCAGCTGGCCGCCGACATGACCACCGACACGCACCTCAAGCACAGGTACCGTGTTCGCGCCCCCTGCCAGCTGCGCCAGCACGTGCTGCTGTCGCTGGTGCAGCAGCTGGCCGCCGACATGACCACCGACACGCACCTCAAGCACAGGTACCGTGTTCGCGCCCCCTGCCAGCTGCGCCAGCACGTGCTGCTGTCGCTGGTGCAGCAGCTGGCCGCCGACATGACCACCGACACGCACCTCAAGCACAGGTACCGTGGTCGCGCCCCCTGCCAGCTGCGCCAGCACGTGCTGCTGTCGCTGGTGCAGCAGCTGGCCGCCGACATGACCACCGACACGCACCTCAAGCACAGGTACCGTGGTCGCGCCCCCTGCCAGCTGCGCCAGCACGTGCTGCTGTCGCTGGTGCAGCAGCTGGCCGCCGACATGACCACCGACACGCACCTCAAGCACAGGTACCGTGGTCGCGGCCCCTGCCAGCTGCGCCAGCACGTGCTGCTGTCGCTGGTGCAGCAGCTGGCCGCCGACATGACCACCGACACGCACCTCAAGCACAGGTACCGTGGTCGCGCCCCCTGCCAGCTGCGCCAGCACGTGCTGCTGTCGCTGGTGCAGCAGCTGGCCGCCGACATGACCACCGACACGCACCTCAAGCACAGGTACCGTGTTCGCGCCCCCTGCCAGCTGCGCCAGCACGTGCTGCTGTCGCTGGTGCAGCAGCTGGCCGCCGACATGACCACCGACACGCACCTCAAGCACAGGTACCGTGGTCGCGCCCCCTGCCAGCTGCGCCAGCACGTGCTGCTGTCGCTGGTGCAGCAGCTGGCCGCCGACATGACCACCGACACGCACCTCAAGCACAGGTACCGTGGTCGCGCCCCCTGCCAGCTGCGCCAGCACGTGCTGCTGTCGCTGGTGCAGCAGCTGGCCGCCGACATGACCACCGACACGCACCTCAAGCACAGGTCGCCCCTCCTCTTCTTTATCGTGTGGCAATCAGTCTTATCGAGTGTGTTTGGTACATTTTGGTGAAATATGCGATTGAATTGAGTTAAATTTACGATTGAATTTATTATATTAAAACACAATATGAAGTAAAATCATAAAAGTGTAGTGACTGGAATTTATGATCCAACGGACCTTTTACGTTTTTTTTTTCCAAAATAATTCTTGTGTATATTTATTGACTTGTGTATAATTTTTATTTAACATAAATGAAAATAATACGGACTTATTTATAAATATGAAATTTACACAAGAATTATTTTCTTCACTAGAGTATTGTTGTTTATGTTAAAAAAATATGTTAAATAACAATAATACGGACTTATTTATAAATATGAAATTTACACAAGAATTATTTTATTCATTAGAGCTATAGATTTTGAAAAAAAATAAAAAGGGCCGTTTAAATGGATCATAAATTCCATTCACTAAACTTTCCTATTAATATAGTAAATTCGGAGTGAGTATGCTACTTTGACACCAAGAATATCAATTCCTGCACTGGATTCCCACAGAATAACAACATTTATCAACGTGTCTGTTTTTCATATTAATATATCTATAAAAAAAAATACAGTGTAACAGTTACATTTGTGTGCATGAACATGTCTGTTTGTCTTGGCCTGGATGTTTTCGTGTCTTTGGTCGATAAAATGTTATACCAATTCGTTCGTTGGGTTATATCGGGTTGTAACAAAACTTATAGCGGCTCGTTGTTCTGTTACATTACAAGCAAATGATCTAGTCTAAACGCACCTTTACACGTTGCCGATCCCGAATAATATAATACAATTAGTGATAAATAACTTACGGTAGTTTTGGGTTTTGGGGTGTTATCTAGTACCTATATTACAAACTTTATTTAGTTACGGCCTAGACATCTCTAATTTGTCTAGGAATATTTATTTTATCTATTATTGAACAGATACCTAGAAGAGGCTGTGATGAACCTGGACACCACGAACCCAGTGACCCGTGAGCACCTTCCCGCGGTGATCAGAGAGCTACAGAAGCATATAATGTCGTTCCTGAACGCGAACCCGTCCCACGCCTTAACCAGGCAGTTCAAGATGCTGCTGATGGCCACCGAGTCGCTGGTGAAAGGCGCAGTGTGACTACCGGTACACTGCTGCTGCCCGTGTGCAAGGACTATGAGACACTGACGCGGCTGATGGTGCACTCATAAATACCCATCGCTTGTTATTTACTAACGATGATTAGATGTCATTTTGAAAGAGATATATTTATATGAACAAGGTGCGTTTCCATTGATACGACGCTTGGCGTAGGCGAGCTGTCAGTGTGAATTCGAGTAGGGTAATATTGGGGACTATGAAACACGTTACACTGACTGGCGCCGATAAATTTCGATTTTCCAACAGCCAGGAAAGCGTGTTATAAATTTCCCAATATTACCCTACTTATGCGGGACCTTAAAACTAAATAGACAAAGCTTTTATTTTAAGAATACACTATAATCTTTCTTAAAACGAATGCCAATAACACCATTTGCTTTAGGTATTTAGTAAACTAACCGAGCTTTCTAGCTACTTAGTAATTTGTCACCAGATGGCAAGTTACATGAGGACGAAAATATGTTAACTGTTGATTTGTAGGTACAAGGCGCTACACTGACAGCGACTGTGTATTCGTACATTTCATACCATTGAACTCCGCTGTGATATGTATGAAGAGAGCTCGATTCCACCAACCTCCGCTTCAGAGGAAACGCACTTTGTAGTCAAACTAGCAGCATTCGTTCAATTATTCGTTCGTTCAGTTATCTAGACAAGCTGTGTCGACTACCTCATGGTTTATCTAAATTAATATTATGAAAAAAGACTACAATTTAGTGCGATAAAAGAATAGAAACGAATCTTATTTATTTTTAGTTGCAATATTTAATTTTCCATAGAAAATTTATTATGAAAACGATTTTTAAGGACAACCTCTGTTTTTGTCTACTCGTTAATATCATACTGTACTATGTTACGTAATTTTACATCACATCACGTTATAAGGCCCAGCGCTCACGATCGGCACGGCACGGCAAGGGAATCCTCGACATGTCTACGTACAGGCGCACACCACCGACAATTATTGCCGTGGCGGTCTTAACTCGGTAACACGCGGCACTGCATCGCAACAGACTGGTCCCTAGCTACAATTTCGATCGGTGGCTACTACCTCGACGTCCTTAGTATGTCTTACGCTGCCGAAGCAACCCAAAGGCGTTCTTAGGCGTCCTATACCTGCCGAGCCTTGCCGATAATGGACGCCGGGCCTTAATTCGTGGATGACATTTTTTTTTATTAGTTTCCAATATAATTTTTACTCGAGCGGTACTAATTTCATTGCAGAGAGCACCTTGTTGCTCATCAGTTGAGCTTCACTATAACCATTTCTAATTCTATAAGCAATCAGTAAAAATAAATATGCCTTACATTCAGTGTCAATTTAGTGATTGGCACTTGTAATAGAATATTCTAGTACAAGAAAAATACCTTAATAACGATAAAAATATATGCATGTATCTAGTTACTATTGCAAGAAAAAAAAATAGATTCATTGCCAAATCATAAGAAAATCAAATATATATCTGAAGTTTCAAATTCTTATTTCAGTAAGGTTTCTCTATAAATTAAATGACCGTCACATTCAAAAATATTGTTTCGTTCAAAAATTTGACTACTAATTCAAGAGTATGCTTCTAATACAGAATTGCTTTAGAAGTATACTCTTGAATTAGTAATATGTGGTTTGCAACATGGCAGCGACATCTGTCCATCCAAATCTTTAATCGCGATTTATGTCGAGAGTAGACCGACCGACCCCGTTATAAATAATATATTTCTGACATTGAAAACACTACTTTATAACATAATGGATGATTCCACATTAGCGGAGTTAAAGGTGACGAGCATTGTCATGTTAGAAACACAGCGCGTCTACGATCAGGGGCCCTACCGCCGAAGCTGAAGCCGATTACCATTACATTTTTTGATCGCGAAAAAAAAGCTTCAGTATAGATTGGTGGAAATTGTGTTAAGTTTATCTGTGAAAGACCCTAGAGCTTTACCGATTAAGCTGAAGAAGTTTGTCATTAACTTTAACCTAAGATTATTATTAGAATCAAAATATTCAATCTAAATCAGCTTAGGCCCCAGGATCGCGTAAGTGACACCGCGCCCTAAATCTGATTTTCATTTAAAATTTTCTTAACTTTATTTACTTTAAAAAAATAACTAAACCGAACATATGACGATAATTAATCTCTATGTATATATAATAACTAGCGATGGGTATTCGATATTGTATCGAATCAGTTTTATGATATTAATTGGCATGTGATATGTGATTTAAGTGACCACTCAAAGTGAACTTATAAGTGACTTCAAGATAACCTTTTGAATAAGTATAGTGTTTTTATATCTAAATTAAGGGTTTTATTGTTGCGAACTAGATTTGTTTATAAATCTCAATAGGCAGTTCATTCCACAGTTTGATAATACGCGCGAGAAAATCTCTGTGGAACCGCACAGTATCTTACCATTCTAATGAGTAATGATGAATTCCCTGCCGATGGCGAGCGGTGCGATTATAGAAACAGGCATCATGTCAATATGCCAACATCTTCGTTCAAACAATCAATGGGATTTTTTAAAGCACTTAACAACTCTAGCGAACTACAAAAATAGAAAGATAAGTTCTGACTTTAATATCGCAATTCCGCAAAACAAAACAGAAAATAAATTTATTAATCGATCAGAGAAAAAAAAGATAGTTCGTAACAATTACATTGGTAAGCAACGTAGGTTGCTTAAGGTAAATTCGTAATGTGAAATGTAAAATTCCTACAAAAGAAAGTTGAACGTAGGTTTTTGTATTGTCAGATTATGAGATGCAAGCGCTCTCACGTTAGATTTAGTATTTTCATTTCAAAAGATATTAATCAGTCCACAACACTACTACTAAAATCTTTGTTGCCTAGGAGCAACGTTTGGAAAAGTTGTGTAGTTCGCAAACGAATGTATAAATGAAAGTTGTCAAACAATATATAAAAAAAATTGTAAGTATTTTTATGTCACAGCATTTCAATTATAATACAACACAGGGAAAGCAATTTGAAAAACTGAGATTATTCCTTTGCTTGTGTTACAATAATGTTAAATATTGATAACTGACGTAAAAATTAATAACTTTTGTTTTTATATTAATTTCGAACTATGCTTTTTTATTCAATGAACGCAATAATCGCCTTATATGAATAGATATGAATAGATGGTATATTAGTGACTGTAACATATGTAAAGTATTGTTCGTTAGACCTCACCTCACTCAGTATATTCATTTGTTATAAAAATATATATTATCGTCATTGTGGACAAGTCTGTGAAAATTTTGAGCCAAATATATAGTTGTAGTTAGATTTTTCTACATAAATATCGAGTTTAGGCCTTGTAATTTGTACAAAATACAACAGGTGACGTGAAATGTTCAGTAGCTACTTTTAGGGATATAGCTTTGAAAATATCATATATGTACATACATTCTGCTATCTAGCAGTGTTGCCTTATAAAAATACGTCTACATTTTTCGTACAAAATTGTTGTTTATCATTATATATATGTTAGATATGTTTTGAATTATGATAAAAAGTAACAAATTACGCTACGATCAATCCTCATTGCTCACGACACTCGAATGTTCGATTTCTGGCCGAGCTCCATCTATCGAGTTCAAATCATTAGAAGTCGAATGGAGCGGGCAAGTTACAGGACACTTTTTTCTTTTTTAAAAAATCGATGTGGGCTTGCTTTCTATAGAAGAGCAAGAATATCGCTCGCCCTCTTCCATTTTAAATTCAGACTGCGAATTTTGTCACTATTTCGATCTCGATAACTTCACTTCGTATTCGTATAGAATTGGCTCTCGCTTCGCCTTAGTGTCAATAGATGGCGCTGTATCAATTAAATTACGTTATCGGTATCGAGTGAGTTGAAAAATCGCTCTAATAAATTGTATAAATCAGAGTGCTTACTGCGAGTTTTTATTCGCGTTCGATCATGTTAACGTAAACAAACCGACCAAATAGAGAAGAACTCTCATGTTGTGAATTTATAAGACGCGTGTTACATATCAAAATTATGTGGCTTGCTCAGATTTTGAATTGAGCAATACGGCTAATTTGGATACGTAACACGCGTCTGGTAAATTTACAATATGATGCTTTGGTCGGCTTGTGAACGTTAACACGTTCGAATTTGACCAAAAAAACTCGCATCTAGCACTCTATTCGCAGACTAAGACTAAAGCGGCCCTAGGCAATATTGTATTTTCGGGCCTACAAAAGAAGTTTTCACTAGAAAAATAAAAATTTAAATCCTAATTTTCTGGCCCCAAAAATTATGGGCACTAGGCACGTGCCTAGCTTGCCTAAGCGTTAGTCCGCTCCTGTCTATTCGTAACGATACGAATGTCTTATTAGAGAATGTAAACTTAGGATTAACATATTTGAACATTAAAGACTGCGGTCCGTAGTTTTTGTGACTACTGCGAAAACTGACACTTGTATATAATTGTGTAAAAATATTACAAAGCGAACCTCATTGTGTAATCATTAGTATTAAACTAGCTCTAGTTAAAATTTCATACTTTAATACAACGCTGGATAAGGACTTGTAATATTTAGGCAGGTATTAAGGGGATTAGTGTTGACACCACCACTGAATAAAATAAAAAAAAACAACAATTCGCAAAGGGGTATAAAAATAAAAGTTACCAAACATTTACTCTGCAGTCAAAGCCACGTGTCAAAATTAGTAAATTGAGCGAGTAAAAATACTAAATGGATGACTGAAATACTTGGTTAGTTTAGGAATGTGTATATCACCTGTAGTCGCCAAGTTAGTGTAATAGTCGCCCGGTTTTATAATTTTAGGTACTCTGTTTATTATTACTCTGTTTAAATGTTTGGCAACTCACATAATAGTGAATAGTGAGGCGCCATCGAGACCCGAGCCGTTAGGTGAGGGTCTTAAGAGAGCCTAGGATGGTAATCATCAATACACACGTGAAATTAGAGTCACTTTATGAGAAAGTGTGTTGAAAAATATTTTATTGTCTTTGTCTTGATGAACAATGTTTTATTTTTGGGAACTATTATTTTTTAATCAACAGTACCGCCACCGCTAATCGCCTTTATTGAAAATAGTCCAAGGTCCAGTGTTAATTCAAGTTATCCATAGTGATTTGTATCAATTGACGCCAAATAAAGCCTTTTATTCAAAGTAGACGCCAATACAGGTAAATTATACCTACGCAGCTACTGTAAGACATGTGATTTGAGAGACCCAAGTCAATATCAAAGTTAATATTACAAAATAATTTATGTTCGGTAACACTAGGCTAGACTTTGCGCTAGATTATAGAATCCTTTTTTTTTTTTATTGAGTACCTAATTGAAACACATTGCAAGTCTATGTCGTGGATAAATAATCGCGTTACGTTAAATGCGACACATTTGTCGTGACTCGTGATTGTCGCGGTTCTAGTATTAGTTGTTATATCTTGTTTTTAGAATTATAATTGCTAATTGTTGGTGTTTTTCTTTTATTTTTATAATGTAAAAAGTATTGTATTGTGTAAAATGTCAGATCAGAAGAGCGTATCTTATTGATTAAATTCGTGATTATTTAAGGACTGCGCCGCAGACGAGACACTTTTGTCTGTCGAGGTCGAGGTCCCTCGTGTTTGTTGTTCAATGCAGTTGTAAAGCATCTATTTTTTGTCTGCGAACAAAAGTCAAAAGTCCCTCGTCTGCGCAGGCATATGCCAATTACCCAATAGGATCACGCCAATTGATTTAGTGAATTAATAAATAATAGAACCATTTTCTTGGTATATAAACTAACAGAACGTACTTGTAGTGACATAAAAATCTGCCATAAATCGTATTTTCTGTTGGTTTCACAAAGTGTATCACTTTGGGAATTTGTGTAATTTCGCTTTCTATATAACATTATATTTAACCTCGCCATTTGTTATTTTATTTTTCCATTTTGATTCTCATCCGAACTATTGTTATAAGAGATGTATAAATAAAGCTATTGATTTATAAAATAATTCGTTTTATTGATTCCCTTCCAATGCATCCGCACAGACCAGTATAACATACTCGTATGCTTACTTACTTACTAGTGGGAAATTTCGCACTATTATAGTTTATAAAGATAGTTTATATAGAGAAGGAGTGCAGTATGCTACTATTTTTTAAAAATTATGCATAAAAAATACATTAAATCAATAAAAGAAACATTAAACACACTACCACCAAACTTCGACCAAAGCGTATGTGACATACGCTTTGGTCGAATTTCAATCAATTTGCGACCACTAGTATGTTGAAATATATCAATTCATATTTGTTGCTCAGCTAGAAAATTAGCTGATTCGATATTACGCTATCAATAATGGACAAAAAACAAATTTAGATTACTTTTCCCGAAGTAGCAATCTTGCTAGAAATTTTCTGTCGCCGTTTGTATGTATTGTATAATATGAATATATATTCACGTAATAAGTTTCAGGTTTCCAATGAAATCCAACGGAGGTACTTTTGACAGATCAAATAAGGCTACTTGAGCCTAATAATTGCGTATTTTCTTATACATAATATATATCGGTTAAATATCAAGTATTTTAATATTTATTATATCTGATTTTTGCGACCCCTTGTAACAATACTGTCTTTGTGTTCAATAATTTTCTTTTTTTTTATACATTCGCGTACTATGCTTTCGCCTAGGCTCTTGTAGACTAAGCTTAAAATGAGTACGTATTGGAGCTAAGATCCTATTAAATTAGGCCCTTTTAAGTTAGTCTACAATGGCCTAATGATTTGATTTCAGAGCCATCCATCACTGATATTTATGACAAAAGGGTTAAGTTGTTTGGGATTACGATAAAAAAACATTGTGTAATAAATAATTTATTGTTATTAAACACACACGGGGTAGACACACCCACATTTTGGTCTCATAAGTACTTAATAGTATTTTAGGGTCATTTAAAAATAGTACAATTTATTTTACAGATATATTACAGCACGGAAACGACAGTTAATTTATTTAATTTGTACTTTCATACAAAACATAATTTTGTATAATATAGTGTACGCAAAAGCTGATTTCTCAGCTGATGTCAGAGTTGATCCAATAGTAAATTTTGTACCACTACTACTATCGATCGACACTTATTAGACCTAAAAAGGGGTACTATTTCAAAAGGCCCCTGTACATACATTTATATGGCACCTATCTATATAAATATGGTACAAAAATCATTAAAAAAAACGTTAATCTAATCTTCCAACTGATAATTTTTCAAATTGGTAAGTAACGTTTTGTTACCATCATTATAGACTACACGGCCTTATTTAGAATTTTGCCCATTCATTGCTGGCTACGTATTACATATTATTCTCATGCCGCCATATATCTAGTTAGCCTAGACATTGGTATTATCTATTGGCGTCTCAAAAATCAATAATTTATGATATGCCGATGGGCGGGTCTCGGCACTTAATCGGTTAATTAAAAAAATATAATAAAACAGAATATTGGGGTGTGAGGTACATCAACATCTTTGAACAAAAGCCAACCTCCCCTGCACGTGGTGCACCCTGCCAACTGACAAACGAGGGTCTGCCGAATAGACTGCGTATTATATAAGCTGCCGGATTGGGGAAGTACGAAAAAAAGTACCTAAACAGATCATAAAAACGGAAAATAAAATTATATCCTGTCAATTTATATTTTTTTCTCAATGGAGTTATCCATTTTCACGTGTAACTCGTCTAAGCTTTTAGTCAGTTCTGCCTCATGACTAGTTATACTTTTTTCAACCATTCAATATGTGCATAATTATTCGAACATAATTTAGATTAATAATAAAATTAAATATTTTATTAAATTATAACATAATAGGTAGTATTACCTAAATAAAGAAATTAGAGTCTTGATATAATAATAGGGTTGAAGCACCCTAAGGCCAGGAGCGTAAAAAATATATTTAAAAAAAAACACAATAAAACATTAAATTGACACATACTCGTCGTTATATAGTATGTATGTACTTTTGTAGCAACAAAAAAATACTGACGCACTTAATCTTCTGCCCGTTAGCGCCAATAATATTGCACGTCTTTGGCGCCATGTATAAAAACAAGTATTTGAAATATAAAGTTTATGTACTTTTCACTTTTTGCTAATTTAGTCAAAATTTAAAATTATAGAAATTTTTTCCTCAAACGCTTGTTAGGTCAGAAAATAGATTGCAGACTAGACCCATAATAATTTCTAACTAAATGTACTTAGAAAATAATTTAGTAAGTATTCTGAGATACATTAAAATGTTAATCTAACCTAAATACTGAAAAAAATAAACATGGCAAGGATATCAACTTGCAGTTGATTGATGTTGATCAACAACAGTCAGTCAACGGCAGTCGAGTCACAATAATAACATTCCTCATAGTCCTTTATAATCCTATTATGACGACCCCGGTGGTCGAATGGCTAATCGTGTCCACTTTGACTCCGGGGTCGCGGGTTTGATCCCCGCACAAGGCAAATATTTGTGTGCATGAACATGTCTCTTTGTCTTTGTCTGGAGGTTGTCTATGTTTTATACATATGTCTGTATTTACAAAAAAAAATGTATAATCTAGTACCCATAGTACAAGCTTAGCGCTTAATTTGGGACTAGATGGCGCTCTGTAAATTGTCATGAAATATTTACTATTATTTATTACTGTCCTACTCTCACTAAAGGTGCGTGTACACGGTGTGAGTGGCTGGAGCAAGTGAACGCCAGTAACACCAGGGGCATCACACGCGCGTTGCCAACTTTGTAAAAACCTCCGCACGAACTTTTTGAAAAACCCCATGCTGTAGTATCCTGCGAAAACCTCGACCAGCAGCACATTCTGTGCATCGTAGTTTACACAATTTACGTAACCTGTACAAATGCGCAAGCTACATGCAACGTGTACAAGCACCCTTAATATTATAAATGTGACAGTTTCTGGACATATATGGATTTATAAATATTTTGAAAAATGGAAAATTCACCTGCCCCAAGCCTTGTTTAGTAGTGTAACATAATAGGTTGACGACGCCACACTGTGACTCACGCAGTAGAATATAAGATGCAAAAATTCGTCAGCAACACAAACCTTCCTGGTAGCTCAGTTGGAAGAGCACTCGACCGGTCATCGAGAGGTCGTGGGTTCAAATCCCACCTAGGGCCCTGGGCAGGTGAACTTTTCCATTTTTCAAAATATTTATAATATTCTGGCAAGTTGGCAAAGACAACTATTTAAATAATAATAATATATGGATTTGATGTTTGTTACTCTTTCGAGGGTCAAAGGCTGATCGGATTGGGATGAAATTTGTCATACAATTATGTCATACATATACATATGCCGTGGGTATAAACTAGTTTTATATAATACCAGCTAACCCGGCAAACGTTGTTTTGCTATAAAACATAGATAACAACCTATTCTCAGACTACTGAATACATAAATAAAATTTCATAAAAATCGGTATAGCCGTTTCGGAGGAGTATGGTAACTAACATTGTGACACGAGAATTTTATATATTATTATATGTATTAGGATTAACAACTGTATGTACAGTCAAGGTTCATAAATTTATCAATGTAGTACCTAGAAGTAGATCTATTTTGTCATGTATTCAGATTTTTTTTTTTTTGCATTTTTACGTTGACTACCCTTCCAATAAAGTATTGTTTCGAGTGCAACCATTAAGGTTGAGTGGAAGAGATCTCTCGTACAGATAAGCTTGTCTGTGTAAGATAAAATTGTATTGTATAAGTTATGCAATAAAGAATATATAAATAAATGCAGTGACATCTACCTAAATAAAATACGAATTTATTACGTTATAAAAAAAAATCTTTAATTTATTTTGCATAGTTAATCATTCTCGGCAAAGTAATTTAGGGAAATTAAGGTACTGTAGGTGGTACTGTACATGAACCTTGACAATACGTAGATCAATTTATAAGTGAATCTAGTCAAGGGATTCTGTTTAGGGTTTCCCCTAAATACATTCCGCATGTAGGCCACGTTTCGAGCACCATGCATCAATGAAAAGACATTGAAATAACTCAGACTCCGAATTAGTGTATTCATTGTCGACCATTCAGTGTCGATTGATCATGATAGATTGACGAATCATAATTATAAAAAAAAAACACTGGTTGTCTGTAATAACGGTATACGGTAAAACGGCCGATAAAGTGAAAGAGAGATAGTTGCGTCACAAGCCGAAAGCTCTCGCTTGCACGCTCGGCTCAGACGGAACGTGACGAGTCATGCTTTTTTGTGCGTGCAGCCGGCGTTTTTCGATTTATAATAAGTCGTCACGTCAAAATATTATTGAACAGAAATAAACGACAGTTGTCCCTAATAATGCTATAAACAAGCTGCAAAAAAACACGCAACAATATTTTTGCCACAAAAAAACACCTTATGATTAGATTCGATACCATAATACTATTTATAAAAGAAGACATCTCTGATCTAATTACAACTATTATTTAATTTAATAAATCTATCTACATTGACGCCGCTTACATTCTGACGGCTGCCCAGTTTTGTGCTATCTCGCGCTCTTCCAGCCTTTCGTACAGTCCAACTTCTAAGAGTACAAACCCCAGTCTAGATTTTTTTTATGGAAAAATTACCCCCCCTGCATGGCTGGGACTTGAACCCACGACCTCTCAATAACTGGTCGAATTGTCATTCCAAATAAGCTACCAGGAAGGTTTGGGATGGTAACGAATTACATTTCCATCCCTTAGTTAAGCTACTATTACATATGTACGTATAAAAAAATAGAACATAGTTTCCCTGTTTACGGTCCTACCACAATCTAGTATTGTTTTCTGGATCGTAATTAGTTTTCAGATAAGAATAGCTGCCCTGGAGCCCTAACGCCGAAGCTGAAGCAGATTACCATCGAATATTTTGATTTGAAAAATAAACCTTACGCTTAAGTTATTAACAAACATCTTCAGCTTAACTGGAAGAACTCCTATCTCTCTACCAGCAAAGTTAAACACAAAAACTATAAATCTAAACAGAAGTTTAAATTCCGCTATGAAAAAAAAATCGATTGGAATTGGAATTTAGGGGTGTAAGTGGTTCATCAACATCTTTGAACCAAAGCCAACTTCACCTGCACGCGGTGCATCCTGCTGTCTGACAAACGAAGCTCTGGCGAAAAGAGAGGTAGGGAGCGTAATTGTAAGCTATCCGACTGCGGAATGTACCTCCACCTCACAGAATATCGCAGCCAAATAACAATTCCGTTGAGGGTTGTTGTGTTCCTGCGAGTGAGTGAGGTCACCAGAAAGGAAGGAGATGCTGCGTTGGCAGCGGGGGTGGCGGCGCGCAAGCGATATTTCATGTTGCGAGTTAATATGGCTACGGTAACCGCTTCACATCAGGTGGGCCGTATGCTTGTGTGCCACCCGACGTAGTATAAAAAAAATCGGGTTTTAGCATAAGCGGTAGGGCCCCTGAACTTAATCCCTGTTCTAGATCAATGAATCGTTGTGTATCCATGCCCTTTCTTTGAACTATTGTTCAAACCATTGTACAAAAACACCAGTCCATCCCGTGGCAGATAGGTATACTGCCAAGACTACGTGACGCATGCTAGTTTAAATCACGTGACCACATCTGTCACTAAAGAACATACCTTGTGTTCAGTACGATGTCTAACTTTCTATGAAACTCTTAGGGGGTGTCCATTAATTACGTGAGAAGAATTTTCCTCGACCTCTACCCAATCTCACGTGCGACGTTTCAAAATTTGTATTTTGGGTATAAAAGCGTTGGATTCATTTATATAAAAAAAAATTGCTCTATTATTTTTATTTAAGACTTAATGTAATCTTAAATCACAGTAATAAAATTAAATAATAAATAAATACAAATGTTTCTTATATTTAGTTTGTATGACGTTTCTAAGTGCTTTATAAAGTCCAAGGAATAAAGATATTTTGACTTTGACTTTGACAAAAACAAAAATTTATAAAATATTTATTTTAATTCAGTCAATGCTCGACTTTATTGACTCGTGCACGGTCTCAAGAGTAACTTTTATAAGATTCGGCTCCATTCCCCCTCCCCCTCCCCACAACTCACGTAATTAATGGACGCCTTCTTACATTCGTGTTGCTAACGCGAAGTCGAGGCCGGGTATACAATAAACCTAGATGTATCCCTCGTCAGCGGCACCATTGGAACTATATTTGGTTTCCGATAGCAGGCCACGTATCGTTCGTGTTCCACGCAGGCCAGGGGCCAACCTGCATGTTTGCTTCGAGAAGCGGACGTAAGTGACCCTGTTTGTCTCGCCTGAGGGGCGGCTGTAAGTGGCGACCCTGTTAGTTTGTGCGGAGGGTCAGTTGCAAGGGGCAAACTTGTTATTTCAATCCGAGGAATGGCTGTAAGGTGTGAACCTATTTGTTTGGTTTCAGGGGCGACTGTAAACGGTAAACCTGATTGTTTGGTTTGAGGGGTGATTGTCAGGAACGAACTTTTTTGTTTTATCTGAGTGAGTGTTAGAGGCGAAGTCGTTTGTTTCATCTGAGGGGCAGCTGTAAGGGCCCAACCCATTTGTTTCGTCCCTGGGGTGACTTTAAAGAGCAATCCTGTTTGTATCGTCTGAGGAACGACTGTAAGGGGCGAATCTGTTTGGTCGGTCCGAAGGTTGGCTGTAGGGGGTGAACGTGTTTGTTCGGTCCGAAAGGCGGTCGAAGCTGTCTCTATGGTCCAAGGAGCGGCTAAAAGAGGTGAACCAGTCAACTCGTGCCGAGGGGCGGTAGGGTGTGTGGACGCGGTCTCCCGCACTCACAACTCGTCCCCGAAGTGGTCCCCGTAAAGGTCGCCACCGTAGTCGGTGGCCTCGCTGCCCACGAACACGTCGTGGTGGCTCAGGATCTCCTCGAACGAGAGCAGGTCGTCGTGATCATCGTCAGCTGTGGCGAACAGATGGTCTACTTCTTCTTCTGCTATCTCGCTGGAAATAATATGTGTGGTTTTAAGTCTAAGGAGCCATACATTAAATACTTAAGGATCTCAAGAGAAAGGGAAGGCGAGGGATAAGAGCCATTTTTACGTATCATTTTACAAA
Source organism: Hypsopygia costalis (assembly GCA_937001555.2). Lineage (NCBI taxonomy): Eukaryota > Metazoa > Arthropoda > Insecta > Lepidoptera > Pyralidae > Hypsopygia > Hypsopygia costalis. The sequence continues at coordinate 31,175,652 of OW443327.2, read as the reverse complement.
TGTACGATTTCTGTTGATATTTCTAACATAGAGTACAAATTACGTAATTAAGTGCAATTGATCCTTTTAAAACTAAACCATTCTAAAACCAAATCTATGTACCTATATATATATAAATTAATTCCTAATGAGAGTTAGAGACCTAAAGAGAAGGTTATAAAAGAAGAAAATAAGAAAGTTGCGCGGAAAATTAGAAAATTTAAGATACCTGAACGACCATATTAACTTTTCTAATGTAACTTTATGTCGTTTGACAGAACTGTTAGTCATTTGACAGATTGCGCGGAACCAATTTGAATTCAATATTCATTGTTAAGAAGACAGGATAACGTTTGTCGGGCTAGTCTTACTAAAAATAGCCCCTAAGGGGAATGATCAGTACTCTAAAATCACTTCATCATCAGGTCATTTTAGTCTCCACTACAGGAGCACGACCCTCTCTCGTCCGTCCCTGACAGAAGGAGGATTTGGCTTACACTCCCCACGCTGGCCAGACGGGTTGGGGAGGCCTGATCGATGTTTTATAATGTATTTCTCTTAGTCGCCTTGTACGACATCCACGGGAAGAGACGGAGTGATTCTATTCTAGTCTGCCGGAAACCACACGGCCATTTGTAAAATCTCTTGTTGCTCTATATATGAAGCCCGGGCGACAAAGACCTACAAATTGACAACCTCACGCTCATACATTAGAACTACTACCTTCTTGCATTGTACAGTTCAAGTGAGATTCTACCAAGCATCATTACATTGTGCAATTATGTCCATAGTTAGTGCTTACCATAACCAGGCCGAATGCATTCTCACTGTCATTAAATAACTGATCAAAAATAATTTTAGTTTTAGTTCTGCAGTTCCATGCCCCAGAATCTTTTACTGATTTATTAGTTTATAATAACAACATGATCTATATCTATAAAAGGCAATCATTACAGCTCCCTTACCACCATCTCTTATTGCGATTCAATAATTTAATAGATTGCTTATTCATACCAATGAATAAGCGACTCTATTTCAAATTAAATAGAGTCGCTTATTCATTGGTGTGAATAAGCATTCTATTCAGTTATTGAATCGCAATAAGAGATGATGGTAAGGGGGCTGATCTATAAACGTAGAGCACAAACCACCTTGACGTACCGGGTTAACATTTGGAATACAAGTAGCCATTATGACGTAGGTATCCGCTAAGAAAGGATTTTTTAAAATACCCACGGGTAACGCGCGTACGTAGTCGTAGGATCAAGCTACTATAACTAGGCCGTATCTAGCCCACGTGGTCGAAATCGAGATTGAGTGCAGCGAGTAGATTCGCTGAGTGTATGTTTTCAATTGATTTCAATGGAAAATGTATTTGATGATCATTCCTCAAGGACGTGATCGATCTCAATTTTTTTTCGACACACACCTCGAGCATGTTGAGGTCTTTAATTGTGAACAAGTTTCATCAAAATCGGTTCAGTGGGTTTGGAGCCTATTTATTTCCAAATGTGACTTTTCGGCGTGTAAAAGCGTTCGGCTGCTCCACTCAATCAATAGTTTGTTGTGGAGTGACTCACGTGTTGTTGGGCACGACCCAGGCCTGCACCTCCTTCTCGTCCAGCACTCCGTCGCCGTTCACGTCCAGCTCGTGGTCGAACTTGTCCTTCTCAGACACCAGCCAAGACTTGTCTTCGTGTGCGCCTGGCAACGTAACAAAAAGTCAATTGATGAGGTTTTTACTAGCTCTTATTTAGAAGTCAAATACCAAAAGCTTCTTACTCCTAATAATTTCTTCTGATTAAATTCGTTGTGAGTTCCAAGGCAGCCGTAGTTTTACACCAGGGTCTGCAATGGACTTCACTGTTCATTGCCTATTTGGCAGTCGCCGCTATTTATATATTGCGTTAATCCTGGCTACACAGGAGATGCAGTGGTAGGCCCCCGTCCCGTAAAGCTCTTATTTAGAAGTCAAATTCCAAAATCTTCCTATTCTTACTAATTTCTTCTAATGAAAAACGTTGTAAGTTCCAAGGCAGCCGTAGTTTTACCCCAAAACTGCAGTGGACTTCACTGTTCATTGCCTTTTTTGGTGGTCGCCGCTGTTAATCCTGGCTACACAGGAGACACAGTGGTGGGAATGTGTGGTGGGCCCTCGTCCCGAAGCTCTGATTTAGTTTCACCGAGGTGTGTCTTGGAATCAAAGAAAAGAAAATCATCATCATTAGAGATCATTTTAGTCTCTACTACAGGAGCACGACCCTCTCTCGTCCATCCTAGACGGAAAGAGGATTTGGCCTACACTCCCCACGCTGGCCAGACGGGTTGGGGAGGCCTGATCGATATTTGATAATGTATTTCCCTTAGTCGCCTTGTACGACATCCACGGGAAGAAACGGAGTGATTCTATTCTAGTCTGCCGGAAACAACACGGCTACTGACCTCTGTCTCCTACGAACTCGTTGAAGTCGATGCGGCCGTCCCTGTCGCTGTCCTTTTCCCGCATCGTCTGGTTCACCAGGAACGGGAACATCACCTCGTGCTCCTCGGGGTTGCTGAACACCTGACATTGCATTTACAAACTTATTACAACACATACAAAGGCGAAAATCGCATGTGGCGGAAAGAATTGAGGAAGGCTTTTATGTTTCTGTGGATGAAATAAAGAAATCAAGGAGTATTGGCTGGCAACGGATCGGTGACCTCTTGGTGTTGCTGATCTCCATGGGCGGTGGTGAATGTGGTGATTGCTTTCCATCAGGTGACCCACGTGCTCGTTTGCACTCCTCTCAATATAAAACATACTAAAAATGAAACAGGCTGATTACAATAATGAGGTCGATGACGTCGTTGCACTTGTCAGTGTAATCGATCACGCAAGTTAAGCGACGTTCATCGCAGCATGTTTATAGATGGATTTATTTATCTCGAGCTCCTTTATGAAAAGGCAAGTTCAGCCGTTGTTCCTATTGTCGTTAAATAACAAGTCTTGCTAACCCTGGCCTCCAATACCCCGCAGATGTGCAGCTTGGTGGAGTACGCTCTAAACCCCATCGATTGAGGAGATACGCGTATGTCTAGGGATGCAACATCGTTCATAAAAAACATCGATACTGAAACATCGATATTTTTTAAAGTGCAACATCGATGTTGAAAACATCGATGTTTTAGGACGATACATCGATGTTTTTTCGATGTTTTCTTTAATTACTAGCAGGGTCAGCAAATAAAGCCTTGAAATAAAGAGAAAAGGCTTTTTCTTATAAAAAATATTGAAAACCTACTTAGATTCATTTTGGTAATCATGATTACTGACAATGTCAAACAATTAATTACTTTAAACGATACATCCAATAACGTATGAGGATATAAAAAGTAGTAGAACGACAAATTAAACAAATATCAGAAAGACAAAGATAATCAAATTTATTATGAATTAAACAAAACTTATTTACTATTTTTTCTCAATATAGAATTCAAAAATAATAATTTAGACAATCTACTGCCGAGCAACCGGTTTCTTTCTTGGGTAATTATAGAATCAAACATCGTTCATAAAACATCGATGTTAGTGAACGATGTATCGATGTTTTCTTGTAGTTCAACATCGATGTTTTACATCGATGTTTATGAACGATACCTCGATGTTTTAAAACATCGATGTATCGTTTGCATCCCTACGTATGTCAGCTACGAAATTAATGTGGGTTGACATAGTAATTTTTTTACACATTCCACATCAGTTAGCATGCCGGCTTGATATTAAACGATTACTGTATATAAACACATATAAACGCTCGCAACATTGCTACTAAGACGGGATGGCCATTTTACATGCCCTTTGAAGCCCGGAGAAGCTGGAGATAAATAAACTTATCCATAGACAGGCTACGGTGAATGCTGTTTACCTTGACATTACAAAAAAAAATCTGCACTCATTTGAAAAACGGTCACTACTAAGATTCCCCGTTAATTTATATTTGACGAGCTGGGTGGTCGAATGGTTAGCAATGGCCACTTTGACTCCGAGGTCGCGGGTTCGATTCCCGCACAAGACAGACATTTGTGTGCATAAACATGTCTGTTTGTCTTGGTCTGGGTATTTTCTATGTATTATAAGTATGTATTTAAAAAAAATGCATTTAAGTACATTTATCAGTTGTCTAGTACCAATAACACAAGCTTTGCGCTTAATTTGGGACTAGATGGCGCTGTGTAAATTGTCCAGAATTATTTATTTATTTATTATTTACATAGTCTGATTTTAAGTATTACAAGAAACTTTATCAAATGCACCTGAGAAGTCAACATGTGACGCTAGGTACCTACCTTAAATTCTATTTTAAAAAATGGAAAAATTCATAGGGTGGTATTTGAACTACCTAGGGGGGAGAGGTGAATTTTTCCATTTTTATAAATATATTATTCTGGCAGGTTGGCCAAGACAACTATTTAAATAATAATAATTTAATTAGTTTGGTGTTATCAAAAAATAGACGAATTTCATCTGCAACGATGGACTGCTATGCTTTGTTTAATAGTGTAATTACTTAATAGGTTGGTGACGCCACACTGTGACTCACGCAGTAAAATATAAGATGCAAAAATTCGTCACCAACACAAACCTTCCTGGTAGCTCAGTTGGAAGAGCACTCGACCGGTCATCGAGAGGTCGTGGGTTCAAATCCCACCTAGGGGGAGAAGTGAACTTATCCATTTTTAAAAATATAATATTCTGGCAAGTTGGTCAAGTCAACTTCTTAAAATAATAATAACTACCTTAAACTCGTCCATGCTGAGCACTCCGTCGCCGTTGGCGTCGGCCACCGTCCACATCGCCTTCTCGTCACGGAGCAGCTACCACAGATAAAACTAATTAATAAATATAATGAGAAAATGTAGTAAATTTATTATATACTAGCTTTCAGCCGTGACTTCGCCCGCGTTTACTTCTTTTTTTATATATAAAAAGTATCCTATTTCCTTCCTAATAATATGTGTAGGTGTAAGTGGTTCATCAACATCTTTGAACCAAGGCCAACTTCACCTGCACGCGGTGCACCCTGCTGACTGACAAACAAAGCTGTGGCGAAAAGAGAGGTAAGGAGCGTATTTGTAAGCTACCCGACTGGGGAATGTACCTCTACCTCACAGAATACCGCAACCAAATAACAATTCTCTTGAGGGTTGTTGTATTCCTGCGAGTGAGTGAAGTGAAGGAGATGCTGCGTTGGCAGCGGGGGTGGCGGCGCGCGAGTGATATTTTATGTTGCATATTAACATATGGCTACAGTAACCGCTTCACATCAGGTGGGCTGTATGCTTGTCTGCCATCCGACGTAGTATAAAAAAAAGTACAATGTTTCAAGATGATCGGTTGAGTAGTTTCAGCGTGAAAACTAAAAAAAACAAACACATTCACATTAATACTATAAAATTAGGGATGGCACAGTAACCTGGAGGTTTGTGGTACTCCGGTATAAATAAAAGTCCTTTCAAGTGAACTGCGATTAAGTAAACTGCGGTGGGCTCTTTTATGCTCACTCAGCTTAAGAGAGGTAGGGCATAGCGTATTTTTAAGCTGCCCGACTGGGGAAGCACCTCCACCTCACAGAATATCGCAGCCAAATAACAATTCCCTTGACGGTTGTTGTGTTCCTGCTAGTGAGGTCACCAGAAAGAAAGGAAGGAGTATAGGCTAGCAACGGATCGACGACCCCTTGGTGTTGTTGATCTCCATGCATTTGTGATTGCTTTCCATCAGGTGAACCACATGCTCGCTTGCCCCCTTCTCATATTTAAATACAAATCTATGTAGTTGTACCTCCCCAACCCTTGTGGCCAGCGTGGGGAGTGTAGGCCAAATCCTCCTTCTGTCTGGGACGGACGAGAGAGGGTTGTGCTCCTGTAGTGGAGACTAAAATGACCTGATGATGATGATGATGTAGTTGTGAGCTATATTAGTGTATAGTAGCGCGGCGTGGTATATAGCAGGCGGGGCGTGCGTACCATGCCGGTCTCCCCGGTGTCGTCGGGGCTGATCTCGTCCTCGGCGTCGGCGCCGAACGCGTCGCGCAGGTACTCCGGCCACGTGGCCAGCCCGTCGCGGTTCGCGTCCACCTCCAGCATGCGCTCCTGCGCCTCCTCGTTCGACAGATTACTGTTCAAATGAAACGTGATTTTGTCACATTACAAATAATAGAACTAGACCAACGCAGTGTTCAATTAGACTTTTAAATATTATTACGAATCGTTTATATGGGAATATAGAAAATTGTTTTTTATAGACTTTTTCAGGCAATTCTTTAAAATTTTCTCTGCGTAAGAACCATACTCGTACTTCAAGGAATATTCTAAAAAAGGAATTAGCGAAATCGTTTCAGCTGTTCTCGAGATTTGCGCTTAGCAACGAATTCAGCGATTCATTTTTATATTATAGATTGACAATTTATTACATTGCCCGGCCATTATAAATAATGACCAATTTATTACATTGACTGTATCATATATACAAACATTTGACCCCGCTAGCGGACATCAGAGAGGTATTAGGGAGATGTATGAAAAACAGCTCGTCACCACCAAGCTCCGGCTTAGTTGATGGTCACGTAGACGGAAGTTGTGACGGCAACGGGACGGGTGGGGTATGCAGTTGTAATGTACAATACATGTACTGTACAGTACTTAAATTAATAGTAAGTGTAAATTAGGAAACATGTAATTGCCGATAACAGAAAACTCAAACTTAAACAAATAAAACTTAATTAGAAAATACATTTATATACTATATGTTTGACGACTTTACTGGTAATATGAAATCAATATATATCTAAAAAAAGTCGGGTTAGTTTCGATATTTCGATACCTCCAATGAACACTACGCCAACTCAAAACATACACACTAATATATATAATAGATAATATGAGTTATACATTTTAGCGGTTTGTATTTGTCGATTTTGTTGCGTCTGTGTGTCTTTTATAAATAAAGTTCAGGTAGCATAATGTTACTGAAGTAATGAATCTATTTAGATCAAAAAAGATAACTATCGAAATTTTAGTTGGCGTAGTTCCTCGGAGGCATCGATTTATAACTCAGGAACAACTGGACCGACTTTTTATGACCTTTAATTTGTTGGATTTGCCCCATCCCGAATGCCAGACAAGGTTTGCATTGGAAATCCATCCACAGGAATGAGATGTGAATGGGAAAATGAGATGTGAATGCCCCAGCGATGCGTGGGCGTGCCGCTAGTATTTTAATAAGAAAATATCTTAGAGTATATATAACTGCTAGTTATATATACTCTAAGGAAAATATGTTTTAAAATTAACAATAAAAATATCAATTATCAAGTTGAAAGTAGGTAATTCCACTCATCGATACTTTTACTACCAACTTCAAATCGAGAAATAAATATCTCTACATACAAATTGTTTCATCAGCTAAACTCCTTTCTGCTTCAATCTATATTCATCCCACTACTGAAAGTTCTCCCCTGGTTGAAGGATGGTTGCCAGAGGCCAGTGTTTTCAAGCCGCTCAAAGGACACTGACTTGGCTTAAGGATTGTCATCTTATACCAACAGGCGGGGCTGGCTTAACGTGCTCTCGAAACAGCTCCAGATATGTAAACCATCCATTGAAAGGCTACGGTCGACGTTGCTAAACTTCCGTGATTGATTAGACTGATAGTGCAACGACGCCATGGAGCTCCTCCCCGCTCCTAAATTGTTTTTTTTATATCAGACTTTTAATAAAAGGTTAGCAATAAATCGATCATCTAAAATATATATAATATAGATCTGGGCGACTATTAAAATGACTTGGCGACTAAAGTTGGAATAAACATACCAAACCTAACCTAATATTTCAGCGGCTCATATAGAATTGTTTGTAGCTTATTTCATAATTTTCCTTAATAAAAGTTTGTACAGACAAGTTAGAGTCACTCTCTTTTTGAATTATTACCATAGAAATTAACGGAGATTATTAATTAGGAAAATTTAACTGAAGCACTTTAACTGATCTTTTCTTTTATTTATTGGACTTAACTATTGTGTAGTTGTGGCATCACACCAAAGAATAGACTCCCAAGTGACTAAAGGATTAGAGTGAACACAAAAGATCCATGAGGGTCGACGTGTCACCGGTGCTGTAGCATTGGACCCACTCTAACTATTGTGTAACGTATTCGTGTGCATGTTTTAAGTATTTTCTTTTTCAGTATGTTTTCATGCGCCACCATTTTCATGTGCAAATTGTTCCTAGTTTATTATACTAAAAGTAGAACGTGATGCAATTGCATCTGCGATAAGGCCGCCGACTGCACTCTCTCGTGTTCACTTGTCGTTTACGTTTCGTAAACTTTAATTGGTGCGATAAACTATTTTTAATATATTGTATAAACTTAAATTAAAAAATCGGTTGTCTGTAAAGTCGGTTTACTGACGATAGTTGAACGTGACAACGTTATAAGAAAATACTGATGGAATGTTTGCATTTTTCAAAAGAAAATTTTAATGGAACTCCTCAGAGCGAGGTAACGCCGCATGAGTCATGTTTTTTCGTGCGTGCAGCCGGCTCCATCGAATTATAAGACGTTGTCACGTCAAAAAAAAAATATTGAAAAAAGTGTAATTTTTTTAACCAGTAATCTATATATATAAAAGAGTAAATCACTCACTCACTCATCACGAAATCTCAGAAACTATAACACCTACAAACTTGAAATTTGGCAGGTAGGTTCCTTATAGGGTGTAGACATCCGCTAAGAACGGATTTTATGATACTCCACCCCTAAGGGGGTAGAATGGGGCTTGGAAGTTTGTATGAAAGTCCTATGTTTTTGAAGCAAGACACTTGAAATTTAAAATGTGTGCTCCATAGATGGTGTGGAGGTGTACTAATAATGTATCTTTGCAAATCAACCCCTTTTTGGGGTTAAAACGGAGGTTGGAAGTTTGTATGAAAGTTCTACGTTTTTGAAGTAAGAGACTTGAAATTTAAAATGTATGCTCTATAGATGGTATGGAGGTGTACTAATAATGTATCTTTGGAAATCAACCCCTTTTTGGGGTTACTACGGGGGTTGGAAGTTTATATGAAGGTTCTATGTTTTTGAAGCGATACTTGAAATTTTAAATGTATGCTCTATAGATGGTATGGAGGTGTACTAATAATGTATCTTTGGAAATCAACCCCTTTTTGGGGTTACTACGGGGGTTGGAAGTTTGTATGAAAGTTCTATGTTTTTGAAGTAGGAGACTTGAAATTTAAAATGCATGCTCTATAGATGGTGTGGAGGTATACTAATAATGTATCTTTAGAAATCAACCCCTTTTTGGGGTTAAAACGGGTGTTGGAAGTTTGTATGAAAGTTCTATGTTTTTGAAGTAGGAGACTTGAAATTTAAAATGCATGCTCTATAGATGGTGTGGAGGTGTACTAATAATGTATCTTTAGAAATTGATGGAATTGACTTTATTTAAAGAAGTGTCACAAAGACATCATAAGAAAACAGTGCATAGTAAAAGGAAACATAAATTCAAATTTTGATTAGCCAGTAATAAATAATAAAATACAACATACTCCCCAGTAATCAAAATAAAATTATAAACATAAACCTATTCCTTTTACACAATTTTGATGCTTAATGCGAGCTAAAGGCTTAGTAAGCACATCTGCCCACATCTCCAAAGTAGGGGTATAAACAATACTAATTATATTGTTAGATATCAAATCACGTATAAAGTGAAACTTAGTATACTCGCTTTTCATGTCGATGACATTGTCATATTTTACAAAGAAAATAAAACGCTTGACACTGTCACATATGATTTACAGAAATATTTTAGCCTGAAGGTGATCGGCCCAATATCCTATTATCTAGGTTTGAATATAAATTGTAAACCTAACGTAATTAAAATATCACAAGAAACTTATATTCGTGCTGATAACGTATGATGGAATTGACTGTATTTAAAGGAGTGTCACAAAGACATCATAAAAAAACAGTGCATAGTAAAAGGAAACATAAATTCAAATTTTGATTAGCCAGTAATAAATAATAAAATACAACAGAAATCAACCCCTTTTTGGGGTTAAAACGGGGGTTGGAAATTTGTATCAAAGTTCTATGTTTTTGAAGTAATAGGACTTGAATTTTAAAATGTATGCTCTATAAATGGTGTGGAGGTGTACTAATAATGTATCTTTAGATATCAACCCCTTTTTGGGGTTAAAACGGGGGTTGGAAGTTTGTACGAAAATTCTATGTTTTTAAAGTAAGGAACTTGAAATTTAAAATGTATGCTCTATAGATGGTGTGGAGGTGTACTAATAATTTATCTTTAGAAATCAACCCCTTTTTAGGGTTAAAACAGGGGTTGGAAATTTTTATGAAAATCCAATGTTATTGAAGTTAAAGTAATTATGGCAGAAGGATTTAAAATGATATTTAAGTATAAAAAATATTGAAAACAACTACATAGGTACTTACTATTATAAGAAGGGATGTTTTATTATAACAATAAAAAGTACTTTAGGTTTTAAAAAATAATATCCGTCGACTTCATTGATTCTAAAAATTCGTCTAGATATTGATTGTTTTTAACTTTTTTATTTTTTTCCTTTCATTAGGTATTTAGCTTTTTCGAATGTAATTAAAAATTATTTGCAAAAAACTGACTCCACGCGTACGAAGTCGCGGGCGGCCGCTAGTAATTTATAAAGGTCATAACTGAGTTATCAATGAGTGTAAACTACGTATACATCAGGTTAAAAGGATGATGCCCAAAAAATTATGAATTCTAGTATCTGACAATGAAATAATGACTCCTGTAAATATACATACAGTATACGCGATCAAACTAAAATAATAGAAATTGGTTGATATTACACTTTCTTTATTGAGTGAATGACAAGTAAAAACAATGACGTACAGTTAGAAAAAGTAAAATTTATAAAAAGAATGTGCTAAGGAGTCCTGCATATACAGGTAAGACAATTGCGACGTGAAACCACACCCCGGTCACTCCAAACAAATGTCACGTCGTGACTACTACTACATAAAAAAAACGTCTGTGCAGAGCGTGAATGAGTGTGTGTGCGTGCGACGCCATACAAACATTTCCACATTAGTCTCAGCGGGGAGGTGAGATCGATAGGGAGTGGCCGTACTGCACATAGTGCTATTACTTATATTGTGGTGAAACTAAGGAAGTATTTTTCAATATTCTCAAGGAACAGGCGCGTACGAAAACGCGGGTGAACGTTAATGGCATCACACTTTTATATTGCAATGATATAAAAGTGTGATGCCGTTAACGTTCACCCGCGTTTTCGTACGCGCCTGTTTAAGAATATTGAAAATGTCAATAAAATGTGGCATTAAATTAAAATGTTTAATTAATTTCTATACTTGAGAATGAACAAAAGAAAAGTGTACGTAATCATTGTCATTCCAGGAATTGGAGTAACTGGTAATACTAGACGAATTTTTAGAATCAATGAAGTCGACAGATATTATTTTTTCAAAACCTCTCTATATTTTTTATTGTTATAATAAATCATCCCTCCTTATTAGTTGTTTTCAATAATTCTTATACTTAAATACCATTTAAAATTCTTCTGCCATAATTACTTTAACTTCAATACCATTGGTTTTTAATACAAACTTCCGACCCCCGTTTTAACCACAAAAAGGGGTTGATTTCTAAAGATACATTATTAGTACACTTCCACACCATCTATACAGCACACATTTTAAATTTCAAGTCTTTTACTTCAAAAACACAGGATTTTCATACAAACTTCCAACCCCGTTTTACCCCCTTAGGGGTGGAATTTCGTAAAATCCGTTCTTTGCGGATGTTTACACCCTACAAGGAACCTACCTGTCAAATTTCAAGTTTGTAGGTGTTATAGTTTCTGAGAATTCGTGATTAATCAGTGAGTGGTATTTCGCTTTTATATACCTATATATAGAAGATTTATAATGATCAATTTGCCACGACATACTACTTCTTAATATGCCATACAGTTTAAAATGAATTCTTTCAAATATCAAATTTACATAAAGCTTTCAACACTGGGGGACAGGATGTTGCCTTCTGAACTGTCTTAGAGAGGGGCATGAAATCAATGGCTGATAAATGCATGCTTTCATTGTTGGTAATGTTTTATTTTGTAGTACGAATATGATTCATTTATATTCTATTTTTGATACAAAGTAAATGTAGAGGCAATTTTTTTTTTCTATAAAGCATGATGCTTTAAATATTACGATCTAGCTTACGGGCTAATAAGTAATTTAACTGTAACATAAACTTCTAAATATTATAGTCTAAGAATAATGCCCTTTGACTTTTCTTAGTGTCTATTAAAGTGAAACACTTTCTTGTTGTGTTATATTTAAAGAGTAGAGAGGCAATGATAACAGACATTAAACACAGCCAGATAAATAGCTCACAATACATTGCCAGTGCTGTATTTATACACTGATGTTTACTCTACTGGTGGCTTGTTTATACAAAACTGGTCAATAAACCTAAACCTATTAAAATGAATGCAAACAAATGTAGATAAGACAAATGATATTTACAACATATACAGTGTGACTATCATCAGTTTCAGTCACTATATAGCAGAGGTACCCAGTGGTCCATGAGAGGTAAATTATGGTCCGTTGTACAAAGTTATAATGAAAGAAAGGAAAGAGATGCTGCGTTGGCAGGTTGCGTTGGTGGCGGCGCGCGAGCAATATTTTGTTGCAAGCGTTAATATGACTACGGTAACCGCTTCACAGCGTTAATATGACTACGGTAACCGCTTCACATCACGCGAGGCCATATGCTTGTCTGCCACACAACGTAGTATAAAAAAAAAAGACATAGATTGAGCACTATTATACAAAATAATAAAATCTCGAGTTATAGAATAATGGAATTAAATGACACTCGGGAAGCCTACACCCAACAAAAATGTCTTAGTGGTCCGTGAATAAAAAAAGGTTGGGAACCACTGCTTTATAGTAAACAAACAGACGCCCACTTGATGTAAAGCCCCTACTGAAGCCCATCTGTGAGCATCACCCATGTACTGCCTACACAGCATCTCCTGGCATCTCTGCTCCAACCTTTTATTATTTGTTTCCAAATTTTTTATTAGATTATTCAATGCTTATGTGCAGATCTGGCTTTTAACCAGTGAATAATGATATCCAGTGAAGTGCAATTGGTAAAAGTGTAAACTAAACCATCAAAATATGAAGTATGTAAATGCACTGAAATCTCGAGTATAATAGCTACATAGTACTACACAAATAATGTGATGTAATGCCACCTACTAACATTAAATACTACATTATAAATTATTATCCTATTGTATTGTTTGTTGTATTTTATAAGTAAATGTTTACTACTCACATGAAGGAATTAAGTATCCAGCTCCTAAGTTCATTTCTATCGATGAACTTGTCTCCGTTGAGGTCCATCTTGAGCAGCAGTAGCCCGAGCCGACGCCGCGACTCCTCCGGCTTGAGGTGGTCATACTCCTCGGCCTCCTTCACGCTGCCTATCGTAAAATAATAGGTCACAATTATAACACAAGGCATCGACAATATTAATGCGTGCTTTACTGACATCGCACGCTGCGTTTATACTATGTTATCAACGACTAACGTTGCGAAACTCCGGCCGGCGCCACACCGACGTCATCGGAATAAAAAGGTGTAAATAAAACTAGGCACCTAATATGGCCTCGTGGTCGAACTCCGAGTTGTGGCCGGCGTCGCCGTAGTGGTCGTAGTCCCTCGGCCGGTAGCTGCCGTCGGACTCCCGCTCCAAGTTATCCACGCTGTGACTGTGAACTGCAGCCGAAGCACAATGCAACACCATGTTATGGGTCAGCAACAACATAAACGATAACAAATAGGACGAAGCCATTTTATTACACTTCCGTTGCTACGTTTATTCAGTGCACTATTTCAATGCCTTTATTATGCTAATTCCATTTATATTTTGTTTATTTTCTAAAATAGTATCACAATGATTAAAATAAAACGAATGACAGAACGGGCAGCGGAAGTCTATTACCTGTCATCTGTCTAGTCTAATGTCATGTCTGTCGCTGAGTCGCTGTCATGTCATATTCTTCTTCTTACTTTTTCTTCGTTTCGATAGGCAATCACTCTTCAGTCGAATACGATAAATATCGTTAAGAATCCACCTGTTCCTCAATAACACAGCAGCAAAATTGATAGCGCGATTTTACTGACAGCGGCAATCTTTGATTAAACACTTAATCATAGATTCCACTACATAATATAATGTATTCTAATGATACACCATAATACACTATAAATTACGATTCAATATCAATATTCTTACTATAGTCCTTGAGTAGTCGCTATAAATGAAGAAAGGTTGTATGCTTGACTGCCATTCCACGGGGCAACAGAAATTAAGAAAATATTAAGCTAAGACGAGGTATTCAGACTGTCTATTACAGTGTAATCTCTTTTACATCGCACTAATACGTTAACATATTATATGTTAAGTTTTGAAAAGGCTTATTTAATTAAACACATGGTTATTAATCAATAAAAAAGTATTTATTACTTATAGATAATCAACAATCACTTAAACTTTTTAAATTCACTTAAACATCTAAAGCCTAGGAGATACTAAAGCCACTAGGGGGCCAATAGAGTAACATGTTGCGGAAAAATATTCGCCTAGGCCATCTACTAGAATCAAGGTGTGTATCTACTTAGCTAAAGGTATCTAGAATACCTAGAAATGTTGCTCGAAGACGTTGTAGCACAGATTATTTAATATTAATTAGGTACCTACTTGGTCGCACCTATAAAGTTATTTACGTTCCAGACATACCTAGGTATATTAACATTAGATATTGTTGTAGCTACAAGCTAGAGAGTGTTTGCTTTGTATAATAGTGGTGATTAGTACAGCGCATATTTATTTATGGTTGTTCAACAATACAAACAAAAGAAAGAGAATGTGAAGGATGCGAAACTATATTTACATCGACTCTTGAACAAACGGAGCGGCAAAAGTACGCGGCATGTGTCGTTGACTCTCTGAACAGCTGCTTGCAACATAATATTTATCTTAGTAAGTTAGATTATATCTTGTTTACAAGAGTTCCGAAATGTTACACGCGCAAAGTTGCAAAAAATGCAACGTTGCAGTGTTATGTGGATTCTGTCATGTTGTTGTCATGTTGTGGGGCATTTTGTCCTCTATTGTTTCCCAGGTTTAATAACCTTATTATAGATAAAATGATACTTATTTTTCGTATTTTTAAGTAGGTAAATTGAACTTTCACATTTATGTGTGTGAGTTGTTACTCTTTCACGATAATAATGGTAGGGGAGCCCAAGATTTTGCGCGTTACTCGAGCGCGTCAGTTTAAGACAAAGTAAGTTAACTACATGGAGAAAAATATATATTTCAATAATCTGACGATTTGAGCGTGGCATATATGGAAACGAACGAATCTCAAAGTTATAAAAAAAATGTTACCTTAAAGGATTACGGAATAAATATAATCTTGACGTTTTTAATGGGAGCGATGAAGCTAAAATCATCAACACAAAGTGTGGAGAGTCCAGCTGCTGGCTGCTGTGTATTTCCCACTCCACGCCTCTCTTTCCTTCTCACTCTTTCTTTGTCTCTCACTCTCTCGCACCGTCTGTCGCCATGATGCTATCCCAGCCGATCACAAAGACGAGTGAAAGAAAAAACAGGCTGGCAACGCATCGGTGACCCCTTGGTGTTGCTGATCTCCATGGGCAGTGGTGATTGCTTTCCACCAGGTGACCCACATGCTCGCTTGCCCTCTTCTCATATTAAAAAAAAAGTGCTCGTTTTAATCAGTGATTATTTGTATCAATACATGATAGAATCCTCCGCCAACCCGCAATTGAGCAGCGTGGTGGAGTATGCTCTAAACCCCTTCGATTGAGGGGAGACCCGTATCCCAACAGTGGGATGATTATGGGTTGATGCCTGACATGATAGAATTAATATATTTATATTGTTTTTATTACATCTAGTAATTAAAAAAAATCTGACGCGCTCGAGTATTTCAAGGTCCTATTTTTTTTTTTACATTTTCAAAAATCGGTCATGACTTTTAGCCGACCAAATCGTCAGTCATTTGAATAAGACACTTTTTTGAGTTCACTTAACATTTTCTCTGAATATCTGACACGCTCGTTAACTTTTTTTTTTGTTTTTTTCTACCCCTTTTTACAGCTAATTAATCGTCAGATTAAAATCTTTCAGTTATCAGAAAGGCATTGCGCGTGGCGTATACACTTTATATGTCTAACGCGCTCGAGTTTCCATGTGACTGTTTCTTTTTTACATTTTTGAAAATTTGTACAGGCTCACTAAAATGAAAAATTTTATATGAACTTTCGTTCGTTTTAGGACCTAATCTTCACGCTCCAACAGGTCCCCATGACGCTTTAGTAACTGCAAATTTAGCATCCAGGAATCCAGGCCTACTATAAGAGTGATGTTTGTTACTCTTTCACGAGTAAGTGACTGATTTGGATAAAATTTGGCTTACATTACCGTAAGTACTGTGTTCACGCGGGATTAAGTTGCGGGCTGAAGCTACGATATTACTATTTTATTTGAGACTATCATTTCAACAAGCTATCAGCCGCCATAACGATAAGCGATATTCTCTGGGAGGCGACGTGGCCGGGGTAGCACTCCAGGAAGTTGAGGAGGTGCCTGCGGACGTCGCCTATCACCAGCGGCAAGTACGCTCGAGTGGCTGGATTCGATGCATCCAAGTGCGTTATTGCGTCCTCCAAATATCTGTAACAAATAAATTTAATCTAAATACACTCTGTACGCTCTTCCGCCCGCAGTGGAGTAGCGTGGGGGAGTACGCTCTAAACCTCTTCGAATGAGGGGAGACCCATATCCCAACAGTGGGATGAATAAGGGTTGACGACGATACTCTGTACGCAGATTACACATAGTACAGGAATCGGTTTGTCAGCGTCAGCAAAAGCTCACGACTCACAAGCATCGAGTAAAGACTTAAACTGCGCAGGTCAAGGCACAGGTCAAGGTGATCAGCCCCCTTACCACCAACTCTTATTGCGATTCAATAACTGAATAGATTGCTTATTCATACCAATGAATAAGCGACTCTATTTCATTTGAAATAGAGCCGCTTATTCATTGGTATGGACTCTATTCCATTTGAAATAGATCAATCAAATCAATCAATCAAAAAGTTTATTTGCGAAGAATATGGGTAACATACAGGTGATATTAAAGTTACATAGTCCATCATATTCTGCTGTATATAAGAGTAATAGAGTCGCTTATTCATTGGTATGAATATTATTATAGCAATCTATTCAGTTATTGAATCGCAATAAGAGTTGGTGGTAAGGGGGCAGGACATCTGATCATCTTCTTTCGTGCCTCGTCGATGCATGCATATGTTATGAAATCGGTCTCTGAATTCCGTGAGACTCCGGCATGAAGCCAGCCTTCGACTGTGCAAGGCAATATAAATTAATTTTTATTTATACCTAGCTGCCCGCCCCGGCTTCGCACGGGTAGAAAGTGGTGTTTTATTTCCCTCACAATTTTTACGTCTTTTCACTTCATAAGAACCTTCCTTATAACGAATAGTATTCCTATTAACGAATAGTATTAAAACAAAAATTAGCAGAATTGGTCGAGCCGTTCTCGAGTTATGCACTTAGCAACATTCATTTTTATTTATGTAGGGGAGAGTGGGGACCAAAGTAACATTTTTTAATTGACGGACTCTGTTGTCAATCCTATTGGTTTTAAAAAAAATCATTCAGTGAACTTAGGAACGCAGGTTCTTAGACTACAATATTTTCTACTCACCGCTTTAATATTCTAATTAAAAAGCTGTCAAATTCACATTTAATTTTAACCAGGAGGTGTGTTATAATTACGCCCTAACTGTGGTCAGTTGTAACATATATTTTTTTTGATAATAAAACTCAAATGCGTGAAGTATCTTTAGTTGAACCTTTCGATAATTATTGTTTAACCAGTTATTAACAGTCTTTGAGGCTAAGAACAAATTATTTCTGTTAGAAGTTATAAAATTCTCGCACTGTTTGCAATCAAGAGGAAGATAGGCTTTTTTAAACTATTTATAACAACTTAATCATGTATTTATTGACAAATGACATTTCTGGATCGTGTTAATTTCTAACTTGCTACAAAGCAAGTTAGAAATTATTCAAATCATTAATTAAATTCAAAATAATCAACTCCTTTTGTTTGTATGGTGCTACTATCGTCCACCGTTACAATTATTCCCAGATATCTAGGTTGCATTATAGAAAAAAAAAAGTATTATAAGTAAAGTTTAAACATTTTTATTTTTATATCAACGTTTTTACGTTCAATTTAATTTGGAACAAATAAGTTATAATACTGACATTACCAATCCTAAGCATTGTCATACGCCAAAATAAATTCTCGTAAAAGATTCAAAATAAAAAATCGCAAATTGGATCAATTTTTGTCTTGTCGATTCATCAGCTTCCCTAATCAGGTTCACAGTTGTGACAAATGTAATTTGCTTCTTGTGGGATATACTCCTCGTGTGCCCACATTCTACATTGAGTAGTACATTGTATCCAGATTTCATTTGGTCCACTAGCGCTGTAAGGCTCTATCTATACAAACAAGACAGTAGCATTCTTCGTCCGTATCATCTTCAATTTGTACCGTATTTTCTATTGCCTTCTTCTGTTGTTTCTTTTTAGGTTTTTCTATAACTTTGAGAATCCTAAGCTGTAGTCTCTTGTGAAAACCGCGGCAATGAGTGCAGTCCACAGGTTAGTGGAAGAAAATTCCTCTGAAACCGTACAGTGTATATTTATTAAGTTTGATGGATGGCTGCCGGCTAATGCATTACAATAATATACATGGGTACAATTGTAACTTGGGGATAATTGTAACGGTACAATTGACCCCATCACCGCTGTTACAACTGTCCTATCAAGACATTTTTTCAAAAAATCGAAATATCTCGAAATCTACCGAGTGTCAACAAACAAGCAGTGAGGTTACATAAAGAAAAGCATCCAAGCAAGCCTATGAGTTGAAAATATCAATGAAATAAGACATTTTGCGAGAATACCAAGCAATAAAATACATCGCAAAAAATTATCTTCGTGTTGCAGAAACAAAAATCGATTGACACACGCGTTCGAAACACAGCTCGTGCGCCGCCGACTAGCATGCAGGTCGGGACGCGTCTCGCGCGTATCCTTAGTTCACGCACACACATGTAGGTGTGTTAGTAGTTGAAATATTCCGAATGTTACAATCGTCCTCTGTTACTTTGGCCCCCAGTCTCCCCTACCTAAATAGATTACACAGGTAAAAAGTACCTCCGTCATCATCATCATTATCAGCCTGTATCTGACCACTGCTGGATATAGGCAAGGTCGTCGCCAGCCGATGGCCCAGAGGGGGGCAATTTGATATGGAGAATGAGAAAAGTATGAATTGTACCTAGGTAAAGTCAAGAGCTCATGAAGTTTTTCACTTGTAGTACGAGCCTTACATCTATAGCGATTGTAATAATAACGGTACTCTGTACCGTCCAACGTGTAAAGCTTCTTCTTGACTGAGTAACGAGTTCTTGACTGTACAAAAAAAAACTTATAAATAAATAGAATCTCTAGAGGGGGGCAGCTGCCCCCCCTGGCCCACCTTGGCGACGCCCTTGGATATAGGCATCCCCCCATATCTTTCCACAATATGCGACCTTCTGTAATCCGCATCCAACCGCTTTTTTCTATCTCTTCGGTCCATCTAGAGGTTAAGGTTGCCTTGAAAAGATTGCTTTTAGCAATAAGGCCGCCTTGTTGCACATACATACCTACTCTATAAGTGAATATTTTCTGTATGCTGACTGAATTGTTTGTGTAAATAAAGCATATTCTATCTATCTATCTATCTATCTAGAGAGGAGACGCCTTGCGCTTCGTGTATATGTATATGTCACTATTGCATGCTTACCTGCACTTTAGCTGCGTCTCATGCACCAGGTCTGTAGCAAGCTGCTGCACCAGCGACAGCAGCACGGCCTGCTCCAGTTTGCACGGCGGCGAGAACAGGTCGCTGGGGCTGACGGCGCGGCACGCGGCCATCACCATAGACAGGTCCGACGACGACAGCGCCCTCTCGAACGATGCGTTGATTTCACCGTCGCCGATTAGTTTGTTGATCTCCGCTGATATCATCTGGGAAATTATACTTAGATACAACAAGCAGTATGGGTATTTTTTTATACTACCTCGGGTGGCAGACAAGCATATGGCCCGCCTGATGTGAAGCAGTTATCATAGCCTTATTAACGCTCGGAACTCATTTGCAGAGAAACACAACAACCCTCGAGGAGATTCAAATTTCTTCTGATTAAATTCAAGGCAGCAGTAGTTTTACCCCCGGTAGGTACTGCAATGGACTTTACTGTTCATTGTCTTTTTTTGGTGCTCGCCGCTGTTAATCCTGGCTACGCAGGAGACAAAAGTGGTGGGAATGTGTGCACCACGTGCAGATGAGGTTGGCTTTGACTCTAAAGATCGTGACGAGTCACTTGTATCCCAAAATGTAATCTGGAAAGACAACAACGTGTAAAGCACTGCCATAGTAAATTTTACCAGTTGGTCTATGACGGAGAGGCCGGGGTTGGCGGGCTGCAGCGGGCTGGCGGGCTCCGCCGCGGGCGCCCGGTCCTGCGCCGGGACGGAGCTGGTTGCTTGCGTCGTCACCAGCTGTAGCACTCGCTGACGCCACACCTTGAGCTCGCTTTTCAAAATACTGAGTGGAAACCAATGCTCTTATAAATCCTACAGATACCTATGGCATACCCATACCAAATTACGTCAGAAAATGGTTTTCGTTTTTTTTATACTACGTCGGGTGCCAGACAAGCATACGGCCCGCGTGATGTGAAGGTGTTACCGTAGCTATATACGTTCGCAACATAAAATATCGCTCGCGCGCCGCCACCCCCGCTGCCAACGCAGCATCTTCTTCCTTTCTAGTGACCTAGCTCACTCGCAGGGACACAAACCCTCAATGGAATTATTATTTGGCTGCGGTATTCTGTGAGATGGAGGTACATTCCCCTGTAGGATAGCTTACAATTACGCTCCCTACCTCTCTTTTCGCCAGAGCTTCGTTTGTCAGTCAGGGTGGACCGCGTGCAGTTGAAGTTGGCTTTGGTTCAAAGATGTTCATGAACCACTTACACCCCAGAATCGTTGCCTAGGAGATCTATGATTATAGCATCGCTAACCTTATCATCTCGACGCTTTAATATATTGCTATCTCTTTCGCTCGCGGAGTACGCTAATCGACCTCTACCTTCTTCTCACAGAATACCGCAGCTAAATAACAATTCTCTTGAGGGATGATTTGTCCCTGCGAGTGAGTGAGGTTACCAGAAAGATAGGAAGGTGTAAACTAGGCTGGCAACGGATCGGCGACCCGTTGGTGTTGCTGATCTCCATGGACGGTGGTGATCACTGTCCATCAGATGACCCACACGCTCGTTTGCCCCCCTCTGATATAAAAAAAACACGAAACTACTCTGAAATACATGACACGAATATTCCATTTACTCACTCTTCGACTGTATCCTGCAATCCGTCAAAGAATTGAGTGGTGTTGGAGCAGTTCTCGAGAAGATGCTGATGCTGCTCCAGGGCCCGACGGAGAGCGCGCGACGCTCGGTGTGTGTGCTTCATGTGCATTGTTGAGTTCTCGTCTAACAAATAAATTATTTATTCCACATAAATAAAAAACATAACAAGTGTAACTGATACAAACAAACATAATATAAAAATTCTTAAAACTAATACAAACGCAACAGTTTGTAATTTTGCGAAGGCGAGCTTATCTCTCTAAGAGATCACTTCCAGCCAATCTGTGCTGTGGGTCGTTTTTCAAGATAGATAACAGATAGCAAGGGTATATATCTGTCAAATTTCCCCGTTCTGGTTTCCTGTATTGGCCTCGACTATAGCTCGCTACACTATGTTCACAAAAAAGTGATGGGATGCTGAAGAAAGGGAGTAAAATGGTAAAAAAGCGTTGGAGCAAGCCTATGTCATAGATAGGTATACAGATTAAAGGTACTCTTGAAAGGGGTAACTTCTCCAATCGGGCTCGAAAGGCCCTACCTCTCTTTCGCCAGATCCGCGTATGTAAATCGGCTGTCGACTTGCTTTTCGGCATCAGCTCTAAAGATACTGGAGAGCCACACTCACAAAGAGATTTTCATTATCAGAATAGCCGATACATCACGAATGTAAATTTATTTAATGGTTTAACCTGGAGTTTACAAGAGAGCTATACAATACACGGGGTTTCCCTACGTCGATCCCAATACAGGGAACCAGAACTGAGAAAGTCGACGGAGAACCAAAGTTGTCGATTAGTTCTGAAAGTTAGCAAGTACACTGGAGTTTACAAAAGAGCATATACACGTGGTTTCTCTACGTCTACGTCGAGCCCAATGCATAAAACCAGAACGGGGAAATCCGACGGAGAACCAAAGTTGTCGATTAGTTTTGAAAGTTAGTAAGTAACTCAGAGATGGCAGATGCAGCTACAGCAGTGGGAATATGCAGTAAGGATTTTTAATAGTTAGTTACATTGTATGAAAGCGTCTTCGAGCAGCCTGGACACGTGGCTGGCGAGTCTGCGGTGCGAGCGCTCCAGGGTCGGCAGGTATACATCGGAGACGTCCTTCGAGAGGCAACCTTGGACCACCTCCCTCACCGAATCCGCCGTGGCAGATACCACACGCTCCTTTAACTCCTGACAACATAACAAAACACCTTAGGTCGACTTATCGAGTAACCATTCCACAGGTAGACTTTTTATAAGACTAGAGGGTCAGACAAGCGTACGACCTGTCTGATGGTAAGCAGTCATCGCAGCCCATGCACGCTCGCGACATCAGAGGCTTCACTCACGCGTTAACGATAACGTTATTGGGGTGTAAGTGGTTCATCAACACCTTTGAACCAAAGCCAACTTCACCTGCACGCGGTGCACCCTGCTGACTGACAAACGAAGCTCTGGCGAAAAGAGAGGTAGGGAGCGTAATTGTAAGCTACCCGACTGGGGAATGTACCTCCACCTTACAGAATACCGCAGCCAAATAACAATTCCCTTGAGGGTTGATGTGTTCCTGCGAGTGAGTGAGGTCACCAGAAAGGAAGGAGATGCTGCGTTGGCAGCGGGGGTGGCAGCGCGTGAGCGATATTTTATGTTGCGAGCGTTAATATGGCTACGGCAACCGCTTCACATCAGGCGGGCCATATGCTTGTCTGCCACCCGACGTAGCATAAAATAAAAATAAAAAAATACTCTATAAAACATATGCACCAAATGCCGTGTTACTCTGTAAAAGCGTATACCTTAGAATAGTAAACCCATTGTCTTGACCAGAATTGACGGCTTTGTGTACCTTACATGTATAGAGAAACTCGATATAGGTAAGCAATTCAATTAAAACAATATTAAAACAAAAAAACGGGTTGCACTCCGGGAGTGCCGGCAGAAGTGAATACTTGAACACGTTGTGCATTTTTGAATATTTTGGAATGGTTAGGGAATAATTTGGCACGAATTGCTTTATTTATCAGTATAAAAGTACATACTATCATTTATGTGGTAAAATACAATATTCATTTATTGCGCTATCGTACACAAACATGACAATTTATATTACATTAAAAATAAACAGCAGAGCAGGTATACATTTTCAACCGCGCGGTAGAAAGAGACGGGGATATTACTTCCTCTCCTACACCGCACCGGCCGGCGGTCTACTCTCCCTCCGTCTTACGAATTTTCGAACAGGTCACGTGTCCTGACGCGAGTTTATCATTTTTTACCCATCCCAAAAAGTGCAAAAGAAGAATCCAAAAAAGTAAAGAAGTTTTCACTTCAAAAAATATTTAAACTAGATTGGCATGCACATTACAAATAAATAAAGAAACAAAATTGAAATTCGAATAATTATATTCGAATATACCTACACCTAAAAATTAATGGTAGAACAATGTGTAGTAACTAACATTTAATTGTTCTTTGTCTCATTTTAATCATGAAAACATTAAATTCAAGCTTATTGTGTCGAGTACTGGGTAATAAAACAGTATTTTTATTATGCAAGAGTTATTACCGACCGCGCAAAATTTACAATTCTATAAAATGTTTACATTCCGTATCTACATACCTACTAGTAGTGGGAGTAGGTTACTATATAATACCACATAATACTAAACGTAGGAACATACGCATGTCGAGGAAATCAAGGACTTTGTTAATTTGTATGACGTTTGTAACTATTTGTAAGTGCTTTATAAAGTCCAAGGATTTGTGCGTGAAGGCATCGTGGGGCATGAGACGGGGCGCCCGGCCGAGGCAGAAGCCATGCTTGAACTCGATTGAGCAGAGTGTAAAGATGATACCCAGGATTTCCCTGAGCTGCCGCGCCGTTTAGAAGAGCCCTGTGGTCAAATAGCAAGCAAAGGCCACTTTGACTCCGAAGTTGCGGGTTCGATCCCTGCACATGACAAACATTTGTATGCATTAACATGACGTCTGTTTGTCTTGGACTGGGTGTTTTACATGTATTATAAGTATGTATTTATTTACAAAAAATGTATTTATGTACATAATTATATCAGTTATCTATTACCCATAGTACAAGCTTTGCTTAATTTGAGACTAGATGGCGCTGTGTAATTTTCAAGGAATATTTATTTAGTCAGTTCCCACAAAATGAAATCAGGATTATACAGCGATTAAATAAAGAACCGCGTGAGTTCCTTTTCCGCAGCACAATCAAAAACTACGCGAGAAATTGCACAATAAAAATATGGGGTGTGGCTGTCTCATGGAAACGGCCGTATGTCTTCGGTACGTGAATACGTTACACGCACTAAAATTATGTCAAAATGGCAGCGCTTCCCCATTCCCCGCACGCGATGTTCCATAGTCCTTACTTAGTGTAATAAATTCTGTGATCCTACATCTATCCAGTGGTATGATTGAAGATGGAGATGGTAGATTTTTAGCTGCAACACCAAACTGTATCCCCGCATTTTGTTATCATTCCTTTTTTTGAATTGCCTCCCTTTAGAAACATTTCTAAAGACGTATTCAAATCAATAATCAATATCAAACTATTATAATATAGTGTGCACGTGTACAGGCACTTAGACATTAACCTCCACGGAAGTAAATAACATATACTCAGGGTCGGACTGGGCCGGAAGGGCCCGGGTGGCTGACAAGCCCGGGGCCCGAGACTAGATGATGGTAGATGGTATATTATCCTACGGTTGCCGCAAGCCCCGCAAGCCAGGCCCGTGGGGAGCCCGCGCAGGCTGGGGCCCGGCTGGCAAATGCCACCTCGACTATATGGCCAGTCCGACGCTGCATATACTACGACTTGTGTAACTTAGTGACTATGATACTCACGTCACTCTGTAGGAACTCCTTAAAGGCGTCGCGGAGCTCCCGGTCGAGGGAGAAGCCGTGCTTGGACTCGATCGCATTGAGCAGGGTGGTGGCGCGACTGTTGCTGTCAGGTAGTTTCAATGCAGACGAATCCCATGCTCTGCTGTGTAATGGTAAAAGATATCATTAACTACCTGACCCGGTAAACGTTGTTCTGCCAAATAAATTACTTATTACAAGTATGAAATGAGCCTTTACGACCTATACATACTCATATGCAATATTAATAACATCCAATATTCATTAAAAAATCATAAAAGTATTCATTCAAGGTATTTTTAGGGTTCCGTACCCAAAGGGTAAAAAGGAACCCTATTACTAAGGCTCCGATATCCATCCGTCCGTCTGTCACCAGGCTGTATCTCATGAACCGTGATAGTTAAACAGTTGAAATTTTCATGCAATTTGATCTACACTACTAAAATAACACCTGAATCAATTAACTATCTAGTTGAAATGTATTTCTGTCTGCCGCTATAACAACAAATACTAAAAAACAGAATAAAATAAATATTTAACGGGGCTCCCATACAACAAACGTGATTTTTTTTGCTCGTTTTTGCTCGCAATTGATAACGGTAATAGTTAGACGCTTGAAATACTCACATAATATGTAGTTATATATTCACTTTAAAAATAAATAATGAAATAAAACAAATATTTAAGGGGGAGCCCCATAAAACAAACATGATTTTTTTGGCATTTTTATAGATAATGGTACGGAACCCTTTGTGCGCGAGTCCGACTAGCACTTGGCCGGTTTTTTTAAAACAATTCGACGAATGACGAAGACGAAACGAATTTGTATTTGTATTGTTTTTATACAAACTTTAACTAACTAAATATTTATTAATTAAAAATCTATGGTAATCTGCTCGGCCACCTGTGCATTGCCTATTAGCATAGCGTACCTTTGAATAACAGCGACGGTCTTGTTGACAATGTCTTCGAGAAGCCGGTACTGTCCAGGTCCAGCTTTCTCTAGGGCGTCCTTGGAATCCGCGATATCTTTGCGAATAGCAGTCAAAAGTGTGCATTGCTCGACGAATAAATCTGGTAAATGAAGTCAAGTAAGTTAATACTTCTATTCTTGTATACGACGACTGGTGGAAGACAAGTATGCGGCCAGCCTTATGGCTGCCGTAGTCATATAAATTCGCTTGCACGCCGCTGACGCCGCCTGCCAACGCAGTAACTCCTTCCTTCCTGGAATGACCTCACTCACTCACAAGAACACAACCCTCAAGTGAATTGTTATTTGGCTGCTTCAAATAGCCACATATTACGTACCTATCCCAAATTCATAAGAACGACACCACGAATAATTTGTTTCATAGTACGTATTTGACAAAACCATGAATGAGTAAATCACAAACTTCATAGGTAATATATTCCAGAACCCGGTGGTCGAATCCGACTCCGAGGTCGCGGGTTCGATCCCCGCACAAGACAAACATTTGTGTGCATGAACATGTCTGTTTGTCTTGTTGTTTTCTATGTATTATAAGTCTAGTACCCTTTTTTTTTATATTAGCTCAGCATATTGGCTCCACTTGGCCTGATGGTAAGCGAAAAGTGGTACAAGCTTTGCGCTTAATTTGGGATTAGATGGCGCTGTGTCTATGTGTGTAATTGTTCAACGCATATATACGCCAAAAAGTCATTCTTGGATGAAACTTATCACAATTAAAGATGTCTAATGCAAGGTTTGTGTCGAAAAAAATGGAGATCGATCATGTCCTTGAGGAATGATCTTCAAATATATTTCCCATTGAAATCAATGGAAAACATTCACTCAACGAATCTACTCCTTCCTCTCAACCTCGATTTCGGTCCCGTAGCCCACGGGCTGTGGGCTAGAATCCGGCTTAGTTTATCTAAAGTATATATAAAAATAAGTCGGGTTTTCCTTCCTGACGCTATAACTCCAGAACGCACGAACCGATTTCCACGGTTTTGCATTCGTTGGAAAGGTCTCGGGCTCCGTGAGGTTTATAGCAAAGAAAATTCTGGAAAAAATTGAAAAGAAAAGCGGGAAAATCTTTTTTACATACAGCGCCATCTCTAAGGAAATGGATGTAAACGAAAAGATTGAGCCACAGCGAAGCGTGGTCGGGCCGCTAGTAAGTATATAAAAGCGAAATACCACTCACTGATTAATCACGAAATCTCAGAAACTATAGCACCTACAGACTTGAAATTGGCAGGTAGGTTCCTTATAGGGTGTAGACATCCGGATTTTACGAAATTTCACCCCTACGGGGGTAAAACGGGGATTAGAAGTTTGTATGAAAGTCCTATGTTTTTGAAGCAAGAGACTTGAAATTTGAAATATATGCTCTATAGATGGAGTGGATGTGTACTAATAATGTCTTTAGTAATCAAACCCTTTGTTTGGGCGAGCGAAGCCGCGGGCAATAGCTAGTTTAAGTATATAAAAGATACTCACTATTCAGTTGATCAATCTTCTTCTCCAAGACCGAAAACGCACCACTATCGAGTGGTGTCGACTTATCCCCAAGGCCGCTGTCCGCCTGCCTGGTCTGATCCAGGGACATATCAGTATCAGAGTCGTTCACGACGAACACCTCGATCGAGGAATCGCTTTTTTGTAATCTATACTCATCGTTATAGACACGAAAGCGACCTCTCTCTGTAGATGAAGATATCCCGTCGTCATTTAATGAATATAAAGACTGAGATCTATCCAGTTCGCTGAGGGATCTATCCATTTCACGATAAATAAGATTTTATAAAGATCACGCGAACGACGCGTCGAACGTAACTCAGATATTTTATTTATTTTTTCGTAATCACCCTCATTGTATTTATATTGGTAGTGTACCTACCAAAATAAATTAGGAAGGTAGTTCATCGCCTGTACCTATGTGGGCAGTTTCCAATACTCAATATCTTTATTGCATTCTGTAATACATAGTTATAAAGATGTTTTATATACCTATACTTATACAGATTATTATTAATTACATTATATTATTACGTACTTATGAATCCTGTTGGGCGTTGCAAAGATGTGTTAGCAGTTTTTGATCCACGGCAGGTGGATTTAGGCCTTTCTCTGTTTATTAACTTGTTTTAAATTTTGTTTTTAAGATAATTAGACTTATATTTTATAGTACTACCTATTGTGTCAAAAATGTGTTACTTAGAAAAATACATTTAGAAAATAATTTAAATAAGTTTTGATGTCAATCGTTCTCTATAATAGGCTAGACGACAATTTTTTCTTTCGGTTTGTTATGTAAGGACGTCACAATAATATAACTATAAGTGAAAGAATTACTTCGATAGCATAAAAACTTCTCGAGATATGATAACTTGAAAATCACAATTTTGGACTTTCCCGAAAACGCTCCATACAAAAGGCTACATAAGTATGACGTCACACTTATGTATTTTGTATACGTTAAAACAGAAATTTGTTCGACAGCTATGTGAAATACTGCGTTTATGTAGCTAGTGCCATAACAAAAGTTATAGGATTTTTGATTGTTTTTCCAAAATTAATATTTTTTTTTTATAATTTCATTCTTTTAAATTGGACTTTCCTACTACACTTTGATCGATCATAGAACAAGTAGGACATAAGTTATCAAAATTTCAAGATCACAGATCGTTCTAGTTTTGTATATTTTATGACACTGTTAAGTACTTTTTATAATTTTTTATCATTGTCGTCTAGCCTATTTTAATTGTTAATATTTAGTATATGCACTTAATTTTTTTCACTATTTATGATTTACTTCGTTAGTCTTGTTTTCGGGTGTAAGTAGTTCATCAACATCTTTGAACCAAAGCCAACTTCACCTGCACGCGGTGCACCCTGCTGACTGACAAACGAAGCTCTGGCGAAAAGAGAGGTAGGGAGCGGAATTGTAAGCTACCCGACTGAGGAATGTACCTCCACCTCACAGAATACCGCAGCCAAATAACGGTTCCCTTGAGGGCTGTTGTGTTCCTGCGAGTGAGTGAGGTCCCCAGAAGGAAGGAGATGCTGCAATGGCAGCGGGAGTGGCGGCACGCGAGCGATATTTTGTAGCGAGCGTTAATATGGCTACGGTTTCCGCTTCACATCAGGCGGGCCGTATGCTTGTCTGCCACCCGACGTAGTATAAAAAAATAATAATAATCTATTTTTTTTATTTGTGTACAGTCAGAATGTTAATTCCATCGTTATCCTTACCCTACATAATATGTCATCAGCACATGTCTGTGTATTAACCATATAGAACACAGGTATATAATTATCATTATATTATATATAATTATATTATATTAGCTACCGACGTATGTTATCCTAACATGTGTTTTCGAGCGTACTTGCCCGGTTACCTATCAATCTTAAGGTTGTAGTTAAATGCGCACTTACCGTGTGCCTTATTTCGGCACTGCCCAGGTCTCAGATCTTGATTTTAACTAGACAAAAAATTAGTCGTTAATTTGTCGAAATTTGTCGCCCAAAGCAAAAAATTTGTCGGGGTCCCGTTAAAGAGTTATAAGGTTTTTTTTTGTGGCAGTGCCGAAATAAGCTTATTTCGGCACTGCCCACTCGGGATCTATTAAACTACAAAACATAGCGAACATATGATTTTCCCCAGAATTAGTCGTCAATTTGTCGAATTCAGACACCAAGTATCAGAATTAGTCGACCTCCCGTTAAAAAGTTATAAGTATTTCTTTGTGGCAGTGCCGAAATAAGCCTTATTTCGGCACTGCCCAAAAAAAACTACACCACCTAGCGAAAATCTGATTTCACCCAGATGTTGCCTTGAATTTGTCGGATATAAAACACAACTGGTCGACGCGTAATTAAAAAGTTACACGCATTTTAATAATTCTCATAGTAAATATAGTCTACTACATTAGTTGCTTTTTACGATAGCCATATGTGAATGGGGTGGTGTTATTCTACTCTGCGTACGTTAGGCTCTCTGACTACAACGCGAATTATTAAAATGCGTGTAACTTTTTAATTACGCATCGACCAGTTGTGTTTTATATCCGACAAATTCAAGGCAACATCTGGGTGAAATCAGATTTTCGCTAGGTGGTGTAGTTTTTTTGGGCCACAAAGAAATACTTATAACTTTTTAACGGGAGGTCGACTAATTCTGATACTTGGTGTCTGAATTCGACAAATTGACGACTAATTCTGGGGAAAATCATATGTTCGCTATGTTTTGTAGTTTAATAGATCCCGAGTGGGCAGTGCCGAAATAAGCTTATTTCGGCACTGCCACAAAAAAAACCTTATAACTCTTTAACGGGACCCCGACAAATTTTTTGCTTTGGGCGACAAATTTCGACAAATTAACGACTAATTTTTTGTCTAGTTAAAATCAAGATCTGAGACCTGGGCAGTGCCGAAATAAGGCACACGCACTTACCTACTATTTTGTGTAATTATTACGGTTTTGTTTTTTATATTGTTATGATTGTAGTAGTAGATGCTTGATGTGGATCTTGTTGCATTTGTGTCAAACCTCAGTGGTTTATGAAATGCGTCAATATTGTTATGTTTAATGTATTTTGTAAACTGGTGTAATAAATAAAAAAAAAAAAAAAAATGATGGCGTCGTTGCACAATCTAAGAGACAAGTTAAGCAACGTCGGCTGTGATCTGTCCATGGACGGTTTATTTATGTCGAGCTCCTCCGTGCATCGGAAGGCATGTTAAGCCGTCGGACCCAGTTGTTGTCATTTCATTTCATTCATGATATTCGTTAAGCCAAGTCAAGTGGCCTTTAGACGGCTTGAAAACTGGCCTTCGCCAACCCGCAGTTGAGCAGCTTGGTAGAGTATGCTCTAAATCCCTTCGATTGTGGGGAGACCCAGCAGCAGCAGCATCCCAGCAGTGGGATGAATATGGGCTGACGAATGAGAAGATATAATTCGACGAGCCCGATAGCCAAATGGGTAGGTAAATTTTAAGTGATTTATTTTAATTTCAACTACTAGTAGGTATTTAATTAACCCGTTACAAATGTGTATTCATTTTCTATTAAACACAAATAAAAAAACATTTTTGTTGTGATCCACTAGTCTTTTTGTGATGCATTCAAAACATACCTACTTAGTTTCCTTACTTTGTGATACAAAAAGTAGTGAGTACAACTTTTTTGTCCCAGTAGTTCAACTTTCGGGAGGATTGTACTAAGTTGAACTACTGTGAAAAAAAGTCACTATTTCAACGATTGAACTGACCAATTGAACTAGAGGGAACTCGTAAGGGTTCCGTGCCCAAAGGGCAACAGGTAGACGCTTGAAATATTCACAGAATATTTCGTTATATATTGACTTTAGAAATAAATAATTTAATTAAAATAAATATTTAAGGGGGCTCCCATAAAACAAACGCGTTTTTTTTTTTTTGGATTTATAGATAATGATACGGAACCCTTCGTGTGCGAGTCCGACTCGCACTTGGCCGGTTTTATTTTATACCACTACGGTAGCAAAACAAGTATACGGCCCGCCTGATAGAAAGCAGTTACCGCTTTAATTGCTTATAACAGAAGTAGAGCCCTACGGGTAATCTTTGCTATTGTAATTTTAGTCATACGCGGAAGCAATCAAACGAAGGTATACGAGTTAATAAATAAAACCCACCAGTCCATTTACAATATTTTTTTATTCAATATAATAATCTTAATAAATCCAAAATATTTACACAATACAAAAACATACAATATTACGTTGATCAGCGTCCCGTCGCCAGCCCGCGAGTTCCTTCTGTCACCAACTGATTGGAAACGTTTTACGTGCGAGATTGTGGAACTTGAAATTATTAAAGAATTTATCACATACACCCAGTTCTCTCATTTTTAAGGGTCAGTTCACACATAAATGGTAGTTACACGCAGCTACTTTCAGTAGGTGCGCGCCGCAGGCGTAGCGCAACCAGTCATACCCCATCAAGCGAAACTACCTACGTATTTTACAACTTAAACGTTTAAAATGCTACGTAAATCAAACTGCACGCTTCGCTGTCATTTCAGTGTGAACTGACCCTTAAACTTGTAATTTGATTTGCTTTTCATATCGCGCGTGCAGTGATATAATCCTTCAAATAGTTTCAAACAGCAAAAGTAGATACGTAGTGTTCAATTTTAAATCTCATTAAAAAATAAAAAAGATCACCTACTTTTGTTGCTGACTGTACTTCACAATATCACTTTGAAGTTGATTGTCTCGCTTCCGTACTAACGCTATTTTCTACAGTACACGGCAATGTAGTTAGCACATCACTCTTAGAAAATGTCGCACCAAATAATTTTATTATGGAGCATATAAAAAAACGAGTGTGCACCACACGACTGAAGTAAAACTTCTTTAGCTCTACTAAATTATATCTCCCTCTCAACTTCCGTTCGCCGTTTTCGTTACGCTCTCGTCACGCATTCACCAGCTTATCCCCAAGTCAACTGTGCGTAAAGAAGTATTACTTCACAAACTGAAGTGATAGTAGTCGCATCGCATAACACGGCCAAAACATTAGCATTTGTTAGCTCCAAATAGTGAAAAGTATTCCTTTCACTTTTTGGAGTTAACAATCCGGGTAGCATCAGCGCAATTAAAATTATTAAACTCCGTCAATATTTTTTCTATTCGCCATCTTAATTGCCGCGCACTGTACTTTTTCGGCTGGTTATAAAACAATGTAACAAAATTATATTTTGTAATTAGACCGTTTCATTTGGGAAGCGGACCATCAATTGCAAAAAAAAAAATGTATATTAATATATAAACCATATTTCGCTGATTCTTGCGATAATTCAAAAAACCTTCTCAAAATTACAACAAGGCAATTTGAAGACATTTCTCATTCATATTTCATTTTATTATACCAAATTTTATTAACTGAGAGGGCCTGATTTAGATTAGACTGTGGCCAGAAGGCGCGAGATATCAAAAGGCGCGAGAAAACTGGTCAAACAGACTGTATCATTTGTAGCAAAACTGGGGGTCGTACTATTAGTCTAGGGCCAGCTCAAAACCAAAATCAGACCCCGATTACATATATCCTGGGACGTAAGATCTAATATTGCTGTGTTCGAAGCAAACATTGACATTATCACAAATAAAAAATATCAGGAGAGAAGCTCTCGAAGCGTCAGGACTGGTTTGCAAACGTAGGTGTTACGTTCCATATCGTTCGGCTATATAAATCATTCTACTAGAAAGTACATATACTACGTAAATTAAACGCAAGCCTTTAAAAAATATATTCTCGGACTTGCTCCCCTAGACCCAGGCTTTCTGTTGTCGTGACGTTAGGTAACTGAATGATAATTTTATACAAGTTTTATCAAATGGGTTTTAAACTGAAATCCAGTAATAGAGCACTGGACCCTACCGCCGAAGCTGATGCCGATTACCGTCGTATTTATTGATTCCAAAAATTGATTTTACTTACTAGTTACTTAGTAGCTCTAAGGTTTCTTCCAACTGAGCTAAACATCACGAACAATCTAAGCAGTAGTGTAATTTTTCAATTAAAAAAAAATCCGATGGTAAACGGCTTCAGCTTTAGCGGTAGGGCCCCAGTACTGTTATTTCAAGAAAATGAGAACCAGAACCGGGTCCTGTAATATTTTTACAAACAAAATATAATATTCGGGCTACAAAGAATTAGTATCCAGAAGCTAATAAAAACACTCCAGTGATAGCATTTGAAGTGAGTAATAGACAATTTATAACATTTACATTCTATTTTACTTATCGTTTCGATGACACAAAGCCGCATGGGTCTAGGGCAAGAGTTCGGCGGCACAGCGCGCCATAGAAGGACGGGGCGATGCGCGACCGACATCGAAATCCAAGGGACCGAGTAGCTAGTTACAGATTGAAATATTATTAAAAGAGTAACGCCAATCCGTACGAAAAGTGAGCAGAACATAAATGTTCGCAAAAAGTGCGCCAGGTGTTTCGATCATATTGCTCTCTACGAAAATCATAGCAATATGTCTCTACTCGACCAGGCAATATGCCATTTAAGTGGAATCACAAAACTAAAAACCCATAATAGAAATTGAATGTCCGCCGAGAGATTGCGTTCGTAATAGAATTTATATACACCATCTGACCGATAAAATACAAAATAATTATTGTAAATGTATGTGAACATACAAAAACATTAAGCTTATCTAAGCTGAGCCGATAGACGTTGACAGACAGTTCTATCAAACGACATGAAGTTACATTAGAAAAGTTAATACGGTCGTTCAGTTTTCTTAAATGTTGTAATTTTCCGCGCCAGTTTTTTAAGTTTTTTCTTTTATAGGAACCTTCACCTGACAATAATAAATACAATATAAAAACAAATAGCGAAATCGGCCCAGTCGTTCACGCGTGATGCCGTGTCCAAGGGAAATATGGATTAATTATTTTTATATATAATAAATTTAATTTTAATAGGTGTCAGAAAAACATTCTCTCGGCTGTGTGTTCAGATTCGGCCTAGCTGCCGAAACTTTGACAGAAATAACCGGAAAATGCTATCCAAAAATGGCGATATTGTATTGTACACTGTCGTTAGTATTTTCATATCGTTTTGGCGTGTTTTTAATAATATAGCAATCAAGTACTGTGGCGGGCAGTTCAAACCAATATTTACTATAGGTATTAATAAAATTGTGGGTAAACTTGAAATTGCAGGCCGAACCCTGAAGGTGCCCCTGTATGGAATGCGATTCAACAAAGATATTAAACACTGTCAAAGCAAAACCACTGAGATACACTTTACTTAAAATATATAATTACACTGTAATATAAACATAATAACATAATTAGAACAATTTGTCCATCAATTAGTGTTTAAAATAAGTATAACGATCTAACTGAGAAGTGTAAATCTAATTTTAAATAACTATGCATATTATTTATTTGAACTAAATAAGATGTGTGTTTGTCCCTTCACATTCCAATATAGCAAGCGGCCGTCTCCCAGCGCCGAGCACAGAACACAGCACAGTGATTATGTAATTGGGTTGTTTGGCAAAGATTCCGCCATAATAATGCTTTACCCAACCAAATGGTCATGCATTGGTCAGATAAACTCACTAATTAGTTGACCCAACGCTCTGATTGGCCGACCGAACGCTCTAATTGGCCGACCCAACGCTCTGATTGACCGACCCAAAGCTTTGATTGACCGACCCAACGCTCTGATTGACCGACTCAACGCTCTGATCGACCAACCCAACGTTTTACCACTTTCCCGTATTCTAAGTTCGGTGCCCTCTAACTTAACGATCGACGATCACATACATACTGCTTATGTATATTTTATAAATACATATTCTATTATTATATTTACTTTCATAAATACTTCAAAAACGAAAATCCAATAACCTTTATTTTAATGCTAAAGCTAAAAACACACTTATCGCATGTGTTATATAGTTTTAATTTTAAATAGCCCCAGTAGTAAAGTTTACCTTAATTAGTATACTTTTAAATTTGTCGGGTATGACGCTTTAAAGTCTTGTCCTACGTGACCGACAAAACGCGATGTGATGCGATTTATTGCTTTACGAAACATTACACAGCGATTGCCATAAAACCGACGTTCGGAGGTACATTAATGGCGCACCATTGGAAAATGCCGCGTTGTTGGTCGTACATGCTTTTTAAAAATACATTAACTAAAAGCAATGCTGAAATAAGCAATTTCGAACCGATCATGTTGCTTCTGCAATAAACATTTCTTATCGTAAGAAAAATAAGTGCCCACCACGTCGTATACTTGCTACGCGATCGTATACGCCACTATTGGGAGCATCTATACATTGATATAAGCGATTCGTGGCATCGCGTCGTGTCGCTCAGGTAGAACAACGGATATGACCGAAATAATACTATTGAAAGAGTCACATGTCACATCTGACTTGGAATTTCATAAATTTGTTACACGATAACCCATGTGGTCAGTATGTATCTTAGCTTAATCTCCTTAACTACGAATATATCGGGTGAAAACAACCAGGATCTAAATAATATTGCAATGTGTAGGACAAACGCGTGAAAATTAGCCTAGGACCTTGTGAATATACGATGAAACGCGACAAGGAAGCGATGTTAGGGCGCGTGCTGTACGCAAAGTTTCGATGTCAAATTGAACCTTAACAACAACGCAACAAGGATTACTGCCTTTCCAATGAGTCCGGCTCAAATGCAATGTTAATAAGGAAATTGTACACTTCATTTACAGTACTGTCTCGTAACAAAGTACAGAGACGTGGAAACGAGATGTTACTATTGGGTTTATTTATTAGTATATTAACTAGAAACAGGTTTTTTAAAACCAGCTCTTACGATCTATCATTTTCATTATACAATAATGACATGCCATATACACGTAGCAAGCTACTTGTATCGTAAAAATGATAAAATTCCACGTCACGTTCTTCAAGTAGGCGCTGGCTGGAATATTGCAACCTTTATATAATTATTTTGTCATATTAACTTGCAACAAATATCAAAGTGCATGCAAGTAATATTGTGTTATGGGTTTTAGACGTTATTCGCAACCTGCACGTGATGTGTGAAGTAAAATTAAAGCGACGTGTAATGATAATGAAACGCGAATGTAAATGCACCTTCACCACAATTTGGACAGTAATGAAGCTTAGGCTTCTATGTGAAATTATAACGCGCACTGCCGCCGGACGTCGCGGCCCGCGGTGGCCACTTTTAGATCGCCTCGACTCGCTTTTTGTTACAATTTAAGATCTCTTTTGTACATAATTATCGACAATGCATCTAGGATACAGCTTTCGAGGCGGTCGAAAAACAGCAATAAGATATCGCAGACACATTAAGTAGTTACTATCACGCACGGAACCCCCCCTCCCCGACGACAGCGCGCACTGGAATAACATAGCAACGACACAATGCGGTCAAAGTAACCGAAAAATCTCGTTAAGTAACCCTTAAACTAGATGGAAACAGTGCAGCCGACTGCCTATAACATGATACAAACAAAATTAAATATATCTTTTATTACATCTCATTAAAATTACAAATAAGTTTAAATCTATTTATCATTTTAGCGTGTTCTGTTTATGTTATAATGGCGGCCGTCCGCCCGCACCGCGCGGCCGCCGCCGGCTCGAGCCCGGCCCGGGCCCGACTCGAGCCCGAGCCCGGCCCGAGCCCGACCCGAGCCCGACCCGAGCCGAGCCCGGCCCGAGCCAAGTCCGGCCCCGAGCCGCGGCGCTAGCCGGCGCGGCGCAGTGCGGGCGGCGGCACTGCGGCCTCGGCTCCCCCGCGCGCTCTCGCCGTTGCATACGTATCTGAAATGTAAATGTACTAAACTCAGAACATAATACTAATGCATTCACTTCACATGATAACGTCATCTACATCATATTCTCATACAATAAAACAGGATTCTATTCTCTTCCAACTGATTAGCACGGGCGGATCCAGTCTCCGAATAAGGGCGGGGGCGGGGGTTATGTAGAAGACAACCCCTATCACTCACTACGCTCGCAGGGTTCATTATTACGATTTTCCTAGGCCGATTAGCAGCCGGGGGAAGACATCCATGGCCCCCCACGCTTGCTTATTAGCCAAGAATGCGTCACGAATCACTATGTGTGCTCAAAATGACATAGTCCAATTCTCCTCATTCTCGGTTGATGTCGGTTGAAGCGTTTACCGCTAAAAAAAGTCCCTGTTTGTCGTAGCTCCTAGATTGGAAGGTACTCCCCTTAGTGTTAGTCCTAGTATTGCCATCTTGAATGTCGACATATCGAGTGATGTTCAGTTTCGCCGCCACTTGGAATGCAAGGCCAAACTGGCTTCCAGGAAGATTAGTGAAGTGGCGATGCTGGGCTGTAAAATTCCGTCTGGCTTTGTTGATAAACCAGGCGGAATTTTACACCCCAGCATCGCCTTCAACTAGGTATATAAAGCCAGGTTCGACATCACATGGAATACCGTTCGCATCTCTGGGCCGGTGCGCCTCAGTACTCGCTTGCTTCATTTGACCGCATACAACGAAGAGCAGTTCGAATTGTCGGTGACCCAATGATCTGGGATCGATTGGACTCTCTCTCTCTCTCTCTACACGCAGAAATGTAGCGTCTTCTTGCGAGCTGTTTGATTTGATACCTGCCACATGAATACATGAATTCCACTAATAAACAACTCGCCATAAATTAAAATTCCATCCATATCCAAGGGCGTCGCCAAGGGGGGCAGGGAGGGGCAGCTGCCCCCCCCCCCCCCCCCTGCAACTGCTCGCCCTCGGCCAGGCGGTGGTGATGGTGGTGGTGGAGGCGGTGGTGTACGTTACCTGCGTATCACTTGCAGCAGCTGGAGGCGCGCGGCTGCTCCCCCTCGGCCAGGCGGTGGTGATGGTGGTGGTGGAGGCGGTGGTGTACGTTACCTGCGTATCACTTGCAGCAGCTGGAGGCGCGCGGCTGCTCCCCCTCGGCCAGGCGGTGGTGATGGTGGTGGTGGAGGCGGTGGTGTACGTTACCTGCGTATCACTTGCAGCAGCTGGAGGCGCGCGGCTGCTCCCCCTCGGCCAGGCGGTGGTGATGGTGGTGGTGGAGGCGGTGGTGTACGTTACCTGCGTATCACTTGCAGCAGCTGGAGGCGCGCGGCTGCTCCCCCTCGGCCAGGCGGTGGTGATGGTGGTGGTGGAGGCGGTGGTGTACGTTACCTGCGTATCACTTGCAGCAGCTGGAGGCGCGCGGCTGCTCCCCCTCGGCCAGGCGGTGGTGATGGTGGTGGTGGAGGCGGTGGTGTACGTTACCTGCGTATCACTTGCAGCAGCTGGAGGCGCGCGGCTGCTCCCCCTCGGCCAGGCGGTGGTGATGGTGGTGGTGGAGGCGGTGGTGTACGTTACCTGCGTATCACTTGCAGCAGCTGGAGGCGCGCGGCTGCTCCCCCTCGGCCAGGCGGTGGTGATGGTGGTGGTGGAGGCGGTGGTGTACGTTACCTGCGTATCACTTGCAGCAGCTGGAGGCGCGCGGCTGCTCCCCCTCGGCCAGGCGGTGGTGATGGTGGTGGTGGAGGCGGTGGTGTACGTTACCTGCGTATCACTTGCAGCAGCTGGAGGCGCGCGGCTGCTCCCCCTCGGCCAGGCGGTGGTGATGGTGGTGGTGGAGGCGGTGGTGTACGTTACCTGCGTATCACTTGCAGCAGCTGGAGGCGCGCGGCTGCTCCCCCTCGGCCAGGCGGTGGTGATGGTGGTGGTGGAGGCGGTGGTGTACGTTACCTGCGTATCACTTGCAGCAGCTGGAGGCGCGCGGCTGCTCCCCCTCGGCCAGGCGGTGGTGATGGTGGTGGTGGAGGCGGTGGTGTACGTTACCTGCGTATCACTTGCAGCAGCTGGAGGCGCGCGGCTGCTCCCCCTCGGCCAGGCGGTGGTGATGGTGGTGGTGGAGGCGGTGGTGTACGTTACCTGCGTATCACTTGCAGCAGCTGGAGGCGCGCGGCTGCTCCCCCTCGGCCAGGCGGTGGTGATGGTGGTGGTGGAGGCGGTGGTGTACGTTACCTGCGTATCACTTGCAGCAGCTGGAGGCGCGCGGCTGCTCCCCCTCGGCCAGGCGGTGGTGATGGTGGTGGTGGAGGCGGTGGTGTACGTTACCTGCGTATCACTTGCAGCAGCTGGAGGCGCGCGGCTGCTCCCCCTCGGCCAGGCGGTGGTGATGGTGGTGGTGGAGGCGGTGGTGTACGTTACCTGCGTATCACTTGCAGCAGCTGGAGGCGCGCGGCTGCTCCCCCTCGGCCAGGCGGTGGTGA
Organism: Hypsopygia costalis; assembly: GCA_937001555.2. NCBI lineage: Eukaryota > Metazoa > Arthropoda > Insecta > Lepidoptera > Pyralidae > Hypsopygia > Hypsopygia costalis. The sequence goes on along the minus strand of OW443327.2, from coordinate 31,135,285 downwards.
TGGTGGTGGTGGAGGCGGTGGTGTACGTTACCTGCGTATCACTTGCAGCAGCTGGAGGCGCGCGGCTGCTCCCCCTCGGCCAGGCGGTGGTGATGGTGGTGGTGGAGGCGGTGGTGTACGTTACCTGCGTATCACTTGCAGCAGCTGGAGGCGCGCGGCTGCTCCCCCTCGGCCAGGCGCCGCCCGCCCGCGCCCGCGCCCGCCGCCCCGCTCTCGCTCTTTGGTAACTTGTTCGCTGCAACACACCGCACACGTCTCACCGAATATCCACGCACAGACAATATACATTCTAGTTATGCTTAGGCCGCACTCATCGCGACAACGCGAATATTCGGGTTATCGCGATGTATGTAGCCAAATATTAGCGAATACTTCGACACTTCGGACGAAGCTTCGAGCACAGCGCTCTGCTGTCGGTAAACTCTCGCACAACAAAGGGTTTTATCGCGATGAACTTCGCTTGCGCGTACAGTGTATAATATAGCTGAAGTGTAACGTGGGTTGGAGTAACTATATTTCTTTTCTCCTTTTACTTGCTTTTAATTTGTTTTTAAATGACATAAATGTAAAAAATATTATTTGCTGCCATAAAATAGATACAGGGTAACCGAGGCGACCATATTGTTTTTATGCGTTTGTACATCACGATAAACTTTACATCGCGCAATTCGCGCATTATGTGGCCGCGAATATTCGCCGTAGACCGAAGACGAAGTTTATCATCCGAATGTTATCGCGATGAGTGCGGCTTAAGCATTATAATTTAGCTAAAACCGTCAACACGTTTGCAACAATGGATAGAATAGAATAAAACTCATTTTTCTGCAAGATTTTGGTACAAAGACGATGCTCATATCTTAAATATGGATCCTGTTATTCAGAAGAGATCCAACCGATAAACTATGCCAAATTGAGAGATACATAGCGAGAAACTTCAAATAAAAGTTTTATATATTCGAGACAGATTCGAGCAGTTTGATGACATATACTTCTTGAAACGTATCCCGCGTAATATTTTACTTCCTATTAAACTTTAAATAGTTTTAACTTAAAAGTAACAAAATGTCTGTTGGATCTATTCTACATAACAGGATACTACAAAATCGGCTATATTCAGCCCTTGTATTGCCATTATGTACATCTATTCTCCTCTATCCTCCCTAAGACCGTCACGACCGCCTTTCATATATTTATATCTTTTATATATTTAGATACTTTAGAACAACAGTTTTACTTTTGTGTAATAAATAACACAACTTATATATCTTTTTAAAAAAGGAAAAATTCATCTGCCCGCCCTTACCATTAAGTAATTACACTACTAAAGTAGGAATTACTTAATAGGTTGATGACGTCACACTGTGACTCACACAGTAGAAATATAAGATGCAAAAATTCGCCAGCAATACAAACCTTCCTGGTAGCTCAGTTGGAAGAGCACTCGACCGGTCATCGAGAGGTCGTGGGTTCAAATCCCACCTAGGGCGCGCAGGTGAATTTTTCCATTTTTCAAAAAATATTTATCTGGCAAGTTGGCAAAGACAACTATTTAAATAATAATAACAACTTATATATCGTATATGGTATGCATATGTGTTCTCACCGATCGCAAGGAATATGTCGTTGACGTTCATGGCGGTCTTGGCGCTGGTCTCCATGAAGAGCAGGCCGTTCTCGTCGGCGTAGGCCTGCGCCTCCTCGAACTCCACCATGCGCTTGGCCGCCAGGTCGCTCTTGTTGCCCGCCAGCGCTATCACTATCGACGGCGACGCCTGCCGCTGGAGCTCCTTCACCCAGTTCTTGGCGCGCCCGAATGTGTCCTGCAATTTAAATATAAGCTGATGTTGATAACCTTGGTGGAACTTTGTAAACATATCTTTTTTTTATTTACATCTAAAGTGACTAACAAACTTTTAAGTTGTGGAATGAACTTCTTACCTAGGGTTACCAAGGGACTGCAGAATGGGTTTCTTAGGCAGGTCGTGTCTACCTGATGGCAAGCAGTCATCGCAGACAGTGGTTTCTCACAACACTACCAGGCAACACTCACAGTTTGACAACTCCGTAAAACTACGCTTTCCTTGAAGAAACCTATTCTGTAGTCCCTTGGAAAACCCTAGGCAAGGAGTTCATTCCACAAATTAAGAGTTCGCGAATGAAAACCAATATGGAACCGCAGTGTGCCCTCTTAGCCCGATGTGTAAGGATGAATTATATCTCTCTACATAGTATAAAACAATATAGATTTTCACGGCTGTCTGTGTATCCACTAACGGTATCATTTAGAAAACTGGAGACGTTTTCTAAATGATACCGGAAGGTTCCTAAATATAATACATATAATTTCACACGGGCGAAGCCGAAGCTGGTTGCTAGTACAAGATATTTGAAAGAAAAAAAAACAACGAGCATACCTATGCAGATAATTTTCTGGTAGGAAAGTAAACAAAACTAGTACGACAGACGGACAGGACGGATGCGTCGTTGTGCAATGAATACATGTGTATAGTGCAATTAGGGTTAAACAATGCAAAAATCTGATTTCCTAGTTAGGAAATCAGATTTTTGCATGATTATTATTATGCTCTCTTATAGGAACGTAGCAATGACGAATATACCAGATTAGAATCTGTCTCTGTGGTAATTCATTCAGATCCATCCGTCCAATCTTTTGTATTTATAATAATAGTAAGTAATGTATTACAATACCGTTCTTGCTCGGTGAATATCATAACAAATCTATACCATGGGAACAGATCTTTTTACAGGGATGAAAAGTACGCTATATCAATATCTGATCCCTCAAACTACCACTATACAGAAAGTCATCTTGATTCGATCCGTTGATCTACAACAAACACCAATCTAATCCACAGGAACGGTACAATGTATTAAAAAAAAGTGATACTTTTAAATATTAAAAGTAAAACTGGATACAAAGTAGCCGTGCCAAATTTCATCTATCTCTGTGCCAAATTTCATCCAAATCTATTAAGCTGTTCTGGCATCATTGGGTAACAAACATCCATACATAATTTCGCATTTATAATACTAGTAAAATACGTAATTAACTTTTTTAAGTTAGAGGTAGTCACTTATTTAAATAATTTTTGAATGTACCTACTTAAATGTAATTATAAGTTTTGTATCGCTTTCATTAGTACAATATTTAATGTACAAATTTTGGTTATTAACTAAATATTTATTTTAAAACTTTCATATAGACAACCTTCTTTCAATTAGGAAATTCCTGTTAATTACATAACGTACTTTCTGTGAGAAAACAAAGCACAAAATTGGTGTTATCTATAAAATCCCTGTCATCTGGCAACCCTACACGCAGCACGCCCACATAGTGCGTCCCGCGCGCGTGCAAAACTTGTCGATAAGCTATCTCTGCCCGTCTGCGTGTCGACGACTCCGAAACGACCTTGAACTCGCCGAAGACCTACATGTCGGTAATACATTTGTCGATATTTGCACAACACTACGTGTCGTAGGCAATCTGGTAAAATGAATCCAAATATTAGTAGATGGTAGCCGATGGAGCACGACAACTAATGTTATGTTTCGTAAGTCTATGCTATGATGTACGAGTAGATTAAACGAACGAACGCATAATGGACGCATACATAATAATCTGTATTTATACGGCGTCGGGTGACAGACCGCCAGTCAGTAGCCATATTAACGGTCGTAACATGAAATAACACTGCCAACGCAGTAACTCCTTCCTTTCTGGTGACCTCACTCACACGCAGGAACACATCAACCCGGAAAGGAATTGTTATTTGGCTACGGTATTCTGTGAGGTGGAGATACTTCCCTAGTCAGCCAGTATACAAATACGCTGTGTCCTACATCCGTTTTCCGCAAACTTTTTGTATTTAAAGTACATCTAGGAAAATTTTTGAAGGTGTGAATCACCATAAATGAAAAATCAGTTTTTATTTCTGCAAGTATTTTCATTCTTCCGTCTATTTAGCTTTATGAAATAGATAACTTTATTTTTCCGAGGTACACCAACTAAATATCGCGGTACACCAGTGTGTCACATTTTGCGGAATATTGCCCTACATTCTTTTGCCTTTTTTGCTAGTCGGGTGCACCCCCTGCACCCTGCACACATACTACACCTAAAATACACAAAAGTCCATCAGTTAACGCCTTACAAGATCATTCTGTCAGTCAAGGCATTACATAATCATTCTGGCGTCAGTCCGTCCAGACTGATGGATTGGTCAGATTGATGGCAGACTGTTCGTACAAGCTGCCTTTAACCACACTATTACCAGTCCTAAATGTGTACTTTCTAGACATAATCCCAGAGGAACGTTAGTGACTCTATTTTGAGGGGTTCGTGTATAGCTATTATTTAATGGCACAAAACTGAAATTTGAACATTAATTGTGTTGTTATGGAGTGTCAATAGTATGCTATTTGGATAAGGTTTATACCGTGAGGTACATCCCCAGTCAGAGTGCTTAGGGCGAGTTTTTTAGTCACATTCTCACGTGTTTACGTTTACAAGCCGACCAAATTGAGAAATACTTTCATATTGTCAATATACCAGACGCGTGTTACATATCCAAATTATCCGGGTTGCTCATTTCAAAATGTGAGTAAGTAAGCCACATAATTTTGATATCTAACACGCGACTTAAAAACAACACGAGAGTTCTTCTCTATTCGGTCGATTTCTTTACGTTGACTCGAATAAACTAAGAAAAACTCAATTTATACCTTAAATATTGTCAATATACCTAATTTTAGTTTTAGTTAAAATCAGATTTCCTCGGTATCTAGATCTCGATATCTACGTATCCTGATGATTGTCAATGTGTATAAAATCTAATGGCCATGTGGTTTCCGGCAGACTAGAATACACGGTGAAATTTACGTGGTTGTTTTCCCGGATAAGGATGATTTGCCATCAGCAGTACTATCAATTCATAGAGTTAAATTTGTAAAATACAAATGTTTCTTTATTTTCAAATAAATAAAAAAATATTCCGAACTCGAAAGCGTGAGAAACAATAGTACGAGTCGTCGCGGCGCGATGCCGAAAGGTCTCCGTCTGCCTGCACGCGCATCTTTTGTAATGCGCGCGCCGCCTGCTTTGTATACGCCGCCGCGCCCGGCGGGATCGTGCCGAGCGTCGCAGTCGCAGTCGCACCGGCGAAGCGGAAGCGTCTGTTAGTCGACCCGCCGGTTCCGTGCGAGTTACACGCGAGACAGGTGTCGCGCGCGTCAACCCCAGAGCTCGACGAGGACATCACAGAGTATTTCTAACGGGACCCTCGTCGAAGTACGCGCATGGCTGCGACGACCTTTGGCGTAAGCCAATATTACGTGTGGAAACTTCTACATAGTGAAAAATTGCATCCATACCACTTACGTAAAGTTCATACCCTCCACGAAAATAAGTGACGCAACGGCCAGAATTGCTTTTTGTGAGTGGCTAATTCAAAATGATAATGCCACTATTTTGATACCATTAGACGTGATAGTGACACCTTATTAAAACTAAAAGACAATCAAATAAAACGTGCACGACTGTGTATTGAACGCAATGGTTTACACTTTGAACAATTACTTCGATACCGCGAAGTATAAATGCGTATTTATGTTCTGTGAATGCGTACGAATCCTGCCGTTTATCAGTAGAGCAGGTAAGTTGACTAAAATCATTGTAGGTAAATAATTTGATTTCAATTTTTTAAATACGCCCTAACCTTACTCTCATCTCAGTCAGAGTGTTGAGAGAAAAGAACGAAATAATTTTTTTTGTTTATGGTGATGGCATTTCGATGCTTCAACACAGATATTTTTCTTTCTAAAGCTGGTTTTAAGTTTTATGTTTAAAGTAAATACGGTTAATAAAGGAGGTAAAGTATTTATGACGGTCCTAAGCCCGTAAAGTATGAAGGAAAAATTGGATTATTTTAGTATTTTGTACTTCATAGCATTTTATAACTAAGTAGGCAAACATTCAATCAGCTGGGTGCGAGAGGCTAATGAACGCGCACGGTGGCGCGCCAGCCGTTGCCCCCGCACTCGCGTGTCTGTGTCAGGTGCGAGCGGTCCTACTATTGTTTCGCTCTTACTTTCGAGTTCCGTTTTTCACATTTGTTAATCTGTTTCTTTTTGTTTAAAATAAAAAAAAATATTACGTATGTATAGTACTACTAAAGGCAAATCATTCTGCCGCGGGAAAACAACCACGTTAATTTCACCGTGTAGAATCACTCCGTTTCTTCTCGTGGATGCCGTACAAGGCGACTAAGCGAAATACATTATCAAATATCGATCAGGACTTCCCAACCCGTTTGGCCAGCGTGGGGAGAGTAGGCCAAATCCTCCTTCCGTCTAGGACGGATGAGAGAGGGTCGTGCTCCTGTAATGGAGACAAAAATGGACCTGATGATGATAAAATCTAATCAGGCTTAATTTTTTTATTATAGCATATCTTTTCTCCATTCACGTTTCAACGTGAGACTTGATCGGAACAACACCATTTGCAGCGCCCCACAGGGTGCTTAATTTTTACTTTGACATTAAAGCAAAGACCTATGTATACATTAAGGATGCAATACATAATTGAGTATTGAGTATTTTAACAAATTTCAACAAGAAAAAAATAACTAGCTGCTCCATCAACACACGCATACATAATTCAATTGATATACTACTGTCAAGGTCGTTACTATTACGTGAAACACCGCAGAAGAGGTACAACGGTGATAGATACAAACGCCAGAATAGAGCAAAATCTATAAATAATTTACCGAATGATTTTGGGGTGTAAGTGATTCATCAAGATTTTTGAACCAAAGCCAACTTCACCTGCACGCGGTGCACCCTGCTGACTGACAAACGAAGCTCTGGCGAAAAGAGAGGTAGGGAGCGTAATTGTAAGCTACTCGACTGGTGAATGTACCTCCACCTCACAGAATACCGCAGCCAAATAACGGTTCCCTTGAGGGCTGTTGTGTTCCTGCGAGTGAGTGAGGTCACCAGAAAGGAAGGAGATGCTGCGGTGGCAGCGGGGGTGGCGGCGCGCGAGCGATATTTTATGTTGCGAGCGTTAATATGGCTACGGTAACCGCTTCACATCAGGCGGGCCGTATGCTTGTTTGCCACCCGTCGTAGTATAAAAATAATAATTTACCGAATGATAAAATTCACGTACGACGACAAATAATTCCTACACAGCTGTTTTAAATCAATAAAACAATCACTGGAGCGACATTTTATCAGATAATGAGGTAGTTAAGTCGAGAAACATGATTGATAAAGATAACGAACGTGTCTTATTTGTGTTGCACAAGAATGTTACTTGCTTGCGTACTGTGTCGACTGTGTGGTTGGTTTGAATCAGGGGTTCCCAACCGGTGGTCCGTGAACCGAGGTAAATTATAGTCCGTGATACAACTTCTAATAATGAAAGAGATTGAGCACTATTATACAAAATACTAAAATATCGAGTTATAGAATAATGGATTTATATGACACTCGGGAACCCTACACCTAACAAAAATCTCGTAGTGGTCCACGAATAAAAAAACCGGCCAAGTGCGAGTCGGACTCACGCACGAAGGGTTCCATACCATTATCTATAAAAACGGCAAAAAAAAACAGGTTTGTTGTATGGGAGCCGTCCTTAAATATTTATTTTATTTTTATTTAATTTTAAAATGAATATAAGACTAAATATTATGTGAGTATTTCAAGCGTCTACCTATTGCCGTTAACATATGCGAGCAAAAACGAGCAAAAAAATTACGTTTGTTGTATGGGAGCCACTTAAATATTTATTTTATTCAATTTTTAGTATTTGTTGTTATAGCGACAACAGAAATACATCATCTGTGAAAATTTCAACTGTCTAACTATCACGGTTCATGAGATACAACCTGGTGACAGACAGACGGACGGACGGACGGACGCGGAGCCTTAGAAATAGGGTTCCTTTTTACCCTTTGGATTCGGAAGCCTAAAAAGGTTGGGAACCACTGGTTGGAATGAATGGAATAGTCCAAATTATTGCGATGACTAATGTCAGGGCCACAGACTTAAAGTGAGCTAGATAAATACAGTTGAGGAGCTCGACGACGTCGTTGCACGTGTCAGCATAATCGAACAAACAAGTTAAGCGACGTCAACCATAGCCTGTCTACGGATGGATTCTTTCGTGTTCGGAGGGCACGTTAAGCCGTCGGTCCCGGCTCTTGTCGTTACATGACATGACAGTCGTTAAGCCGTCAATGGCCTGTGAAGCAAAGCTAACCTCACCTGCACGTGGTGCACCATGCTGACCGACAAACGAGGCTCTGGGAAAAGAGCCCTACCTCTCTTTTACTACATAGCGTTTTTTTTAAGCTGCCCGACTGGGGAAGTACCCCCACCTTATATAAAAAAAGACCCGTATCCCCACAGATATCGATAACACTTCGTTATCGATAGTAATCCAACTTAATCCAACTTTCAACCAAGGGTCATCGCTGTTGATAGCCCAGAGTGCAGAACATGCAAAGGGTCTAACGAGTCCATGAAACACTTGATGTGTCAATGTGACGCCCTAGCCGGCAATCGAATGGAAATCCTAGGAAAGGCATACCCGGACCTGGAGGACTACAGACTCTTCCCAATAAGCGGCATACTGAAGTATATGGAACAAGTCTCCAGACAGTCAGGGGAGAGTGACTAAAGGATTAGGGAGAGCACAAAAGATCCATGAGGGTCGACGTGTCACCGGTGCTTCAGCACTGGACCCACTCTAAGATAAGATAAGATAAGGGTCATCGCAATATAAGAAAGTGTCACCATTCGCCCAAGGATACTGCAACAAAGGCGCTATTAACGCGTCGCCGATCTTCAAGAATTTGTTTTTAAGTCTTTCTAAAGGGGTTACTGTTAAAACCTATGACGCATTAGCGTGATTTTCTACATTACTACAGCACATTAAAATACAATACCGCCCGCAAATACGACCTCGGCTATTGACCATGCAACCTAAACGAGCCGAGCCTTGAAACGTGATAAGGCCTAAACATACTATTGTAATCACGGAATACGAGATTCGATTGGTTTTCGTAGGTTTTTTTAAATTAATCAAACCATCATACTGTTTGAACCAGTTTTTTAAGTCTTATAAGGGTCCGTACTGTTTAAGGATCTATCGAAATCTATCTCTATCTATCGAACGAATGAATGAACGAAGAGCATTTTGCAAAATTTGTAGTTATTGTGCCCCTTCGTAAAACATCGAAACTCATTAAAAAAAATGTACTTTACAGTATAGCACTATATATGTATAATGAGCTCGGTGGTCGAATGGTTAGCAATGGCCACTTTGACCCAGAGGTCGCGGGTTCGATTCCCGCACAAGACAAACATTTGTGTGCATGAACATGTCTGTTTGTGTTGGTCTGGGTGTTTTCTATGTATTATAAGAATGTATTTACAAAAAAAAAATGTATTTACGTATGTTTATCAGTTGTCTAGTACCCATACACAAGATTTGCGCTTAATTTGGGACTAGATGGCGCTGTATAAATTGTCCACAAATATTTATTTATATAAAGCAATATTAATGTACCAAACGTACATTAATATTGCTATACCCTGCAACACCTAAAAATAATAATTTAAAAACTTTGATTATGCTATACACATATACGAGTGTTAATTCATCATCATCATCATCAGGTCCATTTTAGATAGATAGATAGATAGAATATGCTTTATTTGCAAAATACAATATAAAAGTACAGTGAATCAATAAATTATTACAGATTTGTATATATGCAACAAGGCGGCCTTATTGCTGAGAGCAATCTTTTCAAGGCAACCTTAGGGTAACGAATTTGTGCATGGAGTGGGCAGGATTCGCAGATCAAAAGAAATTAATGAAAACTATAAGTATAGTAATATTATGACAATCATTATTAAGTATAGAAGATATGTAAACTATCATTGATAAATAAATTGTATAATTTATACATACATATAAATAATACATACATAAATACACAATACATAAATAACAATGTATACATATTGATACACACATAAAATATTATACAATAAATAATGTTATCATAAATTACAAATATATATTAACACATAAACATACATAATAATATATAAGCATATCAAAATTGTAGGAAATGTTTTTTTACTTGTCCTTTAAAAACCTCTAAAGATTTTGCATTTCTGATGGCGACAGGTAAAGTATTCCAGAGCCTAATAGCCTGGACAGTAAAAGACTGATCGAAAAATTTTGTAGAATGAGTTGGGACTGAAAGAGTAAGGTTTTCACATGAGCGAAGAGATAAACTATGGAAAGAAGAGGAAAACTTGAAGCAGCTTTTAAGGTAAGATGGAGCTCTATGATCAAATAGAATAGTATAGAGGAAAGAAAGAATATGCATGTCCCTACGCTGGCGAATGGTAAGCCATTTTAACTGTTCTCGGTAGCTAGAAATGTGGTCATATTTACGCAGGCCAAAGATAAACCTTATGCAAAGATTCTGAAGTCGCTCCAGTTTATTGACGAGATCCACATTAAGGTCAGGATAAGAGACATCGGCATAGTCAAGGATGGGAAAAAGGAGGGATTGTGCTAACACAATTTTAGTAGCAGTAGGTAGGAAATTTCTTAGACGTCTAAGTGATGCAGAAGCGGCAAAGATCTTCCTGCTAACCTCACCAACATGAGTCTTCCATGAGAGCGTGGAGTCAAAAATGACTCCAAGATTTTTGACCGTACCACTGAAAGGGATGCAGATACCATCGAATACAACCATTTTAGTCTCCACTACAGGAGCACGACCCTCTCTCGTCTGTCCCAGACACAAGGAGGATTTGGCCTACACTCCCCACGCTGGCCAGACGGGTTGGGGAGGCCTGATCGATATTTGATAATGTATTTTCCTTAGTCGCCTTGTACGACATCCACGGGAAGAGACGGAGTGATTCTATTCTAGTCTGCCGGAAACCACACGGCCAAGAGTTTAATTATTGATGATTTATTGTCGATATATTGCATACTGCATAATCGTGATACAGTCATTTCCAGTAGCTGAACTGCAAAACTGTTAAAACGCACATTTTGACACCGCGGCAGTCAAGCCACTTGTAAGCAGGTAACTGGGCAATTTATGCATGCACCCTAAACCTAGAGTGGCCTAGGAAACTATCCTACTAAATATTATAAAAGTGAACTTTTGTGTGAGGATGTATGGATGGATGTTTGTTCTCCTTCACGTATAAACAGATTTCGATGAAATTTGCCATACTTTAGAGAGCAGATCAGAAATCTATTCACCCATAGGTCAATTTCATACAAATTGTAACAAAAATGTCTTCACAACTTGTGGCGACCATTACTGGCATACCGGTGGCCGCCACTGGAGACTTGGTGTGCGACAGCACTACATTGCAAGCTATAACGTAAGCCTGAGCGATAGCAAGAGGTGTCGTATCTACATATAAAGGTGCTAGTATTTAGATACCTAAGCATGGCGTTTTTATTTGACGAGCTCGGTGGTCGAATGGCCTGAAATGTCTACTTTGCTCCGAGGTCGAAATATATGTGGATTTTAGTATACCTAGCATCAGTTATCTAGTACCTATAGTACCTACAAGCTTTGCTTAGTTTGGAACTCGATGGCAATGATGAGTGTGTAATTTGTCCAGTAATCATCAGGTCATTTTAGTCTCCACTACAGGAGCAAGACCCTCTCTCATCCGTCCCAGACAGAAGTAGGATTTGGCCTACACTCCCCGCGCTGGCCAGACGGGTTGGGGAGGAGGTAGTCCAGGAACATTTATTTATTATCATTTATTTATTTAACTCCACAATATGAGCTAAGTTAAGAAACCTTAATATCTAACTATATTTCTTGTTTATTCCCCCGCCGGCGCCGACCCCCGCCGCGCGAATCAATATTATGTAACATAATTATTTGATGGTGTTTAGGTCAGTGTCGCATTAGCACGACACTGCAAATAAGTATGCAAATATTGAAGGTGACGGTCAGGCGAATACAGACACAATTTGGACGAGTTTTTGTACGGAGAGTGTTGGATTACTACAACTTACTTTCAATATGAAAATTGTAATATTTAGAATATATATATCTACATACATGAATGAATATAATAACAATGGTATCTTTTGCATATTGGCAAAAAAAATGTAGAATTTTACGAACAGATAAACACACAGATTTTTATTTGAGATCCATTGATTTGAATCGACCGAGAGTTTCACGTTAAAAAAAGATATATGTCAATTTTATACCAGGACACCAAGGGCGGATCCAGGGGGAGGGTCATGGGGGTCATGACCACCCCCTGGGCTGGGTTTAGGATTCAGGACCTAGATGGACCACTAATTAAAATTGTTAAACTTAACGCTTTTTATATATTTTTGTCACAATATAGATTAAGTACAGTACTTACATACGTTAAAATACCTACTTTTTACCTGTATCTATTATTATCAAAATTTAATTATAATTTGAGTGTGACTTGACCACAACTATGTGACCTACCCCTGGCGCCAAAGCTGGATCCGCACTTGCAGGACACCAAGTAGGTTTTTAGAAGAAAAGGCACTGTTCGCTGTTTTATCGACGAGCGTATACGCATGGAGTGCGTTGATAAAAAGATCGGATATAAAAAAAATGAGATATCCATTAAAGATGGGCTCTTATTATAATGTACATGGATTACATATATCATAATAAAACAGTGGTTTTATTATAATGTATATGCCCTTATTTTAAAGTATATGGATTCCATATACCTATGATAATAAAACCACAGGTATATGGAATCCGAATCCGTATATGGAATTAAATCAAATTACATACCACTAACAAAAACTAACGAGTTCCCGCGGGTAGAACAAGGATTTTATTATTATATGACATGTCGGCCGAACAAATCTTATTTGCATCGTATGTGTCTGTCTGTATAATATACATATAATATTAAATTGAAACCGACTTCAGTTGGCGAGCGCAGCTTATTGGTGGAATACCCCGGCAGACGCTGCTGCCCGTCTTACGGGAGAAAAGTTATCGCGTGACACAAGATTCCTTAGTCGCCTTGTACGACATCCAGCGCAGAGCAATGGAGTGGCACAATTTTATTCTGCCGGCTACCATAGGGCAAATTTAAGGGTTTCCCTCGATTTTTCTGGGATCCTATCATCAGATCCTGACTTGATGAATATGGAACCATCTCGCAATTACCCTTTCAAATAAAAAAAATGAATTTGACCATACGTGCTTATAAAATTTAAGTTTCCCTTGCTTTCCCTGGCTTTCCATCATCAGATCCTGACTTGGTGAATATGGAACCACCTTGCAATCATACCCTTTCAAATAAAAAAAGAATTATGAAAATCCCGAACTAGGCCAAGACCAGTATCTCGGTCAAAAACACTTTTGACTGAAGGTCTCTTAGTATGAGTTACTAGCAGGTGCGTCGGCCAATCGTTGCCTAGCACAGTGTTCCGCAAACTTATTCTGTTTATGGTACATCTAAGAAAACGTAAATTTTTGGAGATACACCCACCAACTAATGACCACGGCACAAGAGTGTGCCGCGGCACACACTACCGAACACTGGCCTAGCACACGGTTTACACGTTGTCCTGATACAAATTTAAGTCAATAGAAGTCAAGACAGTGAGATATGTCTTTTAGTCTATGAATCTCTGTAAGAAATAAGTGAAAGTAAACAATTGATTACCAGTCCCTGTCTTTTCTTATAATCCCTTCTGAGAAATAGATTCGACACTAGGTACCTTATTTATCCCCAAAAATATTTATTTATTTTTTATAAAAGCGAGGTATTCCCCGAGTAGATATCAAGTGACACGTGCTTGTAGTTACGACATACCTGATTAGTAATATCGTAGACGACGATGGCCGCCTGCGCGCCCCTGTAGTACATGGGCGCTAAACTGTGATACCTGCAAACAATACACACACATTTATCATATAGGTAATATTTATACCTTTTGGCCGTGTGGTTTCCGGCAGACTAGAATAGAATCACTCCTTCTCTTCCCGTGAATGTCGTACAAGGCGACTAAGGGGAATAAATACATTATAAAACATCGATCAGACCTCCCCAACCCGTCTGGCCGGCGTGGGGAGTGTAGGCCAAATCCTCCTTCTGTCAGGGACGGAAGAGAGAGGGTCGTGCTCCTGTAGTGGAGACTAAAAAGACCTGATGATGATGATAATGAATATTTAAACCATTCGATAGCTCAGTTGGTAAAGCGGTGGACTGTAGAGGCAATGGGACAGGGCCACCACATATTCCCACTTTTATTCCTGTGTAGCCAGAATTAACAGCGGTGACCTGCAAAAAGGCAATTGACAGTGAAGTTCACAACAATATCGGGGGAATAACTTTATTTATTGTTTCAAGTACAGCTAGGAGCACTTCAACCTTTGTACCAATCTTATGCCGTACGAAATATGAATTAAAACCGCATTGTGCTGTCGAACACGATCTGCCCTTAGCTGTACATACCAATAATACGTACTCCCCACAGATACCCAAGACTACCCAACTGCGGGGAGTTTCGTAGGTGGAACAACGGGTCCGGCTGTTTGGATCAGGGTACCTTGGGGATTGGCTGACAAGCCCATAAATTTGTCAGTCATGGGTCCATTCGAGGTGGCTTTATGCGCGTGTGATCACTGGGGTTATGAAGCAGTGAAGTCAGACTTCCCCTCTTGGCAATGTTAAAGACACTAATATGGGAGGCATTAGAAACATGTATGGCAACTCGAGCAATACTTCTTGTGTTAAAAGCAATCATAGGCTACAAGCCCACACCTGGCATCCGGCGCACAGTGGTCGGAAAATCGAGCTTCATACTCATAGAAACCGAAAGTAAGAATACTATTGAAAAAAAAATTGGAATAAATCGAATCTGTTTCTCTTAGCTTATCATTAAAATATGATTGTTATACTATGTTTAATGGGCGAGAAAAAAAATATTTTGTATTTTTCTTGTATGGGAACACACACATAAATTCGTTTTTCTCAAAACTGTATGGAACTGTAAAGCTGCTACTGATATGAGGTATTGTGGTATTCATGGCGATCCATGTGAGCCATAAGTCAAATGCCGATAGCTGCCCGTTTGCTAGTAGAAACTACGTGAAATTTTGATGAATTTTTAAGTAATTTTCACTATATTAAGCAAAATGCAAGGTAATTACGACAATGGAATGGCTGACAGCATAAAGCGATTGCAATGAAGGGATTCGATTGGGCCACTAATAATTCTATCTACTGCGTTGGGCTTTCCGCAGTTGTACCAAATTTGTGGTAAGTTTGAATGAAATCACCAAAACTGTGGTTTTATGATATTTTATTTGACTATTATTATACATAAAAGTCATATTAAATATAGGTATAATTGATAAGAATAGGAAATCTACTTTGAATTAAAAAAACATGCAGCAATACATACAGACAGAATAAACATAAAGTTTTACTTATATTATTATAGTTATTATTTTAACTTAATGACTAAACTAAAAAAATGATAAATAAAATAAATAAAAACATACATTGGAGATGGCCTGAACAAATTGAAAATAGTGGTGAATATAACTAAATTTTATAACTTCTCATAAAAGTTTTGTACATTCTCCAAACAATATATTATTATTAATTTATGGATGGTATCACATGCCAGCCAGTGTTCACAAATTTTTGAAACACGGCGCAAATATTATCAAACATTTTATTATCATACCTATAGGAAAGCTGTCAGAAGAAGCGTCAGAAGCAAGAAACGAGGATTTCAGAAAATTCCAAGAGGAGGATCAAGGAGGAATACAGGAAAATTTTGGCGTAAAGCAACAAATGAAGACATTTTTAATCGTCTTAATGTATCTTCAGATCCTTACATATCCAATAAAAGACCTGTGTTGGGGAAGTATGAAAACACGGTTATCACTGAGGATATTAAACCTTTTTTTATAAGTTCAGAGACAGAGAACATTGATTTTGGCGATGTTTCGGATGCAATAACAGATTCGAACATTGAAAATTTTGATGATGAAGATCAGTAACTACTTAGGAGAACGTACAATTTTTTTATATGTAAATACCTTTATAAGATAAATACAAACAAATTTTATAACTAATAAATATTAATTATAAAATTTGTTTGTATTTATCTTTATTTTGTTTGTCGACTTTTTAGTACAGCCATTAAGCTTATTTATATTTTTTTCTAAAATTAATTATTTGTGTGAACTGTACTACTGATTTTAGTGACAACAAAATGTCAATAAAGTTTTCCACCAAATGTCAACAAAATTAATAAACGTATTAAACTTCATGTTTGTTCTGAATAGTACTAATATATTGTCTGGAGAATGTACAAAACTTATATGAGAAGTTATTAAAAATTTATTTGTATTCACCAATATTTTCAATTTGTTCAGGCCATCTCCAATGTATGTTTTTATTTATATTATTTATCATTTTTTTAGTTTAGTCATTAAGTTAAAATAATAACTATAATAATATAAGTAAAACTTTATGTTTATTCTGTCTCTATGTATTGCTGCATGTTTTTTTTTTATTCAATGTAGATTTCCTATTCTTATCCATTATACCTATATTTAATATGACTTTTATGTATAATAATAGTCAAATAAAATATCTTATAACTACAGTTTTGGTGATTTCATTCAAACTTACCGCAAAAGAGATTGACCATTCGTGTATGGAAAAAAGTACTGATAATAAAATTGTTATGTCATCACTAAATAACCTTCACTTAGTTCTATATCGTTACTAGATACGTTCTAGAAAGTTTGGAGGGCATTGGTTTCCGCAGTTCAGAGATATTTAAGAAATAAAATGCGTTTGATTTTAGGATATGTTAGACGATACGACAGTATAAGTACTAATAGAACTATGTAAACGTACATCCATCGAATTAACAGTATCATTTTCACGTTAATAATTGTCATTAATGGGGTTTTAAAGATACAAAACACAATGACATAATAATTAATCTCGATATTATATATTGTATTCACGATTCAATAAGGTTTCTTATTCCACATCCCTATCGTGTGACATATATAAAGTAGTATTCCCAATTTAGCGATCTTGTCACTTGAAGTGGTGATTTTTGCTTAAGTGTCAGCGACAGAAAATAGATTTTATGACAAAATCAATCATCAGATGATGGAGTGGGTAAAGTGGGTTACAGTTGTATGGCCCGAATGGTAATATTGTAGGGTAACGGTAGAATAAATGTGTAAAACACTTTTTTAGCGATTTTTGTTAATTCTTGGGACTTGTATTTATAGATGTTGGCAACTCTCATTAGTAGGTACCGCCATCATGGTTTTCTTTGATTTGATCTTTTATATAAATTAGAACTTATTAATTGTGATAAACTTATCCCCGAAGAGAACTTTTATGAAAACCTACTGTAAAATCAATTCTTTATTTTAGAACTTTGATATTAAACTTTTTCTAAGACATAACTATTATGTAGTAGAGTACTGCCCGTGGTCCATCTCCTTTGGTACCACAAATTTGGTACAACTGCGGAAAGCCAAACGCAGTAGATAGAATTATTAGTGGCCCAATAGAATCCCTTCATTGCAATCGCTTTAGGCTGTCAGCTATTCCATTGTCGTAATTACCTTGCTTGTGAATGACTTAAAAATTCATCAAAATTTCACGTATTTTCTACTAGCAAACGGGCAGCTATCGGCATCTGACTTATGGCTCACGTGGATCGCCATGAATACCACAATACCTCATATCAGTAGCAGCTTTACAGTTCCATACAGTTTTGAGAAAAACGAATTTATGTGTGTGTTCCCATACAAGAAAAATACAAAATATTTTTTTTCTTGCACATTAAACATAGTATAACAATCATATTTTAATGATAAGATAAGAGGAACAGATTCGATTTATTCCAATTTTTTTTCAATAGTATTCTTACTTTCGGTTTCTATGAGTATGAAGCTCGATTTTCCGACCACTGTGCGGCGGGGCGAATGCTTATTTACTACCCGTCATAGTATAAAAATATTTCAGTATAGCGCATTCTCTGCGGCCGCGTACAAGTGTTACTTCAAGCGAACGGTATTATCCGTCTGTGCACGTATTGTTCCGCTTATCTAATCAGGATATGCATACCAAACTAGCAACGACAGTGCGACTCCATCGATATACATTGACGTTTTTGTTAATTCGCAAAACGAAATAATTGCAAATGGAATTGCTATGTACGATATAAATTTTAAACTACATTTTTATAACGTCGCTCCGCTATGGACTGAGAAGTCGTGATTGTTTTTTCAAATCAATTTTAATGTCTCAGAAACAGCTGGATCGATTAGCATGCTCAGTGAATATGTGAATTGAATGTTTGTCCGTTACCTAACATTTACAAACCATGACTCGTCTAAAACAGATCAGTGGCTTGCGAATAATAACGCAATATTTATTTTCATTGTAAGGAGATCTTGGTCAAGTAAAATTATTCTTATATTTTGCTTTGAGGTATAACCCCTCGCGTGTCACCTGTCAATTCTGCACCAAACGCTGTACCCACCATGGGACTGCGGCACGCGAAACGTTAAGCAATCGTGTAACACAGTTTTGGACTCTTTTTTTTATACTACGTCGGGTGGCAAACAAGCATACGGCCCGCCTGATGTGAAGCGGTTACCGTAGCCATATTAACTCGCAACATAAAATATCACTCGCACGCCGCCACCCCTGCTGCTAACGCAGCATCTTGCTTTCTGGCGACCTCATTTGCTCGCAGGAACACAGCAACTCTTAAGGGAATTTTTATTTGGCTGCGGTATTCTGTGAAGTGGAGGTACTTCCGCAGTCGGGCACATTAAAAAATACGCTATGCCCTACTTCTCTTTTCGCCAGAGCCTCGTTTGTCTGTCAGCAGGGTGCACCACGTGCAGGTGAGGTTGGCTTGGGTTCAAAGATGTTGATGAACCACTTACAGCCCAAAAAATATATACGACAGGCCGCCTCCGCAGGCCGCGTCTGTGATATGCATGCAAGCTTCCCACACCCCCCGATCACTCAGCTCGAGGCCCATTCGGAATTAACGACTTTTTTATCATTATTAATTACTCGTTAATGACCATTACGTGTTAGATAGACATTGGAAACTGATGCCAATAAACGTTTTATGTCCTCACTAGCTTCAACCGGCGGTTGCGCCGCCACAGCAACAATACAATGTAATATTCTTTATTAATTATTATAACATTCATCATCAGGTCATTTTAGTCTCCTCTACAGGAGAACGACCCTCTCTCTTCCGTCCCAGACAGAAGGAGGATTTGGCCTACACTACCCACGCTGGCCAGACGGGTTGGGGAGGCCTGATCGATGTTTTATAATGTATTTCCCTTAGTAGCCTAGTACGACATCCACGGGAAGAGACGGAGTGATTCTATTCTAGTCTGCCGGAAACCACACGGCCTAATTAAAGACAATTATAACATTGCTACACAAGAGATCTCTTCCAGCTGACCTACATCTGGTCAACTTCCCATTTGATATATTTCCCAAAACACGAACTCCCAAATGGTCAACTTCCCAGAACGGCGGCCGATGATTTCCCGGATGGTCAACTTTTATTTCCCAAAAAGTCAACTTTAAATTGAACGTTTAAAAATACATATAAAAACCACTCAGATCAGCTTGTAATAGTAGTTTATGAAACTGTTGCATAATAAGGGTTATTAAAATACGAGTGTGAGTTTCATACACTACTTTATCTAATCTCATGAAATATATGATAATAATATTTTAAATACAACCATGAAGTTAATTTAACAGCTATAATTCTTACTTAAAAATCCATTTGCAGATCGAGCATGCGCAGTGCGCATGCGCGACGCGCCGCCCGGCGCCGCGTTCACAGATTATGTAGAAAAATTTTGCGTAGTTGCAATGTATTTGCATTGCAACCTGTTTAAAATACCTGTATCCAGGGCTGAAGCTGTATCGAAATGGTAAAAAAGTTATTTTACGATACAGTTGTCCATAAAAGAGCTGTATCGAAATAGTAGTTTATGAAACTGTTGCATAATAAGGGTTATTAAAATACGAGTGTGAGTTATAATAATACCACACGAGTATTTTAATACCTAATTATGTGCAGTTTCATACACTACTTTATCTAATCTCATGAAATATATGATAATAATATTTTAAATACAACCATGAAGTTAATCTATCAGCTATAATTCTTACATAAAAATCCATTTGCAGATCGAGCATGCGTAGTGCGCATGCGCGACGCGCAGCGCGGCGCCGCGTTCACAGATTATGTAGAAAAAATTTGCATAGTTGCAATGTATTTGCATTGCAACCTGTTTAAAATACCTGTATCCAGGGCTGAAGCTGTATCGAAATGGTAAAAAAGTTATTTTACGATACAGTTGTCCCTAGAAGAGCTGTATCGAAAAATAACTTTTTAAAATTAATTTGACAGCTTGTGCGTAAAGACTGTCATTATGATACTGTGTTCAGTTTTTTAATGTGTAAATTTCAGTATGAGATTAGATAAAATAACTTTTTAATTTTATTTTGACAGCTTGTGCGTAAACACTGTCATTAAGATACTGTGTTTAGTTTTTTAATGTGTAAATTTCAGTATGAGATTAGATAAATACATATATAAAACAAACAAAAGAACAATAATAGTCACTAAACGGATAATTACAATATGTGCTATTTATTAATAAATTAACAGAGAAAAAAACAGTACAATAACGGAACAAAGAAAAATATGTATGTATGTATTTTGATAAGCTCGGTGGTCGAATGGTTAGCAATGGCCACTTTGACTCCGAGGTCGCGGGTTCGATTCCCGCACAAGAAAAACATTTGTGTGCATGAACATGTCTGTTTGTCTTGGTCTGGGTGTTTTCTATGTATTATAAGTTATGTATATACAAAAAAAAAATATTTAAGTACATTTTATTAGTTGTCTAGTACCCTCAACACAAGCTTTGCGCTTAATTTGGGACTAGATGGCTCCGTGTAAATTGTCCAGAAATATTTATTATTTTTACTTTTTATTGCACCAAATAAATTACAGAAACAAAAGAAATTAATTTAAGGACAATACAATAGGCGGTCTTATCGCTACGAGCAATCTCTTCCAGACAACCTTAGGGTAGAAGAAGACAAATTATATTTGAACAGGTGGGTGGCGCAGTGAAAATCTATACAAATAAATAAAATTGGAGTGTCTGTTGGTTATATTAAAATAAGCGCTTTTTACTAAATGCATATGGATGTATGCATATACCAAAAAAACATTTTCTTACAATTTTTGTCTGTCTGTCTGTTTGTTCCGACTAATCTCTGAAACCGCTGGACCGATTTTGACGGGGCATTCACTGGCAGATACGAGGGGAGGTCAATAAGTTCGCGGAATGAGAGAGAAGGAGGTTGAAATTAAACACCAAATTATTTTTCCTTTTCAATATATTCTCCTTTAACCCTAATACATTTTTCGGATCTCTCAAATAGCTTGTTTATACCATCGAAAAAAAATGATTTGTCTTTGGTGTCAAAATAGGCCGAAATTGCCGACTTGACTTCATCATCGTCGTCAAATTTCTTTCCACGCAGCTCTTTCTTCATTTTTGGAAATAAATAATAGTCACTGGGGGCCAAGTCTGGACTGTATGGTGGGTGGTTTAATTGTTCAAAGCCGCATCGGTGAATGGCAGCCGTCGCAACATGGCACGTGTGGACGGGTGCATTGTCGTGCAAAAGGAGCACACCTTTTGACAGTTTTCCTCTTCTTTTTTTCTTAATGGCGTCTTTCAATCTTTCCAGTAAAGAAGCGTAGTACTGTCCCGTTATAGTCGCACCACGTTCTTTATAATCGATCAGTAAAATACCTTCTGTATCCCAAAAGATAGTCGCCATGATCTTTCCGGCCGATTGTGACACTTTGAACTTCTTTGGAGGAGGTGTGCCTTTTTTATGCCACTGCATCGACTCTTGCTTCGACTCAGGTTCATAGTGGTGAACCCAGGTTTCATCTCCAGTAACAATCCGGGCCATAACTTCTTCCTTTCTCTCTCCACAGAGCTCCAGAAACTGGTGAGAGCACTCGACACGCTCGCGTTTTTGAAGTGGCGTGAGCATTCTCGGAACCCATCTTGCACTGACTTTAGTCATCCCAAGATGATGATGTAGGATATTTAAAATACTTGATTCGGATACTCCAACCATTGCTGCAAGTTGCTTCTTCTTCAGTCGGGCATCTTCCAATACAAGTTTTTCTACTTTTTCGACGATTTCCGGTGTGGTGGCCTCAATTGGCCGTCCGGAGCGGGGGTCGTCTTCAATGGACTCCCTTCCTTGTTTGAAAAGACCATGCCACTTGTAAACCATGGTTTTACCAGGGGCAGAGTCCGCGTAAACCGCTAACAGCTCTTGAAAAATCGTCTGAGCGGATTTTCCTTGCTTGGTAAGAAACTTAATAACGGCACGGTGTTCAATTTTCTCCATACTGGCTGACTTCTTCCCGATTTAGTTGTTTGCAGGTCGATAACTCAAAAGTTAATGACACGATTAGGTTCAAACTTGGTATATATACTCTTAATGAGGTGCTTAACTAGTGCCTACCTGGACGGGTAAATTTATCCCCATCAACCCCTCCATTCCGCGAACTTATTGGCCTCCCCTCGTAGTTGATGTAATAAAGAGTAACCTAAGGTACTTTTATTTAGAAATTTTATTTATTTATATACGCGGGCACATGATGAATTCGTTGCATGTCGCATCCGGGGTAGTATACTATTCAGATTTGGTAGCAACAAGGGAGAATTACCAAGCGTTCAGACGATTTTGTTATTCATATTATTGGAATCGATGTGTTACAACTCAATGTTTTAGGCCCCCAATAGTGTTAGACACTTAAAATCCGTGGTGCACGGCAGTTGAGCTTCACTTGACTAGCCATCTCTTTAGGCTTTAAATGCCTTATTTGCCATTTTGCTGTCTCTCACATTGCTAAGAGGGGAAGTCAAATTCCAAAAACTACCTACTCCTACTAATTTCTTCTGATTAAATTCGTTGTGAGTTCCAAGGCAGCCGTAGTTTTACCCCCGGGACTGCAATGGACTTCACTGATCATTGCCTTTTTTGGTGGTCGCCGCTGTTAATCCTGGCTTCACAAGAGACACAGTGGTGGGAATGTGTGGTGGGCCACCGTCCCGATAAAATGCGCGGGCACAGCTTGTATATAATACAACTAACACAATTTTAAGATGTTTCCAAAGCAGGCTTATCTCTATAAGAGATCTCTACCAGATCTTTTGGGGTGTAAGTGGTTCATCAACATCTTTGAACCAAAGCCAACCTCACCTGCGCGTGGTGCACCCTGCTAACAGACAAACGTGGCTCTGGCGATAAGAGGAGTAGGGCATAGCGTATTTTGTAAGCTGCCCGTCTGGGGAAGGACCTCCACCTCACAGAATACCGCAGCCAAATAACAATTCCCTTGAGGGTTGTTGTGTTCCTGCGAGCGAGTGAGGTTACCAGAAACGCAAGAGTTGCTGCGACGGCAGCGGGGGTGGCGGCGCGCGAGCTTCACATCAGACGGGCCGTATGCTTGTCTGCCACCCGACGTAGTATAAAAAAAAGCCAGCAGTAAAAAGTATTACGTGTAACGTCATAGTTCATTCAATACGGCAAAACACGAAGCCCGATTAGTGCGCTAAATCCCGCCGTCTGTACTCGTCTATATTTACTGTCCATTCACGTACCTGACATTGTCGTACGTCAATGGAAACGTAGACAAATCGATAATGAAAATATGTGGTAAAATAGCATACGGATACAGATACATTTATGTTTCAGGCAATCCTGAATTTTCTGCGGTTCTCAAATGCGTCGGAAGCTAAAAAGTTTAGCATAGTTAAAGCAGTAGTACTTACTATACCCCACTCAAAATGGCGTAAGCCAAAGCGCAAACAAAAAATCTATGTCAAAGGTATACCTAACTCCCTTTGTACTTTACTTATTAAGTATGATATTTTGAGGGATGTTGTGTTCCTGCGAGTGAGTGACGTCACCAGAAAGGAAGGAGATGCTGTGTTGGCAGCGGAGGTGACGGCGCGCGAGCGATATTTTATGTTGCGAGAGTTAATATAGCTACGGTAACCGCTTCACATCAGGCGGGCCGTATGATTATCTTCCACCCGACGTAGTTTAAAAAAAAAAAAAACTTTACTGTTTTTGGTGCAATAAATAGTATTGTCCATTTCATCTAATTTGTTAATCAAAAATGTTTCCAATGGGGTAGTAATTGAGCTGAAAATACGAGATTTATTATAATTGTTAAGAACATAGACAACCACTGTTTTCTTGTTTACATTTTGTCTCATGCCATTCTGAATAGAGTATAAAAACCAAGCGATACCCCTAAGACACCCTAGACACTCTAGACCCTTGGTTTCGAACCTAACGAGGGGTAATTACCCCCTCAGGGGTTAAAAAGGAATTCTGTAAGGGTGTAATCAAGCTGATAAAAGATAACAAATTAGTACAAGCCAATAAAATCAAATCTAAGGAGGGGGGTAAAATTAGTTTCCTTTATTGGTGATAGGGGTAACATCATTGAAAAGATTAGGAAACGCTGCTCTAGACTCTGTAGTGCAAACTATACCTACTAAGTTAAAATAATTGCTATTTATTTATAATTCCTATAATTACGAGGTCAAAGGTTAGCCAGTATGACCTGCTTTTAATTTATGACGTTTAAAAGAAGTTCCTGCCCCCCGCGAGTCAGTCTTTTAGACGAGTTGTAAATTCAAACAGTAGTTACCTCTCCTGCCCCGCCGTGTCCCAAATCTCGAATTTGACGGTGATGTCATCGAGGCAGACGGTCTGCGTGAGGAAGGCAGCGCCGATGGTGCTCTCTTGGTACTCGTGAAACTGGCCCTTGACGAACCGCAGCACCAGCGAGGACTTGCCCACGGCCGACTCGCCCAGCAGCACCAGCTTGAACTGGCAAACTTTCGTCTGAGGAGCGCCGTTTGGCCTCTGCGCGGGGCCGCTCCTGCTCGTGGCCATCTGTCAAAGAGACAAACGATTAGGTCTAAAGATAAATTGCGTCGCTATACGCGTCTTGAGTAACTATATTCGGACTCCTTTATAATAGATTAAAAGTAAAAATTATATGTAAATTTCTCTCGCCTACTACGAATTGTAAAGAGAATCTACAAAAACTGCTTCAAAATACGTCTTGAAGATACAGAGGACTGATTGAGTACCTTAATGTCTACTAATATTATAAATAAACGCAGAAACTACTCAACCGATCATCATGAAACTTTGTACACATATTCTCAAAGGTATTAGGAAGGACATTGGATACTTTTTATTTAAAAATGGAGGCAACGCGAGCGGAGACACGGATGGAAGCTAGTTTAATATAAAACTAACTCGTAACATGTATCTAATCAATATTTTGTATTACTACATTTATTATTGTCTTTTGTTCGTAATTTTGCTTTAAGAAATTAATATTTTAATTTAAATAATTCAAACGTTTGTTCGCCTGAAATGTTCTAGTAAGTATTGTATGATTGCCTGAAAATGAAACCCAGAAACACAGGGATGTCCACACATGCCTTTTTACCCGACTGCGACAGAAGGAGGGTTATGTTTTTCGAGAGTATGTATGTATGTATAATTGTTTGGCACGCTCTGCAGTCTGAACGGCGGGATGGATTTTAGCTTGAGAGGTGTCGTTAGATTCGTATTTGCTGTGAGAGTGACATAGGCTACATCAAATATAAAAAAAAAAAACAACATGGCGGCTGTGAGCCGCAAAATTGTCGTTGCAGTAATTTTTTTTTTCTTCTTAATATATCGATATGGGTATCAAAATAAAGGTCTCGATGACCTGATTTCAAATATATATTTGATATATTAGTTTTGCCTGCGGCTTTGCTTGTATGGAATTATATTATTGTTACGCGTGATTAATAAAGGAACAATATTTTCTGTCACCTAATTTAAGATGTGTCACTAATCTGCAGTACCCTAATAATAATATCTATCCCCAAGAAATATATTAGTCATCATTTTAATCAAAACTGTCTATAAATTATCATATAATTCATTTGATCATCAAAATAATAGATCTGTCACCAAATAAATGGATCAGCTCCTTAATTTAATGAAAAAATGGCTAATAGGGGCGAAGTCAAATTGGCGTCATATTCACTGACGAGTCTTACCAATACTTGGTCAATGTAATAAATCATGTTTTGGTTAGATTTGAGTTGATTTTTGGTTAGGTTAGGGTTTTCTTATGTCCTGTTATCGGAAATAGGCGCTCCGCGAAGCGGAGCTCCTCAACCTAGATGATGAATGATGTGGTGCCAAGTAAGCTTAATTATTAATAATTGACAATATAGTACATACAAAAACATTTATTTGGTACTAGACCCTATAACTCTATGATTTTAGGTGACTTATTGTGGAATCGATTTTATATTGTTTGGTGACTACATTTTGGTGAGAAATCTATTATTTTGCGGGCAAACCCTATTAGTTAAGAAACACAAAACTAATTAAATTGGTGATAGCTTAAATGATACCCATTAATAAATCTGTTGTAGGTGCAGTCGGGTTTTTGATTTTTTTAATTAACTTATAACTTGTTGCCATCCGAGTATAAAAAGATGAAAGAACAGGTAAATTCCTGACTTTTTTGAATGGTTATTTCAAGGATTCCAAAACTGCGCGTCGCGTTGCGCGGTGTTGCGGCGCCCTGGTGCGCCATATATAGTATTGAGGGACGCCGTGTGACCCCACTCTTACCATTCTCCGGGAAAAAACTATTTCGATTAGCTAGGGAGCCAGACAATATACTACCTACGGAAATATACCAAAATAAATTTTAACAAAGTATCCTATAGTCAGTTTACGAAGATGAGGAAAATTTGTGTGTGTGACTGTGACGCTCAGATCAATTAAAGACCTAAAAAAATATGAGCAAGAAACTGCACAACATATTATTTTGTGTTTGATATCAGCGTCTAGACATAAAAAGATAGGAGGCACAAACAAATATTCGACCTACATTGCTGTAGAGTTTACTGACCTCAAATTATTTATTTATGCATCAAACAATATTATAAGTGAGTATTTTTACAGAGTCCATGCAAAGTGTCAGCAATGCATGTTGTTTTTATTTTTATGTGTTCGGAACACCAACAGCTGTTACAAATGAATAAATAGCTCAGATTTACAATCTAGAAAGCCTCATAATTATAGGTATCCATAAGAAAAAATACGCAAAGAATTATATCCGCTTGTAGATACAAAATAAAGCACAAAAGATCCATTGTGAGCATTTTGTGACAGAATAGTTACAAGTTATACTATTACTTATACGAGGGGAGGTCAATAAGTTCGCGGAATGAGAGAGAAGGAGGTTGAAATTAAACACCAAATTATTTTTCCTTTTCAATATATTCTCCTTTAACCCTAATACATTTTTCGGATCTCTCAAATATCTTGTTTATACCATCGAAAAAAAATGATTTGTCTTTGGTGTCAAAATAGGCCGAAATTGCCGACTTGACTTCATCATCGTCGTCAAATTTCTTTCCACGCAGCTCTTTCTTCATTTTTGGAAATAAATAATAGTCACTGGGGGCCAAGTCTGGACTGTATGGTGGGTGGTTTAATTGTTCAAAGCCGCATCGGTGAATGGCAGCCGTCGCAACATGGCACGTGTGGACGGGTGCATTGTCGTGCAAAAGGAGCACACCTTTTGACAGTTTTCCTCTTCTTTTTTTCTTAATGGCTTCTTTCAATCTTTCCAGTAAAGAAGCGTAGTACTGTCCCGTTATAGTCGCACCACGTTCTTTATAATCGATCAGTAAAATACCTTCTGTATCCCAAAAGATAGTCGCCATGATCTTTCCGGCCGATTGTGACACTTTGAACTTCTTTGGAGGAGAGTGTGCCTTTTTTATGCCACTGCATCGACTCTTGCTTCGACTCAGGTTCATAGTGGTGAACCCAGAATTCATCTCCAGTAACAATCCGGGCCATAACTTCTTCCTTTCTCTCTCCACAGAGCTCCAGAAACTGGTGAGAGCACTCGACACGCTCGCGTTTTTGAAGTGGCGTGAGCATTCTCGGAACCCATCTTGCACTGACTTTAGTCATCCCAAGATGATGATGTAGGATATTTAAAATACTTGATTCGGATACTCCAACCATTGCTGCAAGTTGCTTCTTCTTCAGTCGGGCATCTTCCAATACAAGTTTTTCTACTTTTTCGACGATTTCCGGTGTGGTGGCCTCAATTGGCCGTCCGGAGCGGGGGTCGTCTTCAATGGACTCCCTTCCTTGTTTGAAAAGACCATGCCACTTGTAAACCATGGTTTTACCAGGGGCAGAGTCCGCGTAAACCGCTAACAGCTCTTGAAAAATCGTCTGAGCGGATTTTCCTTGCTTGGTAAGAAACTTAATAACGGCACGGTGTTCAATTTTCTCCATACTGGCTGACTTCTTCCCGATTTAGTTGTTTGCAGGTCGATAACTCAAAAGTTAATGACACGATTAGGTTCAAACTTGGTATATATACTCTTAATGAGGTGCTTAACTAGTGCCTACCTGGACGGGTAAATTTATCCCCATCAACCCCTCCATTCCGCGAACTTATTGGCCTCCCCTCGTACTGTGTTAAAACTCAACTTAGATTTACAAGGTAACAAGCCCTTTAAAAAAAGAAAACCACCATTAAACACTTCTTACAATATAATCTTTCATGAAGTGCAGCAAACTGCCTCATCAACAACTGCCAAACCGACCCGCTACTTGAGTTAAATAAGTCAAGATTTAAGAAGCTGATGGTGTACCCACTGGGGCAGAATTATCCAGGGGCCTTAAGCGATATGACATGCAACATTAAGGTGCAACAGCAGTACTAACAAGTGGCTGTCTCATTGAAGAGTTATATAAAATAAACCATAATTTTTTTTAAGTGCACAGAACATCTACTCATAGCTCTGGGACTGATCGCAGAACGAAAAGATATTTTTGGTATAAGTGACATAATTTTATAATTATCGGTTCACACAATACATGAAAACAGAAACTTATTATAATGACCACCGCCCAACCATGGAAGAAACAACACAGCATATTTGTTACTAGATTGTGACAGCTACTTCGCATCCCAGTATCCCGAAGAAATTTTAAAAAAAGCTACCTGGACACCAGATTTCAATCCTATCTGTCCAATGTCTTGAGCTGTGCATTGATAGATTGATAAGACAGTCAGTAATGGTAGAATTATAGATACAGATTACCAATAAGTTAGTCAATATTGAAAACTTAATCTATAAAAATAAAAATGAACTCGAGAATGGCTCGACTAATTCCGCTAATTTTTGTTTTAATATTATCGTTACCTTAACATAATAATAAAACAAAAATTTGAAAAATTAATTAAGGAAGTTCTTATGGAGAAAAAATGTAAAAATTGCAAGGCAAATAAAACAGCACTATCTGACCGTGAGAAGCCGGGTCGGACAGCTAGTCAATAAAAAAAGCTGTGGGTTTTCAAAAATAAAAGAAGTATCTCTGAAGCTATGCAATGATATGAAAATGTGAACTATTATAGATTACATCGGTAATGTAAGCATGGTTCAATATTTTTCTAATTAACCTTGTCATTGCACTAGCTATAAATGTATTTAATTACATTGTTATTCATTACACTGAAGTTATTCATACTATGTACAGCAATAGATACCACCATCACAGTGATTAATTTTATAAAGACTAGCTGTTACTCGTGACTTTGCCCAGGTGATTAATAAACTTCTACTTTTTCAGAATTTTTTTTTCCAAAAATCCGGAATCCTATGTGTAAGCCTATGAACTCCTTTGCCTTCTAGTGGAAATCTTAATTAGATTGAATTAATTAAATTATTAGAAGTTCTCCTAACCTCTAATAATTAAATTAATTCAATCATAAGTTTGAACATATTATACACATCAATTAAAATTTTACTACCTTGCACATGCAACTTCACATTTTTTTTAATACCAATAAAGTGGCAAACAAGCATACGGCCCGCCTGATGGAAAGCAGTTACCGTAGCCTATGAACGCCTATAACACCAGGGGCATCACACGCGCGTTGCCGACCCTGTAAAAACCTCTTCACGCCCTTTTTGACGAACCCCATGCTGTAGTCTCCTGAGAAAACCTCGACAGGCAGTTCATTCCACAGTTTGACAGTACATGGGAGAAAACTTCACATGTGTGAATGTGAGTTATTGCACTAACTAAAAGATAGTCTATGTCCGTCCTTGGGTTATTATACATCCCATGCCAAATTTCATGCAAATCAGTTCAGTCGTTTAGTTGTGTAAAAGCACGCACCGGCCACTCTACAATATTGTCGTGTCATTTACTACTACATAAACAATGAGCATCTGTGCAGAGCACGAATAAGCGTGTGTGCATGCGACGCCATACAAACTGTTCCAGATTTGTCTCAGAGGGGAGGTGAGAGCGGCAGCGAGTGGCCATACTGTACGTAGTACTATTACTTATACTGTGTGTGTGTAAAAGGAACAAACAGCCTAACACACTTTTGCATTCATATTATTAGTATGGACTATTTATTTATCATCATCATCATCATCATCTCAGCCATTGAAAGTCCACTGCTGGACATAGGCCTCCCCTCTAGATCTCCAATAAGACCGGTTGGAAGCGGCTTGCATCCAGCGCGATCCTACGGTCTTAATGAGGTCGTCTGTCCACCTTGTGGGTGGACGTCCTACGCTACTTTGCCATATTTATTTATATGTGTATTTTATTTTATATTCATAATGTCTAGATCACTACAACAGGATGTAGATATTTTTTAGAATTTGTAAAAATCATAAATATATTTCACCCACTTTTTCTTTTAAAATTAATAGCTTTATTCATCTTATCCCAAAAATGTGATTATGCTGTCCAATTACTTATGATTAGGGGCTAAAGGAGGAATTAAAGCCAGCATTTAGATAGTTTACATTATATCTAGTAGCCTCAACATGCTAATAAATTATTACATAAACTTTAGTACAAAATATTATCAAAACTTGATCACTTCTACATTGTGGGTGGGGATCATTACTTCAAATAGTAAAATAAAAATATAAATCAAATGTTAACCTTTATATCAAAAACAATAAAAGCCACAAAATTAAATTTTGATAACAATGTCAAGTTTCAGATATGACTCATATTTCTGAGTGTCTATTGGCATAAACTTCCTGAGTAAGAATGAGTTGTGTATGCAGTGAGTGCAATTTCTAGATCACACTCATCTAGAAAACCTAGTAATACAGTTTTTTACACTTTGAAACTATATTATAGATAGGAAAAGAACAATGGTAGATTCTAAGGAATATATAGTATGGAATAGTCTTTAGATTGTATACAAATTAAGTATCTGTATATAAAATTAATTTCACACAAAACCTACCTTCAATGGTATATCAACTTAGATCATGGTATAGAAATATAAGGTGCTTTTTTTGTATTAGCCAGGAATTTAATGGCAGATAGTGTTAAGCCTACTTGTTACGTTAGTGAAGAAATATGGCGTCCCAATATCATTAATAAGCTTTGAAAAAATAAATAACGTAGTCAATGAACTGGTTTCATAGTGCTTAATACATTCCGCGCTATCAGATGAAGTCGATAATAACAATAACAGCTGTACGTAGGTAGCGTCGTCCCAATTGCATATTTCCTTTAAAATGCGTTGTAATCAAAATAGGATAGGTAAAAAAAATGTAACCAAATGTAAAACTGATAGGTAATAATAACATACACTTACAGGAGGGCAGATGATTGTCCTTATCAAGGTCATTGAACTTTTCATCACACTTATTATCACAGGTTTTGAACTGTCAAATTAATATCATAATAAATAAATAATAAATATTGTCAGACAAATTACACAGCGCCATCTAGCCCCAAAGTAAGCGAAGCTTGTGTTATGGGTACTAGACAACTGATAAACATACGTAAATACAGTTTTTTTTTTGTAAATACATACTTATGATACATAGAAAATACCCAGACCAAGACAAACAGACATGTTCATGCACACAAATGTTTGTCCTATGTGGGAATCAACCCCACGAGCGTTGGTGTCGAAGCCGCGTCATTGACCGCTACGCCACCGAGCTCGTCGAATAATGTATGTGTTTGTTTATGGAAACATCATAAAAACACTTAGTTACGATGTTAGTTTTCAAAAATAACGCAGTCACATAACATGTTCTACAATAACTTGGCGTGTTTAATAGCTCATTCAAATTATTTACACAAAATCACAATTAGCCACTTAATTTATCCACGTCTACATACATGTTTTACCACTTTTTTGCCATGGAATGTCTGCGGAAAAAGTCCACTACCGCTTTCTGTAACTGATCGAGGTCTATCTGTACTGAATTTCGTACAGATATTCTGCGTGCGCATTTACACTCGCGACAAGAAACCATTCCATACCATTTCGAGAAATTTGTACATTTCGTAAAACTGCGGCGTATAGGCATGATTAGGTCAACACACGGACGAATCACGGTTAACACTGTTTTCGTTTCCTTGGATCCTTTCTTCCTTCTTTCTCGCGGCGCGAGCGCTGTTGCCGCGCCGCCCGTGCGGGGGCGGGCGGCAGGAGATCAAGCGACAGACATCGCTGCGAAGCAGCGACGTTTACAAAGGGCGGCCCAACGTTTGAGTAAACTTTGACTTTACCGCGGTTATCACCGTATTCGGAAAGCGTTTGGCAGCTCGTGACGTAGCCTTTCGGCACGGGTCATACCCGAGCGCATTGACCACGCCGTCTAGACTGCGACACAGAGGGATGGTTCATACAAAGTAAACTAATCTTTTCATGATGCGATTTTATTTCCTAAGAGAAAAAAAATAACACAAATTTCATTTACTATCGAAATCGGCATATGTAATACTACTACCCTTTTCAATCCTGGCAGATAAATCAAAAGCACCCTGTATACTGTGCTGTTTGGTTACAGTACTCTAGCTTCATTTACATAAAACAATAACTTTCACTTTACCATCTACATACAGCTGATTAAATAACAATGACTTGGGCATCCATGGGCAATGGTGAGCAGGAAGTAGGCATTAAGAGAACAATTAGTTTGTTCTTGAGACTACTCACCTATAACAAGCCCGACAAAAACACAGTTTGACACCATTTGCTGTCCAATTGACACAAGCCACTAAACATTAAACTTTTTTTCTGGTTTTTGACCAGATGTAATGCTGAGAGTCCACTAAACCTTGAAGTGTGAGAACAACAAAAGAATGAAGACTCACTGCGAGATCGTAAACAAGAACATGACTGTTATCTATGCATGCGTATCATCGCGAAATCACAAAGAAACAAAGGTAGGCACATAATACGCTGACACTTATCTCATTTATTCGACGAAGAATTCCTATCATCTACGATTGCATTTTTACCATGTATTTCATCGCCCGTAGAATACTACGTGTCTGTGGTGACGATGACTAACCGTATCTGGCCCTATCAGAACATTTCCTTCTCATTTGACCATATGAAATTGATCATTAGACGCCCTCCTACGAATCAGCTGGAGGTCAGAAACGCTCTATGAAGTCATTCCCTCGTTCGAATACTCCACCGATTTGATCCAGAAACAAATATCTCGCACAATACTACACTTTTCATTTTGAACACGACATTATTCGATAAAATGACGCATTTACTGGATTATAGTGGATATGAAAGACGTACCCTCCCTGTTATTAAATCGCCGATATACACTTATCCTCAGGCGACAAATCCTCACGAGGTCGCCGTGATGCCGAAACTTTCATGTATTACACACTTAGAAATAAAAAACACTATTTTTTTACACGATAAACTAGAAAATATAGCACTCAAATGCAAAATTACTACGTACGAACAAACATGGAAGCGAACGAGCGAGACGAGACGTTTCACAAAAAAAAGATCTATGGTCGAGATACGTCATTCCAGAAAAAAAACGACTTTTCAGTCTATGGTAGAAATACATCGATGAAAAAACACGATGAACGAATTGATTGACTTTTATTCTCTTTCGAAAAAAAGAATATGTATCATTATATTTATATAATCAGATTATATAATTAATTATATATAAATTTATATAATCTGTCTCATATATATATTCTTACCAACAGGCAGGTTGTACGCTAGGTACAACCTGCCTGATGGGAAATCTCTTTTTAGTTTTTTGTACTACTTAGGTACATACCATAATTGTATAAACAAGACAAGATATTTTTTTTTATTTCTGTAACGAATTTGTCATCAGCATTCATTCTTAGTTTTTTCTTCGAACATATTACAAAAAAAATGCTACCAAAATGTGTTTTCTTAATACTTTTTAAAACTCAAACATACTCTTTTTACACAGTATTTTTTCGATATTAATTAAATCAAATAGAGTCACGTCACTACCTATTTTAATGTGTCACCTACAGTGTTGCCAGATTAGGCGACTTATCGCCTTTTCGGCTATCTCGGAGGGTACGGGTGTAATCAAAAATTTGGATCGTTTATCCCAATAAAAAAAATGATACTTTAGGCTGCAAACAACAAACAGAACAGAGAAAAATAAACCTATAGCAGCGTTGATAATCGCACATAATAGTAAAGTATTTTCTAATAAATTATGTTGTCTACTGCATTACTATTGTAATTTACGCTACTATTTTGATTACTTTGGTTAGTAAATTGTGTATAACTAGACAAGTAATAAATAAATATTACTGGACAGATTATACAGAGCCGGTCCCAAACTAAATAAAATTTGTACTATGGATATTATGCACTCAAATACATTTTTTTAATACATACATATAATAATAGAAAACCAACCAACCAAGACGGAAAGACATGCTCATGTACACAAATATTTGTCTTGTGCAGGGATCGGACCCGCGATCCCGAAGTCAAAGTGACTATTGTTAATTATTCGACCACCAAGCTCGTCAATCTCGCCTAATTTTAAGTCGTCTATAACTTAAAATTAGGCAATTTCAGGCTACTTTTGAATTACATAAAATTTCTGTGTGGTTTCCGGCAGACTAGAATAGGATGACTCCGTCTCTTCCCGTGGAAGTCGTACAAGGCGACTAAGGGAAATACATTACCAAACATCGATCAGGCCTCCCCAACCCGTTTGGCTAGCGTGGGGAGTGTAGGCCAAATCTTCCTTCTGTCTGGGACGGACGAGAGAGGGTCTTGATGATGATGGGTGATTATATGCTACTTGGAGACAAATTTTAGGCGACTCGGTCTTAGCTATATCTGGCAACACTAGTCATATATGCCATCATTTATTGCTCTGCAGTGTACAGTGCTACAAACTTATCTGACCCGGTGGCCAAATTTAGAACTAATGCCGCCATCTTGTAATGTAGTATTGCCAGGTATAGTTAATTTACTTACCGCGTATGCACATTCCATTGAGGTGTATTTTTTTAAATACATATTATCTTTTTCTACACATATTTCATTTCTTACAATAAAAAAATCGTCAACGAGTTATTTCTGTGCAATATTATAACTCTCTAATATTATATAATAGCTATGATCGCGACTTAACGTGGTGCATTTTTAAAACTAATCAACAAAAAATAGTAGGCAATTGATATTTAATTGAAACACCACACAACACAATTAATAAGTATATCAATGCTATTATTTACACAGGGTATATATTTCTTTGATTTTTATGTTTCCTCTAAAACGGGCGGCATTTCGTTTAATGGCAACACTTAAATCGATCGCACCGCCCCCGCCACCGGGCCAGATAAGTTTGTGGCACTATAAGCATGACCCATTGTCATGTTCCGCCTGAGCTGAGCGTACAAGCGAGAGCGCGGAACAAGCGATAGAGAGGCATGATGCGACGCATCTATCTCGCTTCCACTCCATTTTCTTACGACATTATCA
Organism: Hypsopygia costalis; assembly: GCA_937001555.2. Lineage (NCBI taxonomy): Eukaryota > Metazoa > Arthropoda > Insecta > Lepidoptera > Pyralidae > Hypsopygia > Hypsopygia costalis. The sequence goes on along the minus strand of OW443327.2, from coordinate 31,099,146 downwards.
GACGTTATCACGTAAAATTATCGTCCGTAAACCGACTTTGGGGCCATTCATTTACGTAAGACTATTTTCGCTAGTTTTTGTCCCCTTCCCCCCCTATAAAATAAGAATAGGCCGACCCCCTCCCCCCTGTTAAATATTTATTACGTAAGAATCTAAATTTTTTGTAAGTAACAATTTTTTTTTGTAAAAAAACTTTGGTTTTAATCCTTCATCTAGTCCACAGGCAGGGAGTTCCCCTGAGGCGCAGTGCGGGTAGCGCGGGTCTGTTGCCATGGAAACGGATATCGTACCTATATGCATACGCGAATCTCGGAACTCGCGCGGTTGCCCGCTCTTTTTAAAAGTATAATTTTAACATTGCGCATTGGTGATCTTACATAAGAACTATCAAGTCTCCCTCCCACCCTCTTGTAAGAAAAAATAAGACATGGCTGACGCCCCTCCCCCCCTAAATCGTCTTACGTAATAAATGAATGGCCCCTTTACAGACAAGCATTTTTTTTAAATGAATAATAAATGCATTGTTATATTTTATTTTAGTACCTGTATGATAAGTACCTTTAATGTAGTTGGCCTAATTGGTAATAGGCTATTTTGGCAGAAGTTAGACTTTGGCAGGTTTATCAAGTTTCTTTTTAGCCAACTTAGCGCGGTATTGCATATTTTGAGATGGCTACACTGATGCCCTATCTGTGACAGATTCTATTTATTTTTTCTATCGATTATCCAGAAATTAATTACGATTCAACTTTCGCTTGTTGTGCCTTCAGCCTTCATCCATATCTGATAATACTTAGCTACAAGCGTACAAATAGAATAATAATACAAGCAACAACCAACAGGTTCGTAAAATAAAATGAAGATAACCCGTTACAAGAAGGTTCAGAAATACTTGAAATTCTACTACAACAACTACGGTTTCCACCAGCCATATCAAGTTTTGATTGATGGTACATTTTGTTTCGCTGCTTTTAAAGTGAGTGTTACTTCGTGAGTGAGGTTATGTTTGTTTGTTGCTGGCTGGTTTAATATTTTAAAACTTGTTGCATAATTTGCTAAAATCGTTCATAATGACTACAACTATTTGTTAAAAGTTAATAGTTTGTTTGTTATAAGTTTTTGCTGTTTATCATAATTTTATAAATTTATATGCAGTGATGGACAGTAAGTACTGCCGTAACGGTCGGCTAGTCGATATAGTGGACGAGGAGTGGCAAGCAGAGCAATTGCCCCATGAGGACATCCAGGTACCCTTGGAGGAGCTGCCAGACCCAGAAGCTGACAGCGCAGACTCCCACCTTACGCTAAAAGAACAAAGCTTGCGCTGGCAAGAAAACTTCCCTGAACCAGCCAGCAATAATCAGAACTAGGTACTTACTCTTAGATTTTATTATACTGGTTTTTGTTTTCGTATAGATTTTTTAGAAATATATTCCTCATTTTAGCAGAAAGAACTTATATAAGGCGGTCCTTCAGATCTGTTGAGACGAACTTCTTAGCTTCCATGGATTCACCATGCGGGTGCCGGGTCCATCGTGTGGCAGAGAGAGAAACCCAAGCAGATCCCGAGACTTGTGACACGGGTGTAGGTTTAAGGGGCCCCTTTCCGACGTACATCAACACTCACCTTCCCTACTTGTGTTTCTCTCCCTGCCCTGCCAAATCTGGTATGAACCTGCTAATGCAGCTTTAGATACTCGTTCTAGTATAGAACTTACTGCACTTCTGGACAAGCCAAGGTCTTTCAGCAGGTTATAGAGAGATTTTGCTGGTATACCTCTCGCTCCTACTTCTACAGCGTATAGATTAACTACATAGCCGCTTTTTGTTAATTCGTTTAGGAGGTCATAATATTTGTTTTGTTTTATCGCGTGGTCTTTGGGTATGTTAGTTTCCCACGGTACGGTAAGCTCTACAAGTACTATACGTTTTGTAGCTCTGGAGAAAAGGAAAATGTCCGGTCTGGATGTCGAAACACACACATCTTCTGGGATTTTATAGTGCTTTTCATACGTGTCCATTAAAATAGTCCAGTCAGGTGCTGCACTGAGGATTGAGTAAGGCTTGTTCTTGGAGTTTGAAGTTGAGCCTCCTTTTATAAAGTTAATTTGTCTTTTGTTTGTCGTTAATCCTTTTTGGGCTCTAGCTATTGAAAGGCTTATGGCTTCACGTATGATTTGAAGTACTCTGTCATGGCGATGCGAGTAATGACCCCTATCAAGGAGCACCTTGCATCCCACCAATAGGTGCCTTGCTGTACATATCGCCTCTCCACAAGTATAGCAACATTTTTCAGACGCTTTTCCCCACCTAACTAAGTTACTCTGGTCAGGGAGGGTCATTTGAAAGGCATTAAGATAGAATTTTAATAAGGCAGGAGACCAGTCATACAGCAAGGTGCGCCACTTCAGAGCTAACGGGATGCAAAACTCGCCTATGGTTAACCACTCACTTTGCATTTCTAAATTCATAGCGTGCACTTTGTAAATGTCATTTTCGTCTTGTTGTAGAAAGGTTTTTACTATGTCTCGGTCTTCCCTTTTCTTTCTCGCGCCCAACCCAGCTCTATTTGCCTGTGCACCTACCATAAATTGTTTGTGGAATTGAAGTCTAGATTCAAGGTCTGTGGCATTTTTGTCTTTTGGGAGAGATTTAACTAATTCGTCTTGCGACTTTTGCAAAACATGCGTTTTTGTAACTCTCAGGTGTTTATAGAGTTCAGAAGGTTTCTGTAATTTCAGCCCAAAACTATTGTGATCCCTAAATAGAGTCGAGGGATCAGCCGGATGTGCCAGTCCGAACCATGACTTTAATATCTTTATGACATTAGCATCTAACTTTGCCAAGAGGGTTTTGCCGAAGTCATATACTAGGAAAGGCCAAGTGAGTCGTGATGTGAGATAGTTGTCGTATATCCATGCTTTTTTTTGTCATTTGAATTATTTTCTCGAATAATGGTTTAAAACTCTCATTTTCATTGTGGATTGGAATAGAAAAATAGACTTTATTCATTAAGTAATTCAAGGTTACATTTATACAGTATCGGCAGTTTTCTTTTTTAGAATATTTGTAGGTTCTGTGAAAGATTACTCTTTCAATTCATATGGAATGTTTTATAGTCAACTGTAATGGTAAATTTTAATTGCTGTTCAGCAGTTGAAATGGAAGCTGAGATCTGAAATAGAATGTTACTTACATAAAAAGTATTTTCGTATGGCTTAAACATGTATGCACCATTATCAGAGCCGAACAAACTTAAACTAATTTTAGAATTATTTATATGAATTCTTATGAAACCTTGCATCGTCCGAATCTGGAATGGCTGTGTGTCAGGTTTCATAAGATTTCATATAAAGAATTCTAAAATTAATTTCATTCATACTTATGTTGAAAAAAATACAATTTTATAAAAGAAATTGTAAGCAAAGCTTGGTGGCCCACATACTATTCATAATCTCAACAAACTGTTCACATTTTAATAAAACACATTTCCGTTTTCAGGAACAAATCAACATCAGGGAACAGCTACCAAAATATCTAAACACTCAAATAAAACTGTTGACAACAAGATGTATTATAATAGAAACAGAGAAAATATCTAAGAAAACCCACGGTGCGCTCACTATCTTGAAGCAGTTTGGCATTCATGAGTGTAGTCACAAGGAGCCTATAGCCGGATCAAATTGTATACTGTCCATGATTGGCAAAAGGAATGAAAAGCACTACATTTTAGCGTCACAAGACAGGGATCTACAAGAGAAGCTGAGGAGCAAAGCCGGTGTTCCTCTCCTTTACCTTCACAACAAGTCTCCTACTCTTGATAAACCATCTCCAGCCAGCTATCAGAAAGCTGGACAGACTCTTGAAACTGGAAATATATTCATAAGTGAAACACAAAATGAAACGCTAAAGAATATGAAACAAGCATTAGGCGTTGAAGAAAATGTACCAGAAGTTAAGGTACCTATGAAAAAGAAGAAACAGCACAACCCTAACCCATTGTCGTGCAAAAAGAAACAGAAGAAATCTAAAGGGCAAAAAGAGAAGACAAATGAAGGTAAAGTTAGAAAGAGAAGAAAGAATAAAGTTTCAAAACATATAAAGGAAATGTTGACAAATGCTACTGCTTCTTAAATAATAAATAATTCTACAATTAACAAACATTTTATTTCATATACTTTTATTATGTTATAAGTGATGGATATTTTTGCATAGGAACAAACATGTTCTAAAAATATTTGCAATATTTTGGAAAAAATGATTTTCATTGTTTGAAGCGCGATGTCCATGCGCCCATATGGAATATAGCGACATCACTTGGATCATATGGAGTTCATAGGTGGACAAATGCTTCCTTACGCTTCAAGCCTTGGGTTTGAATGGCCAGCTGAGCTTCAGCCGGCAGGTGCCGAATGTGAGTATGTGCACAAGTGGCAAGTTGCTCAGATACATTGTATGGAAGTGGCTCATGATGTCGTAACACTCTTCAGGCTCGAAGACTTCTTGACCATCTGGTGAATCCTGAAAAATAGTATTGATAAAGCCTATATACTGTGTCCATTAAAATGTCTATAGGGTGCAAAACATCAATATTCCAGAATGCCTACATACATACCACTATTACGTGTAGCATTTATCTCTTATATATTCTTTTTTTTATACAACTTGTGTGACAAACAAGCGTACGACCTTCCTGATTTCGTTCCATTCAAATATATCAAACATGCGACCAAAATATATGAACACAAATCGCGCTGTCTGCTTGAATGAATGAGTAAAATACTAGCATAAACGCGCGGCTTCGCTCCATGCCCACAGTATCCTAATGTCCTCCACCATAGGCTATCTTCCACTTTCCGCATCCAGCCGCTTCCTACCGATCCTTTGAGCCGAGAAGGGTGGGAGGGGGACCTTTCGTCGCTCCGTACAAGGTCTCCACTCTAGGACTCCACTCTCCTCCCCCATCTGCCATCACTGATTGGGCGGATGTCGCCGGCCAGCTGCCTTTTTAGCCTGCTGACTCAGAGAGCTATGTCGACAAATTTGATTGTGTGAGTTCTCCGTTGATGTTGATGCCCTGTGTCTTCCAGTCCAACGTCTTGAATACGTCTTCCAGCGCTGCGGTGAACAGTTTTGGAGACATTACATCTCCCTGTCGTACTCCCCGCTGCTGCTGGACAGGCTTAGACTATTGATACTGGACGCGAACAATCAACGTCACCAGTGGTAGGTTTAGGAAGTACGATTTTTTTAATTTTAGTCTAATGTTTCCGAGTTATATACTCAAAAATTTTTTTTGGGTTTGATCTGAGTTTTGATATAGACTCTTACCTCGATAGTATGTCTCAACATGGTTTCCTTAAAATAACTCCACACAGAAACCGGCGACTGCCAGTAATACCACTTGAAATACAGATGCGTTTTGATGTAAATTGTCAACAGACAGGCCAGCTTCAACTCATTGAAGTCGCGCCGGGCGGCGTAGTCAATAGCTTCCGAGAGGAAACTTATAAGGAAGTTCTTCTCCGAAAGATTATAGTTTGGAATGACCTGTTTTTCAACTAATAACTTTCCTGAAATTTGGAAATGATCAAAAATGTAAAGGATCATCAGGCCGTACCCACTGTTGCATTGGGAAGGCATATATGCTCAAAAGCATAGGGGCTGGATAAGGAAAACGGATGATGGCATTTGCCATCATCCGTTTTCCTTATCCAGCCCCTTCCAGCAGCATTTTTGAGGTCGAGGGTCCATCTAGAGTGGTCGTCCAATGCTACATCGTCGTCCTACACACGCGGCGTAAAAAAGCGTAGACCCTACAATGGACAGTAAATTCTAATTGACTCAAAGTGCATTTTACTTTAGTTCTGTAGGTACCTACTTCTTCAAAGAAGTAAGGAGATGCTGCATTACAAGCGAGGGTGCGAGCGCGCCAACCATATTCCTTGTATTGCAAGCGTCTATAGGCTACGGTAACGGCTTTCTATCAGGCGGCCATTTGCTTGTGTAACACCCGGCGTTGTATATATAAAAGAAGTATTTATAAGGTAAAAAGATTTACGATTTCATTTCACACATGATATGCGTACAGTGGGGCGTGGTAGGTACGTAGATGAGCACTTCCTCATTGTCACAGTTAAAGGCACGTGATACCACGTGTTGTTGAGGCTAGGCTTTTTAGCAGTTCTTCGACTTGCTCTGGTTTACCGAACATGCAACTTTTATGACCCGTAACCCAGCAGTGGGATAAATGTACTTAATACATTTTTTTGTAAATACATACATAGAATACATAGGAAACACCCAGACCAAGACAAACAGACATGTTCATGCACACAAATGTCTGTCTTGTGCGGGAATCGAACCCGCGACCTCGGAGTCAAAGTGGCCATTCTAACCATTCGACCACCGAGCTCGTCACTGGATGGGATATGAATTAGGGGTGACGACGACTTACACCCCATAATTTGTCTCGTTTCGGTCGCTAATTGAATGAGACAAGGTTAACTTTGTTCTCTTTTACAAATAATTAGTTTTTGCAACAATTGTGGAATATAGCAACGGAGGACGCTTGACAGAAGGCCCGGCGACATCGCCTACAGGCTTGAATTTTTTTTATCGTCGGATGGCAATCATACGCCTGCCCCCTTACCACCAATTCTTATTGCGATTCAATAACTGAATAGAATGCTTATTCATACCAATGATTAAGCGACTCTATTTCAAATTAATAGAGTCGCTTATTCATTGATATGAATAAGCATTCTATTCAGTTATTGAATCGCAATAAGAGTTAATGGTAAGGGGGCTGATGCTTGAAGTGAAGCGGCTGCCAAAACCGAGGAACGTTTGGACTTATTTAAGACGTATGCTTTTTTGCCACTCGACGTAGGGTGGAAAAAGCATACGTCCTGCCTGATTGCGGTACGCGTGAAACAAGCTTCTTTCTCTTTCCCTTGTTTACTAGGTTGCAGGCAGAGTAGATCACAAAAATAAACCTAGCAGTTTCGAAAATAAATAAATATACCGGAAGTTGTGGTCATATTACACACTGTCATCTAGTCAGTAAAAATAACCAGTCGCCCACCAGGCCCGTCTAATACAAACCTATATGCTGTTTCAGACCCAAATTCTTATCAGTTTCAGCTGCCGCGATTATCTGTACTACTTCCTCCTCATTCACGACCGCTCCAATGAGTAACTTCGGCCGGGGCCACTTTCCCGGCTTCACAAACGGAGGAGATTCATTCTCCTTCAGCGAGTGGAAGTAGCAAGGTGCTGAAATCTGAGGTTTGAGTGCTGCTTCAGATTTCAAGGGCAGTATTGGCGCTGAAGCTGCCTTAATCTCCGTGTTCGAACTCTTAGCTGAATCTTTACTAGTTCTAGTTTCTGCTGTGCTCGACATGTGTAGATATTTCAATACTTTTACTATCGGCTGAGAATGACTATTATATTTATTTTCTACAAAAAATCTAGCTCTTTATTATTGTTTCGAAGCTTGTTGAAACTGAAGTAGAAACTACAGCTGACTTGCAAATTCCCTGTCACAGATAACTATATACTAGTTCCCTGTGTAGGTAATATTTTATAGCAAACTGCAGACAAGTTTGACAAACTTGTCAACTTATTTTTTAATTCCCTCCCATAATGTATTATGATCATTAAGGCTATGCTCTCTCGCTTGCAGTAGTTTATGTTAATGCTTTTTTTTTTTATAAATCATATATAGTGTAATAGCACAGTGTAATAGTACTAACGTAGTAATAGTTGATTTTTACAAAACTTACCTAGACAGAATTTACGTATAAAATTACCTAGAAAACTAAAACTAATCTAAAAAAATTGGTTGCCTGTAAAGTCGGTATACGGGCGAAAGTTTTACGTGACAACGACTTTGAGTGGTAAAATGTTTTCGAGTGGAAGGGACGCATGCCTTTCACTTTTTATGTCTGTCTCTCTCGCTCTTAGAAGGGACGCGTGCCTTTCACTCGCTCTCATTGTAAGCGCATAACGTGAGCCAGTTTCTTGAAGTGTCACCCGGCTAACCAATTTATAAGACGTTGTCACGTCAAAAATAACGTATATATTATATCTATAAACAAAAAAAAATATCCCCAAGATAGTGCCAGCCTGCCGGCAGTGTCCCCAGAGGGCTGGCAGGATCACCTCGCTGGATAGCGATACCAATTTTCTGAGCAAGGTAATGACCAGCCTGGTGGAAGGACGTGTCGTCGACCAATTTTTGAGAAATGTCTCTAAATAAGCAAGGATTTAAATTTATTGTAATAAACGATCGATATTATTAATAAATCAGCTGCGAAGGGAAGCCTCCATTCGCACACATTGGTTACTTGGGTGGCTCTATGGATGGATCGTCGACTCGGCGTATCTTAATAAGCCAAATTTTAAGTAGAATTCTGGCAACCGACCGTACCTATCCAATTTCATGCAGTACTCTGCAATGCACATACAAACTTCAGACATACAATAATTTCAAGATCGTTTTGGCTTCTATTGCTCTAAAGCCTCTGGTATTAATTCATCTCGTATGTACACGTCAGTATTAACCTGACTTCTCTACGCTCCATACGGATAAAAATTGAAAGGAATTGACGTAAAATTTATTTTTTCTCGGAGGCTACAGTACATGGTTTTTCAAAAAGTGCGTGAAGAACTTTTTGTAGCCAGCGACCAGCAAATCATCTCGCTGGTGTTAAAAGTAGCATATGTTGGTCATATATTTATTGAACATCTAATGGGATAAAGAACCAACTTCTGAAGTAAAAAGATAAAACCACATTTATTTCTGACTGAAGCAATGACGTTATAAATACTATAGATAAGGCATATTAAATTGTATCAGACAGGGGTTCCTGTCGCCTGTGAGAGAGAATATAGCTATCCTTATCATCTATACTTGCTATCTCTTTCCCTCACTGAGGGCGTTATAAGCGCAATGGCGCCTTTTTTTTGAAAAATATGAAATTAACCTACGATTCGCGTTAACATCAAATATTTGTTTACTTTCACATGATATCAGTATAAATTGTGCATTTTCGTAACACAGAAGACGACATTTTTATCTATTTCAATCAAATTTCACTAGATTCGTCGGGTTGCTTGTGCGAACTAATTGCGAGGTGAAACAATTGGGGAACTTATAGGGTGTACGTTTTAGACGCTTGTGGCATATCTATAGTATTTAGAATATCATTGAACTGAGCACATTTATTTTTAGATGTTGCAATTCATTTATTGCTATAAAGTATTTACATCGTAATTTATTCCTAAAAAATGATTTTTCAAAATTATATACATAATGGAAACAAAAGTACTGAGCAGCGGCCTAGGCCTTCATCGGTGTGGCTGACCAATACCGGCTACCAAATTCTTTTTTTTTACTGCTGCTCATACTTTCTATATCCCAACCGTCGCTTTTTTCTTTCCGCGATTTCTTTTTTTTGTCCTTAACACGCTTCTTGGAGCCTTCATCATTACTGTCGTCGTTGTGTTCCTTTCTCTTTCTTTCATCGCGGTTGCTTTTTGATTTGGCGTCTTTATCGTCCCTTTGCCTATCTTTGTCCCGTCGCCGTGTTTTATCTTCATATTCATCGTCGCTGTCCTCGCTTATTCTACGACTCTCTCGCTCCGATTTTTTCTTCTTTTTCTTTTCATAGTTCTTATCTTCACGAACTCTACTTTGATCATCTTCATGGCTACTACTGTCATTGTCTACCTTCTTCCGATTAACTGTATCTTGCTTTTTTTCTTTCCTATCTTTCTCTCTACCCCGTTCTTTATCGCGTCGTCTAGGTACATCGTCGTCTTCATCACTACTTCCAGTGTATCTTTTACTTTCTTTTTCAGCTCTCTTTTTTCTGTAGTCATCATTTTGATACTCGATTTCGTGTCTTTTACGTCTATCTTTCGTTAACCTTGAGCTTTGTTCATCCTGCGTTCTATCAATTTCATTATCATCATCCCGTTCTCTATGATAATCAAAATTTTGTTTTGAAATTTCCCTATCATAATATCTTACATACTCCTTTTCTTTTCGATCGTTTCTATTGGTCTCCCAAGTAAGTTCCCGATTACTGTCTCTGTCATTTTTATCTAATCTTTTCGTCCTTGAGTCCCTCTCGCTACCTTCTCCTCTGTTCCTATATTCAGTTTCTTCTCGATTTCTTCTTGCTTCTTTGTCGCTGTCTCGTCTGTTTCTATTATCCCGTTCAGTATTTCTCCTTGAATCCGAATCTTCAATTTGCGCGTGACTTTGTTCTTTGTATCTATCATCTGGTTCTCTACTTCTGGCGCCATCTCCTCTAGTTTCTTCTCTATCTCTATGTCTATCAGGTCGTTCTTCCCGGTTATTCTTTCTAATATCATCACTACGTATTTTGTTATCAGGTTTCGTTCTGCTGTTTTCTCCACTTCTTTGCTCGTAATGTCTTTCTCTATTCTTGTCTCTATCGTCATTCCGTCTTTGTACATCGCGTGGTCTGGCGAAATTATCATCCTCTCTATCACGTCTGTCGGGTCTGCTGTCTGCCCTTCGAGCTCCTTCTCCATATCTCTCATAGAAGCCATCATGCCCCCATCGGTCGTTCTGATTTTTATTAGGCTCGTCTGTTGGCATTTCCGATGATTTATCTTTGTTTTTATCAGATTTCTTCTTTTTCTGTTTATTGCTACTATCTTCTTCAGACTCTGTGAAAAAGTAATTGAGTTATTAAAAATACATACAGAAAATAGATACTGTGATCTCTGATATATATCTGAAATGACTATCTTCCTGCTAAATTTATTAAAATCATAGTATATTTTTCTATTACTATTTTATATATAAATATGTGTTTATAGTGACTCACCACAAGAACTGGAATCACTCGAAGAAGAGTCCGAGCTGCTTGAGCTCGAATCGGAGCTGGAGGAGTCGCTGCCCAAATTGATTTCCGTTATTGGTGCCGGGACATTCTGAAAATGAAAATATTTTTAGTAGTACATACATTATACTCCTTCTAATATTATAAATGCATAAGTTTGCGTGGATGTATGGATATGTGTATGAATGTTTTTCACTCTTACACGGTTGAATGGATTTTGATGAAATTTGGCATACATATAAAATAAGTTCTGAATTATATCGGATCGGATGCTTTTTATTTATGTACAGTTGCTGTACTGGTACACTCCGGGCGAAACCGAGGGTAGACGCTAGTAATGCATAAGATAAAAATCTGGAGTGAAGTTAACAGCACTAAATTCATTTCAATGCGCCGACGAAATCAGCGCCACATATTGAGGTTACCAATGTAGAAAGGAAAATGGTTTATATATATTTTTTATTTTTATATGAGAGGGGGCAAACGAGCTTGTGGGTCACCTGGTGGAAAGCAATCACCCATGCCCATGGAAATCAGCAACACCAGGGGGTCGCCGATCCGTTGCCAGCCTTTTAAGGGAAATAAAGACTTGTGTTCTTGAAGGCACCTTTTGTATTTTAAACAAGATAACAAAATATACTTCAGCGAATATAATTATAGATGTCAAATTTATGTCAACAGAAACAGACAAGTCATAATTATTTATGGTTCAAAAACTTGAGCAAAAAAGTTTTTGTCACTGACTTAGGATTTTTGCTACGCTTATAGACAAACAAAACCGAAAGAGACAAAACATAACTTATATGCATACTGGCTAAGCAAGAAAGAGGTAGATATAGATAGAACATGTATACATTACCAGCCTGCGTAGTGCAGATATTTTATTAAACAAATAACCTATAATAAATATATTTTTATATATTTTTCGCCATTGGAAAGCTACATAACACTAACATGCCATATATTTCATTATATTTAAATACCATCAGGGTGTAAGTGGCTCACCACGATCTTCAGAGCCAAAGTCAACCTCGCTTGCATGTGGTGCACCCTGCCGACAATCTGGCAAAAGAAAGGTAGGGTACACCGTATTTGTAAGCTGCCCTACTAGGAAAGTACCTCTACCTCACAGAATATTGCAGATAACAATTCCCCTGAAGGTTCTTATGTCCCTGCTAGTAAGTGCGTTCACCAGAAAGGAAGGAGTTGTTGATGTTTGAAATATTTCATGTTCACCGCTTCACATCAGGTGCACTGTATGCTTGTTTGTCATCCGACGTAGTATAAAAAATAACTATTGAACCAATTTGAAATAAAGATTATTTATTTCAATAATATTTGAATACCATTTCAAAACCCGTGTGGGATAATTCACTTACAAAGTGATGATATTAACAAACGCCGACATCATCACCCCCAACAGTAGAAAGTGAGAAAAAGTCTAAAAGAATAGAGGGTGACAAATCAAATCAAATGAAACGATATGCACTACACACAACACATACCTATGTTATGATGAAGAAATGTCAATATGAATCTATTCACAAGTGAATAAAATCACAAACCTTTGGCATTTGTTTCAAGTGTTCTCTCAACTCGTCTGTGAGGCCTCCCAGACCAATTGATGTGAAGAAATTGATGGAAAATCTTGTGTTCTTTGGATTGTCTCTTGGGAATATTCCTAAGAACGCCCCCTGTAGAGTCCTGAAAAGGGAAAGAAAATACAATTACTTTAGGCTTACGAAAAATCAAAACAAATGAAACAGTGATCAGAACTTACGGATCTTTGAGTCGGTCATTCAGTTTTTTTAGGCCCATATACTCCGCCAACTCTTGGAATAAGATCTTTATGTAAATACGACTGGAGCTTGTTGTGTCCTCTTCATTCAATTTGACACACTCAAGCACTTCCCAACTGATAGAATCCGTAAAAAGAAGGTGGGCAAAGAATTTGCTCACATTTCTAAGCCTGTTGGTATCCAATCGGTGTGCAGTTGAATAGGAATCCTTGAAGATCTCCTCGAAAGGTCCAATGTACATCCTGTTGATATTGCAAAATCTCTGTGCTAGCAAACCATAAAATTTCTCATAAGTTCTCTGCTCGGCACAACAATCCAGGAACATGTGACATAGCTCCACTTCCTGACCAGGTTTTAGTTCCATTTTTAGAAGTTTATGAGCACATTCCTCAAAGTCCAAACTTGAATTAATTGTTAAGTATATTGTGCGCCGTAGTGCGACGAGGTTGGTCTCTGTGTTGTCAATAATAGTTACTCCTTTTTGCTCCCCCTCAGCTTCTTCTTCATCATCCTCCTCCTCACCACTGCCCTCAGACCCATCCTCCTCCCCAGACTCGGCATCAGAGCCTAGTATTTCCTTGCTCAGTGTCTTATACTTCTGTTCATTCTCTTCATACTTCTCATCGAATTTAAAGACATCTGTAAGTTTAATAACATTAGGTGGTGTTAAAACGCAAAACAAGAAATCTGACTAACAAAAACTATCACAGAGCTGAATATCTATAGAAAGACACCTACTGAGTTCTGGTACCTGGGTCATTCTAAGTTAAGAAGTACTTTCGACGGCAACGACAAAAAAATACCTGTTTTTTAAATAAACTTCATAAATAACCTATTTATCACTTAAAAAAAGTAAATGTTTCCGACGTGGTCACTAAAATTTATTGCAGAAATGTACGTAATTAAGTCACAATAAGCTCTAATATAAGAAAAATATCTCTCCCCTGGTCTGTCCCCCAACCGACTTAAATCAGTAATTATGAATGTATTAAAATCCAATAATTACTTTAACATCGTTAATTTTATATAGACAGTCAACTCAGTAATAGTATCTTACAAGTAAAAGTGCTTATATTCCAATTCTTCAAAAAAAGTATTAACACCGAAATTTGTCCTCCGTGTTTCGTGTCTCGTCCCCTGGTCTTTTGTTTTCGTTCAAAAATCAGTTTTGCTTTCCTGTCTGTAGAAGTTGTGACCTTGAATGCATAGTGTGTAACGTGAAGTTAACAGCAAGTGGCGCATAAGCAACTGCGCAGCCATATTGTCGGCCATTTCGATCACGCCACTCGCTGGGCGCAGAAGTGTTTAGTGAATGCAGTCTTTCCTCTGGTAAGTTTTACTTTGCAATTATTTATTAAAAATACTAACATATACTTAAATATTTACTATGAATAGTGTATACATTGTTACGTTTGTTTGTGAATTATGTGCGAGAAATACTTTTACGGCTATTTTAGATTTCTATCGAAAATGTATCTCCCCTGGCGTATTTCCCCTGGCTCTTTTGATGGCAGGGGAAATACTTAATGTCCAGGGGAGATACGTTTTTACGCGTTTCCATTAATACTTCTAGTTTTCTCTAAACCTTTACTTGGCGTTATGTCTATCTTAGCTTTACAATACAATATTACGTTTTTTTACAGAAAAATGGCACCTCGAAAAAAAAAGAACGCGTGAAGAACGCCTTGAAAAGAGGAGGATAGCAGAACGATTACGATATCAAAGGATTAAAAATGACGGGTAAAGTAAGTAAGCCCAACAAAAAATTAAGGAAAGGGAAAAATATGAAAAGAAGAAAGATAAAGGAACTATTAAGACTGTCAAAGCAAATGACACCCAGAGAGCAGCGGAAGGCTAGAAAAATATGGAGAGAAAAAGCAAAAATTCGTAGAAGTCGTTTAGCACTCCAAGATAATAGGTCTTTACCTATGAAATTACCGTTCTGCAGTACTGGAGATTTCAAATCAAAATAATTATTGTTTAGCTAAGAATTCTAATTTCAAATTAATTTTATTTTACAAACATGGAATTCTTGGACTTTGTTCGACAATGACGAATTAAAGGCGATTGTGGAAGCTGATGATACACAATTTACGGCTGAATTAGCAGCAGCTTTCCACGTTAGCGTCAAAACAATATTGGTCCATTTGCGTCAAATTGGCAAGGTAAAAAAGCTTGACAAATGGGTGCCCCACGAACTCAATGATCGCCAGCGCGAAGTACGCGTCGAGACGTGCCTTGCACTGCTCAACAGACACACAAATGAAGGAATTTTGAACCGCATTGTTACCTGCGATGAAAAATGGATTCTGTTTGATAACCGCAAGCGCTCAGCAAGTTGGTTGGATCCTGGTTCAGCACCTAAACAATGCCCTAAACGAAAACTTACCCCTAGAAAAGTGATGGTCACTGTTTGGTGGTCTAGCGCCGGTGTGATTCATCACAGCTTCTTACCAAACGGGGTGAGCATTACTACAGATGTGTACTGTGAAGAACTGAACACAATGATGGAGAAGCTGGCACGTCTCCAACCAGCATTGGTCAATCGCTCGTCTCCGCTGCTCCTGCACGACAACGCGCGACCTCATACTGCACTGCAGACGGTCTCCAAGTTGCCAGAACTGGGGTTGGAAGCTCTCCGTCATCCGCCCTACTCGCCAGACCTTGCGCTTACAGACTACTACTTTTTCCAGAATTTGTATAACTTCATGGCGGGAAAAAAATTCAATACCCGAGAGGCAGTTCAAAATGCCTTTGAAGAATTTGTTGCCTCCCGTCCAGCTGATTTCTTGAAGAAGGGGCATCAATAAACTGCCACTGCGTTGGCAAAGATGCATTGATTGCATGGGTGATTACTTCGATTACAAAAAAACATAATAATATATACAAATAAAAAATACATTAAAAAAAATTGTTTAAAATTTTTCATACAAAACGGCAATTTCATAGGTAAAGAAGTAATGCTTTTGTAACATCACCATGTTCGGATAATGAAGGCCCACCGCCTCCTCAAAATATATAAGGCGAGCGCAGGCAGCACAGCAAAAGTCAACTCTAGCAAGAAAAGCAAGAAACCTGAAGATAAAAAAACAAGCGGATGAAATAGCTCAACTTAAGTCTGCAATCCAACGCTACAAAAAACAAATACAACGGATGAAAAAACCACCAATTATCACACCCAACACTAAAGTAAATTCACTTGTAAGTGCAGCCGACAAAAAAACTATAAAGAAGAAACTACTTTTCAGTGAAGTTGTTACTCAATAAGTTAATGATTTTTTTTCAAATCTCACCACTAACCAAGAAAGAAGAGTCTTCAGGAGAGTGTTAAGCAGGAAAATAGTAAAAAAATATGATGTTTTATCGAAAGAAATGAAAATAAAACCTTTGAGTAACATAAGCAAGAAATCAAGACTGAGAAATAACAGTGTTTTTTTTTTTTTTTATCTCTTCCATGTTCATAAAGTATCCTCCCCTGTACATCTTGTCTCTCCCCTGTACTGTGCATTTCCCCTGGTCACTTATAAAACGAGATAAAACCAACAAATTGACTGGCCACTTTGTAAACGTTTTCAACTTAGCAGTATCCATAAAAAAAAATGTAACTTAAGTAAAAATATATAAAAAAAGCCGTGCCGCCATTTCATACAACAAATTACCTCTTAACTTAGAATGACCCACCTACAAGATAATAGACAAAATGTGATAACTTGTTATTAGTAGTGCTGTTAAATAAATTTTTGCATATACCTATAAAACATTAGATGGTAAACAAATATTATATCGTCAGCCTCTATGTAACACATCGAAACTCATTTTAGGTGCATTAAACTATAGGGTTTCAAAGTTAGATTACGACATAATTATTTAAATACGAAAAATACATTAACCCAGCCACATCTAAAAATAATAATAATTTAAGCACTTTGGTTAAGTCATACACATTTACATGTATATAGGACAGTTTTTTTGGAATTTAGATATTATGTTTCGATGATATACGAGGGGACCATCAATATAGCTGCTTATAATCCTATAGACACTAGCAACAAGTGGTGTGCAAGTAGTGCAACCAAAACCTACCTCACCTGCATGTTGTGCACCCTGTTAATCAACAAGCAATGATCTGTGGGTTAAGGATGCAGTGAAATTTATTAAAAATCTGGCTGGGGAAGAACCTCCACCTTACAGAAGATCCTACCTGCGTGCAAGTGAAGTGAACAGTAAACTCCAATGGAATTTCAGCTTCAGCAGCAGAGAAGGCAATGTTCAGAGTATCCACAAATGATACTCTTAGCTTTGCAAACATTTATAGGGTAACAATATTTAAACTTGGAAATGAAATGAAATAAAATTATTTTGACAATACTTTGAACTAAAATGCTGATATCATTGAGACAATAAACAATAACTTACTTAGGATATCCTGTGAGTCAGTAGCATCGTCTAACATCAGCAAGTGTGTGAACTGCTCCTCTTCTGGAACCAATTCCAACTCCTCAAGTAGAGCCGGATGGTCTTTGAATCCATCTTTCCACACTTGGAACATCACTTCTATCATGTACTGCACCCTCTTGTCCAACTGTCCTTCATGGAGAATATTTCTCAACATCTCAAAAATTGCATTCACTCCTTTTGACGACACTTCAGTCAATTTTTGACCACTTTCCTTCAAAAAGGCGATAGCAACTTCTACAGAATCATCTGTAGGTGTCTCAACGAGCAATGTCAACAACTCCAAAGCAAGGATTTCATGAGCCACTCTCTGGTTAACTAAATGAGCTATGAATGATGCGGACGATATACATGTAGGTTTATCATTACGTTTAAAACCTCTTTTGAATTGGATCACTAACCGTTTCAACAAGAGTTCACCTATGTTTGGAAAACGAGAGTTAACAGCCGATACTAAAGCTGCGTACACATTGGTGAACGTTGGGGATGCAGCCTGAGCTTGTATGACTGATCGACAAAGTAGACCTCTACCACGGACAATATTCTCTTTTAACAATTCCTTTATGATAATTCCAATATTGCCGACGTTAATTTTGTTAATATGGCCGTGTATGGACTTCTTAAGAGCTTCCCAAGCTAGTCTTTGGTATGCAACAGAAGATTTATCAGTGATTTGTGCTTGCATCATCCTGAGACGTGCCGGAGGGATGTAGGCTCCTCCTGTTCGTGTGTTTAGCATGTCTATGTCTTTCGTTTTCCTTACGGGGGCTTCTTTCTGCGGCTCTGGATCCTTTTGTGACTCCTTGCCAGATTTTTCCTGTTTAACCTGGGGATCTCGTGAACGGGATCTCGAATGTCTTCTTTTGCGATAAGAGTCTTTTTCACGGGCCGGGCGTGGAGAGCGGGACTTTGTACGAGGCCTTTTTGCCTTCCTTTCCATACGATAGTCTCCGTCATCCCTGTGTTTATCCTTTTTACGCTTTCCATCTTTACTGACATATTGGTCAGCTTCCATTGCAATTACTAAACGGTATCTTCACTATACCAACTAGTATTTTATATCAATTTATAATACACTTCATAAATAACACAATGTGCATTACAAAACCGGAGAAGTAACCCTCTAGCTTGTAATGTAAGCCTATAATATATTAATGAAAATGAGACGTGACAGGTGTTGCCAGATATGGCTAAGTCTAATTCACCAAAAATTTGCTACAGAGTGGCCGAAAATCACCCAACTTTTGTTTTAATTCAAAATTAGACTAAAGTCGCCTTATTTTAAGTCCTGTACTTCGCACTTCATCATACTTCAATTCGCTCATCTCTTCATTCACGCTTTACCTATCTTTCGCTAAAGCCACGTTTGCTTATCTGTAATGGTATCGTTTCACGTTGGCCAACATTGTGGTGAATTTTGTGGCAGAGATATTGGCCAAGAGTTTGTGATAGCATCCATATGTTGGCATTAGTTGGCAGTTTGCTTTGGTTCCGGCCACAGTGCGAACGAATTTATTAAAATGGATATTGAGTTGCTAACGGCTGCTGCGGTTTATTTATTCACAGCATATCGCAACTATGTGAATGTGTTGAAAAGGGTTATAAAAAAGAAATGGAAAAATGGAAGGTGGTGGATGCTGTCAATGCATCGAAACAGAACAAGCAAACTAAACACGCGCCCAACGTGTGGTCGCGGCGGCTATAACTCTGCCACAACCCTTTGATCTTTTGTTGAAAAACCGACACCACACGGATCTCGCGCCAACTTATGGACCATCATTCCAATACATACCACGTAAGCACAAACATCCGTTCTACTTGATGGCCATAGGTAGTTGGCCACAACATTTGCCACAATCTTTGCCAACGTGAAACGCCGCCATAAGGGGCACCACGTGGGAGTGATTGCCAATGATCCTAAAGATCTATGAGACTGTGTGTGAGCTAAATAAACACCAAAAAAATATCCTGAGATTATTGACTCCAAATGGGTTGTGGAAAAAACTTGTTGCGTTTGCTCACAAACCGCTCAATATATTTTGCTATATAAGTATGTATGGCCATGGACATACAATTCACACATCTATAGAGCATCGTAATTATTTCGAAATGAAATTGAACTGAAAAAAAAAAAAACATTCGCTAGGTGTTTGGAATTCTCCGACAGCCTACGAGCGCCACCTGTTGGCAATCGGGTGTCCGCGAGTATGAACCGCGGGTCGCCGCGCAATAGTGTTGCGTGCGTGTAGGACTCGTTGGAGCCACGCGCGTGGGCCGTGCCGCTCGCCGTTTGAAAATATTTTGCCCTCCGAGGGTCCGTCTGTTTGTTGTAAATAAATATAATTTTTATTATTCAGAAATTATATTATATGTCTTGAAATTTTAATACAAAGTAATAATTTTATTTATAAGGGTTTTACTGGTATTGGGTAACACCCAAGAGAACGTGAAACAGACTGATCCGCGAGATCAAATGAAATTAATCATCATGTTTACATTGATTTGATGAGTTGGAATGAAAAAACATACTTAGATTTAGCAGTGCCCGCGGCTTGGCCAGCATGAGATTATATTTTTCCATAATAAATTTTATACAATTCGGTTTAGCCTGATTCTTATCTTTTCATCACTAACCATGAAACGGGTACATTTCCCATATTTTATTTATTTGTATATTAGTATAAATATGGACGTTTTAGGTTTCCGTACTAGATTCAAATAGTAAAGTGAGCAATGTTAGCCGAGGACCTATCTTTTCTGAAGATGGGCTTTCTTACTTTGATAGCTTTAGAAGCATAGTCAAATCACTAACCGTTGTCTTTTGCGTAAATTACAATAGTAATGAATGCAGTACATAACATAATTTATTTAAGAATATAAAAATCAATACTGCTATGGGTTTATTTTACTCAGCTCTGCTGTTACCGTTAGCTGTTTGTTGACGCCTATTTTTTGTTCGAGACAGCCTAAATGGCGACTGGTCGAGATTTTTGGTAGCTCCGTTACCCTTCGAGATTGCGTAAATGGCGATAAGTCGCCTAATCGGACAACACTGGTTGGGACTTGGGACATCAACAGCAGTGTGACCATGTCAAAATCCCCAAACCTGCTTTTAATTTGGCTAGAAACTGCCAAACTGTTAAAAATATTACAAAAGTACTGCCAACTACATTAAACTAATAAATAAAACAATACGATGCTTTACATAGTTGTATTTTAGGCTAATAAATTACAAAATATATATTAGTTATTAAAAAAAACAAGACAGGTACAATAAGTGTAAATTGGATATGGGTTTTTATTTATTATCGTCCGAAATAGGCAACTGTTGTTATTATTTTAGCATAACATCTATCTTGTTTACAGTTTTAACAATAAAATAATATGTAGGTACTACCAAAATTTGTTTAAAAAAATGGTTTAACGGTTATTGAGAGGGCATAATAGCACTGAAAAAAAATGTTAATTAGGGTCCCGTACCCATAGGGTAAAAAGGAACCCTATTACTAAGGCTCCGCTGTCCGTCCGTCCGTCCGTCCGTCCGTCTGTCACCAGGCTGTGTCTCATGAACCGTGATAGTCAGACAAATGAAATTTTCACAGATGATGTATTTCTGTTGCCGGTATAACAACAAATACTAAAAAATAGAATAAATTAAAAATTAAAGGGGGCTCCCATACAACAAACGTGATTTTTTTTGCTCGTTTTTGCTCGCAATTGGTAACGGCAATAGGTAGACGCCTTAAACACTCACATAATATTTAGTAATATATTCACTTTAAAAAGAAATAATTAAATAAAAATAAAACAAATATTTAAGGGAGGCTCCCATACTACAAACATGATTTATTTGCCGTTTTTATAGATAATGGTACAGAACCCTTCGTGCGCGAGTCCATCTCGCACTTGGTTGGTTTTATTTTTAATAGTAATAAGTCTTTGAGTATTAATCGACAGGAGATGCCCTAACGAAATTCTCCGAACAAATTTTTTCACCACTTTTAGCGGGGGGCGAGGTAAACACGTACAACACACCACCAAAAGATGTAATTAACTCGCAGACACAAATTTTGCTGTTGCGATAAACGCACACTACAAAAAAATCAACACATCAAAAATTACATGCCCACAGACACAGTTTTCACGTAACTATGCAGCACACATACGAAAAAAGATAGTGATGGGACACATCTGAAGAATGAGTCAAGTCAGTGATGAATGAACTGAATTGTCATATACTATTTATTATAAAATTGTAAAAGTGAAAATTCTGTACATTAAAGATATTATCCAAAAAATATTTTTGTTTGTATGTATATCTGTCTGTATTTATGTGTCTTTGTGCCATGAGCACTCTCGTGCAACTAAACGCGGTATGAACTGTCGCCCGCGGTTTTCCCGGGCTGATACAACCACTGTCTTCTATAATACAAGTACGCTGGACTACGCACGTACTTGTAGTATAGAGGTCAGTGAAAATAACCTTCAAGAAAAGAGCGTACGCCCATCTAAAAACCCAGCTACGCACTTGTAACCCTTCTTGCAATTGCTTAAATAATTTCTTATCCTTTATTTCATTTTATCGGACAAAACCCTGTTTGAGAACGTGAAATATTGTCAATTGATTTTTTAACAGATATCCTACTAATACTTTAAATGTGAACATCCAAAGATCCAAACATCTTCGTTTGGATGTTTAGATCTTTGGATGTTACTCAATCACGCAATAACGGCTAAACGGATTTAGATGAAATTTGGTATGGACATGGTTTGAGTCCCGGGGAATTGCATAGGATACTTTTATAACGCAGGTGAAGCCGCGGAGCTAGTATTATTTAAAGTAGATTGGTATTTGTAAGAACCTATGTACCTATATGAAATTATATTATAATAAGTAAGGGTCATCTGACCCCACATATAAAGTTATTTAAACATATGAATGAGCAAAGGGAAAGCAATAAAACAAGTTGTTCATTTAATTAGAATGATCACATATTTATTTAAATTAAATTCTCAGGTAGGGACTTTTAAAACCCGCTTTTGAGACGGTTTTCATTAATTATTATTTTTATTGATTTTTAAAATGAATAAGTTTATTGTATACGTGACGAATACATTTCTTGGGGTCAACTTTTTTTTAAATGTAGGATAGACGAACATCTGTATATTTTTCCATAATTAGGTTTGCTACAGGTGAAGCACTGGTAGTATTCGATTTTATTGGTTCATTCGTTGATTTTTTTACAAGAGGTTCCTCCTAAAAAAAGTTTGATAGTTTATTTTAATATAAATATACCTAGATTACTTTTGAAAATATTTAGAAAAACCGAAAGAAGCGCCGCCCCAAAAGCGTTACCAAAGATGTCATCACCTGGTGTAAAAGTTGACAGTCACAACGCACAAGGAGAACATCAATACACTTTCCATAGTCACTTACGCTCTTCTAGAGTGAAGAAATTTTGAAAAGGATATATGGGGCAAAATGGGACAATATTTAAATTGTTATCCTTCATTTGATTTTATCGGAAAAATACACGGGTTTAAAAATTTAATGTATACCTACTATATTGAAGTAGTCAAAGATTTAAGAAAAACAAAGAAATAATGACTCACCAAACAAGGACAGAGTCGCAAAGAAGGTATTGCACCTTCAATCAATGTCTTTCTGTTATTTTTGTAGCTCTCCGGAGTAAAGTGCTCCGAACAGATAACACTTGTATGTGTAGGTCTCCAAGAATCATTTTCGCTATTACAAAGTTTTCTCCATTTCTCTTTTATATAGGGATCTTTTGGAAATCTAAAAGGACATACAATTACATATATTAAATAAAGTCTATTTATAATAGAATCTGTATAACGTATACACTCATAGTCCCACACTAAATGTATTGCTTTTACCTACTTTTTTTTTAGCCAACAATTCTTTTCATTTTCAGACAAAATTTCTACATCGTATGTCCAGAGAAATATAATTTTTCTAATTCACCTTACAAGATTTCAATGTAACATACATCTATACCTACTATTTAATTCAATATCTAATAAAAAAAAACTGACTATTATACGAACTGCAGTAATTGAATGAGTGAATGATTCATTCAAATGTTGAATCGATTTTTTGGCTTTGTCACATCCCTAAAAGACCGATTCGCCCCTGTACCACTGTATTCATGTTTACATTTTTCTGTCGTTTACGTATCGCAACGGTTTTTTCTTTAAATGGAGATTGTACTTTAATAAACATTTAATAGTTAGTAAAAATACTTACCTATGATAGGAAACGCGATCTTGTTGCGAATTTGAGCTATCAGATCGCCTTTTGCACGATAATACTGCACAATTCACCATTTTTGGAGAGAAACGTCAGACGACACAGAGCGATGCAAAATGGCGGTGAAGCGACTTTAAGTAGTTTTACATAACGTGTTTGACCAGTTGACCAATGTACTTTGCCGGAGGGGTTCGCCCGCGTATGGCATCTCCTGTCGATTAATACTCAAAGTAATAAGTAGCTAGTTGAAAGCAAGAATATAGTGATAACTAAGTTTATGTGTTAATTAATTACTGAAAGCGAACGGAAAACACATTCCAGCGTATGACAGGCCGTCCATTCATCAGATGAACTTACGATCGTTTTGTCGTTTCGATTTGCCAAAAGGGGAACTAATGTCTTAGTCGAAAAATTGCCAAATACTGCCAGATTTTATAAACCATGAATGATACCTGCCACACGGTAAAATTAGGTGCTAGCTAATCCTTCCTAAACGGCAGAATACTGCCATGTATGGTCACACTGATCAACACTGAACACATCATGATGATATGCCTCGGCCATTTTGAAAGATTTATGGAAACAATTTGATTTGCATTTTGGCAATCACCGCCCCACTAACTCTTTTTCTTCGTTTAGTTGCAACATCACTTCTTAACATTTTAAAGTTTTTCTTAATATTTTTTCCCAATTGAATGTCTGTGGTATGTATGCGTATCAACAATATGTGCCCCTTTGGGAACGCATTCTCTGAATGAGTTCGTTACTTTGACATTTATAACGAACTAATTTGACCCTTATGCGGTCTGCATAAGAGTCACTGTAAATCTCATTTGACAGGCAATCTCCATTTTTGTCGTTGATTTTGCCTAACTCTGTTGCAATAAAATTTAGGGTCACGCACACGAACGAACAAATCAAGCTTCGTCGACTCTACTGCAGCTTGTATATGGATGAGATTTTTCTCAGTACATCGGGAGAAGCGTGACTGCTATGAGTTTGGGCGGGTTGAAAACACCCTCATTGGTGGAATACTGAACGCCTTCATAGTTCTACTTCAATAGCTTGGTCAGACTACTAATAGCAGAGAGAATATGGGGTGTAAGTGGTTCCTCAACATCTTTGAACCAAAGCCAATTTCACCTGCACGCGGTGCACCCTACTGACTGACAAACGAAGCTCTGGCGAAAAGAGAGGTAGGGAGCGTAATTGTAAGCTACCCGACTGGGGAATGTACCTCCACCTCACAGAATACCGCAGCCAAATAACGGTTCCCTTGAAGGCTGTTGTGTTCCTGCGAGTGAGTGAGGTCACCAGAAAGGAAGGAGATGCTGCGATGGCAGCAGGGGTGGCGGCGCGCGAGCGATATTTTATGTTGCGAGCGTTAATATGGCTACGGTAACCGCTTCACATCAGGCGGGCCGTATGCTTGTCTGCGACCCAACGTAGATAAAAAAAAAACAAAAATGTTCCATTCCACCTAGGATCTTGATCAAAGGATGGGACCTTACTTATACTATACCTTGACCATATGTTAAGGTCGACATGTACATGTCTACCTTAATCATATTTACACTGCTGTGTTAGTGAATGAATACGTCTATGAATGTACACCTTTTTTTTACGTCTATAATTATATCAACTTCTTGTTTTGCGGTTTTTATTTTATATGAGGGGGGCAAACGAGCATGTGGGTCACCTGGTGGAAAGCAATCACCACCGCCAATGGAGATCAGCAACACTAGGGGGTCGCCGATCCGTTGCCAGCTATATATCATAATAAACAATGGTGTAAGCAGGGTTGGCTGTAAAATAATAATAAAAAAAACACATAATTATTAGTATTTATGACTTTATTCATTACGACAATGAAACTACAAAAGTTGCCTGCACTTCGAACAGCAATTTTCATATACCTCACAAACTGAAGCACATTAATAATAATCATATAAAATATAAAATTAACTATAATAACACCATAATAAGAGATAGGAGTGACTAACGTTACGCAAACATTATAAAACGAAATATAATTATTGGAAAAGCTATAGTTTGCAACGCTATACATAATTTGTCTCGATCGTGACATTCTAAAGGCTACACAATACCCAAGGCAAATTGGTCAGAGGTTTTCACGTCTTCACCGAGAAACAAGCTCACTTACACCTAGTTCCCTTACTCGAGTACGAGCGGTAGATCGCTGAGAAGCCAAGCAGCTCGCTCGCCGCCAAGCAGATGACACATCATCTCTTATATTATATACAATTATTATCTTTGACATTAAAACAGACGCTAAATGAATGGCAAAAATATACTATAAAATACAGGAATACTCTTAACAATCGCAGGGCCCGCGCCGCTGCGACGCGGAGTCATATAATTTGTGCCTAACGGTCGATACGATACATATATCACTAGAGCAAAACATCACAGAAGCGGTTTGAGTCCGACATACCGGCAGATACCCGCGGCCCGGCCCCGCCAACTACCATTAAAAAAATATAAAACCCTATGAAGGCAGTTTCATATGTTACATTATTGATATCAACCAGCCGATTACGACACATACTGAGGCACTTCCGATGTTCATTAACGTCCGGTTAAACCACCGCCTACCGCCGAAGTTGGACCCGATTACCACCGAATTTTTTGAATGCGTAAATGACTACTGCCTATATTGATGGTAATTATATTTAGCTTAGCTGGAAGAAATGCTAAAGTTCTACCGACTAAGCTGAAGATATTTGTCAATAACTTTTAACCTAAGGCAAATTTTTGGAATCAAAAAATCCAATGGTAATCGGCTTCAGCTTCGGCGGTAGGCCCCTGATCAAGGGCCTACTAGAAATCCGAAAGTTCCGGAAGTTTCAGATACGATTTTTATTCGATTCCGTCGATCGGTGCGGACTTTCCATTCGGTATGACCTAGTTCATTGCGTATTTCATAAATAAATATGAAATAACGACGTTATACTTAGTCGTCGACAAAACAATTTCGAACCGAAATTCCGGCTTTTCGTTTCGGAGTAGACGCCCTGAATTACGGAATGATACGATGATACGGACGCGTAGAGCAGCGATGTGGCGGCTCGAGCCTCCAAACGACAAGCAAGCAACAACCCGCGACAATCGCACGACACGACACTCTCCCGACACGGTCCCAATCGAAAAACTAATTCTTATAGAATATATTACAGACAGCGCAACGGCGATTCATGAACGATAAGAACGTAAGTCAAACTTAAATTTAGATTATACTTTCCTAAAATACTGCTGCGTATGATAAACATTAAAAATAATGATATAAGTCTATAACTAACGATAATGGATAGTTTAATCCTCACCGAGCCACCTCGAACCCCACTAGCCCCCAACGTAGCGACGGCATTCGCCGAGGCTTCCGAACGCGATAGTCCACCTACAGATCTAGCCAAAACTTCCCATTCGGCAATTTTAAATATAAATAAAATACAGCATTCCTCATTCCATTACAAACAGAGCCTCGAAAACAAGGGTCCAATTTTTAGCAACCCAACGTCGACGCACCGAGTACCAATCTAGTGATAACACTCTTGGGATACTAAAAATGGCCGCTAACATACTGAGATCACAATCATTATTTTAAAATTAATATAGGCCATTTAAGTGACAGCAATATTGCAATTAGTGAAAATAAGTTCAATTTTAGATTCGTTCAAGCATAACCACGAGGGAAATATTGTGTAAGCATATTCAGGGTGTAACATACATACAGCGGGGATTTATGTTTGTCACAATATTACTGCATGTTATTTGTCCGACGGCGGCCAGGTGGCGGCAAATTGTTCCAACACCGCGCCGCTACAATTTCGCTAACTGGACCAGCCAAAACCTTAAAACTATGTCAAAAGTCGTTACGATACAGTCAACACGGGCAATTCGAGTACGATGGACAAATTATTTTTGGACATTTTTAATACTGATCCCACTATTGCCGAATTCATTATCGAATTGCTTTGCAAGTGTTTCGTGTATCGTAACGTATAAACTTTTGACGCCATCAATTGCCAGGCTACGACGAACCAGCAACTTTAACTCGCGTTGGATGCGCAATTATTGCGGAAATCTCTCGCAACGCCAATGAAATATTAACTAGTCGCGTCGCCCGGCATTACCTACTGCAAGTTGGCAGTCATATCGGTAAATATACTCCATAGTGTTCGGCCATCCTCTCCTTTCGGTACTACTTGTCCACTATAGCAACACGATACTCACGCTACAGTCTATGGCAACAGTTTCACATATTGTCTAAAATAAGGTAAAATCCAGATTTTCCAGCTAATTGGCACATAGTAACAAGAATATATTTTTAATTTTTATGCCAATTACTCGGAAATTTGTTTAAAATTTCATTCCAGTTCATTTCAAAGTTACAATATTGTTGATTGATATACTGTTGACATCTAAGTCTCCACGATGCAATGGATTAAATCGATCGGTTCCAAAGTGTAGTCGATATATTACAGTAAAATTTTAATTAGAACTAGTTTGCTAGATTCGATTATCGATTAAAATAGATTTTCTTCTCTTCGACATATATTATTGTAAATTTAGGTTTATTTTAAGCTTCGGACATATTATGCAAATAGTTTGCCAGCTAACTACCTGCCTCACATAGGACATGAAGCGTTCATACAACGCATACAGGGCATACGTTACTCGGACAGCGAAGCAACAGTTGGCAAATTATATAGCTAATAGATCCGAAGATTTAATGTTACGTTAACCGAAAACAGTATAGGGTGCGTTTGACGAGTCAAGTCTAGGAGCTTGGTCTAACGTGTAGCCATTATTTTTATTGTGTGTCCATCAGTACCGTAGCGGAGTACCGCGAGTAGTGTTGAGTGGCGGTGGCGGCGGTGGTGCCGGTGGCGGAGGCGGTGCGGCGGGCGGCCTAGCCGGAGGACACGGCGGCCTCGCTCTCGGCGCGCGCGCTCTTGTTCTGCCGGACCAACTCCGCGCGCCGCTCCTGGAACACAAACACTTCCAATCAGAATCCATTATTTATACCTTCACAAATGGTTATAGACATGTTAGTATAAAGTAAATAAGTAAATGCATATTCTGCCATCATTGGCGGAGGAAATAATTTAAATATTACATTATTATTTTGTTTAACATTCAGAGGGGCAATTCTCGTAATTATAATATAGTCGAAATTCAGTTGCGATCCAGTCCCACAAATGTCACATTTGGTATTCTCGTAACACAATATGTAACTTCAAAATTAAATTTAAGCGGGATTATATCGAAATATGAGTGAAAATTAAACAAACTAAGAATGTTACTTTGCCAACAACAAGAATTGATAATAATTAATCATTAATTAATCTACGATCGCAGCTTGAAAGTTGCCCGAATCGAGATTGAATTGTGAATTACGTAGAAAAATTACGAGAATTGGCCTTCTGATATGATAGTACTATTAAGTACAATGTGCTATCGTGCACAGATCCAATGGAATCTGTACCTATACAAGAAATTATTATCCGAAACAAAAAACCCGATGAAAGTTCAATTCAAACAATTGTCTAATAGCTGTACGTTTTCCGAATGAATAAAATAAAATAATTGCTTGAAGATCTGACTTCAGCAAAATTTCACCGCGATCAATTGTATGTTTTATGATTTCAATCGTTTTTATTTGTTCTACTTTTAAAAAATTCTTTTTTGCACACCAACATATTGGTGCGACACGGTTGTACTATAATATTTGTTTTTCTCCGCCGTGTATGCTGTAGTAATCCATTTACGTATCGGTAGTACCCTTACTAAAAGAAATTGGTAAGAAAGTATTAATCTATCACTTAATAAAGAAGTTCCTCTAGCGAGTGAAGTGGTAACGCGTGGTTAATCATATGCTTTTTTTTAACGCGGAGTGAAGTAAAAAAAAGCTATTTTCTACCAAAATTATGATTTGAGGCAAAATTTCAGAAAATGATTTTGGCCCAACACATGCGTGCTTTAAGCCAAGTAAGTGGCCTTTAGGCGGCTTGAAAACACTGGTCTCCGTCAACCCGCAATGAGCAGAGTGGTAGAGTATGCTCCTCCTTCGATTGAGGGAAGGTCCTCCGTATCCCAGCAATGGGATGAATAAAAATAAACAATGACGGCTGACGACGACGATACCCATGCAGAGTGCACATTAGCCGACGAGCTTCAACACAAATGCTTCATTACCATTAAATAAATTTTACGACCAATATAAAATCTATTGTTTAGTAGTGTAAAATTTTGATAATAATAGATAGATGGCGCCGCACTGCGACTTCACAGCAGTAAAATATAAAATGCAAAAAATCGCCACCATCCCAAACCTTCCCCGGCAATTGAAAGGTCGTGGATTCAAATCCCACACACCTAGGCGGGCGAGGTGAATTTTTCATATTTTTTTTAAATATTCTGGCAAGTTGGTCGAAACAACTATTTAAATATCATTATAAAATCTATGGCAGTTCGAAGATACTCCCAAAGGTCAAATCGAGGACCAAAGTGAAGCAGTGGGAACTGATGCCATTCCCGTTTCAAGAACAGCGCTGTATCGGAAGTGGGATAAAGAGACGATGTTTCAGAAGTGGGATGACTACAGTCTAATGATGTGATTCGGGCAAGCACTGACCTCTTATTTAACAAAGTCAAGTCTCTTTTGTATCTCCTTCTCCCTGTTGATCTCGGCAGTAAGAACTAAAGCCATTGCAGTTACAAGGGCAGCGCTGTATCGGAAGTGGGATAAAGAGACGATGTTTCAGAAGTGGGATGACTACAGTCTAATGATGTGATGCGGGTGTTAAGCACTGACCTCTTTTTTAACAAAGTCAAGTCTCTTTTGTATCTCCTTCTCCCTGTTGATCTCGGCAGTAAGAACTAAAGCCATTGCAGTTACAAGGGCAGCGCTGTATCGGAAGTGGGATAAAGAGACGATGTTTCAGAAGTAGGATGACTACAGTCTAATGATGTGATGCGGGTGTTAAGCACTGACCTCTTTTTTAACAAAGTCAAGTCTCTTTTGTATCTCCTTCTCCCTGTTGATCTCGGCAGTAAGAACTAAAGCCATTGCAGTTACAAGGGCAGCGCTGTATCGGAAGTGGGATAAAGAGACGATGTTTCAGAAGTAGGATGACTACAGTCTAATGATGTGATGCGGGTGTTAAGCACTGACCTCTTTTTTAACAAAGTCAAGTCTCTTTTGTATCTCCTTCTCCCTGTTGATCTCGGCAGTAAGAACTAAAGCCATTGCAGTTACAAGGGCAGCGCTGTATCGGAAGTGGGATAAAGAGACGATGTTTCAGAAGTAGGATGACTACAGTCTAATGATGTGATGCGGGTGTTAAGCACTGACCTCTTTTTTAACAAAGTCAAGTCTCTTTTGTATCTCCATCTCCCTGTTGATCTCGGCAGTAAGAACAAAAGCCATTGCAGTTTCAAGGGCAGCGCTGTATCGGAAGTGGGATAAAGAGACGATGATCCAGAAGTGGGATGACTACAGTCTAATGATGTGATGCGGGTGTTAAGCACTGACCTCTTTTTTAACGAAGTCAAGTCTCTTTTGTATCTCCTTCTCCCTGTTGATCTCGGCGGCCGTGAGCTTGGTCTCGATGTCCTTGGTGATCTCCTCCATCTTGGCCGTCATCGTGGACCGCACGTCCGCTAGCTTATTGTTCTGTTTCGTGATGCCACAGATGATAAAACAAAAATGAAGCATGCGGTGGATATACGTGACAATGAACAACGTTACACAACAAGTTTACATAAAGATTAAGGTGAAATTAATTGAATCATTGGCCTTTATATCCATAAAGAAGAAGTTCGATTGCTGCTTTTGACTACGAGTTGAACCTATGAGAACCTATTCCAAGATTTTAATCCAACTCTATCTATTATAGGCAAATGGATTGAATTAATATTACATTGAGTTGCGTTCAAAAATGTTGCGTTGAATATTGTTTTGAATTAATTGTATTTTAATTAAACATTAATTAATCTATTCAGGTTTGAAACTACAGGATGAATTTGTTCAATGAGATGAACAATAACAAACTAATGTAAAAAATGGGTTGTGGCTGTGTCATGGACACGGCCGTGTGTTGTACGTGAATACGTTATATGCACTGAAATTATCTCAAAATGGCAGCGCTTCCCCCTCCCCCGCACGCGGTATTCCATAGTCCTTAGCGTAATAAATTCTTTGATCCTTCATCTATCCAGTGGTGTGATTGAATTTTGGATGGAGATGAGAGATTTGTAGCTGCAACACCAAACTGTGTCCCCCGATTTTGTTATCATTTGTTTTTTTTAATTGCCTCCCTATGGAAGCAATTTCAAAGACTTATTCAGGTCAAAAACGTATATGAATCTACTGATGGTAGTATGTAAAAATTAAATATTATATTAATAAGATATCGATCTCACAAAGGCTTATGATCATATCGAAGGTCATTCATAGTGACTTTCTTTGATATGGACATTAGGAGATATTCAAAAAGCACAACAGCGAAATGGATACGAATGAAATCGATGTAAAACACGACATCAAACATACATAAATGACAACGTCAAAACAACAAACGTACAAACTGTGTCTGCTTCCATCGCCTACCTTCTAGCTTTGAATACGTCTGATTCTAAATACTGTATGAATCTCCAGCTGTCGAAACACTCCTGTATAGCTCCAAATGTTCTAGTGTCTTTATATAATAAATATAGCACAAGGGAAAATACACATAAGGGGCCATCCATAAATTACGTCACACGTTAAGGGGGAGGGAGGGGGGTCGATGTAGTGTGACATAGTGTGACAAGGGGGTGGGAGGGGTCCTAAATTTCGTGACGTCACATTTCAAAATCTATTATAATCTAAGTGTTAACACGAACTTTGAATTATTAACGAAAAACTCAGAAACATTTGCAACTCTAGATGTAAATTTGCAAAATATGTGACGTCACACTAGGGAGGGCGGGAGTCTCACAAATGTGACCAGCTGTGATGTAATTTATGGATGGCTCCTAACCGCGTAATGTTCCTTGTGCTCCACCGCTATGACCAGTGGGCCTACCTACCGCCTAAGCTTACGAAAATCGGACTTGTGATTTAATTTGTAATAATCGTCTTTAGTTTAACCAGTAGAACACTTCCATCCATACCGGCCAACCTTATTGCTGTTAGGACAAATTTAAACTGAAGTTTGATTTTCGCAATCAAAAAATCCGATCGTAATCGGCTTCAGCTTAGGCGGTAGGGTCCCTCCGTCGCTGAATATCATATTCTCAAGAGACCACATTCGCAAAACATCATATTCTCAAAATATCATGTTCTTATAAGACAATTCGCAAAACACAACATTCTCCAAACATCATATTTAAAAAAAAAGTAAAAGGACGGCAGCTTTAAGCACCAGTTCAGTGCAGAATCTGCAGAATATTACAAAAAAGTTGTTTTGCGAATGTGGTTTTACACGATCATGATATTTTGAGGATGTTTTGCTAATGTGGTGGTTTACGAATGTGGTCTTTTGAGAATATGATATTCAGCGACGCAGGGGTTGCAACTTGTTCTAGATGGATTTCCATTTGTTGGAAGTATCCTGTATACAGCCGAGTATTGTATTGACATTATACTTACATAGCTGCGTAGTTTCTCTTTCTGCTTGGCCGTTATGACCGGTTTATTTTTAGTAATTTAATACAGCATATTCTAGAAGGATCTTGCAAGGCTTCTATGCGTCTTCAGCTATTGAATGACATCCAAGTGCTGTATCGTCATAATACTTACATAACTGCGTAGTTTCTCCTTTTGCTCGGCCTCTATGAGCAGCCTGCGCTCGGCGGCCTGGTGCAGCTTGTCCTGGATGGCGCTCTCCAGCTGTTGGAATCGCTCCTGGTTGCCAGCGCGGACCTTGCGGACTTGCTCCTCCTGTGCAAAGAAATTAATTCGTTTATTTTATCTTAACTTTATTGAAGTACAAATGGTTAGTTTCCGTAATAAAAAATAGCAAGACCGCATCTTATAAGCAGTTTTGCGTGTCTCTGGTGACATTGATAATGTCACTCTCGAAAGAAAATACGTCGTGTTTTATAGGGAAGGAATTGGGCGTAGTCTAAATTAAATAGCGTAAGTATATAAAAACTCTAGAATCCAAGGTTCTTTATGAACTCTATACCTTTGGAAAATTTCATTTCAAACAAAATACCTATTCACAAATGAAAATCCGCCTGGAACCACAGAGGACGCTTTTTTTTGTGTTCCAATGTATTAAAACTGAAGAGACAAATTATTTTCTTATTTATAAACATCAATGTGTGTAGTACATCGGCGTTTCAGTTAGTCGGAAAGTGCTCAAAGCCTGACGTTGTACAAATCTAAGCGGAAAGCTTTGATGGAGCCAAAGTGATGAGGATGTGTGTATGTGCTCACGTGTTCGCGCAGCCGCTCGAGCATCTTCTTGATGTTTTCGTCGCGCTTGTCGGCCGCTGTGTTCATCTTCTCCTCGATCGCCTTGTACACCTCCGCCGTCTGCTGCTCCAGGGTTAACCTGCAGTATGAGTTCACAGTATTTAGTTGGAGCACGGCCAAATAACAACACCCGAGGGTCAAAGAGGGTTGCTGTGTTCCTGCGAGTGAGTGAGGTTACTAGTAAGCTCCTATGGTGTTGCTGTGTTACAAGGGCGGATGCAGCCTTCGAGTTAGGGTGGTCATATAGAAGACAAATCACACGGTCGCTCGCCTAATTATTAGGGTTTGTGCTAGGCCCATCCTCAGTGCTGGGGGACCCCCCTTCCCCCTTCGTATCTTATCTTGAAAAGTGTCGGTGCTGCAGCACTGGTGGCACGTCGATCATCTTGGATCTTTGGTCCGCTCCCTATTCTGTAGAGCCTGTAGTGCTCCAGGTCCCCCTTCTCCCTCAGATCCGCCCTTGCTGCGTTAGCACCTGAGGTGAATGGCACGAGCTCATATGTCCACGTAAGCCCTCCGACGTAGTGTATGGGACAGGCCGACCTTACATTATTTTGATTAATTAGAAAAAAATGTTAGAAGTAGGAAACTTATAAAAAAAAGAGTTTCTATATAAAACTAGCGGCCCGACCACGCTTCGCTGTGGCTCAATGTTTTCGTTTCCATCCATTTCCTTAGAGAAAACCTGACTTATTTTTATATATAAAATATAGAGTTTGTCTTATAAAAAATTTCAATGTGGGTTGATGATACCCATGTCAGAGACCGACTCAAATAAAAATGCCTAAATGGCTGGCTATTTTTTTCCTTTTGCCACGAAAGTAGAATACTTCCCCGGATAACAATTTTTAATGTATTTAAAGACGTTTGCAATACAACGAGCATTGTCGCACGCTTGTTCCATCGATGCTATCGAGACACTGGTCTCCGTCTGGGGACCTCACCTACTCGCGGGAAACGCAATAATAGTCAACGATATAGTTGTTTGCCTGCGGTCTCTTATGAGGTGTCTTGACTTCCCAGATCACTTGACTTCCCATACGTCTCCTTCGCCTGAGCCTCATATTAGCCAGTCGGTAGGGTGCACGACGTGCAAGTGAGGTTGCCTATGTATATATATAAAGGAGTAAAAACTCCTAGTGTATGATTTTGTTTTTCAGAAATAAGGAGACAGTAGTACCTCAATGGTACTTCATCGAGTAAATGCGGATAGAATAATTTGTGTAATTTTAATTAAATAGAGTCAGTAGTACCACAACAGGTACTAGTCAATAGTACTACTGATATATAAAGGGATAGGTGGGTAATTTTCCCAGTCGGGTCCGACATGCCCTATCTCTCAAAATAAATAAAACTATAAAAAAAAGTATAGGGTACGTACCTGGTCTTTTCGACTCCCTCGAGGTGATCTTTGAGGCGCGCGCGCAGCTCGTTTATGTACGCCTCGCGTTTCTCTTCGTGGATCTCCATCTTGGCGTCGAGCGCCTCCTTGGTGGTTGATATGAAGCTGTTGGTCTGCTCGCTGCGGATGCGTGACGCCTCCTCGATCTTCGCCATCTTTGATGCAATCGCTGCCATCTTGCTCGCTTCCAGACTCTGAAAACGAATTTATGGAAAAAAGTTTATTTTGGAAAATGTACTTTGGATTAATCATATTAATATATAATGTCGATCTTGTGTCTATCTGTTTGTTAGTATTTCACGACTGAAATTAGGTTTAGCAAATCTGATGAAATTTGGAATGGACATACATGGAGTTGAAATCTCCAGCGACATACAGTTACGTTGTCACCTAGGTAGGTCAAGCTGGTGTAGAAGAAACTAGGTGAGCTCAACAGGGCGAAACAGTAGTTCAACCCGCTTACACCATGTCACTAAATTCAAAGGCGTGCTGTGAGGATTGTTGACGATCTCAAAATGACAAACGGTTTAGAACCTTTAAATCTGAGAAGAGATATGCGTCCCTTTGTATGTTCTACCGATTTTCCTATTGGGTGTGTTCAGAGGAGTTGTTTGACATGATGCCCACGGCCTCCTACAGTCGGACTGCTCGCCATCAACAGGGAATTCATTCTCACACATTGGACCTCAAGTGATAGCGTACCGTGCAGAGAAGTTTTGTCCAACGTACTATCAATCTGTGGAAAAAACTGTCTATGAAGGTTTTCTCAAGAGACTACAGCATGGGATTCTTGTTTTTGGGTGAGGTTTTTACGGGGTCAGTAACGCGCATGTGATGCCAGGGTGTTACAGGCGTTCATAGGCTACGGCACATGCTTCCATCAAGCGGGTCGTATGCTTGTTTGGCAGCACTAAGGTCTAAAAAAACGACATGTGGGCGAAGCAGGGGGCACAGCACAGTATATGATAATTTTAATAGAAAAAATATAAATTTACATTGAAGCATAAAAGTAGGAAGCGCCGCGCGCCGCCTTCCGCGGCTTCCTACTTCTATGCATTGAAGAGTATAAAATGGCGGATGGACAAAGTGATCCCATATGAGTTTCCACACCAGACCCTTAAAAACTCTCTATAAAATGAAATAATTATAGGCAATATGTAACGACTTGCTTACAAATATTATATTGAGTGAATAGGTATCTTATCGCTTAATCTTATTGACGACTTATTACTTGTCAGAGATCGACGGGACGGTTTACCGTGTCCAACGAAGCGCGGTTAATCTCGAGATAATTCGCCTAAAGACAAACAGCGTTTGGTCTCTGAAGCGGCTGGCGATAATATTATTATATAACCTAGTCTGACTGACATGCATGTTTTTTATACAACTAGAGAAACAAACAAGCGTACGACTTTAATTTAAATCTCTTCCGAAGCTCTTATGCAAAACTGTAGGAAATTAATTTGTTGATAATCTGTAATTCTGTACTTTTCAAGTTTCTTAAATGTGTTAATAAAACTACGAGCAAAATTCTAGGGGGTCATCCATAATACCCATACAGACGAAAAAAAAAAAATGTCAATTTAGGCCAAAAAGCAAATATTAAAACGTGAATTTACATAATACAAGATAGTAGAGTTTTATTTCATGAAATTAGAAAATATAAATGTAAATAGTTACAGCACGCTTGCAAGGTTACGATGAGCAAAATTTGTATTTTTTTACTGCAGAACTCACAACAGACCGGATTTGTTAAGTTAAATAAATTAAGTTCGTAATTTCAGACTTTGAAACGAGGCCTATTCGATAACCATATGAAATGTTGAAAAAATTTATGTTATAATTGAGCACCTGATCTATCTTATTCCTCTTTATGATTAACTTTACTTTGCTCAATAGAAAAAAATCGCGAACATAGGTCAATTACAAAACTAGTTCTCGTTTCTTTCCTAATGTGTTTACAAAAGTAAACACATTAGGAAAGAAACGAGAACTATAATAAAATAATTAGAACATAAAAGAACTATAATAACTTAAATGAAAAATATAATAAAATAATTGTCATTATCTGTGCGAATAGATCTGGTTATAATTTTTTAATCAAATAGATATTCGTCGCTAAGTTACGTGAAAACCTTAAAAGTGCCGAGATTTTTTCAACAATTTCTCGCACGCTTGATTTGATAAACCTATTCATACTGAACGCTTCAGTCATATTCTATGATCGAAGACTGAACCTGGCATGATCTGGCATTTGTGTCATATATGATTGTTGGTTCCTATATAGATACTAAAGTGGCGAGTGCAGCCACTTTCATGACCTATGTTAAACCAGGTTATTCGGGTTCCTGTACACATTTCCTTTTCTTTAATTTTATCTAACTTTGCGTTTTTCTATTTGGAAATTGCTGCTTTATTACAGAACTCTGCTAAACTTACACGTCTCCTTTCCTCAGCTGCCTTAAGTTTTTCCTGGATCTCTTCGACGGAGGGCGTCTTCTCTGGGGAGTCAGCGCGGCGCGGCACCGGCGCCGGCACACCGACAGGCTCCGCCAGGATCACCTCATACGCCAGCCCGCCTTTTGACATCTCCTGGCAGCGGATTTCAGTCGCTGTGGGAAATATTTAAAATGAGTCAAAGAAAAGTTGGTTGTTTGTAAAGTCGGTTTACGGACGATAATTTTACGTGATAACGTCTGAATGAAAGAGAGATAGATACGTCACAAGCCGAACGCTTAGGCCGATCGTGCCTCTCTATCGCTTGTTCCGCGCTCTCGCTTGCACGCTCGGCTCAGGCGGAACGTGTCAATGAGTCATGCTTTTTCGTGCGTGCAACCGGCGTTCATCGATTTATAAGACGTTGTCACGTCAAAAAATCGTGACTTTATTTAATACACAATATCTTATTGTCGAAAAAATAATAAAAGTTCTGAATTGTCCATTAAAGAGATTGACTGACGCCAATGAATGCAATAAAATACTAGACAGACATTAAATCTGTCTGGAGAATTGTGGTGACGTACTGCTCCATCTATATTATTTATTACTAATAATTCATCATCATCATCAGGTCATTTTAGTCTTCACTACAGGAGCACGACCCTCTCTTGTCCGTCATAGGACGGAAGGAGGATTTGGCCTACACTCCCCACGCTGGCCAAACGGGTTGGGGAGGCCAGAGCGATATTTGATAATGTATTTCCCTTAGTCGCCTTACGACATCCACGGGAAGAAACGGAGTGATTCTATTCTAGTCTGCCGGATATCACACGGCTTATTACTACTAATTACATAGAAATTATCACCGTTTAACGATACTCGTGGTGTTACCTATCAAAACAATTATACGTTCATTAATGATGTAAAGTATGTAGAGGTAGATGTTGTTTTAGTCGAGTTTTTAAATCAGAGAATATGGTTTGACCATGGTCTTATTCTAAAACATAATTTACTAAGTTAACGGTATCTTTATTGTACATCTGTCCAGTCCTATTCTAAAGAACTAACGCAGCAGAGCGTTTTGCATTAAAAATTCGTCATCCGCATAATCAATCGTTGAACTAACAGTTAAATCAATCAATGAATTCGTTGCGCTGAAGAATTTTTGTCAGGGTTATATAGTAATACGTCGTCTTTCTTGATATGGCGTTAATTATTTTTGTTAAAGTGGGCGATATTAAACCTCTTCTGGGTGCCGAAGGTTGAGATGGACGTAGGGTAGGCATGCAAAAAATTGAAGTGGCGGGAATCTGGATTTCCATTTGATAAGACGATAATAAACGGAAAATAAGGCTGTCTATCACAAATATTTTAAAAACAAAAACTAAGAAAGTCAATAATTAAAACTCAAGGTTTGGAAAATTTCTTCTTGCATTTAAATTTCAATTTGATAGCCCAATTAATATCACGACATAACTTTTAGGAGCTGAAAGGCCGAGTGGAACCGTGGAGCACAGCTAGTATACTTTAACAACAGGGCTTAAAAACTTCCATTATTACGTTTTACAGATTATAAATTATATATTTTTCTCTAAATGGGTGGACGGTGCCATAGTTTTTATGGACAAATTGTCTATCGAATGATACTCAAAGATCGAATAGTACCTAAACGCTTCTTACAATTTAACTGTATGATGTTAAACTAAACCTTGTGGACAAGAGAATCAAACAGCAGACCGAAAACGACAAACTTTTACTGCAGCGAGCGGGCGTGCTGTGTTTAGACCTGGCCCAATAGGTACATTCGAATAAAATCGATATGACCGCATGTCCTTGTAACATTGTCGCCAAGTTTGGCCCTATTGTCTCCATTACACCACTAACTACTACAAGGTGTTCAGGCTCGAAAACCATTATTCAAAAAGCTCAAAAAAGAAAATAGTTTGGGTGTTGTAAAACTGCCTCGTGATACTAAAAGTTCAGTTTCATTATAATCAATATTATATAATTAAAAGTTCATTGAGAAACTAAACTTTATTATCAGTTAGCCGGTTCCTTTAGCCATTTTTATACCTTTATACATAATGACGAACAAAAAAAAGAATCAATTTGCTTTACATACAATATTTGTACGAATAAAGGCTCTTCGATACATAATACAACGGTAACACTAATGACGGTACCATATCATTAGTTCCATAAGTGTTAACAGCTACCTAAGAACGCCACAGAGGATAATTAAACGCCCCGACCTTATGAACTCACTTTAATATTAACCCCAAAGCTACAACTTAAGCGTTGGAATTCAAAAAATTTAACGAGGGTCCCGAAAACCGT
The DNA here is from genome assembly GCA_937001555.2 of Hypsopygia costalis. Lineage (NCBI taxonomy): Eukaryota > Metazoa > Arthropoda > Insecta > Lepidoptera > Pyralidae > Hypsopygia > Hypsopygia costalis. The sequence goes on along the minus strand of OW443327.2, from coordinate 31,059,071 downwards.
CCTCAAGGTCGGCCGTTAAACCCCAGGAGGCGGAAGGATGAATCCGCTATTGTTTAATTATTAGGGGAGGAGGGTGTCTACCCTCCGATGACTCACACGGATATTGCACTCGCTACTGCGCATCGCGTTTATTTGCGGCGGATGAGTAAGGCTTATTTACGCGTCTGCCATTGCTTTATTCGTTTATACAATTCTACAGGATTATTCTGGAATATTTGTCGCTACAAAATAATAATATTATTTATTGACTTATATAATACACATTACAGTAGTTACGTGGATTTTTTTTTTTACTATTGACGTATTAAATTAGGCTAAGCGTGTATTTCAGACATCAGGCTCGAAAAATATACAAAAGGGTTCCAGAAGTAGTGTATTTTTTTATATATATACTTTTCTTTACAATTAAATTATGAGAAATAGATCTCTCCATCGTCTCTGACCGCCTCAAGGCCGTCCTCTCGTGCATCGAAATTCTCGAGATCGATTTCAATCTTTTATTGGAAACTTTGTGAGGTAGCGACATGCCACACGACGCCAATTTGAACAGTTTACTGGGCAGTTAGCTTTCATTTTTTGCCATAATTGACAAAAAAGATGTACTAAATTAATTAAGTTGTATGTAAAAAACCTATTTTTCTAGATCAATTTTATTACTTCTAGATTTTAATTGTAAACAAAGTCTAATGTTCACAGCACTTTCAAATGTGCCAAAATTCAGATTGCCCCAAATCGTAACAAATAAAATATATCTTCAGTAAACTTGATTAAACAGGATTACAATATACATATTTAGGGCAAGGCCGTAGAAGAGGGATGATCCGAGGTACGAGGATATATTTTCATTGTAACAAATTCAGTCTCGCCTCTGTAGGTATGCCATAGATGAAATACGCGCCCTCTTAACCTGCTTGCACACAAAAGAAAGAGGCTTCGTGTGGGGATTCAGATGAGAGGGATATCTCTACAACTGGGTCAGTATAAAATAACTTCAAGAAACATTTTGTTGCTTGGTAACATTACTTTTGTCTTAAAACTTTGTAATTTTTTTTCCTTAAATTACAGTGACAAAATTTATACAGGGAAATATTACAAACACGGATGTTAATAAAATTGCGAGGAAAATTTCAGGGGTCAAATGCAATGCACTGTTTTATATTTCATAAATGGATTGTTTTAATAACATAAGTAAAGTTTTAATTAACAATAAAAATATTGAAATTTTAACAATATTTTATGATATTAGTTCAACGCTTAACGTATAATGGTATTAATCATGTATGTTTAAAATGTAAAAAGCTTTTGTTGCAAAATTTTATTTTTTTGTTTTAATTTAATTTTGAAGCTCACAATGGATTTCTTTTTATATATTTAATTATTACACTAGATTAAATTCTGGATGATCCCGTAAAATTTGACTCACACTTTTTTAACATTCTATACAGTGTATGTCCTATACTTTTCGAATTCATCTACATCGTAATAGCACATTACGATACAACGGTCTTAAATATATACGCACACAGAAGTGACGTTTGTAAGCCCAAGCCAAAGGTGAGGGATTACCACCGTCACGAGTTTGTAAAAACTTTACACGGGCGTAAAGTTCACACGTTTTTCCACACATTTGTGAAAAAATTATGTGGTATGAAGAATGAAAAATTTTTTTTTCACAAACACTAGCGTGGTAACTATAAGTGTTATTTTATACCACTGGAGCGGCAAACAAGCATACGACTAATGTTGTGAGAAATAATAGTAACAGCCTAAACATAAACTAATGTTTAAATAATAGGTAAAATAACAGCTACAGACATGAAACTTTACCTCTCATATAGTAAAATTTAATAATATGTGATTTTGTGAAAGATGTAATTTGTTGTCCATTAAACATCGGCATTATGAGAAAACCACAGCAGCGTATTTCAAATTATAATATAATGTGTACCAGTTAGAAAGTTCCTAGAAACGTTGAGTAGACGTGGCGTCCATGTCATTATGTAGTTAAGGAGATTACGTTTATAGATTTAACGTGGAATATTTATTTATTAATTCTCCTATATCATTACCTCGTCTGGAAATTACATAGGTAGCAACGACCCGCGACGGTCTCCAACAATTCCTCTGTAACGCTATATAGTATTATTTATCCTGTGGTAACGCGCTGAAAGTGCTATACATTGCGGAATATAACAAATAATACTCGTATAATTTCATTTGGCATAACGTTATTTTCCTATAATTTGATATACACTGTAGGTTAGGTTAGGATTGATATTTTTAGTCCACTGCAAGCTAGCAATGTATTTAATTAAATATAATTGAATTGATTATAATATGACATGAACATGACCATGACCCGACAGACGTTGTCCTGTATTCTTAACAATGAATATTGAATTCGAATTGGTTTCGCGCAATCTGTCAAATAACTAACAGTTCTGTCAAACGACATAATGTTACATTAGAAAAGTTATTATGGTCGTTCAGTTTTTTTCAAATTTTCCGCGCAACTTTCCTGCTGTTTTTTTCATAAGAACCAGCTTTTTGTATGTTGCACCAGTGTTGTTTGACCTCGTCAGGAGAACCTGACAAGGTCAAATACAACATAAAGAAGAAATAGCGAAATCGGTCCAGCCGTTCACACTTAATGTCGTGACCACGCGAAATAGGGATTCATTTTTAGGTATATATAATATACATATAGATTATACACCCAGTGCTATTACTTATATTCTACTGTGGTGACGCTGAAATGTTTACTTAAGGAAACCAACCTTAAAATTATAATTCTAGATCTAAAACTTTAAAAAGCCATAATGAACCCACTTTTGCAATTAATTATTATCGTACACTGTGAAAAAATATTACCTAAAAATATAAACATGAAAAACTTACTTATAAATTTAACTTTTTTGGGCTGCTTCGTCCTAGGTTTGCCGAGTGGTTTCTTGACAGGCGCTGATCGTCGGTGAGCTAAACAAAAGTGATACGTCAGCGAGATGCCGAGCTCGTGACGCCGGTACCATACTTTCGGAGACAAGCCCCCAACATACCTACCATGCGATTGTCATGATATCAATATCAAAGAAATAAAACACAAATGTATATCCCACAAATGTTTGGTACTCCACTTGCCTATTCATGAAATCCTCTCAGATACTCTAATGTTGGCTGGAAGAGATCCCTGTGAGGGATAAGTCCGCCTTTGTACTTTGACTTACTATGTTGTAAATTTATTTTATGTACAATAAACAATTACAAACAAAACAATTTTTATCAAAAAATTGGAATGTTGACGGAATTAATTGAGCCGTAACGCCGGCAGTTGTAAAACATGGAGAATATTCAATATCTACTGCACAATCTTTTAGTTGAGCTCAGCGTGTGGAAGATGGGAGATTGCCGAGACAAATGGCCAAGGATCGGTCTGACATTATCGACGCGACGTTCAAATGCTGGACCTTGCGAAAGATGACATATGACATGAAATAAAGCACAAGTTTTCTGTATGGCTGAATCTATCTCAAACGAAATAAATTGAGGCAGGTGAGAAGTAGTAAGCCAAGCGTAGCCAAAAAAAATCCAAGTCGTCGTCGTTTCTCTAGGTATCCAAGGAGCCGATTCGATTATTAATTACGGGCTCCATCGCAATCCAAGGGAGGTAACAGCAATAGGCCTGTAATTCGATGGGTCTGACCTGTCGCCCTTTTTGGGCACAGGGTGCACGTTTTTAAACACCCAGACGGGTCCTATTATATGTTTAGCGTACTAATTTAATCCACAAGACGATGGGCTCGTCCACCAGTTGTGAAATACAATGACCGCGATTAAACTTAGCCGTTGCTTCTGGACATAATCGCTGGTTTAGAAGTAATAAACAAAACGTCATTTACCTTCACGTAATCCCTTCAAAACAATGCCTCGAAAGGCACCCAAGCGGGTTTTTGTCGTATCGTAAGGCTTATCTGTTGTCATAATTTAGTTCACAAAGCCTATTGTACTGTAACTGAAATGCGTCTGGCCGTCTGGCCGCCTGGCGTCTGGCAACCCTCGTGGTGTAATTAATCATTAAATATTAACATAGAGTGGTGCTACGGCGACGGTGAGGCTATGTTGAAGTCTATTTCAAACTAAGTGTGGTTTATCCGATTGGAATTTATAGATATTACTTAAATCAGTGGTTCCAGTAAACATATCTGCGAATCGAATAATACAGACGGTTCTACCTCCCGCCAAAGATGATCCAAATTCGTAATCGCCTTCAAATTTTTTTTTTATACTACGTCGTGTGGCAGACAAGCATACGGCCCGCCTGATGTGAAGTGGTTACCGTAGCCATATTATCGCTTGCAACATAAAATATTGCCCGCGCGCCGCCACCCCCGCTGCCAACGCAGCATCTCCTTCCTTTCTCTGCGGATTTAGAGTAGTAATGATTTAGATACATGTTCTTATATTTAATTTGTATGACGTTTCTAAGTGCTTTATTTATGTTCTTCTTGGTGTTTATTATAGCCCTAATTCATCCATCAACTATTTTTCTTCTTTCGAATCTCTTCTGGAGGACCTAAGTTCTGTTTATAATCACACAATTATCATGGGTGATATTAACACATGTCTTTTAAAAAAGGATTTTCGGGCTCACCGTCTTCAATCGTTAGTAAATTCCATTAATATAAATATTTTACCTCTGAATGCTACGCATTATTTTCCCAACTGTACACCCTCACTTCTTGACCTGGTAATGGTTACTTCCGCAGACCATGTTACAAAGCATGGTCAACTTAGTGCCGATGCTTTTTCCTACCACGACTTAGTTTACCTCTCCTACAAAATCCGTCCCCCAAAACCCAAACCCAAAATTCTCATGCTGCGCAATTTTAGTGGCATGGATCTAAATCAGTTACGAAACGATGCGAAGCAGATTGACTGGACGGTCATTGATAATGCTGTTACAATCGATGACAAAGTTGAATTATTTAACACATTTCTCACACAGCTTTGTGACGTGCATGCGCCCATTCGCCCGATCAAAGTCAAGCATCTTCCGGCTCCCTGGTTGACGGAAGATATAAGAAAACTTCGTGAAAAGAAGAACCGAGCAAAAGCCCGACACAAAGCGGATCCATCAAATACAACCAAGCGAGACAAGTATCAAAGCATTAGAAATCTCTGCAACAAGGTGTGTAGAGACACACAGCGACGCCATATCCATCAATCTATTGAAAATAAGGACCAAGCAAACGTTTGGAAATTTCTAAAAACCATGGGAGTGGGAAAGTCTCGAAATACTCTTTGTTCTAATCTTGACCTGGAACAAATAAATAAACATTTTTCCTCATGCTCTTCAATTGACAAAAAAGTCAAAACAGATACATTACATCAACTCTCTTTGTTATCCCCTCCCGACCCCAACCCTTTTGTTTTGAACCATTCACTGATTGTGGTGTTAAGAGAAGCATACTGTCCATTACATCTAATGCGGTTGGAGGTGACTGCATTAGCCGTAATATGATTATTCCTTTGATTGATATCCTGGTCCCTATCCTGACAAAAATCCTTAATTTCTCTATTTCCACTGGATCCTTTCCCAAATGCTGGAAAGAAGCTCATGTTATCCCGATGCCCAAAAAACCTTGCCCTTCATCCGTCAGTGACTACCGTCCTATCTCTATACTCCCTTTTCTATCCAAAGTGTTAGAGCGGTTAGTCCACTGGCAAGTAAGTTCCTTTCTTGCTACCAACAATCTCCATAACCCTTTCCAGTCTGGTCCTGGTCATAGTACGGCTACTGCATTGGTCAAGATATCCGATGATATTAGGTATGGCATGGATAATCAGCAGCTCACAGTTTTGACGCTACTCGATTTTCGCAACGCCTTTAATACTGTTGATTTTGATATCTTGTTGGGAGTCCTGTCTTCTCTTAACATATCTCCAGCAGTGTCTGGTTGGTTTCATAATTACCTGTACGGGCGCCGGCAACGTGTCAAAGTTGATCAATTACACTCTGCCTGGTGTGATACAGCCGCTGGCGTGCCGCAGGGTGGCGTGCTATCTCCTTTGTTATTTGCTATTTTCATCAGTTCAGTTACTCATAATCTTTCCTCGTCCTACCACCTTTATGCAGATGATCTACAAATATATTCACAGGCATCACCTGATAACATTATACAAGCCATTAATCGAACCAATTCTGATTTAGATTTGATATCGTCATGGTGTAGCCGCTTTGGTCTGAAAATAAATCCAGTTAAATCTCAAACTATTGTCATAGGTAGCCCAGCATTTATTTCAAGAATTGACGTCACTCAAATCCCGCCGGTTGTATTTGATGGTATCTGTATTCCTTTCAGTGGAACGGTCCGGAACCTTGGAGTAGTTTTTGATTCTACACTGTCGTGGAAACCTCAGGTAGCCGAGGTAAGCAGGAAGATGTTTGCCGCATCTGCATCACTTAGACGTCTTAGGAACTTTCTACCTACTGCCACTAAAATTGTTTTAGCACAATCCATCCTCTTCCCAATCCTTGATTATGCAGATATTGCATATCCTGATTTGAATGTCGACTTATTAAACAAGCTAGAGCGACTCCAAAATCTCAGTATTAGATTTATCTTTGGTTTGCGTAAGTACGATCACATAACCAGTTATCGCGATCAGCTCAAATGGCTTTCCATACGCCAGCGCAGGGATATGCACATTCTTTCTTTCCTCTATACTGTACTCTTTGCTCGTACTTCACCAACTTATCTCAAAGATTGCTTCAAGTTCTCTTCTTCTGTCCATGGTCTTTCACTTCGTTCATGTGAAAACTTTACTCTTTCCGTTCCGCCTCATTCTTCAAATTTTTCAACCAATCTTTCACTGTCCAGGCTATCAGACTTTGGAATTCACTGTCCAGGCTATCAGACCCGTCGCTATCAGAACTGCTAAATCTATAGACGTTTTTAAGAGACAAGTAAAAAATCATTTTCTTGGTCTTTGATTTCTTATTTATTGTAGCGCAGACATGAAATTATATTAAATATGTGTATTATGTATGTATATGTGTATGTGTGTGTATGTATGTATATATATATGTGTAAGTATGTGTATATGTATATTAGTAAATAAATATATATATAATAATGTTATATGTGTATTAGTAAATACCATATCATGTTTATTAGTTATTGTATAATTTGTATTTTAATCTTTCCGTCTTGCGAACCTTACCTACTTCATTTAAAGTATTCGTTACCTTAAGGTTGCCTTGAAAAGGTTGCTTTTAGCAATAAGGCCGCCTTGTTGCACATACATACCTACTATATAAGTGAATATTTTCTGTATGCTGACTGAATTGTTTCTGTAGTTTGTAGTGTAAATAAAGCATATTCTATCTATCTATCTATCTTTATAAAGTCCAAGGAATAAAGATATTTTGACTTTGACGTTTCTTTCTGGTGACCTCACTTACTATCAGGAACACAACAACCCTCAAGGGAATTGTTATTTGGCTGCGGTATTCTGTGAGGTGGAGGTACATTCTCCAGTAGGGTAGCTTACAATTACGCTCCCTACCTCTCTTTTCGCCAGAGCTTCGATTGTCAGTCAGCAGGGTGCACCACGTGCAGGTGAAGTTGGCTTTGGTTCAAAGATCTTGATGAACCCCAAAATATATAACCGTAGAATAACCCGTAGGCCTTCCTTGGGTCCTATCAATCGGTAGATAGAGCCTACAGAGGCTATAGCAACAATATCATTCTCGCCACAGAACATAAATTAGAATCTTTGTAGCAAGAATGCGAATTTTCCAAATTATACTGATAAGATGTTTTGTGTTGCCACTCTAAAATTGAGACCATAATCAGTTACTGATGAAACAGACCGCAGTTAAAAAAACTTTCAATTAATCTACTATTTCGAATATTGATTAAAAATGTAATGATTAATTACTCTCTTAGGTACAGGGACCGGTGTCGGTCGGTGCCACCTTCATATTAGGCCGACCGTTTGATCACGGTCGAAGTTATGAGGGCAGTGTATTGCGTCCACACGCGCTTTGGCACATACGAGAAACTATACTTATGAAGGCTTTGACGCTTATATCTGCCTAGAGGATTACCACATAACGAGCCCCTCCAGACGATGTAGTGGTCATAAAGGATTTCTCAATTTAAAAAAAGACAGATTCTGATATGAAAAATTCAATCAAAAGATTTCGATAATTTTAATTTTCTGATCTCCGCTTTCAGATCGCTTCAACTAAGACCTAAAAATAAACCTATATTTTACAATCGAACTCAATTTCTGTTTAATATTTATATAAACCGTGATTAATACTTGTAACTATAGATGTTATATCTATTCACGAACATGAACAAGAACACGAGAGGTGGGACCCAAACATCATTAAAGTCACCCCACGTCAATTGCGTCGCAAATCGAAAACCGATACCAAGTGACCAATTCGAACGGTCTAATATTTATTTGAGGAACCTTCGGAATCGGTTAATGAATCAAGAGTAATCGATGTTTGCGTGACTACCTGAAATTGTCGATTCGTATCGATTTAGAAATACATGTACAGTGCATGTTCATGTGGCGACGACGCCGACGACTGACTGGAAGTGGGAAATGATATGTTTTATCATAAAAACGAAACGATAATTTATTTTCAAAATTAGAAATAAATGTGAATCAAAGAAAAAGAAAGAATCAGAAGTATAATTATTCATGAATATGTTCAGTGTATTGCGTCATACTCGTACTCTCGTCGGAAAAGTATGATATTTTATGTACCTATTCCCAGGAAATCGAAATAATTCAAATGCAAGTCCGGGATAAAAAAACATATCACATTTATTAATACAAAAAGTTTTCATGTGTAACCTACGGTATGGGACGCATCTGAAACATAGGTAACTATTACGTACTTACCTTTCTCATCACGCTCACGACTTACTGTCTAGAAATACTTTTTCTTCAGCCATTGTTTAATAGTAATGGATTTAAATGTAATAGGTACAATGTTTTCTGTTTCTCATAGTCATCGTTGTAAAATAATTTTAGCTACAGTTTTAATTCAAATATGAATTTGTCTCCTCAGATGTCCTGTCATGTGTTAGATCCTTAATCACATAGGGTAATATTCACAAAAAAACATGTGTTTGGGTGATAGATACGCGCGGAGAAGTCAAGATATGATTTATTATAAAAACGAAACAGCAAAATCATTTTGTAAATCTGTACAATGTCTAAAATCCCGTATTGTTACAGGCCAATATTCGCAGGAAAGTATATCGTATTTGGTAGTTGGAATCGTGCGAGACGGCCGCTGGGGTAATAGTAGCGAGGTAATAAGACGACGGAACGACAGCGTGAGATGAGAGGCCGGTACGTGAGCCGCATGCCAGAGCGACGTGAAAATTCCCGCAAACATGGATAATCCCTCACGGCAAGGCTAAGCTCCAGTTTACAGCGTAGACGATGCGGAGACGCCGCGTCATACTGACTAAATCCTTCCATCATGTTAACCACTTTAATATTATTAAAGTATTGCCCTCATAATAAGCCTTCAATTTAGAAGCCTCCTTCATTCTACAGTCTGTATTTCAAAAGATATATACTAATCCAGAATCGGTGATGACATGGTACAGCCGGTCATACAACTCTAAGGAAATATCCATCAAGAACCCATCGCCGTAATTTCTGCCAAAAGTGATGGAAAATGGGCCGCATGATCATCTATTATGTCCGCGGCCTCTTCGTGGATAACATTTTCTGAACCCAATTAATAAACAATGAAAACATAAAATGAACACACTCCGAAAGAAATACCAAAAAATCCAGCTAAAGAATATTGGGTGACAACTTTTTCTGGCATTCATTGGATTGAACTTAATGAGAGAAAATATGGGTTGTCTCGATTCAAATAAAAGCAAATACTCAGCGCGAATAACAAATTCTACTAGTCTTGAGAAATTTCCAGCCTCGAGCAGATTAAACTTTCAAGAAGATTGAATCTCCCGATTAATGGATCTACGCCGCCTGGAAATATTTATGTTATTGCGCTTAGAAAGCCGTCTAAATGTAACATACGTAGCACTCACGATGTTTATGACGACTTTGAAATTTGTATTAAAACTACACAACATCTAATTTCAGGAGTAAATAAAACAAAAAATCGAATAATCACAATCGATTTAGAAAAAAACATGATTGCAATAAAACTGAACGAATCGTTTATCAAAGCAAACAAAGCGATATTAACTGAAAATCGAATGTAAATGTTTGTGACGAGGCAGTTGCCGTGCTGGCCGCCCTTTTAGGGCGGCCAGCACGGCAGCCCCTCTGGCGCCACACGATACAGTATGGAAACTGATAAAATATTTAGAGCCTGGTTTTAAAAGTTACGAGGGGGAGCAAAAAGCACATTTTACTACCACAGAATACTAACGTTGGCACGTAAGTGTTTAAAACGTAGTGGAAATGTGGATGCGAAGTGATGCAGAAATACGAGCACACCTGCATTCAATGCGCTGCACTGTCGGGAGTATTTCACATCTTATGATATACGTTCTCATTAAAAGTGTCGCTCATTAGTGAGACCTTATTCCGTGTACCTCATTATCTACAATCAATTTTTATGTAGTGGTAGTCTTTAACAAATAGAAATACATATATTTATTTTCGTGTATTTCAATATTCGTTTCAAATTCCTATCCTATCAGCGTCGTAGTTTCCTGCCGTGAACCAACGCGAAACACGCAAACTTCGACGAGCCCGCAATGCATCATTGTGACATTGTCATTCCGTTCGCTTTATTTAAAATATTCCTTTCTTTATTCACGAATAATATGCATGGCAACCACGACATACACCACGGCACGTGTTCTTGAAAGAACATCGGCTAATTAGACTTAGTGTAAGCGCGTCTACAAATCATTTACGTTGGATGAAATTAGATTCAAATTTAGTGAAAATCATGACATACGAGTACTTAACAGAAATGTTGTAATAAAATTTACATTATTTAATTAATTTCATAGGCATTAAACTTTTTGCTGTAATTGCCAACGACAATACTTATTGACTCCATGGGCGTTGTAAATAGAAAAAGGAAATAATGAGATGACATTTGATAGCACAACGTTACATTTTAAAATCTAAGAAGCTTGGAAAACATCTGAGGAGACAAATTCATATTTTAATTAAAACAGTAGCTAAAATTCTTTTACGACGAAGACTTTATGAGAAACAGAAAACATTGTATTACATTTAAGTCCATTACTATTAATCAATAGCTGAAGAAAAAGTATTTCTAGACAGTAAATCGTGAGCTGAAAGGTAAGTGCGTAATAGTTACCTATGTTTCAGATGCGTCCCATACCGTAGGTTATACATGAAAACCTTTTGTATAATAAATGTTTCGATAAAATATCATACTTTTCTGACGAGATTACGAGTATGACGCAATGCAAATATACTTTGAGATCCATTTTGATAATTGTTCTTTCGAGGGTGTTTATAAAACTACACTGATCATTGATACATTACATGTCAAAATGAATATTTATTTTAAACTTTCAAATTTTCATCCACCTCAATCAATAATTCTACAATTAGTAGATTTATTTTGATAAGAAGTGGCACGAATATACCATTATGTACGTAAACACCCTAAAATTGACATGAAGCTGAGTGAATATGAAACCGATAATGTCACCGCATATATTCTCGTCCCAATCTAAATGCTCCTGTTGCTTTCCCGGAAGAGGGTGGGATCCTAACTTGTTGAGCTCAATTTAATTCGAGTGTTATAATCAACAACACAGCTGTGTAATTTAGAACCCTTCAGGTAGATGTCATATAAATTATTGGCGTGTTAACAAAATTAATCAAACTGTACCAGAAACACGACCCAAAGTGTCATCATTGATTAATTATATCAAACTAGGGGTTATGAATATTATTCCGTGCCTTTTTGTCTTGGCATCTTTTGATTTGGCAATAATATTCAGAACTATAATGTTATAAATGATTACAGTCTCGTGAAATATTAATTATAAAAGACTTCTTGTGTCAAAAAATATTGTAAATGTTAAAACCTCATATTAAATATTATGTAAAGGAACCATGGAGTGATTATGTCATGTTCGCGTGTCACGGCCTAATAATGCTCATGTTTTGTAAAATGTTTCAACCATTGAAATTGAGGATGATGATTTTGTTAAAGTGCTAGGTAACGATTTGCAAACAATCCTATGTGGAGTAGAAGTGAAGTGAAGTGCGAATAGCAAAATAATTTGTTCACTATACGTCAATGTCAATAATAGATGAGAGCAGACATGTTTCGACTGCGCAAAATGGTGGACGCATGTGGTGGTATCACGATGAACAAAATGGTGGACATAATGCAGTATAATATTAAATCGATGATGATGATAGTGAAAACAAAAAATTATGGCCACTGAAGGGATATATGATGAATAATCCCGCTGGGGAAAATCCAATAAATTTAGGAACAGATTACAGCATTCAAGTGGAAGATTTTCCGAAAATACGGATCGAAATAAAAGCTAGGATTTAAATTAAGGATTAGTCTTGAGAACAAATGCATATAAACCATCAACCAACCAGATGCACAGAACCACCAATATCGCCTACACTACATCAGCTTCGATGAATATACACGCAACATACATCGTTCTTTGATGATTTCATAACTACTAACACATTCGGAAGGATATCATTGACATAAAGTTTAAAGAGGCTTCCGACGAAAACATTTTTTGAGATTTCCAACTCAGACTAGACAAGAATGACAGTTAAAGCACGTGTTATAAATTCGCGCAGCCGGCCGGCTCCCTAGTTGTGCCGGCCGGCTTTTCAAGATTGTTATTGCGTGAAGAAGGGTGCTCTATTGCAGAAATTATAATCACACACTAATTTAAACATTTTTTGTTAACCGGCATGAAGCCTCCAGTAGAATATTCTTAAAACGAACGTAGAAAATAGTATAAAATTTTTTTTTTGTTCATTATTTCAAACGAATGAAATATTGCATAATATAAAGAACTTTTCACCAGATTAAAAGAGATACATTGAATAGAGTATACGTGGTTTCCTATTCAGGTAACATGTGTCTGGGCGTTTGTCTCCGCAGTGAGTATGGCAACGGCGTCACCGGTTAGTTTCGACAAATTTGCGAAGAAAGGAGCGTTCGTTGATGCTGTCCCAACCTGCTGGTAATACGGGTGCACGGCATGAGTGGCAGAAGCACTGCATCACCGAGTCCCGAACGAGCCCTATCAGCATGATGACAGATTCAAATTTACTATCTAACGATGAGACGGAGTCGCGTCGCGGCGCCGGTGGACTGCGCGACTCTCGCCCGGAAACTGAGCCACGCCGGGGGGAGGGCGCCGGTCGATAGCCGCACCCCTCGTCCCGCGGTCCCCGCCCTGCAGACCCACCCCCTTCCACCCCTTGCGCTACCGTCCCTAACTTGATAACCCGCACAAGAAAATAAGCCTACCAAATGGAAAAATAATGTCATCCGCTACACCTATTACTTTCCGTCAAATTCCCCTTCTGTTACGATGGTAATGTAATCACTAGTTAACATTTTCCGTTTCACCGATAAGAATTCGGAGTACTGATACAAAATGTAAATAGTGAGGATCTAACGTCTAGATTGGATGTAAAGATTTATTGCCCCAGATAAAAAGATTTTTTGAAGAATAAAGCCTAAAATTCAGGTTTTCAAAGCTTTTCACCCAGCAACCACGAGGGTCCTAAATCAGGAAAGACAAACTAATTGAAGAACTGCCCTGCTCGTGTGGGTCTCGACAGACTCCTCGCTCATAAAATCGCCGAGCTGCCTGTAGGGTGAGTGGGGCGAGTACGTGGGGGAGCGCGGACGGGGTACCATGCGGAGGTTCCGCCGCCGTCTCGGCGCCGCCACCCGCAGCCAATTAACAGCCGGCAACGCCACGCTGAATTTGTTTCGCCACTCGAATTGCTTCCGATTGATTTCCTTTTCTTAAAATCCTTCAACGATGGACTCTTCTAATAGTGATCATTTATGAAAATTGTGTGCAATGGACTAGACAATGTAAATCGAGGCAAAGATTCGTAACCTTGTAATTCTCTTTCTCGTAGCTTGTTACTCTTTAACTTCACTAACCAGAACATTTTCAAATACTACTAGTGATTAAAATAATCAGGTTGATCCTATGTAACATTATATAGTTAGTACACCACATGATTTAAGGATAAAATTTAAGACTGCAGTGGACATGGTGCCGTAACCTCGTGCACCGGTAACACCGTCGGCCGTGGTGCGGTAGTGGATCGATTCCGGCCAACAACCCCGGGATCACCTCCCCTGCGGTAATAACTGGGAATTCCAGGAGTGAGCCACTCAGACGATGCATATGCCCTGATTACCACCATCGACGGCGTCTGTCTGGCTGACGACTGGCTTATCGTTACATAGTTTTGAGCAAGTAAATTATTTCTTTAAAATGAAGACTATTCTTTACTGCAAAATAAATGAAATATTATGTAGTTTTGGTAGAGTTGAATCAAAATTATAAAAAAATTCTAATAGTGTATTCGGAAGACTTCATCGGAAGTCCACTATATTTCACATCAAGATATGATAAATTAGTTCCTTTCACGAGTTCATTTGCGGTCAAGGCATATATGCTATTTTTGCTAGCTTCTCTGAGTACCGTAGCACCACTACATTTGCAGTAACTTTCGGACTTATAATACGCAATGGCATAACGCCAGAATCATATGGAAAAAGTACGCGAAACAATTTTCATTTACAATTCGTTTTGGCATTGCTTTGCATTACAACGTCGTAAATTGGAAAGAGTTAATGGCGCCCAACGTGGTACTCTAAGGCACTGTATTTTCTACTTTTGTGCTGTAGCTTGTGCGTGTGGTGGTGACTAAATTTTGTACGGATTTACTATTATTGTGATAATTTCCTTATCCCTAAAAAAGTTTTCACAACTATTGCATTTCTTTAAATATTTTTCATGCCTGTAATTTGGCGTTGTTGTATTTAAGTTCCCATCTTATTTTCTTAAGAGACTGAGAAGGCAACCAAACCTACAATTTCCGTTACAAGTATTAGTTATGGTACTCACATTGGTGCCTCTATGAAAACTTTTCATGACTACTTTATAGTTTATTGGGAAAAAAATACCAAGGAAGTTCATTTAACAATTTAAAGTTAAAGAGAAACTGTGGAACCACACAGCATCCGACAATTTTTATTCTAATGTGTGAGTTAAAATTCCTCAGTGGCAAGTGGTACAAGCACGTGATTGTAGGAGGCTCCTGTGAGCATTTCAAATAACTCTTGAAGAGATCCATTCTGGGATAAGTCCGCTATTGTTTATAATATTCTGCACTTGTAATTTTATGTCTTTGTACAATAAAAAATTACATACATATACATACAAACTCTTCTGAATACAATAAATTGTATCTAAGTGTAAATATTATACAAAACGTAGCAAATATGGATCATCCACAAACCTTATAGCTTGCTTCTGAAATTTATACCAAATCACGAGGTACAACTAGTATGCAAGTGCTCGCGCCTAAAGGTAACATTACTCAATTTGTGGTTGCAGTTTGGACTTGTAGACTTTAAGTCTTCGCCTTGAAGTTTCCGTAGTTTTCCATATTAAACCTTATAAGCCAATTTTATAATACTTTCACAAAAGCACACAGTTAATTATATGCAACATAATTTTAGCACCCCACGTAGAACTGGGACATAATGTAGTCCCACGTTGGGCGCCAAACATCATAAGTCGTTACAATTGTATCAAATGGATAATAAAATAACCGAATAACATAATAGTCAAGGAAACTTAACAAAACAATGAGGTGAACCCAACATTCACACCACATGCAAATGTAAGTCATAAATATACATATACATCTGTCTTTGAAAAGCGGCAACAAGTTGAGTCACGTGCCAGCAGGATTCGGTTGAGAATATAATTTGGTGGCAGCGGCGCGCGTCCGCCTGCGACGGCAGTCGTATCGATCTTGCCTTGTTTCACTGTTTCAGGCTTTGTTTAAACATCACCGAGTATGCTGACACGGACATTGCCTAACACGCTTACACAACCACTATGCGGAACCTTTTAATATACATCGTGTACGGTGGGTACTTGGTGAAAAAAAAAACGGGTTGCACTCCGGGAGTGCCGGCAGAAGTGAAAACTTGAACATTAACGTTGGCATTTTTGATTATTTGGAATGGTTTGGGAATAATTTATCAGTATAAAAGTACTATCATTTATGTGGCAAAATACAATATTCATTAATTGCGCTATCGTACACAAACATGTCAATTTATATTACATTAAAAATAAACAGCAGGAGCAGGCATACATTTTCGCCGCGCGGTAGAAAGAGAGTGGGATATTCTTCCTCTCGTACGCCGCGCCGGCGGTCTACTCTCCCTCCGTCTTACGAATTTTCGATCAGGTCACGTGTCAACGCGAGTTTAACATTTATTACCCATCCCAAAAAGTGCACAACGCCGCTAAAGAAGTTTTCACTTCAAAAAATATTGTGAAAACGACGGCCATAGAGGCGTACAACTATATAACCTCCTTGATTTGAAGCTCCAGTAGATGCCGTTGCTTACAAAGTTAGAGAATTTGAAACAGTCTGAATTACAAAAGATGTATTTTTAAGATGAAATATGAATACATAAATTTAACCAGCCTTTATTTAACATTAGGTGTACACTAGAAAAATATACAAAAAGCATTGCTTCTATAAAAGTAACATATTATTAAATTCGTAAAAATGTCTAAAGTATAAAATAAATTAAATCTTGCAATACAGACATTAATTTACAAGTACACATAGAAAAGAGAACCCGTTGTCGGAAATTAGCCAAAAGTAGTAATAAAGGGAAATTGGTACAATGAGATTTTGAAATTAAGAAATCTCAAGAGGCCTTTTACAAAACGGGACGGTATAAGACCGGAGTGCAATGCGCATGTGTTGTTGATGTTAAAAGTTACTTTTTGACATTTGACGAGCTCGGTGGTCGAGTGTTTAGCAATTTCCACTTTGACTCCGAGCACCTCCGAGGTCGCAGGTTCGATCCCCGCACAAGACAAACATTTGTGTGCATGAACATGTCTGTCTGTCTTGGTCTGGGTGTTTTCTATGTATTATAAGTATGTCTTTACAACAAAAAAAAAACATTTCGTAGCTGTCTAGTATCCATAACACAAGCTTTGTGCTTAATTTGGGACTAGATGGCGCTGTGTAAATTGTACAGAAATATTTATTTATTTATTCATCTAACTGATGGGATAAGGGCCTCCCCTCAATCGAAAAGGTTTAAAGCATACTCCTACACGCCCCCTACAACTGCGGGTAGAAGGAGGCTAGTGTTTTCAAGACGCCTAAAGGCCACTGACTTGATTTAACGACTGTCATCTAATGACAACAGCGGGGACCAACGGCTTAACGTGCACTCCGAAGCACGGAGGAGGTCGAGATGAAAAATCCATCCATGGACAGGCTGCGGTCGACGTTGTTTAACTTGTGTTATCGATTAGATTGATACACGCAACGACGTCATCGAGCTCCTCATTTTTATTATATACTGGATATAAACCTGGACCCCTACCGCTTATATGCTGCATCTGAATCCCATCCAATTTTTTCTAATGCAAAAATCAAACTTCAGCTTAGATTGACGGTAATCGTGTTATACGTGTTGGTCATGTGGTTTCCGGCAGACGAGAATAGAATCACTCCGTCTCTTCCCATGGATGTCGTACAAGGCGGCTAAGGGAAATACATTATAAAACATCGAGCAGGCCTCCCCAACCCGTCTGGCCAGCGTGGAGAGTGTAGGCCAAATTCTCCTTCTGTCTGAGACGGACGAGAGAGGGTCGTGCTCTCGTAGTGGAGACTAAAATGAGCTGATGATGATGATGATGTGTTATACTTAGACTGTAGAACTCTAATGTTAGTACCAGCTAAGCTAAATACAACTACCAATAATTGAAACTGAAATTTGATTCTTGGATTCCAAATATTCGATGGCAATCGGGCTTACGCTTAGGCGGTATGGCCCCTGGTTCGAAGGACCAAAAATGGATAAAATTAGGCGGTATGGCCCCCGGCTCGAAGGACCATAAATTGATAAAATTAGGCGGTATGGCCCCTGGTTCGAAGGACCATAAATTGATAAAATAAAGGGCATGATATTGCAAAGAAATGCCTCTCGCTCTATCTACAATATCTGTATATCTCCGTTGTGTTCTTATCGATAATTTGGATTTATAGCAAACCATTCGTCGTAAAAACAAACTGTTACCGTAGCTCGATGGAGAATTTATGGGTTTCTATCGTGGCTAAATCAGTTAACTCGGGGATCGCCATAGTTATTGAAAATAATAAGTGCGTATTAAAACTTTGTGTAACATTATTTACGTCATCAACCCATAATCATCCCACTGTTGGGATACGAATCTCTCCTCAATCGAAGGGGTTTAGAGCATATTTCACCACGCCGATCAACTGCGGGTTGGCTTTTTTTAACGTAAAATTATTTAATGCCGTTTTTTAAGTAAATTTCTGAAATAAAATAAAAGAACCTACTTCAATCAGACTTATAGGGGAACATTGGAGTAATCAAAACGCAAGTTTTCGCGCAGCAGTGTAATGTTACTCGTCCATACTAATATATAAATGGTAAACAGCGTGGCTGTCTCTCTTTCTTTCTGTTTGTTACCTTTTCACGACTAAACGGCTGAAACGATTTGAATGAAATTTGACATTTAATCATTCCATGTATTCACCTTGTCATAAATGACTGTGTCATACATACAGGTTCCTCTGAACCTACAGCAGGCACACGTATTATATTATAGTATTTATATTGTGAGATAAAATAAACGATTATATTATTATTATTATATTCATACGGGCAAGTATAGCTAGAGTATATATAAAAATATAAGAAAGATAAGTTTTACGAATATTCGTACAAATTTTCAATACCTGTGAAAGTTACGTGAAGTTTCGTGTTTAGTTCGTGTTTAAGTGAAGAAAGTGAATTTTCTGTTATAATAGTAAGATTGTAATATTGTATGCGGATACAGAATTGCTTATTTGAACGCCCACGTAAACCTTCATAAATAAATAGGAGCCTTATTTGTCTGATTAACGAAGGAACAGTTGCAGCCTGGGCAGGGAGTTTAATTTGAAAAATTGTTATGCCCGAAAGAAATTGCCTCTGTTCTTGGGTAATCATATTTAAATGTACTCATGTTACATTTTCTTATTTTCTCTCTGGTTTTAAATTAGGAATGCCAGAACGTGGGTAGTCTCGCAACTGGCCCAAGGGCGCCGCCAGGGCGGAGCAGGAGGGCAGCTACCGTTATTATTACAATCGCTGTATATGTAGGTAAGTGAAAAGCTTCATGAGCTCTTGACTTTACCTACAATTCATACTTTTCTCATTCTCCATATCAACTTGCCCCTCCCTGGGCCATCGGCTGGCGACGCCCTTTTACTGGCCACCGAAAAGAACGAACTGACAAGACTGAAAAGAAAATGACGAATCTAGTGTAGACAATTATATATATTATAACTTATCAATAAAGCCGTGAAATAAAATAAGTTTATATAAGTTCAGTGACAAGTGTCTTTAAATGCCACACAAAGCTATTAATGAATTAATACGAGCAAACAAAATCGAAAGTTGGATGTACCGTTGACAGACTGCGTTAACCACAAACCATCAGACGAGATGATTCTTTAGTACCTTAGTTTTAGACGAGCTCGGTGGTCGAATGGTTAGCAATGGCCACTTTGCCGCCGAGGTCGCGGTTTCGATTCCCGCACAAGACCAACATTTTTGCCCTCTGAACACGTGGTCCGACTGCTTTGTCCGACTAATCGGACCACGTGAACTTTTTTTTCCTGTTGGTTCGATTAATCGGACTATGAGGAATGGCAATTCCGCTTTGTCCGACTAATCGGACCACGTGAACTTTTTTTTCCTGTTGTTTCGATTAATCGTACTACAAACTATCACCCTATTAAATCTTTACGGGTTACAAAAATTAATGGTGGTTTGCAACAAAAACGATCCAAGGAAAC
This sequence comes from Hypsopygia costalis, assembly GCA_937001555.2. NCBI lineage: Eukaryota > Metazoa > Arthropoda > Insecta > Lepidoptera > Pyralidae > Hypsopygia > Hypsopygia costalis. Next base: position 31,038,908 of record OW443327.2, on the reverse strand, counting down.
TATTTCTCGTGACAATTTCATATTGTGTACTAATGCGATTCTCTTTTCTCATAATAAATCTTTTTTAGAATGCTGGGAGTGGAAAGGTTCACTATTTAAATAAATAAATATTAAAAATACAAACTTTTTTTAAATATGTATTCGGACCATGTTTTCTAAATAATGGCAAGATGTCATAGTCCGACTCCCTAATCGAACCAACAGGAAAAAAAAGTTCACGTGGTCCGATTAGTCGGACAAAGCAGTCGGACCACGTGTTCAGAGGGCATTTTTGTATGCATGAACATGTCTGTTGGTCTTGGTCTGAGTATTTTCTATGTATTATAAGTATGTATTTACAAAAGAAAGTATATTTAAGTACATTTATCAGAGGGGCAATTCTCGTAATTAGTCCAGTCTCGATCTCACAAATGTCCCATTTAGTATTCTCGTAACACAATATGTAACTTCAAAATTAATTTTAAGCGGAATTATATCGAAATGTGAGTGAAAATTAAACAAACTAAGAATGTTACTTTGCCAACAACAAGAATTGATAATAATTAATTAATGAAATCAAGTATATAATTTTAGTCAATTCACATTTCAATCTCGATTCGGTCAACTTTCAACCTACGTTCGTAGAAAAAATATGAGAATTGGCCTTCTGTTGTCTAGTACCCATAACACAAGCTTTGAGCTTAATTTGGGACTAGATGGCGCTGTGTAAATTGTCCAGAAATATTTATTTATTATTTATTTTATTAGTGATATAAAAAATGGTGTCATGGGCACGGTCGTGTGGTACGTGAATACGTTATATGAACTAAAATTATCTCAAAATGGCAGTGCTTCCCCCTTCCCCGCACGCGATGTTCCATAATCCTTACTTAGCGTAATAACTTCTTTGATCCCTCATCTATCCAGTGGTGTGATTGAATTTTGGATGGTTATATTCAGAAGAAAACTGATTCGACAAGTTAAATTTGTGAAGAATTTTTTGATGACCCAAAGAAATTACATAGACAAAAACTTCTACTTCCAAACAAATCTCACTGGGGTGAAATTTTATGAAAATCACGTTCGCAGCATAAAGTAATCGGCGAGTTCAAAAGTAGCGTCATTAATATTGAGGCTTCCTAATTATTCACAAAATAACGTCGGCAACATTTATTCTTTAACCAAAGTTTTGTAAATAATTGTGTTACATCTATATATTTGACAAGCTCGGTGGTCGAATGGTTAGCAATGGCCACTTTGACTCCGAGATCGCGGGTGCGATTTCCGCACAAGATAAACATTTATGTGCATGAACATGTCTGTTTGTCTTGGTCTGGGTGTTTTCTATGTATTATAAGTATGTATTTACAAAAAAAAAATATATTTAAGTACATTTATCAGTTGTCTAGTATAGATAGCTTTGCGCTTAATTTGGGACTAGATGGCGCTGTGTACATTGTCCAGAAATATTTATTTATTTATTTACAAATGAAAACCTATTTCCCTTGGTCACGGCATCACGCGTGAACGGCTGGACCGATTTCGCTATTTCTTTTAATGTTGTATTTGTTATTGTCAGAAGAAGGTTCTTAGGAAAGAAAAAATAAGAAAAGTCGTCTGGAAAATTACAAAACTTAAGAAAACTGAACTATATAAACTTTTCAAATGAAACTTTGTCGCTTGACAGAACTGTCAGTGATTAAACAGAAGGACAATTCTCGTAATTTTTCTACGAACGCAGATTGAAAGTTGACCGAATCGAGCTTGAATTGTGAATTGACTAAAATTATATAGGTAGGTACTTCATTTCATTAATTAATTATTATCAATTCTTGTTGTTGGCAAAGTAACATTCTTAGTTTGTTTAATTTTCACTCATATTTCGATACAATTCCGCTTAAATTTAATTTTGAAGTTACATATTGTGTTACCAGAATACCAAATGTGACATTTGTGAGATCGAAACTGAATTTTGACTATATTTTAATTACGAGAATTACCCCTCTGATTGCGCGAAACTAATTCGGATTCAATATTAATTGCTAAGACAGGACAACAGTCAGCTACTTACAAATAAATTGAAATAACTAAACGTTCAATCCTCGTGAGGTCTGTTTTCATTATTTGGTGAAGAGAGCAGAGAAGAGTTGGTTGTTGCCCTGTCGGTCGCCCCAGTTATCGCTGGAGGATGTGGAGCTCTACTAGATTAAGAGATAATGGTGTGTTCTCGAGGGCACAGGTTATCTAATAGCTAACTTTGTAACTCGAAGCCAAAGACTTATTTTACGTCGCTGAGCCAGGAGACTAGTTAGCGAAATTACTTTCTGATACTGGAAGCACAATAAATGGGTATACAATAGGGTTTTTTTAATATGAGAGGGGGCAAACGAACATGTTACCCCCTGATGGAAAACAAAACAATCACCACCACCTATGGAGATCAGCAACACCAAGAGGTCGCCGATCCATTGCCAGCCTATACTCCTTCCTTCCTTTCTTTCCGGTGACCTCACTCACTCACAGGAACACAACAACCCTTAAGGAAATTGTTATTTGGCTGCTAATTTGCTGGTAAAGATATTGTAACAGGTTTTTGGGGAAAGGACTATGCTGAGAGATATAGTAGTTCTCAATCGTATGTGACATGTGCGTGGACTGTGGTCTAAATCGCAAACGACTGTTAAGTCAAAGATAATACTCAAATGGAGCCCGCGATACTAAAGGGAAAGACTTAACTGGTCTCTTCGTTTTGTGTAGAAAAAAAAAGTTTTATTTGCATGTTACGTGTTGGGAATACAATACAAAAATTGTTGACAAACCTTGCATGGGCCACAAGGCGCCATTATTCTGAAAGCAATTTTATGAAGACCAAGGCTGTCTCATGATTAATATTGAACGAAGCCTACATCTAAGATTGGGGTTAAGGGGCATGATGACGACTTTCCAAGATTGAAATAGGTAGATCGACAATAAGGTTTTTGCGATATACGAGTAAGATTCCAAATGTTCCTTTGGGAGGCCTAGTTTCAGTATAGGACATCTTTTGGCTGAAATAATGAGGTGAACGAACGTTAACGTACTCGATAAACATACTTCTACTTCGTTGAAGTTTCAATGTCAAGATTTTAAGGCTTAGTACTTTAAGGTTAAGTAAAAAAATAATAATACTGCAAACCTGTTTTCAAGTGATCATGTAAGGTAGGTATTGATCTAATCTTCCTTTCTTCCGATCGCTCGTAGTAGCAGTAGCTGCCAGCGCCAGTGCAACAAATGTTGCAAGCAAAAAGTTAAATCTAAACGACTATGATATATATAAAATCGTTATAATATTGAACATTTTCTGCTCAATGTGAATCTCTGAACTGCATCTTTAGCCATACAGCTGTTACTACTTCCGTTCACCACCATCTGGAGCAAACTTTGCAAGTTTGCGAAGATTTCGCGATACGGCATATTGCAACAAATGTGTTTTAAAAGTGAACGCACACTTAACCAAGTCGAACGCGCTGAACGAACCGAATTTTAGAATTCTTTATATGGAAACTCGCACACCTACCCGCCCTTCCGGATTCGCAGGATTATTAACAATTTGTTACCGGCCATTATGAATAATGACCGATTTATTACATTGAAGTATGACATCGATATTGATGTAATGATATTCTGAACATCTATTCGTTTTGCTCAATACTGCGAGGGGTCTCGGGGGCGGTATGATAATCATGGTTCGAATGAAACAACATCATTATTCAACCTCTATGTGGTCTCGCATTATGATTTATTTGTTGGATTGGATATATACGGCTTGAATAAATATTAGCACAGAGATCAAAGTACCTTTTTAGGGCGTTACTCCATTCAGATGTGGAGAAGACTTGAGATCAGGGAGGAGATTACCTTTTAATATTTTAATTCGAAAAATAAGTCTTACGTTTAAGTTATTGATTAATCTTCAGCTTAGTCGATAGAGCTTGAGGGTTTCTACCAGCTAAGCTAACACAAGTGCCTTAAATATAGCTGAAGTTAGATTTTCGCAATCAAAGAATCCGATTTTTTATTGAAATGAATGACTATAATGTTTCCTCGGAAAATAATACATCAAATTCCAATCCATTTATGCTTCATATCATATGACTACGTAGAGTAGCGACAATATTTTTGCAGCCACTTGAAGTCCACTGAAACACAGCAAGCTAAAGACACTGAATCCCATCTATTGACAGGCTGCACGGACGTTGTTTGACTTATGTATTCGACGAAATAACAGAAGCAGTTTAGTCGACAGACACCGGAAATGTCAGACGAGTTTAAAACGCCAAATTGTATGAATGCCAGATTCAACAAAATGCTAGTTTCTACAAATGTTAGATTCTATAAACGCCAGATACTATTAACGTCAGATTTTTGACAAAATTGCAATATAATAATTTTCTCTAGAGCGTGTAAAAAAATTCACTTAAGACATGCATTAATGCAGATTTTTTCTGATCGCACCGGAAATTATTATTTTGCAATTTCAACAAAAATCTAACATTAATAGAATCCAACATTTGTAGAATCTGCCGTTTATAGAATCTAACTTATGTAGAATATCTAACATTCATAGAATCTGGCGTTTTATACTCGTCTGACATTTCCAGAATCTGACATTTGTCGACTTAACTTAAATCTTCTATGGTTTAGTCGACTCGCTCGCTCGCATGTATTTTTGTACGGAAAATGATATTTTGAAGGGTGAAAAGGTGAAATTACATAACAGTACACACGCAATGAAAGAATGTACCACAATAAATCTAAGTTATTAGGTACTAACTTTTGTTAATTAAAAAGTTTTAAATAACTCCCATACATAAAGATTTAGCCAAGTTATATTAAGGCATAAAACAAGTTTAAATTGAAAAATTTGTAGGACTCCGACTAAGAAAAAAAAAGACGGAGTGATTCATTAAAAGTGAAGTTTAGATTTATCTAAACCGCTTCCTAATGACTTCATCATCATCATCATCATCAGGTCATTTTAGTCTCCACTACAGGAGCACGTCCCTCTCTCGTCCGTCCTAGACGAAAGGAGGATTTGGCCTACACTCCCCACGCTGGCCAGACGGGCTGGGGAGGCCTGATCGATATTTGATAATGTATTTCCCGTCGCCTTGTACGACATCCACGGGAAGAAACGGTGTGATTCTATTCTAGTCTGCCGGAAACCACACGGCAATGTTTAATGACTTTATATTAAAGTTAAACTACTGAGTAGATAAGGTAATCAGCGAGATCGAGACAGATCTAAGCTAACATAATAGGCCAATGTGACCAATGTTCTAAAATTATAAAAACTCTCTATACTTAAGTAGGTAACGTAAAATACATAAAACTAGAACGATCTGCGATCTTAAAATTTTAATAAGGTGGCAAAGTTGAAATTCGTAAAGAGCACATCAAAATCTATAAAATTACCAATTTTCAAAACTCCCGGAAATCTTTCCAGGTAACCACTATTTTTCGAACCAAATGCCTGTACTATAACTGTCGTGCAAATTTCTGATTTAATGCATATAAACTAGCGTGGTGTGACGTCATAACATAGTAGCCTTTTATATGGAGCGTTTTCGGGATAGTCCAAAATTGTGATCTTCAAGTTATCATATCTCGAGAAGTTTTTATGCTATCGAAGTAATTCTGTCACCTATAGTTAAATTATTGTGACGTCTTTAAACAACAAATCGAAAAAAAATGGTTAACAAGCCTATTCCACAATTTCAACGAATAAGGAAAACCTATGTAAAAGAAATGAAAGCATCTGTAAGCAAAAAAATATTTCTTCCTAAACCATTTTATTTTTCAAATTTAAGAGGGTCTCTGGAGAAGAAACTATTAGAAATTATTACATAAAATCCCTGGATCAGGCCTAATATTGCCGGCTGACCCCGATCTCGTTCCCCTGGAAGGAGTTAGGAACGGGCGTCAGCCGCGAAGGTCGTAAAGGTCTGTACACACGATCACTCTCGATATGGACAACTCCAAGACATAGTCCAAGACCCCGACATTACATGATAAATGTACTTATATTTTCATTTCATTTCATTTATTCAAAATTATTTCACAATAGATATATTGTGCATAACACCGCTCCCTACAAGCCTCGCAGGGCTTATCTTAGTGTCGGCTAGTCGTTGACATACAGTGTTTTAAATATTTTTTTTAACAATAGCTCTGACATACTCATGAGATAACAATAAATGGAATATATCCGATAAGTATACATAGTAGTACATTTTATTTTGGCGATGAAAATCCAAATTTTCGGAATCTGAGGGTCCAGATCAGAAGTTTCGGGCAAAACTTCGGAAATTTTCACATTTGAATTTCATTCCATTTGGTCGGTGATTGGGGACTTTTCATTTGGCAAGGACTAGTTTAGTGTCTAATTGACACAGTGTACATGGAATATTGGGATTTGTTTTAGATAAAGACTGGCAACGGATCGGCGACTCCTTGGTGTTGCTGATCTCCATGGGCGGTGGTGATTGCTTTCCACCAGGTGACCCCATGATCGTTTGCCCCTCACTTATATAAAAAAAAAGTAGATATTGTTGTAGACAGAATATAACAAGACATTAGAAAAATCCGAAATTTCAACCAAAAGTTTCAGTTCGGAGATGGTTGTCATGAAGAGTTCGGTTAAAAAGTAGCAGTTTGATCAATACACAATGTAACTTGGTGACTATTGGTAAGTAAGAGGAAGTGGTGGGAAAAGTACACAAGTACCAGAGAATTTGCGAAAACAAAATATACATTTAAGACTATTGTATTTTTATCCCCGTACCTAAGTTCTGATTTTTCTAATAATAATGTTAGGAGGCTCCGATGGTCCGTGCCGTCACGGTACAACGGTTACTTATGATTCACGTTATTATGAGATTGGAATATACAGACATGATTGATGACCTTTTTTAGGGTTCCGTACCCAAAGGGTAAAAAGGAACCCTATTACTAAGGCTCTGCTGTCTGTCCGTCCGTCCGTCCGTCTGTCACCAGGCTGTATCTCATAAACCGTGATATTTAGAGTTGAAATTTTCACAGATGATGTATTTCTGTTGCCGCTATAATAACAAATACTAAAAAACAGAATAAAATAAATATTTAATCCCATACAACAAACGTGATTTTTAAGCTATTGCATAGCTTCTATCGCGGGCCTTGAGCGCGGGGACCGAATCCAGAAATTCCGTAACGAAAAAACCTCACGCTCCCCACTCCGACGGGCAAGGAGGTGTGGCTTGAAGGCCGTGCATCGTCTAACGTCGTTTCAGTTCGGCAGTCTTCGAAACGGCGTTGTGTGATTAGACGTATTGTACGACTCTACGAAACTCGTTTTATTTATTTAATAATAGAAAAAATTGTTTTCTTATCGGTCACCACGCTCAAAAAGTGTAACTTGAATTAATATCAAAGAAAAAGCAATACTGCATGAATAAAATAAATAAATAAAATTATAATTGCATAAGTTGATACAAAATGCTATGCAATAGCTTTACCGCGGCAGTCCCCGAGTGCCACACGTCTTTTTTTTTTGTTCGTTTTTGCTCGCAATTGATAACAGCAATAGGTAGACACTTGAAATACTCACATAATATTCAGTTATGTATTCACTTTAAAAATAAATAATTATATAAAAATAAAACAAATATTTAAGGGGGGCCCATACAACAAACGTGATTTTTTGCTGTTTTTATAGATAATGGTAGGGAACCCTGCGTGCGCGAGTCCGACTCGCACTTGGCCGGTTTTTTTATAAATTACTAGCTCTTAAAAATGTTCCAACGACTACTATATGAGATAGATTTGCTATACAGGATGTCGTCAACAACCCATGAATAAGAATTTCGTTTTTTCCGTAGGTGTCCGTTGGTGTTAAAAGTTACTTTAACATGTCTTTCAAGAGATGCATTTTTTAAACAGTCACATTATAAGTATATGTCGCCGCCAACCCTTATTCATTCCCACTGCTAGGATACGGATCTCCCCTCAATCGAAGGGGGTTTAGAGCATACCCCACCACGCTGCTCAACTGCGGGTTGGTGGAGGTCAGGTCAGTGTTTTCAAGCCGCCTTAATTCCACTGACTTGGCTTAACGACTGTCATCTAACGACAACAGCCGGGGCCGACGGCTTAAAGTTTCCTCCGAAGCACGGATATATTAGGTACCTACCTATACTGAGTTCAAAATATGCCGAGTCGAGTCATCATCATAATCATCAGGTCATTTTAGTCTCCACTACAGGAGCACGACCCTCTCTCATCCGTCCTATACAGAAGTCGAGTGAAACGCTAAAAAAATACGGCGTGAGAAATTTTGTCTTTACTAATTAAAACTCAATAGTTTTAATTAGTAAAGACCTTCCTCCACTCAATAGTGGAGACCACGTACCGGCAAGCGCACGGCCACCCACAAGGTGGACAGACGACCTCATTAAGACCGTAGGATCGCGCTGGATGCAAGCCGCTTCCAACCGGTCTTATTGAAGATCTAGAGGGGAGGCCTATGTCCAGCAGTGGACTTTCAATGGCTGAAATGATGATGATGATGAATTAAAACTAAATGATTCACAAAATTTGTTTCGCGCTGCTGTGGTTTGGCAAAAATGTTAATGTTATTACCATTAAGTACTAGAATCAGATTTACAGTAAAACGGATAGTGTATAAACCGCTTAAAGCGAATGACACGCACGGATCGATCAAGGCCAGACGCCCACGTAGCTCGATTGTCTGGCCGACCACACATGTTTTTCAGGCACGCGATTTTTAAACCCTACACAAAGGGATGTTCAAAACCAGTTCCACTCGATTTCCGCATCGAGTACCTTGGAGTTGACGCAAATTGCGAATAAAGAATATTACAATAACCGCGTTCGTAAACTGGTATCGCATGATTTTAAAGTCGTAATTTAGTGCTGGTATGCTTTCCGTGTCTAGTGGTTTGATGAAATCCAAACTATCTCACGCATGCTTATTGTAGTGTGGTATATGTTGAATTATAATGGTCGCTATACATAATATGTATTTACTATATTACTTGGTGACCTGTAATACCTGTGCCGATTGGCCGTGTGGTTTCCGGCAGACTAGAATAGAATCACTCCGTTTCTTCCAGTGGATGTCGTACAAGGCGACTAAGGGAAATACATTATCAAATATCGATCAGGCCACCCCAACTCGTTTGGCCAGCGTGGGGAGTGTGGACAAAATCCTCCTTCCGTCTAGGACGGACGAGAGAGGGTCGTGCTCCTGTAGTGGAGACTAAAATGGACCTGATGATGATGATGATGATGACCTGTAATACAGGCTTTCTAAAGCCTACATCAGGCACAAGCTTCTCATAAAATTAGGTTACAACAACGAGAAAATGTAATAATGTATATTAAATTGTTGTTGATAGTGCTAATTAAATTGTACTGTATTTTACTTACCGTAGAAGAGATAAACAAAGTTATTATTAATATTAGACTACTTTCAGAACAGTGTGGAAAGAAAAAGTAGCTCGATAAATTATCCAGATAGTATTCTAAGTGTATGTCATACAACCAAACCGGTTCAGCTCATAGACATAGAATTTTTCGCTATCTGCCGGCTGATACGGTTACTATAGAAAGGAAGGAGATGCTGCGCTGGCAGCGGGGGGTGGCGGCGCGTTAGCAATATTTTATGTTGCGAGCGTTGATATAGCTACGATAATCGCTTCACATCAGGCGGACCATGTGCTTGTCTGCCAGTCGTCTTAGTATAAAAAAATAGTATAGTTTGCTAATATAATATGCTTGCAACGTTCAACCACATAAGGTGACATTAGTCGACATAACAGGGCCGCAAGCCGCAACATAGACTGCGCATTTTGCAACTGCAAATTTGTGAAAACTGTAATGAGGCATACAATGAGCCCGTATAATCTGCCGTCATCTGACATTGCTCAATGAAAAAGTAGATAAATTATCCAGATGATATTCTAAGTGTATGCCAAACAACCAAATCGGTTCAGCTTGTGAGCTGACATAGAATTTTTCGCTATCAGCTAGCAGGTACGGTTAGCCTAGTTTGCTAATATACTTGCAAGTCCTGCAACGGTCAACCACATAAGATTAAATTAGTCGAATTAAACAGGTTAATAAATGTATGATCGCATGAACCCTTGTGCATGATCGCGTTAATTCCCGTTCTTATATTTCATAAATCATGGAACGCGAAAGTTTAAAAGTTATTAATACCAGTAATGTGGGTAAATAAATAAATTAACTAAATAAAAAAACACAATGAGCCAGTATAATATGAAACAGTGTATGTGAACGAATGCGTATTACATACTTTGATATAATTTTCCCCACATCAGTGCGTTGAATCATCAGTTCAACAAACTATTAATTTACCAATAATTGGAGCACGGTCGCCGTGGATTCAACCGCAACCGCCATGGGTCAACCAACTGCTGGAACATGACACCAGAAGCCTCATAACACTGGTCGCGGTCAAAGATTACGGCACTAACTATGTTTATAATAGACTTATTAATATGCTTTTGGGGTGTAAGTGGTTCACCATTGAACCAAAGCCAACTTCATCTGTACGCGGTGCACCCTACTGACTGACAAACGAAGCTCGGGCGAAAAGAGAGGTAGGGAGCGTAATTGTAAACTGACTGACTGGGGAATGTACCTCCACCTCACAGAATACCGCAGCCAAATAATAATTCCCTAGAGGGTTGTTGTGTTCCTGCGAGTGAGTGAGGTCACCAGAAAGGAAGGGGATGTTGCGTTGGCAGCAGGGGTGGCGGCGTGCGAGCGATATTTTATATTGCGACCGTTAATATGGCTACGGTAACCCCTTCACATCAGACAGGATGTCCGTAGACCCAGCGGGACCCTTCGCCTGATCAAGTTAAGACCTAGTTGGACGAATTAGCATCGATTAGTACCTACCGATTTGTATATGTATAAATTTCTACCACGATGGTTCATTGGTAAAATAATTTTTTTAAGTCAGGGGGGCCCTTTTCCGATTGCAGGCCAATTAATTATTTATGTTTATTTTTGAATAGCCTATTATTTCTACCTCCAGATTACTCCAGAAAGACGATAGATACTCCAGAAAAACAGCCAATTAAATCCTTTACTTCCAGCGGGGCCCTTCCCGAATTAAAAAATATAGATTAATGATATACATTTCCAAGGAGCCTTTTATTTCTACCTTTCAAATAATATATTTTTATAATTAAGAATAGTTTTCGAAAAATTAACAATATTTTTTTTGTTCAAACAATTTTCGTAAATATTTCGAAAACTGTCAAACCCTTAATTCTAAAAAACAATTATTTGAAAGGTATAAATAAAAGGCTCCTTGGAAATGTATTTCATTAATCTATATACTTTTAATTCGGGAAGGGCCCCGCTGGAAGTAAAGAAATTAATTGGCTGTTTTTGAGGGAATTCTGTAAATATATACGTAAATGTAGAGTAAGGTTTGGAGTCGGTTTTTTTATTTGTTAAAATGAATCTTATTCTGTCTTATAGACTCCATTAGCAATACAAAATAAATGAACAATGTGTACACTAAACACACACCAAAACTGCCAACTCTATACATATAAAGTGTGTTGCTAGTAGATAGCAACCACTAGCCGGCGCGGCCCCGTCCCTAGAGGCCTCACTGTCTTCGCCATCAAACCGCCATACATTTTTATCTCCACATTCACTCTGGAGAATTTTAGCTAGAAGTATGTGTTTGGTCGTAGCTACAAGGAAAGACATTAAATACAATGTAGTCCCATTAGAAATTCGTCGTAAGCAACAAGATCTCCTACGCGGCTTCGACGCTGGTTGTCACAAACGCATTTCGTCACTTACGCATTATGTCACATTACGCCCTTCGCCATAAACGGGATTCGTTATAAACGCTATTCGTCACACACGCAGTTTGCCACCTACGCAGTTCGCCACAGACGCAACTCGTCACATACGTAGTTCGCCACAATCGCAATTTGTCACATACGCAATTTCGGTCCTATTGTACATGTTACATAATTGACACATTTTCTCTTGGGGGCGAGTTTGGCACACTAAAAAAACAACTTTTTGTACAATTACAGTATTTTTTTCGTGATCTGACAATCGTCCTTATAGGTAAAGTTACCGACGAACCGCGTCTGTGACGAACCGCGTGTATAATGAATCGCGCTTATGACCAATCCATAAGTGTCAAACTGCTTGTGAGACGAATCGTGAAAGTGACCAATTAGGTAAATAAGATCGGCGATGACAACCTGCGTTAATGACGAAATGCGTTTGTGACAACCAGCGTCGAATCCTCCTATTGCCCAGCGTCCAGATGGGGGAAGAAAGTCGTAGAGTGAAGGCCACGTGTGGGGCGACGAAGCGTAGGGCGGCCCCCTCTCTAGATGGATCTACGATCTCAAAAAAGGATCTGGGAGAGGTTGAACGCGGAGGATCGCATATGGTGGAAAGCATTGGAAAAGGCCTATAAGCCTGTATACAGCAGTTGGGTAGATACAGGCTGATGATGATGATGATGATGACATTAAATATAATTTACAATAATAGGTAATATGTTAACTGAAATGTAATTAAGTGTTTAGAAAAAATAGCCTCCTATGGTATACTGATGGTTCCAAAACTGAAGAAGGTACAGGAGCAGGCATTTTCTCTAAGGACATACAACACAGTCAGAGTATGGGGCAATATGCTACTGTACTTCAAACTGAAATGTATGCCATAACTGCTTGTGCAAAAATGAATCTAGATAATAGGGTCGCAAATCGACACATCTACATTCTCAGCGACAGCCAGGCAGCTCTTATAGCCCTGAGCTCTGACAGGGTGGAATCTAGGCTAGCTCTTGCGGGTATAGATGCCCTTAATAAATTGAGCAAAAATAATCGGCTGGAGTTGGTCTGGGTTCCAGGATACACAGGCGTTGAGGGCAATGAGAGGGCTGATGAGTTGGCAAGGGAGGGATCAAGCAAAAACTTTTTGGGACCTGAACCCTTTGGAGGTCTCTCATATGGGACAGTAATTGGGGCTATAAATGGCAGGGCAAATTCTAGGCATCAGGCTGAATGGAAGGAAATGAGTGGAATGCTACACTCCAAAGAAACCATTGGCGAAGGTACAATGAATTGGTACAGACATGTACATAAATATGACAGAAAACGGATGCGTCTCATGCTGGGGGCACTAACGGGCCATTATGCCTGTCAAGGACACCTATACAAAATGAGACGTGTTGACAGCCCAGAGTGCAGAACATGCAAAGGGTCTAACGAGTCCATGAAACACTTGATGTGTCAATGTGACGCCCTAGCCGGCAAACGAATGGAAATCCTAGGAAAGGCATGGCTGGACTCACTCTAAGATAAGATAGAAACATATTTAGAATTATAATCTAGACCAAAACGTATATGTAAACGTAAAAAAGTATATGTTTAGAACTAATCATCATCAGGTCATTTTAGTCTCCACTACAGGAGCACGACCCTCTCTCGTCTGTCACAGACAGGAGGAGGATTTGGCCTACACTTCCCACGCTGGCCAGACGGGTTGGGGAGGCGGGAGTAGGAGGAGGCGAAATTATTGTAATTTGTTGTGTTGTCCAAATAAATTAAGTTGACATTTTTCGAAACAAAAAGCAAACTTGTCAAATAAAATGATTTGAAATAAAATACATACAGTCGAATTGAGAACCTCCTCCTTTTCTTGAAGTCGGTTAACAATAGAGTATACCTACACAGATTCAGCACAGTTCTCTAATTTTTAATAAAGGAGCATGGTATTTTTCAAGATAAACAATAACTTTACAAAAATATCCTGGTGTGTTTCCTTATCGGTCAAAGTACTAATTATTACTTTGTTAACAAGTTCATTAAGATACGAGGTTTATCGTTATGTCGTTACTTGGTATAACATTATTTATATTATTTCTTGATATGTACACGGAATTACAATGTTTTTACAAAAAGTATATATATAATAATCGTACAGGAAGTCCTATTATGGCTTATATCTAAATAACAGCACTAGATACATTGCAGCGACCGTAGTGTCTATGGCTGGCTTTATTTATCTCGAGCTCCTCCGTCCTTCGGACGACACATTAAGTCGGCGATTCCTGCTTTTCAGTCAATCAGTGGCCTTTAGGCGGCTTGAAAACACTGGCCTCCGCCAGCGCGCAGTTGAGCTGCGTGGTGAAATACGCTTCGATCGAGTTGATGTCAATACGTGCTTCTACCAATTTGTTCCGATTAAATTAGTTGTGAGTTGGAACTTGCAATTAATTTGTAAGTAATTAGTAAGGTAGTATTCCATTTCTCCCTGGGACTGTAATGAAATACTCTATACAGACTAGAAACTATATATTTTCTTCTATAATAATCATCAAGCCGTATTGATATTTTAGACTTAGGTCAGGCTTTCATTTAGAACGTTAATGGGGGATCTGACCCTTATCGACATGAAAAAAAATCTACAAGAATCCATCGATTCTGTTTTTTCTGGTCCGTATTTAAATTGTGCGTTTATAATACGGCTAGTCCTCTTGTTTCCGTTTGCACATAGACATTTGGCACGAGAACTGAACGATAAATTAAGCGCCGGAAACACAAGCAATGCAAGGAGTGAAGTGCACTCTGCATCGGAGAGCGGAGACCGTTGGATGCAGGACCCGACACATGCCGGCAACGGACGTGCAGATGCGTTAAGTATCTCTGTTATTTTGCATCTCGGTGTTGATGAAACGGTAATAGCTACATTGTTGCTGTAATTCTAGCGGGGTTACGGTTACTGGAGAATATGAATGTTCCTGACAGGTCCAGGGAAACTCAAGAGTCGATATATCAAAACAAAGGGTGTATGTCCTGAACGTTTTTTTTTTTATATGAGAGGGTAGCAAACGAGCATGTGGGTCACCTGATGGAAAGCAATCACCACCGCCCATGGAGATCAGCAATACCAAGGGGTCGCCGATCCGTTGCCAGCCTATTCTCCTTCCTTTCTTTGTTGCTGGTGACCTCACTCACTCGCAGGAACACAACAACTCAGCATAAATTAAGAGAGTCTTTCCTTCTTGAGCTAATATGAAAAGGCCTGAAGCGTTACTAACTCTCGAAAAAGCCACGTAAAGTTGGCCATGCGAAAAACAACCTAAGCTTGAGCAGCGAATTTTAGTGATTTCTTTATTGTCATCAAGCAGCAGCATCAGCATCAGCAAAGTAAGTGGTCACAGAGAACTGTGTACGTTTAAAACTAAAATGGAATTTTTTGGAGAAGAGTGGTACGCGGAATAAATACAGTTTCACCGGCACCACTCCCAATGAGAATCTCAGCTTCAATTATATTTCGCTGCAAAGCATTGACTTTACTTCAGGAAGGAGATCTTCCTCAAATTTTAATAATATTCTTGAAACTTTTGGGCACGTAAAGTTCTGTCTATAGCTTCTAGTGCCTGTTGGCCATTTCGCATTCATCTCTAACGATTAGACAGTAATCCTGAAACACCTTCGCTTTGTCACAGTTTCATGTAGCATGTAGGTGTTTCAGTTCTGTTTAAATCGAGTAGGATATTGAACATTGTATTTGCGTCCTTCCGCCTAGAAGTAATGTGGCTGCAATACCTGGAGATGCTGCTGTGAGATCTTATTTTGGCAACTGATTTCAGCGTGGATTGCGCTCGTCAGGTATGTTTTTCTAGTCCCTCCTGGAGCATCTAAGAAAAACAGTTTCCCCTCGTTGCTTAAAACACTTTCCACCACCAAATGAAATAAACTCTGATCTTGCTACATAGCGTCCCGCAAATGCACGTATTCTTCTGGTTTGTGCGAATATACTCGTATACCAATCGTTCCATTTCAATTTTAGCGTACACATATATAATAAACTGACTAAATAGACCACGTTACCTTTGTAAATAAAATAAAACGATTGCGTCTAACTTGTAGCAGGTAAGAATAAAAGTAGCACCTCGCGGTTTTTTTACAATTCATTCAATATTTTGTTAAATCTATTTATTGTTATTTTAAGTAACTTTTTTAGTTCTATTTGTTATTATATGTAGCGTGTTTTTTTTTTACTTTTTTTTAAACTATAATTTATTGTAAACATATGTTGTTTATGCAAATAAATTTAATTTTGTTCTGCATCAGGTGTTCCAAATCTTGGATTTTTGTACCTCAACACAAAATGCTCATCAGGCTGGACAACTTTTGTTAAGGAGTCATTTTTATATTTCTTATAGTTTACCTGAAAAATTTTGGTTCTGCATCACGTGTTCCAAATCTTGGATTTTTATACCTCAACAAAAGATGCTCATCAGGTTGAACAACTTTTGCTAAGGCGTCATTTTTATGTTTCTTATAGTTTACCTGAACCATTATGGTTCTGCATCAGGTGTTCCAAATCTTGGTGTTTTATACCACAACAGAAAATGCTCATCAAGATGAACAACTTTTGTTAAGGTGTCATTTTTATATTTCTTATAGTTTAGCTGAACCATTATGGTGCTGCATCAGGTGTTCCACTTTCTCAAATCAATTATACCCTATATGTTGCCCAGGCTTAACAGCTATATAACAAAAAAGTTTCATTCGAATCCGTCCAGTACTTCCAGAGATTAACGTGTACAAACAGACAAACAGACATACAGACAAACAGACAGACATTTTTTTTTTAATTCTTACTCTATTACTATACCTCCATCGCCTCCAATTGTTTTTTTGTAAATATATTCAATGTACAGACACATTATTTTTACTGTTTTATTATATGTATATAGATTTTTAAGCGCTTCCGCCATTACAGCGCTTCCTAACCTTTTTAATGTTGTCACCCTTATGACGTATGACCGCTGTATTCTTTACCTACTTCCTATTCTGAACAGGGAGACACGCATAATATAGTCAGGAGTTTTGGACATTTTTGACAATGACGTCGCGGCAATAAGCTAATTGGCAATAATATCTTCACGGGGATCGATTTATTGCAATTACTTTGCAGCGTTTTATGTTGATTAGTAACGACGGAGTGTTGCAATAGTAAAATATTTATAGCAGAGTAACATCTGCGTGATTGCAAATCTCCGTATTGGGTAGCGAACGAGTAGGTACCGTTGTGTGCCGGCACTCGGCATCAAGATACGATCATGTAGGCTCCGTGCAAACTATAGATTATTCACCCCGGTTTCGGTCAGGTCATGCGCGATGAACCGCACCAGTTTTGGGTGCTGTCCAAAGTCGAGGATCGATGGAAGAAAGGAATTGAGGATTGCGCATTTCTTTACGCGGATGAAATCTCCTGGGTTTGCCTTTTTAGGTTTTAAAGATGATCCGCCTGTACGCGTCTGATATTTCAGAAGGGGCTGCTAATACACGTTGATACAATTTATGTAATTTATGACCAAAAAATTGTTACACTTTTAAGAGGGTACACAGTAATTGTAAAGCTGTTCGAGTGGGGAAGTACCTCCACCTCACAGATAACTGCAGTCAAATAATAATACCCTTAAGAGCTGTTGTGTTCCTGCGAGTGAGCGAGGTCACCAGAAAGATAGTTAGGATTATATGGTGATAGATAGGAGTTGCTGTGTTGGTAGCGGGGGAGGTGGTGCACAAGCGATATTTCCTGTTGCGAGCGTTAATACTCGTATATAAGCTACGAATTACGATAACCGTTTCCCATCAGGTAGGCCGTATGTTTGCTTGCCACCCAACGTGATATAAAAAAAAACTTCGTGTTTTATACCTGTGCAAATAAATGCAGAAGTGTATGAAAGTAGTGCGAGTATTTTCTTTTTAATTTGAATCTGAATTTCAATACCTTGACCATGGTTTTGGTGCCAGAGTTAAAAGTCAATAACTGGCATTTCAAATATTTTGTATTTAGATAGTATGAAATTCAATCGCTCTTATAGAAGAGCGATCACGGCATAGGCCGTGGGAGACTCGTTAGTCATTATGTACCTGGGCGACCGACTTTCGACCGAAGTCTTATTTTTTGTTCTTCTTTGTTGTATCTATAGTTTTCTTCAACGAAGAAGGGGTGTAAGTGGTTCATCAACATCTTTGAACCAAAGCCAACTTCACCTGCACGCGGTGCACCGTACTGACTGACAAACGAAGCTCTGGCGAAAAGAGAGGTATGGGATCCCTCAAGCGAAGCGTGAAGAAGCATCATGTAGGCCAGCATGGCAGCGTCAACTGACAAGACATCAAAGTCTCTTGTCCGTTGCCGATGTGATTTGGGCCTCCTCTTTTCGCTTACCATCAGGCAAAGCGGAGCCAATATGCTGATCTAATATAAAAAAAGGTTTGCAATTCTTTCTTTTTTTTTTCATACTACATCGGTTAGCAGTCAAGCATACGGCCGGCCGGTCAGTCCATACTCAAGGGACAGTTTAATTAATTCCTAGCAACTCAATCAAAGCGTGAGTAGGCACGCATAAGTGTAACGAGCTCGGAGCAGGTCAGCATGCGGGTCTCTTTACGAGGACAGTAAAATGCCACTAAAGGAGCTACCGGCAGATTTATAGCACCCGTAATGTACAAATTAATGACCTACCGACTCATGCGGGGTTTAGGGGCTACGTCGAAAACTGTAAAGGTACTGTTTTTACACAGGGCTTAAATATAGGAAAACTATTTCTAATTAATTATTATTTAAATAGTGGATTTGGGCCAACTTGCCAGAACATTATATATATTTTTTTAAATATAAAAAAAATCACCTCCCCTGCCAAGGTGGGATTTGAACCTACGACCTCTCGATGACCGGTCGGAGTGCTCTTCCAACTGAGCTACCAGGAACGTTTGTGATGGTGACGAATTTTTGCATTTTATGTTTTCTGCTGTGTAGACGCAGTATTTCTAATATTCTAAAGTAGGCTAGCAAGTATAATAGTAGATATAGAGAGCAGTATACCAACTTTCTATAAACGTACAAAATCAACTTAATCACAGCTATACGCCGCTATATAATTAAACAAACTTCGCTTTGCGAAGTATACATATCGTCGTTGTCAAACCAAAATGTGCTATGTGCATTTTTTATAATTTTTACATTTTGACAATTGCGACTGCCAAACCATCGTATGAAAAAACTGCTATGTGCTTATAAGTACTATACGACGTACTGTGACAACTATTCAGCACATAGCAGTTTTTTCATACGATGGTTTGGTTCATATATCAGTCGCAATTGTCAAAATGTAAAAATTATAAAAAATGCACATAGCACATTTTGGTTTGACAACGACTATATATACGAAGTGCTTAGAATCGTGAAGAATCGAGAGAGAAGGAATTTCAGTTCAGAATGGCATATTCTTAAAATGTCCAAAACGGTTTCAAAACTCGCAAACCTCAAAACTTTCGCCCGAATCTTCGGGTAAATATTTCGGCCTACTCCTCGGTGTGTTTGCATGAATGCGACGATTTCGAACAGTACAGTCACAGTATATTGGAGATGAGTTAATGGGTACTGCATTATATTCAATCTATGTCAGTAGGTATTGTTAATTAGACAATGGTCTTCAGTAACGTGCCTTCAATGTAAGGATAACATACAAGCTGCTTTGAATTTGAGTGTTATGGAGATATTTAGCTAAGCTCTACTTCTCAACAAGAAATTATTAACGGAAAAATGCCGGACTGCGTTAGAAAATACATAAAAAATACGCAAAAATCTGATGACACTTCATATGTTGATGCATCAAACTGATTACAAACATACATACACTCGAAAAACATTACCATCCCTTACGTAGTCGAATAAATATACTTCATGTATGTTGTAAATTATACGTGTCGCTAAATAACTTAATTAATAAACACCTTTTTACTTTCATAACGCATTTTAGAAAAGGCTTGCGTGAAACAAAATGTCTATAAAAAAATAACCATTATGCACACCTAATGACAGAGTAGATGGCATAGATAAAGCATTAATTGATTTGCCGTGTGGGCGTTTAAAATTAACATAATTCACCTAAGTTAAATGACCGTTAGTATCTCTACTTCATTTAGCTAAAAATCTACTTTTCAATTCGGTTTACTTTGAGAGCGCGAGCCGTAAATCAAGTTACGAGCAAAACTAAAAGGGGACAAACGTCTGCGACTTCCTTTTTACTTTATAGCGTATAGGAATAATAAAAGAGTTGTTGCACAAATTATGTGTCTAAGACTTGATTGAAAGTAATTGGATGACTTCATCAAACGAATTATCAACCGAGTTATTTCAATAAAGATTTATGACGTTTAGATTATGATTATCGTTATAGTACGTTAGTACTATTACTTATACTGTGGTTATAGGTTGTACAAAATCCTCATTTTTATCACAGTAGTTGAATAGAGCAGTACACCAACTTCATACAAACGTTAGATATCGACGCATCAAAATCCATGATGCTCCTTATGATTTTTTTTAAACATAAATAAATAAATATTTATGAACAATTTACACGGCGCCATCTAGTCCCAAATTGCAAAGCTTGTACTAAGGATTCTAGACAACTGATAAATGTAGGTATTATTTTTTGTACATACATACTATAATACATAGAAAACACCTAGACCAAGACAAACAGACATATTCATGCACACAAATATTTGTCTTGAGCGGGGATTGAACCCGCGACCTCGGAGACAAAGTGGCCATTGCTAAGCTTTCGAGCAAGAGTTCGCCCTTATGATTGCGTACATGATTCAAATCTAAGCGAAGTTCGCAATAATGTGTCACATCATACCATAGTGTGTGAGTACATCGATTTTGGTCCACATACACATTGTATATGGTCCCTTACTATAGCGTTCACGCGTAATAATAGACTACAAGCCCATGAAAAAATTACCTGTGAAATGAACCAACGTGAATAACGCTTAGAAGGCTGTTACTATATCAGAAAATAACTCTGAGCACTATGCCGTCATTTCTGAGCGGTACATGTGAGTACGTGAGTAAAGTTTCTCGAGTTCCTCACTTGTACCTGGGAAATTCCATTTACTCACGTACTCACATGTACCGCTCAGAAATGACGGCATAGTGCTCAGAGTTATTTTCTGATATAGTAACATCCTTCTAAGCGACATTCACGTTGGTTCATTTCACAGGTAATTTTTTTCCATGGGCTTGTAGTCTATAAGCGTATGAGAGTTTCTATATGATAAGACTCAGTAGAACTACCTCCAGAATTCCCAATCAAGCTGGGCTAAGGATCAGCTGGATGAACTAGCAGTTAAGACGGCTAGACAGTTCGTAGAACCGTTAGCCGTTGGGGTAGGTCTTGGAAAGGCGAAAACGGACAGGAAACTAAGGCCCTACAGTGTAGGGCCTTCCTTTTCTGTCCGTTTGAAGGGCCTACACGAATAGACCATTTATGATCCTAAAGAGTTGATGGCTGAAAAAGGTACAAAATCGAGCTAAATCTCATTTGTGTTTAGTTAGCTACAACAATATCAAAAGTTTAGTTTTCAGTCAGGCCGGAGCAAGGCCATCGCCCCTTCGGTGTAATTACAGTGAACACGTGTTTGCGTCGCATTTCTATGAACCGTTGAGTGGATCGCGGCAATACAACAGTCAAGTTTGATGACCCGCGTGCATTGTCTCGGGTACAGCAGATCACAACACAACATTCAGCAGGCGCGGGAAATATGCAAAGTAACAGTACAAAAAAGTGTGCATCTTGCATGTGGCAACAGATTACATCAAAGGCATCACACGAGTATTTTAAGACCTAATTATGAGCAGTTTCATACACTACTTTATCTTATCTCACGAAATAGATGATAATAAAATAAAAATAAAAGAAAACCATGAAGTTAATTTAACAGCTTCATTTCCTACTTATAAAGCCATTTCCAGATCGAGCATGCGTGGTGTGCATTGACGACGCGCTAATACCCTACGCTAAATGGACAAATATGATTTATGATATAATTTCAAAACATATATAAAAAATACGATAATATTTATATATATTTTTTCAAACCCTAATAGGACATGAACAGATTGACAAATACCAGAGCTAAACGAAACCATATTTTGCGTTTCGATTTGTACATTGTATTGAAATAATGTTTATAAAACATCGCCCTGAGGTAAATGAAAGACAGTCGCTTGTTTATAAGAAACGTTAGATTACTGTCTGCAGCATTCACACTAAGTAATGCGGTTACAGGGTTTGGAGCAATCAGTATAGGAGTGTGGGCGCCGCTACTCGCCCACACTCGTCTTGCCTTTTCTGGACGATGCCAAGCTTTCATTGCACGCGGTGCAACCCAGTCCGGTGAACTGCGAAATGGGAACTGTAGAAAGCCGCGTAGGAGGACAGGCTCAGTTATACAGATCACATGAAATTTCGCATGAATAAACTATTCATTGTATAATTAGAATGATCGATAGCTTTGAACCGATGAAAGTTTTCTATACAGTAAAGTCATCTCGTTCAAAGTATTCAGTCGCCACAGCTATATTTAGAACAGCTGAGTCACTACAATAGCTGTCGTTGGACTCTAGGCGTGTTTTGCTAAATTGCATAGCACAATGCGTAGGCTTTTTTAACATAGTTTTTATACTTCTTGGCATTACTTTTGTGGTTTACATTCTAAACTGGGGCCCTAGCGCATAAGCCGAAGCCAAATTCCATCGAATATTTGTATTTGCAAAAATATGGATTAGGTTTGAGTTATTGACCAATATTTTTACCAGTTAAAACTGGTAGAAACCGTGAACCTCTACCGATTTCTACCTTATACCGGATTCTATCAGTTAAAGTAAACACAATTGCCAATAATCTAAGTTGGGTTTTCGCAATCAAAAAATCCAATGGGAATCGGCTTCAGCTTAGGCGGTAACCCTGGTTTAGGGTAACCGGGGGTAAAGACTTGCATAATTTTTTTCACAAATACCAATACAAGTTTCAACAAAGACAACCTTAATATAACAAGACATCAAATATGTGACAAAACAAGTTCAACAAGAACACAAAGTTAGGCAGATTTGATTAAACCTCGCACGTGATCCAATAACCGACCTTCTTCTAATCCAGCGGTACTCAAATATTTTCGGCCACGAAGCTTTTTTGAAAAGCCAAATATAATAATAATAAATAAATAATAATAATAAATATTGTCAGACAAATTACATAGCGCCATCTAGCCCCAAAGCAAGCGAAGCTTGTGTTATGGGTACTAGACAACTGATAAACATACATAAATACATTTTTTTTTGTACATACATACTTATGATACATAGAAAACACCCAGACCAAGACAAACAGATAGTTCATGCACACAAATGTTTGTCCTATGTGGGAATCGAACCCACGAGCGTTGGTGTCGAAGCCGCGTCATTGACCGCTACGCCACCGAGCTCGAAATATGTTATGGAAACCTAATTAACAAATAAGCAAAACTAAAATCATACAAAAAAGATGGTTAAAGTAAACAAAAAATTATGTGAACTTGATTTGTTGGTAACGTAACCACAACTACGTTTAAGGGATAGAAGATGAACCTGGTGGTGGTCGATTGGTTAGTATACCCATAGTACAAACTTTGCGTAGTTTGGGACTAGATAGCGCTGTGTTATTTGCCAGGAATATTTATTACTTTGGGAAATTATGTTCTTTTTAGTACTTTTTACGGGAAAATTTTATTGATGCCATTTTTACTTATTAACTGCGGGCTGTCTATATCATCTGTGCAGAGGTCTAGCGAAACATACTTTGAGTAACGCAGGTCTATTCAAATAATGAAAGCATTACAATGGAGTTTTCATATTATGTTGTCCAGACCAAGACAAACAGACATGTTCATACACACAAATATTTGTCTTCTGCGGGGATCGAACCCACAACCTCGGAGTCAAAGTGGGCATTGCTAACCATTCGACCACCGAGCTCGTAATGGTACAATATTTCTTTTACTTTGTAATCAAGCCAGAAAACGCGTTACGCACGGCGCAATTACGTCTTATCTCTTAATTTCCGTTAATTAGGTGGAATAATGGGAATAATGTCTTTGTTTACGTAGGACAATGGTCAATATCAACGCTGGGTCCTGATAACACAAGGAATCCTTCATATTGATGAGAAAACGACGCCCGGCGAAGAGAGCAACGCGCGATTCGTTCCTTTCACAAATAAATGAACAAACTTGCGCCTACAAACGCCCCGTTAAGCGGGCACTTGGCGAATTCCATCACCTGTTTCATTATATTGTATTTACCTACAGCACTTAAGGGCACCGTTACAGCCTCTGTTGCTTTTAATCGAACACTCCCTCGGTGAATTGGGACCTCTACTGTCAGTTTAATGTAGCATTCAATTAGGCGTTAAATTTGAACTGAATTGGATGCGAGACTCTGCAGTGAACCATATAAATCACTGACAGCCTTAATCACAGAACGGAATGGTTGTTTCAAAAAAACAAAAGAGTATTTAGGTCACCTACAAGTAAATAATCGTCACAATTTATGGATCTCAACAATAACGAAGGGTCGAAAAGTGGACTTTTAGGATAATGGACTGATGGGGAAGTGGATCAAGGAACGGACATTCAGGGAAATAGACTTAATGAACCGACTGAACATTCCGGTAATAACGCCTACAGTGCCGAAAGGATCGATTTGAACCTCACGGGGTACAAAATATTTTGCATAGCGTAGTAGGTATATTTACAAATTTGCAACTGGTATGCACGGCAGTGTTGTCAACTTAACAACTTTATAGCATGACTAGCTGGCACCTGTGACCGATCCAATTAATCCAATGGGAATTTTCAAAAAACCTTATTTAGTGCATCCCTTCCCTAGGTCTCATAAGGAACCTACATGTCAAATTTGGAATGTCTTTTTTTTTATACTACGTCGGGTGGCAGACAAGCATACGGCCCGCCTGATGTGAAGCGGTTGCCGTAGCCATATTAACGCTCGCAACATAAAATATCGCTCGCGCGCCGCCACGCCCGCTGCCAACGCAGCATCTCCTTCCTTTCTGGTGACCTCACTCACTCGCAGGAACACAACAACCCTCAAGGGAATTGTTATTTGGCTGCGGTTTTCTGTAAGGTGGAGGTAATTCCCCAGTCGGGTAGCTTACAATTACGCTCCCTACCTCTCTTTTCGCCAGAGCTTCGTTTGTCAGTCAGCAGGGTGCACCGCGTGCAGGTGAAGTTGGCTTTGGTTCAAAGGTGTTGATGAACCACATACACCCCTAAAATGTCTAACTAGACCCAAGGGTTGTACGTTGATATGCCAGTCAATCAATCAGTTTTTTTTCTTTTATACATATAAATAATGGAAGCCATATATCCAGCAGTGATAATGATGATTGATGATTATACCTACTTAAATAAAATAGTAAACAAATATTCCGGGACAAATTACACACTATCATCGTCCCAAACTAAGCAAAGTACTTAAATACATTTTTTGTGTAAATACATACATAGAAATCACCCAGACCAAGACAAAATCACATGATCATGCATACAAATGTTTGTCTTGTGGGGGGAATCGAACACGAGACCTCGAAGTCAAAGCTGCCATTGCTAGCCATTCGACCACCGAGCTCGTAAATCATGATAATTAATGATAGACTAGCTGTGGCCGCCACTTCTTCCGCGCGGAATAGTTATTATTTTAATATTTATTTATATTTAATAAAAATAAATAAAATTTCTAAAATAAAAATTGCCTAAGTTACTCATTAATACATCACCAATCTGCTAGTAAAAGTCCCGTCAAAATCGATTCAGCCGTTTCAGAGATAAGCCGAAGAAACAGGCAGATAAAAATTGAAAAAAAAATATATTATTTTGGTATATGTTCCGTGTATACATTATTTTTTATACTACGTCGGGCGGCAGACATGCATACGGCCCGCCTGATGTGAAGCAGTTACCGCAACCATGTTACGCTCGCGACATAAAATATCGCTCCTTCCTTTCTTTCTGGGTGACCTCACTCACTCGCAGGAACACAACAACCTTCAAAGAAATTGTTATTTGGCTGCGGTATTCTGTGAGGTGGAGGTACATTCCCCAGTCGGATATCTTACAATTACGCTCCCTACCTCTCTTTTTGCCAGAGCTTCGTTTGTCTGTCATCAGGGTGCACCGCGTGCAGGTGAAGTTGGCTTTGGTTCAAAGATGTTGATGAACCACTTACACCCTAATCAGCAGGGTGCGCCAGTCCATACATCCATGTGCATTTAGTAATAATGATTTTTAAGAAAAAATAAAAACCGACTTCAGCTGGAAATTGGGCAAATTTAAGGGTTTCCATCAATTTTTCTGGGATGCCCTCACCAGACCCTGACTTGGTGAATATTGGACCACCTCGCAATCACACCCTTTCAAATAAAAAAGAAAGAATTGGACCATACGTGCTTATAAAATTTAAGAGTTTCCCTTGATTTCCCTGGGATCCCATCATCAGACCTTGCAATCATATCATTTCAAATAAAAAAAGAATTTTGAAAATCGGTTCACAATTCGCGAAGATATCAAATAACATTCATACAAAAAAAAAATTGTCGAATTGAGAACCTCCTCCTTTTTTGAAGTCGGTTAAAAAGCGGTTATTTTAATATAATAAACAAACACTTCAATTTTATTTATCTGCATAGATGAAAATGTTCGTTTACAATCGCTACTTCCATCACTTTCTGCTTTAACTCTTCGATAGCCACATAGTATTCTGAATTCGACATAATAAAACATGCATAAAGGGATAGATTTCATTGCATCAATAACACGGACAAATTATCCAAGCGATAAATCGAACCACAATGATAGACATCGGTTGGAGCTATTGTCCGTGGCTTATCGACCGTAAATGTACTATCGCTATCTTTATATCATCACTTATTCATTTCCGTTGAAAGAAAGTCATTACAATGAAACTGTGAACAAAGGTGCGAATGCCGAGTCTCATTATGAAATAAAGAATATTAAATACGCTACAATTAGTCACAAAGGATTTAAAATGCAAGGTTTCAGGACAGCAAGTCTAGTACCCATAACACAAGCTTTGTGTTTGGTTTGGGACTAAATGGTTCTGTGTAAATTGTCCAGAAATATTTATTTATTATTATTACTTACTTAATCATGTCTGTTGAAAGAAAGTCATTAGAATGAAACTGTGAACAAAGGTGCGAATGCCGAGCCATATTATGAGATAAAGAAATACGCCACGATTAGTCACAAAGGATTTAAAAAAATGCAAGGTTTCCGGATAGTTACCTAATAAGTAGATATATTTTTTTTTATACTACGTCTTAAACGTTCAAGCGGTTACCTAGCAACATAGAATATCGCTCGCGCGCCGCCACCCCCGCTGCCAACGCAGCATCTCCTTCCTTTCTGGTGACCTCAAATAACAATTTCCTTGAGGGTTGTTGTGTTCCTGCACGTGAGTGCGGTCACCAGGAAGAAACAAAGGAAGGAGTATACGCTGGCAACGGATCGGCGACCCTTGCTGTTGCTGATCTCCATGGTCGGTGGTGATTGCTTTCCATCAGGTGACCCACAAGCTCGTTTGCCCACCTCTCATATAAATAAAAATAAACAATGTCTCTTTAGATAATCTAAAAGTAGATAGGTTTTAGTCAATCGGGGTGATACGAATTGCTTTTACTTGAGTTATAGGCGCTAATGTCACAGATGGAAGACAAATATACGGTAAAACATCACAGAATGTACGAGTTTTACCACGACAAAGGGTCGATTAAAATCTGACCACTCACTTCAACGTTCATGAGAATTGCATACATCAACGTAAATAATCCATAAAAGGCGCCATATTTGAAGTTCAATTATAGAACAAGCAACAAGCAGGGCGCAGGCGCGGAAGAGTCGCGGTTGACTCATCGCGACAGTTGAACGGTTGCAGCCTAGGTGTCCTTGCCCCAACCGTCAACTTAAGGTCGCATACACATTGCAGGTATAGCACGACAAATATTCCGGTCATTTTTCTCGATCTTTTTTATAAGCTTTTATTTAATTTCACAGCCCTGTCTGCAGTCTGTCATATTTAAGTTGAATTTGACCCGCTTCCCAGTGTCCGACTAGGCAAACACACTAGATGGTTTCTCGTGACAATGCATTACCTAAATGCCGCAATTTTTACTCCAGTATGGAAGCCGTCACAAAATGGCGGTTTAAAATTTATCTCATAGATTGATGAGCGAAACATAGTAAGTAAACTTTTTATTTCCTTTTTTTTATTAACAAGTATTAACAACCAATAAAAACTTGTTTCAAACAAAAGTTTTTTTTGTTTATTCTTGTTTGACAATAATCACTACCACACTCCAAAACCGAATGATTACACATTGATGTTTACTTTATCCATGATGAAGATTGAGGAGAGAATTATAGGTACGGGATCTCGGCAGTGGGAGGGTTGACAAACAACCAGTAAATAAGTTAACCTATTTACGCGTACGATCTCCCAACGTGTGCTGAGCCTAAAACGAAGATGACACACTCGCCTGCGCAAAAAACATCTTCCATGTCCGTTAGATAAATTGGAACTCGTTTAACGGTCATTCTGATGAATTCTACCAGCTTGTTATTAACTTATTATACCAAGAATTGTATGATTTGTGGCGACGCTGGCGACATGCCGACGACCGATGATGGTTCGAAAGGATAATAATAATAAATATTCCTGGACAAATTACACACGGCCATCTAGTCCCGAACTAAGCAAAGCTATGGGTAATGGATAACTGGTATTATACTTAAATACATTTTTTTTTGTAAATACATGCATATAATATATAAGAAAACACCCAGACCAAGACAAATAGACATGTTCATACACCAAATATTCATCTTGTGCGTGGATTGAACCCGCGACCTCGGAGTCAAAGTGGCCATTACTAACCATTCAACCACTGAGCTCGTCAATTACTAAGGATAATTGGATACCTATTGCCAATCATTATAATTTCAACTGAAACACGAGGACTGCTGCAACACAGCGTGTGCATTTGGGGTGTAAGTAGTTCATCAACATTTTTTAACCAAAGCCAACCTCACCTGCATGTGGTGCTCACTGCTGACTGACAAACGAGGCTCTGGCGAAAAGAGAGGTAGGGCATAGCATATTTTTTATGCTACCCTAATGGGGAAGAACCTCCACCTCACAGAATACTACAGCCAAATAAGAATTCCCTTGAGGGCTGTTTTGTTCCTGCAAGCGAGTGAGGTCACCAGAAAAAAAGGTAGGAGTATAAGCTGGCAATGGATCTGCGACCCCTTGGTGTTGCTGATCCACATGGGCAGTGGTGATTGCTTTCCATCGGGTGACCCACATGCTTATTTGCCACTGTTTATAAGAACGCAACATTCAGATAAAAATATAAAGAGTGTTGTATAACTAATAATATGAATAACATGAAATATTTTACTATGTCATTTTGTAGTCCAATATATTTATTGTTTCTGAGGGTTTTATATTGTTCTTTTATGGGCCGGATTATCCATAAGTAACATACTATATATATTTTTTATTTCTCAATAAGTTTATTTTCACATTTTATAATAAAATACCTTCTACGAGTAATACTGATAATGTTAATTATTGGCCTTTGGTGGAATTAACTTTCTGTTATTAATAAAGCTCTTGTACTGTTACACATTATTAAATTCATTTTGAATGTACAGGCGAAACCTGTCATTAAAAATAATTTAAATCAATTTGTATGAGTAACATTTTTAAGAAAAAAGGAACCAACTGTTTGTCGAATAGTTTTTGAGAAAATCACAAAAATGCATTAAGTTGATCCGGATGTATCTTTGTGAATTTCTTAACAAAGAATCAGATTATCTCCTTTTAGTTAGTTAGCTTATTTTATAAGTCTAACTAACATAAAAAAAGGAGATAATCTGTTATAGTAAAAAACAATAAATATGTAAAGTATTTTAATCAAGAAACAATAAAGAAAGAGGGTAGTCATTGATAGCAAATACTAGTTTCTGCTACTTGGAATATTTCAATCTTCCTGGTGAAAAATTTCAAGACATTTCATTTTAAATTCACATATTTATTTCCACACCCTTGTAACAATATGTATATGACTGAGGCTTTAGTGGTGGATTAAATGAATCAGAAAGGTAATGGAACAAAGTCCTAAGATATATATCCCTAGCTAAATACATAACATTGTACTATAACATGCTTGATGTCCTACTTCATTATAATAAAATATAACTATTTACTGTGTAACATCTGCAAATCCAACTACATAAATTACAGCTTGCTGAATTTTTTTAAATAGGATTACAAGTTCACATGTTTCATTGTTTTGCATGCAAATTGTTACTAATTTATTTAGGAGGCATGTAGGTATTTATTTTGTAGATAGTTGTTAATTAGAATCATGTGGGTTAAATCTTTGCATGTAGGTGTCTAAATAAAGAATTTCTTATTTGTGGTGTAGTCAGTGTTCCTAACCGCTTCAAACATCAGGCGGGTCGTATACTTGTTAGTTGTACCTTAGTGGAATAAAAAAATATTTTGCGCGGAATAGACAACAGATATTTGTTGGTCAGAGGGTCGCCTTAGATAAAATATTTTTTTAATTATATATAGGAAATTATTTAAGTTTAAATTACTAAAGTATAAAATAAATGTGATTATTGATTTTTCCACATAAAACCCAAACAAAACAATGATAAGTATTTAGAAGAAATTGGGTACCTAAATACTACTAACGAAAAAAAAAATATATTGTCAAAAAATGCAAATGGACAATTCAAAACTTTATGATATGTTAATCCTGCAGATTTAATTCATAATTAATTGTAAAATGCACTTACATTTAGTTTCAAATTCCATGGCTTGGATGCACGCACAACAACAAAGAACTTTGAATGTTTGTTTTTTCAACTGCTTTCCGGACGTCCACCGTATACAGAGGTCTACTGAAATTTAAATACTACAGACGGTACGATCACTTTTTAAGTTTTTGTTACGTTTCACCGTTGAAACAGTTAATTCAAATGAATTTAAAAACAGAGGAGAAAGACAAATTCAAAGAATCGAATCAACAACGATAAATCTTTGTGGTTCAAGTGCTCGCTCGCTGCTCCACAAATAATTTGACAGAACGATAGAATGCAGCGTCGCGATTCGTTGAAATTAAAACTGCCGCTCTTTTGTTCGACAAATCGATTCAAAGGAAATCGACCGCGATCTAGAGAGTTGGTACGTTCAGAAATTAAGTTAAACAGAATCGCAAAAATCACAAACTTATTATCTAGTTATATTTTTGTAGTACATATGTAAAGATATGTAAATTTATAAAGCCATTTTAATAAGTATATTTTATGCTCCTTAATATTTAATAATATCTGATTGAGAAACTTTGCTGTAACTGTATACAAAGATATATTTTATAAGCTACAGCAGCGCCGACTACAGGTGTAAAAGGCAGTTACATTATAGAGCGAAATTTAAATTTATTGTAAACTTTTTACATGCAACTTCTAGTATTAAGAGCCATATTACATTTTGACTGTGATTTTTGCGTAAAATGGCCAATTTTGGCGTTCTCGATCTCGGAAACAAAAATACATTAACAATGTTGACTTATTGAATAGTACAGAATAGCTATTGGCATAGTACATAGCGGCCTCGCTTTTTGTAAAATTTGCTTAACTTTTTAAATAAACCCAAAATTGCAGAGAAAGATTTTCATAAAATGCGCGCAATCACTTTTTTGAGCTCCTGGATTGTACTACTGTTCCAAACAAATGAAATTAAAAAAATAGAATGTTATTTCTTATATAGTCGTATAGTACATAGCGGCCTCGGAATTTTGAAATATCATTGATTTAATATAGAAAAAAAACATTCCTTTAACCCAAAAAACTTCGAAAATCGCTTTAGGTAAACTGTGAATTTATCGAATTCGTGATAAAATTATTGAGCAAAATTTATACCAGAATAATTGTTACTTCATGAGGAATAAACGATGTATAAATTTGGAGCATGAATTTATTATCTTATGTATATACAAACGATAAATATAACTTCAAAATTACTACAAAATGCGATGCACCGGCCGTTCCAATTTAGTACGGCGCGAGAGCTCGTCAGCGTGAGACCTATGTCGAATTTCTTCGCGCCAATATCGACCGGGCGTCAGAGTATAGTACGACTACCAAGTTTTGATCACGTAAGTACAATTCTTTCTAGTGTTTGTTTTCTATGGAATCTACATAGCTTAGCAACAACATATTGTTGAATTATTCTTAATATTCATTTCATTATTTTCAGCATGGGTCGAAAAGCTCGTAGGTATCAATGTGCATGAAAGTAAAGATGTACATAATGTGTATAAAATAAAGCAAGGTACTTCTTTCCTCAATCATCATCATCAGCCTGCATCAACCCACTGTTGGATATAGGCCTTTCCCAATACTTTCCACCATATTGTCTAAGTCTGGGTGTTTTCTATGTATCATAAGTATATATTTACAAAAAGAAAAAATGTATTTCCGTATGTATATCTGTTGCCTAGCACCCATAACACAAGCTTCGCTTGCTTTTTTTTATACCACCAGCGTGGTAAACAAGCATAAGGCCCGCCTGATGGAAAGCAGTTACCGTAGCCTATGAACGCCTGTAACACCAGAGATAATATAAGAGGCATCACACGCAACGCGCGTGTGATGCTTCTTATATTATATTTAATATAAATTATATTAAATATAATATAAGATTATATAATAAATAAATATTGTCAGACAAATTACACAGCGCCATCTAGCCCCAAAGTAAGCGAAGCTTGTGTTATGGGTACTAGACAACTGATACATACGTAAATACAGTTTTGTCAAAATTCATCCTCAACCCCACGGATCGAGAAGCCGCATTGAGATCGTTTAACATTCGACTAAGATCCTCCAGCGATTCAGCCATTTTCTTTCCTCAATACACCTATTTAATATAGTACTCATTTATATTTTTATTCGGCATTAATAACAATAATGGAACTGTTTCAGAATTAATAACTTCACTGCCAAGAAAACATTACGATGGATAAAGAAAATATTCCGATATCATCGATTGAGGTGCGGTATGATTTTCTTTTCTCTTACCATCTATCGACATGGGAATCGTTTTCGAGGTAATTTGGGGTGCAGATCACGAGAATGAGCTCAATTCGTTTCGGTAATGAGATGACAAGATTTTGAACACATCTGTTCATCTCATCATCATTTTCTACAATCAATAGTGGCTAATTCACACTACATAGTTCGAATAACATTCTGACTGATGAAAAAGCGTAAGGAACTTTGTTTTCGTCGGGGATCCCACGACGAAAAACAGATTTTTTTTTCTTTATATAGTTATCCTGGTTGCATCCCAGGCTTCGGCATTCGAGTCTGGGATTCACATATCTCATTGATTTGTGTGATTTAACTCCGGGGTGGGTTTTGATGTACGATTGCCACTTAACCTAATCTGATGTGCCACTTTTTTTTTTTTTTTTTATATACTACGTCGGGTGGCAGACAAGCATGCGGCCTGCCTGATGTGAAGCGGTTACCGTAGCCATATTAACGCTTGCAACATAAAATATTGCTCGCGCGCCGCCACCCCCGCTGCCAACGCAGCATCTCCTTCCTTTCTTTCTGGTGACCTCACTCACTCGCAGGAACACAACAATCCTCAAGGGAATTGTTATTTGGCTGCGGTATTCTGTGAGGTGGAGGTACATTCCCCAGTCGGGTAGCTTACAATTACGCTCCCTACCTCTCTTTTCGCCAGAGCTTCGTTTGTCACTCAGCAGGGTGCACCACGTGCAGGTGAAGTTAGCTTTGGTTCAAAGATGTTGATGAACCACTTACACCCCAAAACTTTTGCCGCAGCCTCATTAGCTTATTGGCAGGGTGCACCATGTGTAGTCGAGGCCAGTTTTAAATTTTGAAAAACCCTGAATCACGTTTTTTTTATTATTTTCATTTTTGACTTAACGTTATTTTTAATTATTTTAATTTAAGACTTTTTACTTACCTAGTTAATAAAAGATACTTTTTTTAGTTAATAGAAGATTTTATCATTCGAGGTTCTGAGGTTTCGACTCTACGATGATAAGTCAGTCAGCCAAACTCTCTCTTTATATGAAAGTAGATATACTAACTGTCAAATTCATAAATCACTGGTGAATTGGCGTGATTTAACTTAGTTTATTTTTATTTTAGATACCTAAAGGCCACGACGTTCTTCTTTGTTTGAAAAAAATTCATTAATATAGACGAAACGACCAATACCAGCACTTGAGGAGATAGATACGTGGACAATAGAAACAGAATCTGGGATTGTAAGTATGAACAAAATCATTTAGAAGCTGAAGCTGTTATATTCATTTCAGATTTTATTAATAATAATAATTGTTTCAGGTAACAGACTACGTAGTTCAAGAACGGAGAATAATTGATTTTCATTCTTTTTTAAACAGTTGTTTGATCATGGTGGAACATTTGGTGCTTTTTCACACCAAAACCATGGATTGATTTGATAGAAATTTGGCAAATAAGTAGTTCTGATTAAGGGGCCAGATCGTGAAAACTGTGAAAAGAGTGTTACGATTTTTCATATTTAACCTATTTAGATATGATTGATATCAATGATAATTTGTATATATTACAATCAAAGACCAAAAATTATGGTATGCTTATATTAAACTCTTAAAACCTAATAGTTGTTTTATAATAAAGGTCAACAAACGCACAAAATTGAGAAAAATGGCAAAAACATGCCTTCGTATTTTTCAGATTTAACCCAATAAATCAACACAAATTGATAAAAAGAAACACTTTTTGAATACTGAAGAAACCAATAAATATAACATATACTTTTTTTTTGTACCTTTACAAACAAAGACTTCCTCTTTTAAAGCCCTAAAATCTAGATATGTTTTACGAAAATTCTCCATAGAAAAATGTATGAAAAATAACGCACATTCCGATATTACGAATTAGTACTCAGCGTCGCCACTAATCGCGCCAGTGCGTTTTTATATGTCAAGGTGACACCACGCATGTCAGATGCTCCAGCAAAATTACGTGTTGTGAATTTGTGTTTTTTGTGAAAAACTGTAAGTATAACTAATTTACCGATATAATGAATGTATATAAATCGTAAAAAATACAAAGAATGAATTAGATACTTTGTTGAGTAGGTAATTTTATGAACCTTGTAAAGTATGTATCAATTCAGGCTTGAAACATGATTTCAACATGATAAAGCCAATATCATAAACGTATCTAGTCGGTAATCGAGGGTTTTTTTCGCAGGACTGATTGAATTTGAATTTGCTGAGTGCCATGCCAGGGAAAAGAAAATTTAGTACGCATTATAAAAATATGAAAGCCAAAAGATCTCGGAATAAAATGTAAGTTCCTTCCTACTTATTTATTTATCTGCCTACTTTACTACGTCTTGTCCTAAATACCTACCTAGAAAAAAATTACGATATTTCTGTGAAAGTGTCATGTAAAAATCCTAGTTTTATTTGTGTGCTTATCCTGTCTAAGTAGTAATAATAATATAATTTATTTGCATTTGAACAGGGTACATTACAAAGCTAATACAATACCTATGTCATATGATTTAGATCGCTTGATTCAGACATATACAATAGCATGTAAATATTGGTTTGTATTGTAAGTAATAAAGTCAATTTCTATAGGAACAATTTTTATTAGTTTTCATGTTCATCATTATTGTCTAAATATCAGATTGAGGAAGTAGGTATGTTTCTTAGCAGAAATAGCACGGGCGCGCGGCTTTGTCGACATACTTACCGCCAAAGAGACGCGACGCGCCTAGGGTCTGGCTTAGTGTTGTACAAAAATTGCAAAATAAATAAAAAGTGGATAATAATGATGAATAATATTTCCAGTATTGAAAATAAAGAAAACCTTCAGGCCGAGACTACGAGCAACACTGCTACGCGCTGTATAGACGTAAGTTGTTATACGTAATTCTTGTAGACTTTTTTTTTTTTTATACTACGTTGGGTGGCAGACAAGCATACGGCCCGCCTGATGTGAAGCAGTTACCGTAGCCATATTAACGCTCGCAACATAAAATATCGCTCGCGCGCCGCCACCCCCGCTGCCAACGCAGCATCTCCTTCTTTCCTGGTGACCTCACTCACTCGCAGGAACACAACAACCCTCAAGGGAATTGTTATTTGGCGGCGGTATTCTGTGAGGTGGACGTACATTCCCCAGTCGGGTAGCTTACAATTACGCTCCCTACCTCTCTTTTCGCCAGAGCTTCGTTTGTCAGTCAGCAGGGTGCACCACGTGCAGGTGAAGTTGGCTTTGGTTCAAAGATGTTGATGAACCACTTACACCCCAATAGACTTATTACATAAATAAACAAACTACCTAGTTAGTGATGGACGAAGACAAAATCTCAGTAGGGTGAAGTCTCCTAGTATCGGCCTCCTCCTAATATCGGCCTTTGCGAGAAAATGGAATATAGGGTAAGTGCTCAATTGAATGAACCCTTAAGGGCATTCCAAACTTTGAAAATTACAGCCAGCTAC
The DNA here is from genome assembly GCA_937001555.2 of Hypsopygia costalis. NCBI lineage: Eukaryota > Metazoa > Arthropoda > Insecta > Lepidoptera > Pyralidae > Hypsopygia > Hypsopygia costalis. Next base: position 31,002,301 of record OW443327.2, on the reverse strand, counting down.
TTATGAGATCCTAACCAAAAAATATTTTATTATATTATGTTCACAATTTATTCATGATTGATACAGTATACATATTTTAGCATAAATGCTGATAGTTATTGAGATAATCTGCATTTTATCAAACCCCGGCCACTCACGTGCCTATGTTTGAGTGACGTTCTCTAGGGCTGACATTATTCAATTATTAGTCGGACATGTAAGGGGGTGTAAGTGGTTCATCAACATCTTTGAACCAAAGTCAATCTTACCTACACGGGGTACACCCTGCTGACTGACAGACGAGGCTCTGACGAAAAGAGAGGTAGGACATAGCGTATTTTTTAAGAGCCCGACTGACGAAGTACCACCACCTCACAGAATACCGCAGTCAAATAACAATTTCCTTGAGGGTTGTTGTGTTCCTGCGAGTGAGTGAGGTCACCAGAGAGGATGGAGTTGCTGCGTTGATGGCATGGCGCGAGCGATATTTAATGTTGCGACCGTTAATATGGTTACGGTAACCGCTTCGTAGATATAATAGACGATATGATTACTATTATAATTTCGTGTTACTTGATATTTTATAACCTAAAGAGAACTATCTAACATAATATTAATACTGGATTATTATTATAAAATATTTAATATTATTATTCATCACTTCTATGTTAGATTCTCCTTTCTCTTCTAAACTATTATATTTCTATAATAGAAGATTGGTTCTATATGTCATCATTATTTATTAAATTTTTTTAAGCTTGCATTTTGCTGTCTTTCCATGGTCGTTTTAGCTGAAAGGCACTTCTATGTGGAGATCTTTATTTATTTTATTTAATCAGTTCACTTCGTCTGGTTTTCGTCCTGGGCACAGTACTATTACTGCACTTCTAAAAGTTACTGAAGATATCAGGCTAGGCATAGGTATGGAGGATAAACTGGTAATAATAAAAGAACACCTCGTTCGAATATTGGTCCAAAAATTGACAACCGTTTATAAAAGCTGTGTACAAAAAATTAGCCAACTGCATTAAGGCTAAGATGCCAAATGCTTAAAACTATAAAATAAGTCAATTCCTATGAATGAACCGTCTGTTCATTGACTAGATTTTCTTCAATTTCGTGATCCAATTATCGAACACCCCTATAATTTATTTATGATAATTAAAATTTATGCAATCTGCTTTTTATAAGATAAAACAGTCCTTTTTACATCCTACTACCAAATTTTGTTAACACTATCACACTTATAGTGACTACAAAGTGAATATCAAAACACGAAGTCTCAGCAATGCCCTAAATTCTGCTCCATACCATCAAAAATACGACAGAATACTTTCATTTTAGACGGTCGCGATTTTGAAACTACAGGTCACAGGCAAACACCTGTGTGTCCAGTTGACGTAATATAATGTTTCGATTGAGAAAAAAAATACTGGCTTGAGTAGAAAAGCTTAGATTTTTTATTATATTGAAAAATGTGTGTTTTGTTCATTCACTGGTGGGTGTTCATTCACTGGAGCACTTACCCTAACTATTAAAATAACCCTAAAATTATAATAGTTTTTATTCAAAAAGCGACTCTATATACGAATAATCCATATTTTGGTGCGGGTGCTTCAATATTTGAACGTTCAGTTGGCAATAGAGCACGTGCCGGTACCGACTTGTGTCGTTTAGTGGCAGTGGCGAGTCAAATCCCGGTTGCGAACGCATTGAGTTAGTTAGTATTTCAATGGAACTATGGTATTTTATATTGTTTTTTATTGAAGAAAAACACACGTTTTTACATTTACTTGTCTTTTTTATGAAATAATCGCAAGGTCGAGGTTAGGGATCTTTATTTATTGATAAATCCCAATATCGGCCACCCGGCCGACATTAGGAAAATGCATGAAAACGCTAAACAACATGTTTAGCTATTTTATATATTAACAGGAATATTAATAAGGTTAAAAATGAAACAACCGGTTTTTTTTGTTCACTAGATCCTGACGTTATCCCATAAAATTATTGTCCTAAACCGACTTTACAAACAACCAGTTTTTATTACGTTTATTTATATAAAACGTTCAAGATTTTGATCTAGTGTTATGTGTTTCAAAGATGTATTCTAAGGGAGTTCTTAGCTATATTTGAAGAAATTTGGCCCATTCTTTTTTAATTATTTTTTATAAAAAAAAAATAAAGCCATTATCTTTCTTTACAGGAACTAATTATTGAAAACAGTCAAGAGGGAAAGGTGGATGAAGTGGAAGTTGGGCGTAGAGTAGTAGATATTTCTTTTTTTTTTAAAGCTCTTCAGGCCATAGGGGACCACGGTCCAATGGATTGTAAGTTAAGTTACCTCAGTATAATAGGTGAAGTAAAAGTTGGTCTGGACTCAAAACTCATCATGAAATGTAGTATGTGTAGTATGAAATTTACTGTGTGTTTGGTTGAAAAGAAAGAAGATAGCATGGAAGTGAATCATCAAATTGTATCTGGTATCATATCATCTGGTGGGAGCTACTCTCAGTTAAAAACATTAATTGCCGCAGTAGCCCTACCAATCATGTCACCTTCATTATACAATGAAATTAATAATACGGTTTGCGATTGGTGGGAAAAGACAGCAGCACATTCCATGGCAGAAGCTGTCAAGGAAGAAGCAGAGTACTCAGTGTCTATAGGTAGTGTTGATAAAAATGGTACACCATTAATATCTGTTGCTGTTGACGGTTGTTGGAGCAAGAGATCTTATGGTAAGAATTTTTCCGCCTTATCCGGCGCAGCTGCGATAATTGGCATTAAAACTAATAAAGTATTGTTTTTTGGAGTTAAAAATAAATACTGCGTAGTCTGTGCACGAGCCGCAAAGAACAACAGTCAGCCCCCGGAACACCATTGTTTCAAGAATTATTCAGGATCATCTACCGGGATGGAATCGACCATAATAGTTGAGGGGTTTAAACGTTCCATTGTTGATCACGGTGTAATTTATAATAAATTTGTAGCAGACGGCGATTCCAGTACTTATAAAAAAATATTAGATTCGCGTCCGTACGATAATTTAATAGTAGAGAAAATTGAATGCAAAAATCATCTTTTACGAAACTACTGCAATAGCTTGGAGAAACTGTCGAAAGACACTAAGTATCCTTGCGAATTGCGGAAATTCCTAAAAGAAAGGTATTTGCGTTTAAGAACGGGTGTAAAATGCGCGATTAAATATTGGGCGGATCAAAATCAGTCACTCGAAGAAAAAATAAAAAATCTTAGTGAAGATATCCTAAATGGTCCACAACACGTATTTGGCAATCACCAACATTGCAAGGAGTATTTCTGTAGACCTGATACTCGTCGAATAGAACCTGTTGGATTACTTCCAGCAATTGTTGGATGCGGATTAATGGACGCGGTAGAAATTTTAAGTAAAAGACTGTCATATCATTCTAGAAGTTTAATTCATAATTGCACAAGTAATATAGTTGAAAGTTTTAACGGAGTAATTGCCAAATTAGTTGGGGGTAAGCGTGTAAATTATTCTTCCCGTGGTTCTTATGCGGGCCGATGCGCAGCTGCTGTTGTGTCTTTTAATACGGGATCGATTCATAGTAAAACTCATGAAGTCATATTTAAATGTAGTCCGAATCCTTTGATCGCGAAAGTGGAAAATTGTAATCGTAGAAACCGTTTAATTGCTAAACCTAAATTAAGATTGAAAAAAAGCCACAACGCTGTATCGAAAGACGCTCACTATGGACCAAACTGCGAAAAACCTGATCTGAGTCCAGAATTATATGAGAAAGCCAAGTCATCTTTTCTAGCCGATTTAAAGTTGTCTTGTGCTGAAAGAGAGGAGCTTGAAAGGTCGACCCATTTGCAAAGAAGTAGTGCTGAGTGGATGAGTACAAGGAGAAAATTACTAACCTCATCATCATTCGGGGAAGTTCGTAAAAAACGAGAGAGCACAAGTTGTGCTGCTCTTGTTGGTAAAATCGTTTATGGTAGTAATATCTCCAGTTTGCCTGCTGTACGGTACGGTATCGAAAACGAAGAAACCGCAATTAGACAGTTAGAAATTCAAGAGAATATTAGTATACAAGGTTGCGGTTTGTTCGTCGACGATCAATATGAATTTCTTGGTACTACACCAGATGGCATTTATGCAAACGGTTTAATTGAAATTAAGTGCCCACATTCTTTAGCTGGCATGACTCTTGATGAAGCAATGGCCAAACATACCTTTTGGGTTAAGGACAAGGCTTCCAAGGGTTATGTCATAAATAAAAATCATAACTGGTATTTCCAAATTCAGGGACAGGTACATATTACTAAAAGAAACGTTTGCATGCTTGGCATCTGGTTTGGTGCTACTGTACCTATGAAAGTTTATATTATAGAAAAGGACGACAAATTTTGGAAGGAGAAAATGGAGATGAAATTAGTTAGGTTTTATTACGATTGCCTACTTCCAGAATTAGTTGATCCTCGGCAGTCACGAAGCATGCCCATTCGTGACGCGCCCAGTATCATAGAGGCTATGAAAGAGAGGAAAGAAAGAGCTTTACGTGTTTTGAAAGAGAAGAACGCCTAATGATTTTGAAAGAGACTGAGGTAACTTAACTATCCAGCCGGTCGATTCACGTAAACACGCCAGTCCAAAAGTCGTTTTAACTTAGAAACTTAGAAATCGCCTTTTGGTTTTCTGTTTTAAACGCACTTACTTATCTAGTCTTGGATTGTCATAAATCTTTCAATAGCTCAATTACTATACAATTCCTATATGATTTTGAAGAGTTACCTGGTGTAAAGAATCATCAAAATCGTTTTAAAAATACAGCGAATTGAGAAGCTTCTTCTTTTTTTAAGTCGGTTAAAAGGGCTTAATTTGCAAAAAACGATGTGACATTTTTAAGCCCCTACGCTACGGTTTTTATTACGTGAATCGGGCAGCTGGTAACATTTTAATTCTGATAGGTTTTGCAATAGCAATTGATTTTATCATCAAATTAGCAGAAATCAGAATTTGATCAGTAATCGTAGAATTTTGAACTCATATTTTGTTATTGTTTACTTACTTTTAATTAGTATATTAATAATTTATAAACTTGTGTTTCATTTATTTTTGTACAACCCTAGCACGCTTTTTAGATGGCGACTCATATTTGTTATTGTTTACTTACTTTTAATTATATGAATCATTTTTATACTTTCCTATACTAGCGTAGCAAAAGTGCAAACAAAGTTGAAAAAAAGTTGACATGGCCGATAATTGGTGCCACCACCCTATTTGAGTTTACGCAATAGGCACATTTCCTTGCGTACAGATATACACTAGCGAGGAAAGCTCGATGTTATTTCGACCGTACTTCCTACTGAATTTGCAATTATTTTGTTGAATTAATATTTTACGAAATAAGAATAAACTTTGGTAGTAAAATTACAAAGAAATACATAGTTGGAATTTTTGGTAAGTAGAATACAAAAAGGTCAGTCCGGACCTGCTCTTGATTGTTTAATAAAAATAGAAAAACATAAAAATTGTGTCTCAACTACTCTTATTATTCTAGTAATTAGGATCATTTTATAACGAAAAACTAGTCTTAGAATATTTTACACTCGTCGTTTATTTCCAATTAGTATTTCCATTTTTGTTATGCTGTAAATATTCAACTTCAATAACAATATAACTCAACGTGGAACGTTTGTCGCAAAACATTTTGAAAATCGCGCTGTCTTTGGGTCATTCACCCGCCCCGTCGGTTGTTTCAGTAAACAGTAGCGCTGCGGTCGCTCAAAAACGATGTCGCGCCTAGGCAATCTGGGCCCTTAAAGTTGTTTTACACTCCCATGTAAATTGTTACTAGTTTTATTCTTATCCATAATTTTAATCTAAAACCAAAAAGTACCTAGATAAATAAAGGATTAGGTAATAAAATAAATTTTATTTTTAATAAAAATCATCTGTCTCATTTATGGTACATATAATCTGTTTCTTCCCATACTAAATCCATGACACTCTAAAAATGTGTAGATACAACTATAACAAATTACTTCTTAAGTAGAAATACTAAAAAAATACGAAACTAGAGAGAAAGTATCAAAATCGCTTATTCGTAATTTCAACATAGAAATTATGAGGACTCGTGACCCACGTGACCGTCGGGACGCTTCAATACCGAATCTCGCATAGTGCAAATGTGTGATAGGGCTCTTAATGAGTACAGTGCTACAAACTTATCTGACCCGGTGGCCAAATTTAGAACTAAAGCCGCCATCTTGGTATGTAGTATTGCCAGGTACAATTAATTTACTTACTGCGTATGCACATTCCGTTGAGGTGTATTTTTTTTTAATACATATTATCTTTTTGTACACATATTTCATTACTTACAATAAAAAAATCGTCAACGAGTTGTTTCTGTGCAATATTATAATTCTCTAATATTATATAATCGCTATGATCGCGACTTAACGTGATGCATTTTTAAAACTAATCGACAAAAAATAGAAGGCAATTGATATTTAATTGAAACACCACACAACACAATTAATAAGTATATCAATGCTATTATTTTAACAGTGTATATATTTCTTTGATTTTTCTGTTTCCTCTAAAACGGGCGGCATTTCGTTTAACGGCAACACTTAAGTCGATCGCACCGCCCCCGCCACCGGGTCAGATAAGTTTGTGGCACTATAATGCTCATATTGTGCAAAACTACGGTATGTTTCCTGTATCTAATAAATACTAATTTGGGTAACTAAAGTAGTTTTTGAGTTTTTCGCGTCAACGTGACAATAAAAATCACTATTATTCGTAAACAGCTGATCAGATTGTGGTGAAACTTGGTAGACTAGACGAGTCAAAATAATAGCTTAGTCTCAATTCTCAGTGAACGACATCATTCATCCTTACTGGACACATTATGCTCTCTTTTTTGGACATTGTAATAGTTTCAGACGCAGCTCGTCAAAATAATTCATATCTCTAACATTATTTTTTTTCTATTTTATACCAATACCACTAAAGTGCAAAAATAGTATAACGTACTCTGATCAGCAAGCAGTTTGCATTGGCTATGGACGCTCGCAACGTCCATGTAGATACTAATTAGGTCTAAGCTATTTTGCTGATTTTGAATACCTTTTCAGCGACCTTTTGAAGAACTCTATTCTGTAGTCTCCTAGGAAAACATCGAAAGAGTGATTGGTATAAATAGGGAAAGTGCAAATAAGTAAAAAGAATTCACTAAAGAATTATAATTATAATAAATTAATAACAAAGTACAAATACCTACACCTGTGTAACAGGTACCTAAGGGTTAAAATAAAAATAAATAACGAATATTACACAATACTCGTACATAATAAACGACAATACATTGTATTAAAATTAATATTATACATGTTTATCCGTTTATAAGATCATTGAAAAGAAATGAAATTATTTATTCTGTCACTGGGCACTTAGCCACGTCTTACACTTTTTCAATTATATAAGTATACTTAAACAGGATAAAAAACATTGTGTACAGGAGGACTAGTCTGAAATTAAAAACCGATTCGAAATTTCGGTCGAAAGCTTATTTACTATTTCTTATTCTGTGCCGAAAGTACGGCATTTTTCTAGCACATTTTATTGTAAGTATAAACAAATGTCGATATTTCATTTTTATTGTGCCATATATGTAATGTCGGGCGTATACAATAAGAAATTCACTTTCATAGAAAGAATCGGATGAAATTCGGATCTGGAATATTCCGAATTTTCGCCCGGGACTTCGTATTTTCATTTTAGAGTACCTGACTGAAAGATCGTGTATTTAGTGAATATAGCAAGTATTACATCAAGGGGCTCGTATCGAATTGAAATCGAAACTAGTCTGCTTTCCCGACAGACTAGAATAGAATCACTCCGTCACTTCCCGTGGATGTCGTACAAGGCGACTAAGGGAAATACATTGTAAAACATCGATCAGGCCTCCCCAACCCGTCTGGCCAGCGTGGGGAGTGTAGGCCAAACCTCCGTCGGTCTGGGACGGACGAGAGACTGAGAGAGGGTCGTGCTCCTGTAGTGGAGTCTAAAATCGGACGAGAGACTGAGAGAGGGTCGTGCTCCTGTAGTGGAGTCTAAAATGACCTGATGATGAATGTCTCACGTGAGTTTTAATAATATTATAGCAAGGAGCTCCTTAATGGTTTTAAGCTTGATTTCTAGTTTAATGCTTAGTTTTGGCCTTTGGGTAAAGCTGAGATTTCTTCTATGACCAGTTAATATTTTCACCCTGTACATCATGGCTGTCCATCTGACTGTCTCACAAATTATTTATTTGTTACATAGCCGAGAAGTCTATTTTCATCTTGGTTTTACATACAGTCCATTAGATAATAAGCGTAACACGTGAACCGATAGAGCGTCCATATTGGTAAATTGCTTAAATAACTGAAGCTTTTGTCTGCGACAGTTACAACTTACGATTTATATGTGGTCGAACGTACAATGCGATTTTCTTCGTATAATTTTTGTCATAATGGCAATATTTTACATTATGAATAAATAAAACTAAATATTCTAGGACAAATACACACTGCCACAGTCCCAAACTAAGCAACGCTTGTACTATGAGTACTAGATAACTGATATTGAGACACAATAAAAATTACTTAAATACTTTTTCTTTTGTAAATAAACCTATAATACACAGAAAATACCCTTACCAAGACAAACAACATGTCTGTTTGTACACAAATATTTGTCTTGTGCCGGGATCGGAACCGCGACCACGGAGTCAATGTGGGCATTGCTAGCCATTCGATAACCGAGCTCGCCAAAAAATTAAGAGGATTGGGATCAGACAACAAACCACCTCGTTTCTACTCATCTGTTTCATAATATACAAGTCAGATCTATGTTGTTTTTTTTTAATTTTATAAATAAAGATACTTATTTAACCTGCATTTAATATTAAAGTACTAAACAAAGTGCTCAAACTGTAAAATTTCAATAACATTTATACAAAGACATAATACCTTCACGTTTTTCCATACACCAATAAACCCATTTTATTGAAATATATGCAGCGCCTCAAGCGGAATATTTTGGAAACTCTCAGGCAGCGCCTCTAGAGAAAAGTAGTATAAAACAAAACTAAAAAGATTCCCAAATATTCTGTTAGATGCGCTGTTTATTTCTATACACTAGAGTAAAATGATTTTAGGTGTATACAAAATGTAGTGTCACAAAACCTTATATTTGGACGCGTTCATAATTGCAGTAGTGCTATAATGTGTTAGCAATAAGAAAATTATCGAATGGTTTTTCCTTAAAATTAATATTAAGTATTTATATGAACTAAAAACTAATATGACCGACCAGCAACAATACAACAGTCAACATCTATTGCTGTGAAGCTACAGTTAGAAGTTTCAATACTATTTCCACCAGTGTCATATTTCATATATGTAATAATTTTATTATCGTACGTAATTTATACGATAATTTTTCATTCAATGCGACTATACGTACTACCCGTATTATTCTAGTATTAGGGGGGTCTACTCCGAAGCGAAAATTGGAAGTTTCGGTCGAGAGTTCCGACATTCGAATTCCTTCGGTGGATTTTTCATTAGGCAATACTTAATAAACTAATTACTGTCTAAATGACACAATAAACATGAAATACTGAAATTTGTTTTATCGCAGACATATTAGGAAAAATCCGAACTTTGGACAGAACTTCGAATAATCATTTCGGAGACTTAGGAATCGATAGCGGCGCTTTAGCGCTTGCAACCCCTATTTTACCCAGGCCAACGGTACAGCCCCCCTAGCCAAGTGTAATCGCTAGATACGTGACATTTGTCAATTCTCATACTAAAATGTTCGATTTTGACAAATGTCACATGATCTAACTAACGTTCGTTACGCTACGAATTACACTTGGCTAAGGGGCTGTTAACACACACGTCGGAAAAGCCGGTTTAACCAGAAATTGGTTTTGGTTGGAAACATATTTTTTTTCCAGCGATTACTGAGTCCGTCTACGTATAGCTAAAAGCACATCATGCTCGACAGTTGTAGTCCAATTTCAACTCTTAATTCTTCGGCATAACAACGGTATGAAGCTCAACATGTGAAGTTTGATCTGCTCTTAGTTGTACAGAAATTACTCACAGAATTTAGTAGGTAGTATAAAAAAATAAAAATAAAGTTTTAAAAAAATATTATCAAAATGTCAACTCAATCTTACGCTATCAAAATTCGTTGATTTATATACTTATTTTAATGTTACATTCAAAACCACATAACACCATAACACCGAATATCTACTTAAGCACAACAGTTGCTTTTTTGATACTATTCAGGTGGTAAAGAAGCATGCAGGCCCTTTCGATTGAATGGGCCTGTATGCTTCTTTACCACGAGTTTTCATGAGATGAGATTTCATCAATGTCCTCACAATTAACGAGCTTCTGATGAAAGATACATAGGTCACGCGTGGCCACCAATTAAAGATGACATATTTGAAAAAGTTGAAACTGAACACTGTTTATGATCGGTCCTTAATTACGAATCACCTAGACCAGAACCATCTATTTCTGCAAGCATAACACACGAAAAGAAAGTAAGCCGTTTAACGCGTTAACATAATGAACAGTTTGGTGACTAACTGATCTAGTAATACGATGACCTATTGAGTTATTGGCCCGCGGTGGTGACTCAATACATTTTTACCGTTTATTTGTGTTATGGATCGCTTTCAACAGAAGAATAAGTTAAAGACACGTCCAATAAAGTATAAGAAGAGTAAGTTATAAATCCCACTACTTTCGAAAAAGTAGGTACATAATAAATTCCCCTGGTAGACTAGTTTTTGACGTGACAACGTCTTATATGAATGAATGAATGAATGAATATTTATTTGCCAGAATAAGGTTTATGTACAGATGTTATTTTGTCAATATGTTCCATATTATTCTGCCATCAATAATGGCGTGCAAATATTAAAGTCATAGTAGTTAATTGAAAGAATTAATTACTGATAAATAAGTCATCAGTATCTACAAAATAAATAAATATCAAATTATGTGTATGTCAAGCTGAATTGAATATTAATTATAATTATGTCAAGCAGAAATATAAAACATAGATATAAATCGATGGACGCCGGCGCTGCATGCACGAAAATCATGACACATTGTCACGTTCCGCCTGAGCCGAGCGTGCAAGGGAGAGCGCGGTTTGTGACGTAACTATCTCCCTTCCACTCCATCGGCCGATGATTTCTAACGTCATACGTTATCACGTAACGACCGTAAACCGTCTTTACAGACAGCCAATTCTTTTTTATGCAGAGGCTATTAGTTAGTACCTCGACCAAGTTTGGTCTTTTGTGCCGAACGCTCCGTGACTATAGTTCACCGTCCAGGTCGACTCCTACGAGAAACCGTAGGATCTTTTGGGCGGACAGTTTCCTCTGAACACAGAATATGTTTCCCCAAGATCTGGCAGCGTTTTAGCCTTACTGGGCCACACTCACAGTATGTACAGTGAGGTCTCTTCGGCTTCACTGTAGATCCTGCAGATCCCACCCCCAGGTTCCGCATCTGTCTGTTAAGATAGCAGTGTTCTTTGCACTGAGGCTTGCCGAGTCCATGATCAGTCTTCTGCCTTCATTAGTGCTTCCAATGTGTCATTTCTGGTTTACTATGTCAATATTTAATAGATTCAGGCCTATTGGCCTTCATACCCCGGGACACACCTATTTTAATAACAACCTTGTATGCTTGTCCAATTTGTCAAATTAGTTAGTCCTTATGAAATCTAAAAATATTAGATTAGATTCGTTTATTTGCTAGACTATGGTACATTTGTCACATATATAATTTTTGGTCCATTCTTATTCTGCCACAGTACTATTACTTATACCACAGTATAAGTACTACGTACAGTATAGCCACTCCCTGCCTCTTACTCACGTCGACCTCACCTCCCCTCTGAGACAGATGTGGAACAGTTTGTATGGCGCTGCACGCACTCTCTGCACAGACGTCATTGTTTATGTAATAGTTACCGGCGCGACATTTGTAGGGAGTGCCGGTAACTATTGTGTGCGTATACTGTGCCACTTTGAGTAGCGTACAAATGTTAAATTTTCACAAAGATGAAATTCTGACAATATTATATGTCAAAGCGGATCTTTGACAAAACATGATAACGTACTCGTATTTAGTGAATAATACGTATTTAATTGTATACATTTTTGTGTACGCTTTTTAACACGTTTTACTTTGATCCAACATATTATCGTAGTCGATATGTCGGAAAAACAAAATATTCAAAACGTCCTATTTGGCGCCACAAGTCCGCTATTATATTTTTTTATGTACCCAATGAAACTCGCGTTAACCGCGTTATGAAGACATTAGTTAAAATTGGTGCAGCCGGCGGAGACGCTTTTCTTTGGTATGCGACAAGTCTATATATATAGCCTTATATACATAATATTTATAGTTGTTTGCCTAACTTTAAAAACGTCTACCGGCTGCTTGCATTAAAGGCCGTTACTTCAGTATATGTTTGTGGCGGCTTAAATCTCATTTTTAAATATAATACCTACATAATGTATATGACTTTACAATCGAAATGCGGACTTTTAATTGTATAAAACATAATATACAAATTCTATAATGTACAGCGCCTTTTATGTTATTTTTTCAGTGCCCAACAGGGTCTTTATACGACAATAGTTGTCTGTATTTTTTTTTATTTAATTGTTTAGTGGAAGAAAATAATTTGAAATAATTTTTATGGCGAATTACCTCTAGTTATCGGGTAACAACGTATGAACCCTCAATTCCAAAATATATCAGTAGTTTCCTAGTTTAGGACGTTTTCGACATACAAAGTCTATGTAAATCAGAAAATATATAAACGAAGGTTCTAAAGCGCAGGCCACATTGCGAGTGACACGTGGTTCGCTTCGCTTATGTCGCCCAACTTGAGACGGGAGAGAAAACTTCGAGTTCGCCAACTACGAGTACGTCAGCGATGCGAACTTGCGAACCGAAGCGATCTTAGTTTCGCTTACAGTGTGGCCTGAGCTTTAGTATTATACATGTTATGCAAACAGACATACAACCTCTCTGATGCTAAGCAGTTGTCATACCTATGGACGCTTATAAGGCCACAAGCAGTCGTTGTGACAATATATTTTTGAGATTCGATTACCTTGTATATCCAAGAATGGCTTATTATGGCATAGAGAATTGGCAAGACGAGCCAATGCCCAACAATTACATACTAATATACATTCAAGCCAAGGTTACGACCAGGGGCCCTACCGGCGAAGCTAAAGCCGATTACCATTGGTTTTTTTGATTGCGAAAATAAAACGTCAGCTTATATTGGTGATAATTGTGTTAAGCTTAACTGGTAGAGACCTTCCCTAGAGATCTACCGAATAAGATGAAGAAGTTTGTCATTAACCTTAACCTATTTTTGGAATCAAAATATTCGATTGTAATCGGCTTCAGCTTCAGCGGTAGGGTCCCAGACCGGAGCGGGATGGGATCAGGACGAAGTGAAAGCTAGGTACAGCCATTACACCTACAGTACGCAATGTCACAACCGACGTGACCCAGTAATGCTTCCACCCAGCCCTCACTCCCAAACCGCTCCTTGGTGAGGATAAAAATGCAATCTCTCCAGGGATACAAAATTGATTTCAATGCAAATGCAGTTGAAGTGAAAATCTCAATACGTAATGTTAGGGTTAAATCAATATTTACCACGTGTGATTGCATTTCAGCGGACATACTTAGTTTTAAATTACCTATACTGTGGTTTTAAGTTAGATACAGCAAGCAAAGAGTTCACTGTGATGAAATGCATGCTACAGAGACAATACCGATCCTTTTCAGAAAGAACATTGTAAACACCATATAAAATGCAATAATATAAAAGCTCACAGACTAAGTTTATCTACTCTAAACTTAGTCTGTGACACTAGCCGACTCGCGCAACTTCGTCTGCGTGTGACAGAGCGTTCAGAGTGAAGCGTAAGGTTACCATTTGAAAGGTTATAGTGAGCCAATCTTAAAAGTTAGACATATGCTATCACGGACTTTTTTTTACAACGTTTTAAGATGAATAATTCCGTCGTAACTACATAATTGTTGCGTAACTTGAACTCTCAAAAAGAATATAGTTTTCCCATTTTTGCAACATTTTTCATTGGTGCTCTGCTCCTATTGGTGGTGCGGTAGCGTGATGTTGTGTAGCCTATAGCCTTCCTCGAATGATAGGCTATCTAACACTAAAATAATTTTTCAATTCGAATGAGTAGTTCCTGACATTATCGCGTTCAACCAAACACACAAACTCTTCAGCTTTATAATATTATAATTATAGATGTGATGTAGGCGCGGCACGCGTTATAAGTAAGAGTCCGGACTCGTACCTACGTGTTGATTTGTGTCAGTCGCATACTTTTTAGAACGTAGTAAGTTGTCTCGCGAGTACATACAAATTGGCTTGATTGTGGCATATTGTATTGTTATTGATTACAGAATCAATAGTTAAAGTACGTAAATACTTTATAAATGTGTTTTGTACACTTATAAATTGGTTTTATTGCAATAAAAAAAAAAATCAATTTATGAAAAATGAATGCTGCAGTTACGAAAAAAACGAACGTTAGTTATATCACGTGACATTTGTCAAAATCGAACTTTTTATGAGAATTGACAAATGTCACGTGATCTATCTAACGTTCGTTACGCTACGAATTACACTTGGCTAGGGGGGGCAGGAAGCAATTCTTGTAGCAACCTCTCGTGGGCAAGTAGAACAGGCTAGAGACTGTTCTAGCAATTGGTAAACAACCTTAAGACTTTAGCATTACGGTTTAGTTTTGCGAACACATCATATGTACTTATGATTTTATTACACTATACTATATAACCAAATTCAACCCATTACAACATGAAGTTATTTTAGTTATTAGTAATATACTCATATTGCTTGTCTGTTGTTGTGTGAGTTTGACATATTCGGTTTTCATACAAATATAATTGCATAATATTTCCATTTGATTTCATTTCTACGAAAAATCCTTTCTGTTTATAAAATTACTTATTAGTCAGTTAAGTCCATCTTTGTACTGCTTTATTTCTACTTAATATAGAAAAATAAAGTTATTATATTACACACAAACAAATAAAGCTTTTCTTGTAAAAATGCAAAATTGGTATATTTATGTCTCCTTCCTGAAAAGGTTTGATATTTAGTATTTACTATAAGTCCATGACAATCTTTAAGACATTACTTACAATAACCCTTTGCTTGGTCTAAAACAATTTCCCAAGTACCGCGCACAATACAACAGGTTATTTTCTACATTATAGTATGTACAAATTCATATAGCAACAAATATATGAAGTCCATTAAATATTTTTTTTAGAATATTAAAATTTTAATATTTTAACTTCCGTTTTACTAGGTACATATGAGACAACCAATAAATTAGTGATGTATGTTGTATCTAATTTACAAATAATATATTCTTAGTTAAAAATTATACTATACAAAATAATACTAATGGAAAAGTTCTGAGTATTTGAAAAAAGTAATCAATTTCACAAATTGTAGAAAAATAGAGATATCTTATCTGTTAAAAATTAAGTCGCTATGGTCATTCACTAGGAAGTGATGGACAAACTGGGCTTTTTTTTTATCAATCACCTGTTTGTTGATCCTTGACTGGGGCTCTTGAATCTGGTTGGGGTTGTCTCTGAGGAATATTTCGCCAAACAGCGTGGACAAAGTCTTAGCATCCAGACCGTTTTCAGCACTGTGTTGCAGTGCTTCTTGTAGGAATTCACACAAATACAGAAACACATTTTTTCTGAATTCTGGCAACT
This sequence comes from Hypsopygia costalis, assembly GCA_937001555.2. Lineage (NCBI taxonomy): Eukaryota > Metazoa > Arthropoda > Insecta > Lepidoptera > Pyralidae > Hypsopygia > Hypsopygia costalis. Next base: position 30,986,413 of record OW443327.2, on the reverse strand, counting down.
CCATAACAATTTGTTTACATTGTAGATAATTTGCCGATGCTCTTAGACACACTGATTGGAGGTTATAAGAAATAATCGGATCTGTTGTACTTTCTAAAAGCAGTAACAATGCTTCAGCTACTGAATGTATACTTCCTGGGATTGGGTCCACAGAGCCAGTGTCCAGCCAGTCTCGTATTTGTAAGACTTCTGAATGTAAACCAGGCTGCTCAAACAAGTTCGGTTCCTTCAATCCATGTAAGTAGATATGGTCAACTAGAAACCAAATCTCCTTCGGTATAGAATATGTGGACTGATTCGAGACACACTGATCCCTCTTGTTTTCTAGTTCAATGAGTTTCCCAACGGGAACCTCTCTGATTGGCATATTTAGATTCACAAGAACTTCTATAGAACATCCGAAGCAACTCCTTTGGTATGTACCGTTAATTGTAATAAAGATGTCCTTTCCACCATACAAATGTAGGACCAGAATGTCATACAATTTATCCGTGCCGGCATTTATTTTGCAAGCTGAAGTTTTATTTATTAGCACTTTTAGTTGAATTTCGCATGATTCGTCTGCACATATGCATTTCTTATATGGTTCAACAATCAGCCATTCTTTGCAGAAACTAGTTTCGTCTAGTTTTTTAATAAATTCGAACTCCACTGGTAACTTACCGATATTTTTGATAGTAATAGTCCTCACTTGCAGCTCCAGATAACGCACTGTCCCGAAGTCTATCTCGGTGACATCCACTTTGACCTGTGGAATTAGTTCATTCTCCAGCTTATCAAGCTGCTTAATGACATCCTCATAAACTTTTCTATATTTTTCTTCATCAATTACTTTGATTGAAGAACTAAATATTGCTGATACAGGTTTGTGATCACTGATGTTTAAAGCTGGGTGGCTTCTGTACGCTAATTGCATGATACCATCTCCTTTCCAGAATATTCTGTCACACCAAGCAGGTGCTCGGTTCTTCTCACTGGAATCCCAATTATCTGTGCCGGGATCATACTTGTATGTTGGCTTGAATGTGATTGGCCCTTCGGTGTATCCTGCGAAGACACTATTAGCCTTGTGCTGTTGCTTCAGTTGGTCCCATTCTAAAACTGGGGCAAAGTTATTTTCATTTACCATTTTCTTTACTGAGCTGGGATCCAATTCAGTGATTCGGTAGTTAAGGTCTCCCAGCCAGTATATCTGATCGTGATCTTTTATGGCTTTGGCTTGCTGGTTTGGCTGCATAAACCTAGTCCTGTTACAAATGTCTCTGAAGTCTTGATTCCTCCTTTCAAATTCCTCCACATGAGCAGCCAGATGAGAGTTTACAAAGCACATAGAAGTGTTGTGGAGGTCAAACCTAATGGACACTCCGCCCTTGTTGCCCATCTTGCCCATTATTCCGGTTCCCACTGTATCACAGACAATGTTGCTGATGTGAGACATATGTTTCTGCTTGATCAGCACAATGAGCATCATGCCAACCAGCCTCACTCTCTCCACCTTGACATACTTGGCCCTCTTACCGACATAATGCACAACTGCATTATACCATTCATCTTCCCTAATTGTTTGGTCAAAGAGAAAAGTCTCCTTTGACAAGTCCAATTCCTGGAAGCCTACTGCATATATGTCAGGGGGCTCCCTGTCAACATTAAGCCAGCCATCAAGAGAAAGAACTGGGGATTTGTCATTTACATTCCAGGTGCCACAAAAAACTGAAAACTTTTTAATGAATGTATAGTCAAATTCTTTATCTGCCATTTTCCTTTTAATGAGACTCTCCCTTATCGCGACGGGGGCGGAGCCCTGCGTGTGTGCGACGCCGCTTCTAGGCAGAGTCATTGTTTGAGTTATCATGTCATCTTCATTCTTACCATGGTACTTTTTAAGCCAAACAAATTCTGGCTGTGTTGGCACTTTAGACACTGCTTCTATACCTCTAAAGAGGTCATCGACGAAGTTATCTACTCTCGGTGTCATTTCAATTTCGAACTTAAATTTAGTATTACGAGACTGTAAGTTCAGGTACAAAACTGCTTCAGGGTCAGACGGCTTATTGTCTATTTCACATTTGAAGGTATTATCGATTGGAAGTACTATTTCTATAGATAAGTCGGTGAAGGATTTAGGTGGGTAGCATGATGTAAACAAGCAAAACACTGCCTTCTCGTCCCCATATTCCACGATCGCTAGGAGTCTGTCCTTCTTCACTGTTTCAGAATGTAACACTTTTGCGTCACACAGAAAAGCGGTGACTCTTTCACTAGACAAGAATTTCTCTTGTACCACTGATTTTATATCATCGTGATTCATTTTGTGTCGATTTACCAATAATTAATTTGAAATAATTAATTTTTATTGGCAAAATTGGAATGATTTAATGAAATCGTAATCGTCTACAAAACACCATTGTTGTCAATTAATTATGTCACTCACTGTCAGCCAGTCAATTGCCATGTCTTGTCTTTGTTTAATTGGCGACGACTTTTCAATGAAATATTATTCCGCCCTAATCAAGTTATTTTGTATATTTTATACCGGGACGACGTTCAATGGGACGAATGAAAGGGAATCATTGAATAAAATTACACGTTTAAAGTACAGGCTGGATTATATCTGTTTTTTTTTTATAAAACTAGGGCATTGTATAAGCCATCCTATAGTATAATCGCAATGTTAGGGCATCAGGGATATGCTATATATCCTTCATAAGGCGGAGGAAAAAAGGAGGAAGAAGGTCAATTATGCAAGATGTATTACCCGGAGCAATTAAAAAAGAAGTTGTTCGTAGGTCCTGCTCCTGCGTCGAGACCGTATTCACACGTGAGCAGAAAAATACGTTAGTGCGGGCATCTACTACTCTCAGACGGTAATTATGTAACTGTGGTTGCCCGTTTGTTTGTGTCGAGATGTTTCAAAACCCATGCCTTAGTTGGTATAATACAAATTTAGACTGAGGCATAATATTTGTCCTTCTCAGTGCTAAATCTAAGCTACAACCTAATCTAATTCGTAGCCAACTTGGTTTGGGTGAGCGGGACGAGTTCGCACGTTATGACGTACACCGAGGGGAGACACAACCGTTCTGTATCGCGTCGCGTCCCTAGCACAATGATCCGCCATCTCATTACCTGGGAATCTTGGGATACAACTACGGCCTGGAATCCACACCAGATGGACCTCTAAACCTTTGCTAAGGCATATTTATAGGGCCCTAAATTTGCAGCGGCAACTGACTTAAAGATTATACAACAGTGTTCAGTCAGTTGACACTGTCATGCATGATAGATAGCCTGTGAGTGTGAGATGCTTCTTCACGCTTCGTTTGTAGGATCCCATGTTGTAGGAAGAAGGAAACACACGGGCTTTCCTTTTTTTATTGGTGAGACAGAGTTAGGAATTGCCGAACTTTTTAGACCACGAAGAGATATATCAATTTCTGTTTTTTTTTTCTATATCGATTCATCGATATCAGGGGATTTTCGATTTAAGTATCACGATATTTGGTTATTCGATATATCGTCGCATCCCTACCCTAAGTTTTCCAAAGAGAATGTAACCACTACTACGTTTTAGTTTTCTTTCGTTTAGTTTTGTCACTGACTTTTTGTATTTGTTTGTATGTACGGAATCGGATTCGGATTATATCATTTCGTTTTTATTCCATCAAGTAAAGTATCTACTTTACTGCTCATCTTAGAAGCGAAATTCTAGTACAGGTAGATTAGGATGGCAGGAGAGCCAAATGACTGGCAATTGGGATGTGTGGAGATAAAGCAGCGCGGAGCCCACCTTTTGCAGTCTGGCCAATGGACCGATTGCAACTTCTTGGTGGGGACAGAACCAAACCAAGTGTCTGTGGCTGGTCACAAGCTGGTACTGGCGATGGCTTCACCAGTGTTCGAAGCTATGTTTTTTGGAGGCATGGCAGAGAGGAGTGATCCCATTCCTATCTTGGATGTCCAACCAGACGCCTTTAAGGCCCTCATGGAGTAAGTACCGATTTACTGCAATATGATAATATTAATCGAGCTATTCTTGAATATATATATATGGTGATGTTGTAAGCACCTTAAAATCAGTTTTCTGTTAAAAAAATGCTGAGCAAATTTTAGTTGTCCAGGTCCCAATCCCAATAGTTCATTTACCAGTTTTGCTAGGGCCTGTATTAAGATTTTTTTTTATAAAAGGGAACGGGTTGTAATGAAACATATTTGTTTCCCTAGCGATCACATACTTCAGTGTGAAAGTAAGCTCACTGAAGTATGGGACGGGATATGTGAATGGTCTGATATATATGCCCTACAATCATGACAGAAAAGTGATGATTGTAGGGCATATATATCAGACTCGTAGGCTGTGTGGTTTCCGGCAGACTAGAATAGAATCACTCCGTCTCTTCCCGTGGATGTTGTACAAGGCGACTAAGGGAAATACATTATAAATTATCGATCAGACCTCCCCAACCCGTCTGGCCAGCATGGGGAGTAAGCTAAATCCTTCTTTTGTCTGGGACGGACGAGAGAGGGTTGTGCTCCTGTAGTGGAGACTAAAATGACCTGATAATGATGATAATGATTATATCTATGCAACGTGCCTGGTGGTTGAATGGCTCGAATGCTTAGCAATGGCTACTTAACTCCAAGGTTGCGGGTCCTCGCACAAGACAAACATTTGTATGGAACTATGTGGATGGCTCAATGTAATTTGTCCAGGAATATTTAGGAATTTATTTTATGAATTTAGAGATTGCTATCTGTACTACCCCTGGTACAGATAAATATCTGTCATATAGGTTCCCCAACCTATATGACAGATTCATCATCATCATCAGGTCATTTTAGGCTCCACTACTGTAGCACGACCCTCTCTCGTCCGTCACAGTCAGGAGAATTTGGCCTACACTCCCCACACTGGCCAGACGGGTTGGGGAGGCCTGATCGATGTTTTTTAATGTATTTGTATTTCCCTTAGCCGCCTTGTACGACATCCATGGGAAGAGATGGAGTGATTCTATACTAGTCTTCCGGAAACCACACGGCCATATGACAGATTGCCAGCTGTTAATTATATTCTCATGAAATTATAAATATTGACACTGTACTTAGCTGCTACATTTTTAATATTACAGGTATATTTACACTGATAATATCAACATCAGTTCCTTCGACAAGGCATGTGAGTTGTGCTATGGAGCAAAGAAATATATGCTGCCTCATCTTGTAAAAGAGTGCACCAAATACCTCTGGTCAGATTTGTACCCAAAGAATGCCTGCAGGGCATATGAGTTTGCTCGGCTCTTTGAAGAAAACAGCTTAATGGAGAAATGTTTACAGGTAAGCCAGCAGTGCCGTAAATAGGGCGGTGCCACCGGTGCCCAGGCACAGGGCGTAGACTCTGGGGGGCGCAAGAATGGCCAGACCAGGCAGGACTATTATTTTTTCGCTTTGCTCCTGATAAGTTCCTGCTGCGCCCCTAGTGCTCGATTCCAACAAATATGTATCTACATGACAGTATCATCAAAAACATATATTAAATTAGACAATATCTAAAAAAAAACAATGGCGCAGTTATAGAAGCTCACACTGGGCACAGAATAGGCTATTTACGGCACTGTAAGCCAGTAATAATAATTGTTGTGGTATTGTTGTGTTTCGGTGAGTAAAGTGTATTGCAAGAGTATTATAGTCTATAACAAATAACTGCTTTACATCATGTGGGTTGTATTCTAGCACCTGTGGCTTAAAAAGTATATATTAACCCGCGAGCACTCGCGCTATGAGCATTTCGCTCACGGCAAAATGAAAACTTTCGTAATTTTATCAAAACTGCGCGCACACTCCTGGGTTGTTCAGTAGCTGAGTTTTATACTTCCCCCGCCCCGTGCATGACAGCGTTCCCGTGTCAGTGTACCTCAGTCGCTCAAAGGAGTGGTTCGTTGGGTCTAGGTGCCAGCGCGCGGCATTTTGCTCATTGCGCGAGTATCGACGTAAGTATTATTTTTATATTTGTTTATTATTTCAAATGAATAGTTTCAATAATTTAAAGCTTTTATAGTTATTTTTATGTTAAATATTGGTAAACAAGACATGTAGTAAGTAATGAAAATGTGTTATTCGGTATTATTGCATATGGATAGGCAAGAACAACAATTTTTTGCGTGGTTGGAGGAAGGTGATTGGAAGTCATTGAAAATACGTCTTTCAGGAACAATGATATTTGCGACGGTGAGAGAAAACACAGTTGTCATAACATTGATACTGTCTTCAACGGACGATGAAGGTGATATTTCTTCTATACAACCTGGGAATCGGCTTTACTATTTATCCAAAGATCGGGAAACTAAGTGGTACTACCATCCGTATCGTACCAATGTCGGAACTAGATCTCATAATATTGTGACTGAGAAATCGGGAGTAAAACTTATTGCCAAAGATTCAAAAGATATTGTAGGATCTTTCTCTCCCTTCATAACTGAGATGTTGACTGACATAATTAGGTATACAAAACGTACATATAAAAACGATTCAAAATCGATTTTGAAGAGACAGACTGTAAAGAGACTGATATTGCCATGCAAAATATTTCATATCCTTTTCAACAGATAATCAAACGATTCAATGAAACTGAACCTGGGACTTCAAGTACTGAAAAACCTGATGAAATCTGCGCAATTTGGCCGTGGCGTAAAGATCGCAAAACAAAAAAGACGTGTATTACCTGCAAGAAATTTTATATGTACGGAACACGAATTTACTATATGTGATATTTGAAAAGCATCTTCATATGATGTAGATTAAAAATGTGTCATTGTTTCTCATTATTTTTTAAATTAAGGTTACTTAATTTAAGTTTATTCCAAAATTAGTAATATTAAAGGTCTAAATAGTTCCTATTCTTTTTATTGAAATTTTATAGTATAACAACTATTGTGTACTAAAAATAAATGTTTGATTTAATGAAACATGATTGTTTTATTACGAAACAGTAAAAAAATATATAAGTTTTGATGTTTTACGTACAATTTGACTATTTGCAAAACGTGAGCAAAATGCTGTATGCGCGAGTGCCCGTGTAAGTTTTAAGGGCGCGAGTTCTCCCGGGTTAATAGCATAATCATTCTAAATATAACCGCAAAATTCCCACTAGTTTAACTGGTCAGTTGAATCATTGAACTAGTGAGACTTATTTTCTCGATAGTTCAATATAAAAAGTCAGTGATATAACAAGTGCTGAGTACAACTTTTTTGTCTCAGTAGTTCAACTTTCAGAAGGATTGTACTAAGTTGAACTACTGAGGAAAAACTAGTTCATCAATTGAAGTGACCAGTTGAACTAGAGGGAGCTACCCCAATTTCCGAGCAAAAATTGGTGTTGCCATCATGTTTGCACTAGTAAGTACTGAAATATGAAGGATAACATCTGATTAAACATGGCGACTGGAAACTTCAATAGCGTACTCCGTGTTAACTGTAAACCCATAGGGACAAATAAAAAAATAATCTCAAATTTGCAGCTCCCTAACATCTGCTACCTAAGCTCCAGCCTGCTCAGCCTTTTGGGAAATCCACCACTGCTGATACAGAAAGCTGCCATAACTTTATTTTGAAGGATTATGAACTCAATAAAACTCCTTATCTTAGTTAATTGTTATTATTTTATTGTTTTCAGATAATCAGCACTAACACCAAAGAAGTATTAGACGACAGCAGCTTCGAGGAGGTAGACTTGAACACAGTGATAACAGTGTTCTCTCTTGACCACCTGAATGTGGACAGTGAGCTGGATCTGTTTGACGCAGCTGTACGCTATGCCAAGGCTCAAGAGAAGCGACCGAGTGATCGAGGCCCGAGTCCACCGATAGAGAATGGCCCGCCATTGCAGAAGAGAGCTAAGAGTCCTGGCCCTTCCACGTCTACAGAAAAAGTAATATGATTTATTTTAAATTTGACAAGCTCGGTGGTCGAATGGTTAGCAATGGCCACTTTGACTCCGAGGTCGCGGGTTCGATTCCCGCACAAGACAAATATTTGTGTGCGGGAACATGTCTCTTGGTCTGGGTGTTTTCTATGTATTATATGTATGTATTTACAAAAAAAAATGTATTTAAGTATATATAGTTATCTAGTATCCATAGTACAAGCTTTGCGCTTAATTTGGGACTAGATGGCGCTGTGTAAATTGTCCAGAAATATTTATTTATTTTATTTATTTATAATTATATGTACATTTAATTACTAAGTAGGCTATATGTATATTATAATATCTAAAAAGTCAACATAATTATTAATATGTGTTGACTTTTTGAGTCAAAACATATTAATAGCACGTAAGTTGATGACGAAGGGCATGTTAAGCGGTCATTCCCAGTTATTGCCATTAGATGACAGTTGTTAAACCAAGTCAGTGGCCTTTAGGCGGCTTGAAAACATTGGCCTCCACCAACCCGTAGTTGTGCAGCGTGGTGGAGTATGCTCTAAACCCCTTCAATTGAGGGGATACTGGACCCCGTATCCCAGCAGTTGGATGAGTAAGGGTTGATGAAGACGATGACTTTTAGAGAGGCAAGTGTTATAATATAATAGTAGTTTATGAAACTGGACGCGCCGCGCAGGTTGCAATGCAAATACATTGCAACTTTGCAAAATTTTTCTACATAATCTGTGAACGCGGCGCCGCGCGGCGCGTCGCGCATACGCACTACGCATGCTCGATCTGCAAATGGATTTATAAGTAAGAATTATAGCTGTTAAATTAACTTCATGGTTGTATTTAAAATATTATTATCATATATTTCATGAGATTAGATAAAGTAGTGTATGAAACTGCACATAATTAGGTATTAAAATACTTGTGTGGTCTATTATAACATTCGCCTTCGGCTCATGTTATAAACTCACACTCGTATTTTAATAACCCTTATTATGCAACAGTTTCACAAACTACTATGGTAACATTCCACATAATTATGTAGAAATAAAATGAAAGTTTTTAATTTTTTTTTGCATAATGTAACATTGAAATATTACATTTTGTTGCTAATTTTGCTGTTTTAACTAATGTCATATTAGTCATACACCATTAGCTAGAAGGCTAAGACCAAAGTGAAGATTTAATTGAACCAAAAAATGAAGATTAATTATTTGAGTATCATCTCTTTCTAATATGTGGGTTAGATAGAGATGAAAAGACCAATATTTTTTTTTTCTTATGTGACATACTTGTGGGGGGGTAAACGAGCATGTGGGTCACCTGATGGAAAGTAATCACCACCGCCCATGGAGATCAGCACCACCAAGGGGTCGCCGATCCGTTGCCAGCCTATACTCTTTCCTTTCTCTCTAGTGACCTCACTCACTCGCAGGAATACAACAATCCTCAAGGGAATTGTTATTTGGCTGCGGTATTCTGTGAGGTGAAGGTACTTCCCAGTCGGGCACATTAAAAAATACGCTATGCTCTATTTCTCTTGTCGCCAGAGCCTCGTTTGTCAGTCGGCAGGGTGCACCACTTGCAGGTGAGGTTATGAATCTCTTACACCTTAATTCCCGCTTTGCCTAACACGAAACTTATTAGAAAGACGTAGGCAGCACATAAGGTCGTATAATAAAATGTTATGGATTTTCAACCGAGTAATTTTTAATATAATGTAAAACTTTTTTGGTTGACATCCACTAAGGTCTTCGAAAATACTTTGAAAATATGTTTAAATTTCCAGGTTGTGAACGTGGAAAGCAGCGCCGAGAACAGTCCTGAAGCGGTGCTTTCAGAGCCCTGCAAGTCCAGCGACACGCCCGTGCCGGGGCCTTCCGAAGACAAGGTTAAGATTAAAGCAGGTCTGGCACATAGTGTAACAATTTTTTTAATCATATTAGTATATTTTTTTCATACATATTAATAATTTTATTATACATATAAGTTAAGTACTTTCACTTAATGTTTAATGCGTACTTATGTTAGTAGTTAATAACCATGTTATTAAGTAAAAGTGCTTTAACTTGATCCATTGAATTTATAAGTCCAGATTTCATGGTTTTCTCTCATTTAATTATTGAAGTTTGTAGAGAGATCTCATCCTTATAATTTACCATAACGATCGATGCAATAAAAGTACCGGGTGTAATTTTTACAGATTTTAGTCGGTTCTATTCCCGGGTGAAACAAGCTAATATTAAAAATTTTTGAATGCAGTTTGAATTTAAAAAAATTTTTGAATGCAAACTGCATTCAAAATTTTTTTTGAATTTGCTTGTCTTTTCAAAAATGAAGGAATATTTACTTTGAGAATAATTTTCTATCTACAGTATTAAGAGTACTTTCCCTCCAGGTGGCATTAGAAGTTTCCACCCTGTATATACTATATTAATGATACTTCTGTCGCTATAATTCGCAGAGAGCAAAAGCAAGTTGACGATCCGCAGTATCATAGAAAAGATCAGGTTCCTGACGCTGACGCCGCAGCAGTTCGCGGAGGGCCCGGCGCGCTCGGCGCTGCTGTCCGAGTCGGAGGCCTTCGCCGTGCTCATGAACATCCTGTCCAGCAGCTCCGACGTGCCCATGCCCGCGGGCTTCTCCATTTGCCGCGTGCCCAGGAAACAGCTCATCGGCAGTGGAACCTCCAACGTGAGTGTGTCAAACTTGCATCTAACGCTAGCCGAATATTCGTTTTGGATAGCGATGGCTGTTAACATACTGAACGTGCTTATGTTTCTTCATTTCCCTGGGGTCCCTCGCAGCCTCCGCTGGGGTTCCGCCCGTAAACTATAATATTAATCATATAATTATGACAAAAAACTACCAACAGGAAGACAACTTCATGCTTTCCACTAAATGGAACATACTACTCGAACCAGGGATTGAAAACCGGTACAAATTTGGGTTCCGGTTCCTCATTTCGGTTTGTAAAAAGGTTATTCTTTTCGGTACGGTTCCGGTTTCGGTTCCGGTTGGGTTCCGGTTCCACCGGAACCGGTTCTGAATAAAGGTTCTAATATACCGGTACCGATTTAAAGGTTCCTTAAGAACGAGGGATACGTTCGACCGTGTCCGGCATAGTTCTTCGTTCTTACAGCTGACAGTTAGCCTTCGATCAGAGATCGAATCAGGGATCAGGGCTACCCGACTGAGGAATAAATAAATATATATATCTGGACAATTTACACAGCGCCATCTAGTCCCAAATTAAGCGCAAAGCTTGTGTACTAGACAACTGAAAATGTACTTGAATACATACTTACAATACATAGAAAACACCCAGACCAAGACAAACAGACATGTTCATGCACACAAATGTTTGTCTTGTGCGGGAATCGAACCCGCGACCTCAGAGTCAAAGTGGCCATTGCTAACCATTCGACTACCGAACTCGTCGAATATACCTCCACCTCACAGAATACCGCAGCCAAATAACAATTCCCCTGAGGGTTGTTATTTTCCTACGAGTGAGTGAGGTAACCAGAAAGGAAGGAGATGATGCGATGGTAGCGGGTGTGGCCGCGCCAGCGATGTTTTTCTCTAACCTACACTCTTTCACATCATTATTCATTCATTCACACTCATGAGTCGAGTAGTTGTAAAGTTTATAACTATAATTTGTAACTAATTACTATTTTTTTTTATTAAAATATTTAATAAAAATAAAAATATTTATTAAATATTTTAATTAAAAAATGTTGACGCAACGCGTGTGTGGTCGGCAATGTGCCAAAATGATTACGTCGTGACGGCGTAACGCGCCGCGTGTACGTGATCTATGTTTAATTCAAGTTCGGAGAGGATTTAAAGAGGAACCTGTAAAATAAAGGTTTCGGTCCAGGTTCTACATTTAGGTTTCGGTTCCGGTTCGGGTTCTGGTATCAGAACCCCTAAATACCGGTTCTTTACCGGTATTTTACAAACCTTTTCGATCCCTGACTCGAACACGGGTTTACGTGGACCGTAGGCCACAGGGACCCGAGTGGGGATTACAGTTAGCGATGTTTTGCGTGCAGATCTTCACGGTGGACACGCCGAGCCCGGTGAGCCTGGAGCAGGTGTTCGGGTCGGAGGGCGCGCGCCACTCGTACCCGCTGGCGGCCGCCGGGCCCGCGCGCGCGGCCGACCACGCCGCGGGCTTCTACCCGCGGCCCTCCAGGCACGAAGGTACCCGCCGCCTGCTGGACACCGCTCTCTCCCGTCACTCCGCGTACTTAGGACTCTGTCGTCTTCTGCCGCCCCCACGGGAGCACCCTGTCTGCACAAACAGTTTACCATACTCTTTAACCTACTCCTAAAACAACCGTGACTCGTGAGTATTTGAGAGGTAAGACACTTCGGTTCGACCTAGGTTGCTCTAAGCCGAACCAGCACTTCCAGGAAGAATCAACAGAGTTACTTCCCTTTCGTCTCACTACCTCAGCGAAATTGCCTCGCGACCGTAGCTTCCCAAATTACGCGTTTACGTCTACTCAACTCCCGTGTTGCGTCTCTCCTCCGCGTCGTCGAATTTTCATTTTTTGTCAGCGGAGGAGACGATCGGAACGTCCTTCAGGTTAAGGCACGTCAGTTTCATTATGGATCTCTCGTCTGTTGCCCTCATGGCCATTGTTTTCGGTGCGGGCAGGGCTGCGCACGTGCCCCGCGCCGCCGGCTGCCCCGGCGCTGGCGACGCTGGGCGCCGCGAGCGCCGTGCACAGCGAGCTGCGCGCAGACTACCCGCGCCTCTACTGCCAGCGCGCCATCGTGCAGCACACCGACTGCCTCAACACCAGCGTGCTCGACTGCTCCGTCACCTTCATGGTGGACAAGAACATCTGTCTGCTGGGCGTGCAGGTACTCTATCGGCAGGCGGACGAGTTTATAACGGTATTCTAGGCCGAGGAACCTATCCCTCGACCCATCGCCGATTAGGAACGAAGACGAAAAAGAACACTAACCAACGACTATTTTCTCACTCAGATCTAGGTTCCGTATCGATAAAAGAACTACGCATATTAATAGTTATTAGCTGACCGTTCACCCGGCCGGCGAGCTCTCTCTATAAAATTCGCTTAACGATGCTAGCTCGGCGATCGGAACATTCGCCGAGGTACTCGCTTCTTGCTGTGTTTGTTATTTGAAAAATATATCAAAAAGATTGCCATTACCCGTGCGAGTAGATCTGGTCGTCAAATTTTAAATCAAATAAATATCGGTCGCGAGATTACGTAAAAATCTTCAAAATTAATTAATGAATCGCGAGGGCCCAGTTTGTACGGGACGGTCGGCGTGGCGCGAGTTTATCAGCGGCGCGTGTGCCGGCAGGTGCCGACGCAGGCGCCGAGCGACGAGAGCGCCGCGGCGCTGGCGGCCGGCGCCGGCTACAGCGAGCTGCTGTACGCGCACCTGCTGGACGCGGACGGCGCGCGGCTCACCTACACGCACTACACCAGCCGCGTGCCCTACCGCCACCTGCTCGACATCGGCTTCAACCGGCCCGTCTACATCCAGCGGAACAAGGTGCGCGCTCCTCGTGTTACAGCGGGCCGCTGCACGCTATCAGCGTCGGTTATGCGCATAATCTAAAAATGACGTGATTCATTGATGCGTTTGGTAGACATAGCCAAGGGCGTCTGCTCCCCCCCCCCCCCCCCGAGATTCTATTTATTTATAAGTTTTATTTATTGTACAGTCAAGAACTCGTGAAGCCTTACGCAGTTGGACTCTGAACCGTTATTATTACAATCGCTGTAGATGTAAGGCTTTCGACTTTACATACAATTCATACTTTTCTCATTCTCCATATCAACCCCCGGGCCATCGGCTGGCGACGACCTTGGACATAGCCTACATTTAGTCAAATTCGTTGTCATCTTTGAACGGCTGTATCCACTAAACGCACCAGCGATTCCCGTCAGTTTTTAAACTGTGCGTATAGCTACTGTACATAGTATCATATTATCCTGGAATAAGCTGCCCTACTGATAGTTTAGTTCACTAAACTATACCACGAGTTTCAACGGCTGTAGGTACCTACCAAACGTTCCAACGTCATGCAGGCAGATCGGGTCCATGTGGTCCACAAAACTGGTCTACACGCCATAGGTATTAAATAGGCCCAAACGATAGTTAAGTCAATCCGTTGCTGCCTCTTCGACTAAAAAGCATTGAATGCCTAATAGACGGCTCGTCAAGTGAAGCTCATACGCCATGCACAACGGATTATTAGATATTTAACACTATTGGAAATCTTAAATAATTAATAACTATTATTTTCGTTCGAGATCGCATCAATATACGTAATGCCATAATCGCTTACAAGTTACTTATACTGCATACATCTCTTAACTAAATAAATTTTATGCTTGTTCCTTACATTCCTGTGAATTAAAATACCCTAATAATTGGTATTATTTTCAGTATACAATTTATTTGTTATTTGTTCATCTTAATTTTTAAAATAACTATATTAATAAATCTTTACTTTCAAAATTATTTGACGCACCATCGTTGAATCTGGCAAGCATGGCACTGCACCAAGTGACACGGTCCGTTTTTTGAGCCTCGGTCAAATTGTGTGGGATCCACCGCGAGCACAGCTCTCTCACACCCAAATGTTTGTGTAGGATTGATTGTATTTGACGTCTAAGGATGCGCGAATCTCATGGTAGATCACATGCCTGTCTGTTTCAATCATACGGAGCACAGCATCGATGTTTTTGTCGTCACTGAGATTGACACGACCGCGCTTGAATTGAATTCTACAAACCAGCTATAAATAGTCGTCTTGCATGGTGCCTCATCGCCAAAAGCAGATTGAAGCAGAGCGATGCTCTGTTGAGCTGTCAAATTACCGTCAAAATCATAGAAAATCATACTACGAAACTTTTCCCGAGTTAGATCCATGTTAATATAGACACGTAATTTTTAAAATGGCGCCACAATGTAAAAACTATTGACAGACAGATGAAACAAACTGCATTCTACAGCCAAATAGTTACATTTTCAAAAGTTGTAATTACTTTTCAAATATTGTTTATGTAAGTGGCCAGTTCCGGAAACTTTTAGTGTGACCTAAGTACTATTATTTAAACAAATGGCTAGAATTAATTTACATTATCAAAATACGCGAGGGCGGCGTACACACCTTTTTAATCGACTTAATTGATAATGAGTGACATTAAACGAATAAGATAATAATAACATTAATGAGTCTGCAGGGCAGCTTGTGGCGAGCTGTTGTGTGAGTAGCGATACCACGGACCCGAGTCTCCAGAGAGTCGGTCAGGGCCTTCGTCTCCGACGTGTCTTCATCGGTCGGAGTGTAAATACAAGAATGCCCGCAGGACTCTCAGCTCTGGCTTGCCTTTTTTGGCCGTCTAGAGAGGAGCCGCTAGAGTTATATTAAAGGGCATCACGCCGCGAGTAACTTCGGAGAAAGCGCAGCACACCTCTCAACATCCCTGAGTCACTCACACCGGTGTTGCCCCCGGCCGTTTTCCTGGCATTTCGGGGGCCCATCTAGTGAGTGGCAAGCCACCGCCTGCCGCAAATAACTAGCAATAAAAGCAGTTACGGCAGGCGTCCGTCCCTCTTCTGTAATAGCCCGGTATTAAGTTCACCCAGATCTCTTCTCCATAGCCCATTTATTTTTCATCACACTTCGCAATAGTCTCAACGCCTGCCGAGACCTGCTCATGGGTATATTGTTTCATTGACATATTCTGGAGCGGCTCACGGCGGGGGTACATCACATCAAACTTCTCAAAGGGGCCTCTACGCGTTGGATCCATATCCCCGCTATCAAATGACCGGGCTTGACCCGTGAATTAAGAGAAATACATTAATGATAATAGTCCGTCCCTCTTCTGTAATGACACAGTATTTAGTCCACACTGATCATCTTCATAGTCCATTATTTTTCTGACGTACTTTGCAATAGTTCCAATGCCTGCTGAGTCCTGTTTATGGGTATATTGTTCCAGTGATATATCCTGGAACGGATCACGGCTGGTACCACATTACATTAAACTTCTCTAAGGGGCCTTTACTCGTTGAATCCATCCACGCTTGCCAAATGACCGGGTCTATCCCGTGATTTAAATTTTGTACTTATTATCAGATTAATAATATTATACTGATTGTAATTGAGGCGGTTTATGTGTCAGCTACCTTCTTTCTTTTATAGTAGGTATATCGCCTCTACCTAGAGTTGTCTGAAGATAAGATCGCCTATAGCACGCTGTTAATTTATAAGTCACTACATAATAGTCGTATATGTTTTTGTGGCACAATATAGATTGTATCGTATTGATTGATATTTAAAAAAAAAGAACCATATTGACAAGTTTCTTTCAAACATTTCTTCTTCGCCAATGGTCAATACAGAAATACTAGTAGTACACCCCGGCCACTCCATACAAATGTCGTGTCGGTAACTACTACATAAACAATGACGTCTATGCAGAGCGTAAATGAGCATGTGTGCGTGCGGCGCCATTTAAACTGTTGCTGATTTGTCTCAGAGGGGAGGTGAGGTCGACACGAGAGAGCGGCAGGGAGTGGCCGTACTGTACGTAGTACTATAACTTATACTGTACTAGTAGATTTTATATATATATATATATATATTTACATATATATATATCACATATATATATATATTATATATATATATATATATATATATATATATAAATGAATCACTATTTCCCTTGGTCATAGCATCACGCGTGAACGGCTGGACCGATTTCACTAATTCTTTTTTTGTTCTGTTTGTTATTGTCACGAGAGGGTTCTTACGAAACATAAAATTAAGAAAGTTGCGAGAAAAATTAGAAAATTTAAGAAAACCGAATACATAGTAACTTTTCTAATGTAACTTTATGGCGTTTGACTGATCGGGTAGTTTACAATTTTATTACGCTCCCTACCTCTCTTTTCGCCAGAGCTTCGTTTGTGAGTCAGCAGGGTGTACCGCGTGCAGGTGAATTTGGCTTTGGTTCAAAACCGACTCCAAAAAAGGAGGAGGTTCTCAATTCAGCTGTATTTTTTTTTTAATGTTTGCCGAATTCAATATAATAGGCCTGTGAACAAAGTTCTAAAATTATAAAAACTCTCTATCAGTAACGTAAAATACATAAAACTAGAACGATCTGCGATCTCAAAATTTTAATAACTTATGTCCGACGTGTTTTATGGTCGATCAAAGTTTGGTGGAAAAGTCCATTTTAAAAGTATGAAATTATAAAAAATAAATATTACTATTGTAGAAACAATAAAAAATACTATAACTTTTGTTACGGCACTAGCTACATAAACGCAATATTTAATAAAACTGTCGTACAAATTTCTGATTTAATGCATATAAAATAGCGTATCGTGACGTCATAATACTGTAGGTATGCATTTTGTATGGAGCGTTTTCGGGATAGTCCAAAATTGTGATCTTTAAGTTATCATATCTCGAGAAGTTTTTATGCTATCGAAGTAATTCTTTCAGCTTTAGTTATATTATATTAACGTCTTTACCTAACGATAACAAATCGAAAAAAAAATGGTTCACAGGCCTATTGTTAAGTATTGTTAAGTAGACAGGACGTGTGTCGGGTCAGCTAGTTATTAATAAAAACGTGTGAAGACGTGTCTAAGTGCCCACAAGGGCTCAATGACATAATAAATAATGTAATTTAATTTGTTTGTATCGGCAGGTGTACAAGGTGGGGATCGTGTTCAACAAGGTGGGGTGGTACCCGATGGGTGCGTGCGCGCAGCAGGTGGAGGCCGAGTCTGTGTTCTTCAACTTCTGCATCGGCCAGAGCAGCGACTCGGTGCGCGATGGACTTATCAGATCCATTATCTTCACGTACTAGATGATGATCTCTATGGTAAGCGACATTATGCCGTAGACAATAGACGGCAAGGGCGGATCTAGGGAGAGGGTCATGGATGTCATGGACCCCCCCCCCCCCCCCCCGGACTTTGTCCAGGACCTAGATGGACCACTAATTAAAATAAATAAATATTGTCAGACAAATTACACAGCGCCATCTAGCCCCAAAGTAAGCGAAGCTTGTGTTATGGGTACTAGACAACTGATAAACATACGCAAAAACCTTGTTAGAAGGTCCCTGTATTTAAATTTTAGTGGGGCCTCTTCTACCTAAGGCCTTCCTTCTACAGGGCCGGAGGTCTTCTGAGGCTACAGCAAATGTACCGCACGCCGTCCACAGAGAATTGATCCTCACACTTTAGAACAACAACAGACGCGTGCAGTGCGACACAAAAGAATAGATAAAAACATTAAATAAATAAATATTCTTGAACACACTGCCATTTAGTCCCACACTAAGCGAAGCTTGTACTATGGGTATTATTATAACTGATATTATACATAAAAACATTTTTTTTTGTAAATACATAAAAAACACCCAGACCAAGACAAACAGACATGTTCATGCACACAAATTTGTCTTGTGTTTGTTTTGTATTGCGGGGATCGAACCTAGGAGTCAAGGTGACCATTGCCAACCGTTAGACCAACGAGCTTGTCAAAACATTGGCGCCTCTTTCATCGTAAGAAGTACTTTTGTATGGAAAAAGTAACATGTTGCTACTATTAATAAATTTAATTCCATTTCTTCAGTTTTTGTTCGCTCTCCTTCCGGTCCATCTGTTCAACTTCCCATTTGGTATATTTCCCAAAACACTAACTCCCACATGACACATGAGAATGGTCAACTTCCCAGAACGGCGACTGATGGTTTTCCGGATGGTCAACATTTATTTCCCACAAAGCCAACTTTAAATTGAACGTTTAAAAATACATATAAAACCACTCAAGATCAACTTGTATACATATTCGAGTATAAAACTGAAAGTATAATTATCTAAGTATTATATGTTCCGGACTATTCTACTTATACTTTGGTTCCGGGTTGATTTAGGAGAAATGAAAAGGTAGTTAGTTAATAGCTGAGTAAGTGTCGTTCCATTTTTTATAAATGACTATTAGTTTTTATAAATAAAATTAATAGATTATTTATTTTAATTTTAATATAGGTATATTTATTTTTATTTTAATATATTTGAATTATGTATGAAAAAGTTGACCTTTTCAGTATTGCCTTTATGGGAAGTTGCCCTTTTGGGAAATAGGCCAAATGGGAAGTTGACGATTTTGGGAAGTTGACCAGATGGACCGGAAGGGTTGTACTCTGCTGTTACCGAGATTTCTCCCGCGCACCATCAAGTTGTGGAATGAACTACCTGCCGAAGTTTGTTCTGGAGTCTATAGCATGGGTTTGTTAAAAGACGTGAAAAGGTTCAGCGACGCGGGAGCGAGTGAGGGAACTACTTTGTTTGTCATCTTAGTGGTATAAGAAAATCAGTATTACCCTATCATAATTTTATCTCACTAAAGTGGCAAACAAGCATACGGTCGGCCTGATTGAAAGCAGCCTATCAACGCCTGTAGGGCCAGGGGCATCACACGTGTTGCCAATCCTGTAAATACCTCTACATGCTCTTTTCGAAGAACCCCATGCTGTAGTCTCCTGAGAAAGGCGATTGCGATTCCACAGCTTGACAGTACGCGGGAGAAAACTTCTCTGGAACAGCACAGTACGCGACCACTTAGGCAAATTGTGAGGATAAATTCCCTGTCGATGGCGAGCAGTGCGACTATAGAAGGAGGCCGTATCTATATCTATCTAAGTATAGATAAATTTCTTCCGCGCACAATGACTATTCTACGTCGTGGCCAGCAGCCATGGGTAATGTGGATTGAGGTCGAATAAAAACGGTAATTTAAAAAACTAAAAAACCCGACTGCTTTTCTGTGTAATTTGAAAATGAAAAATCCCTTAAACAAGAAAACTTGTAGCAGTCGGGACCCATTCTAGAAATGGAGGCTTAGTGAATTTAGAGCACATTTAGTTGACTAATATTAGTAAGACTGCTACATGTTTTCTTGTTTTAGGGGTATTTCATTTCCAAATTACACAGAAAAGCAGTCGGGATTTTTAGTCTTTTAAATTACCGTTTTTATTTTATGTTTTTAGTTTTATTTATTTTGATATATGCAATGTCTCTCTCACAGTAAATACATATCTAATGACACCCCTCGAGCTAAAATCCCTCTAGCCGTCCAGACTGCGGCGCGCATTTGCATTTGAACTTGGCGCCAAATGTCCGCCATTTTGTTTTTTTTTATTTTGACGTACCCAGTGTCACTCTCACAGCAAATACGAATCTAATGACACCTCTCAAGCTAAAATCCATCCAGCCGTTCGGGCTGCAGAGCGTGTCAAACAATTATACATACATACATACTCTCGAAAAACATAACCCTCCTTCTGTCGCAGTCGGGTAAAAACTTAGCAATGCCTAAATGATCGGGGACTTGATTTTGCCGGCATCTCCATATTAATACGAGTTTTTTTGGTCAGATTTGATCGTGTTAACGTTACCAAACCGACCAAATTTAATTTACCTGACGCGTGTTACATTAGCCGGGTTGCTCTCTTCAAAATGTGAGCAAGTAAGCCCCATAATTTTGATATGTAACACGCGTCTTATAAATTTACAACATGAGAGGTCTTCTCTATTTGGTCGGTTTATATACGTTGACATTATCGAACGCGAACAAAAAACTCGCAGTAAGCACTCTGTATAAATCAAGATCACTCTCTCTGTTCATTAATTCCTTTTTTACGCGAGAACCATTGACCCGATTCGCATATTTTTTACATCTAAGTTAGTACACGGTCTGGTATGGACAGTACCGATCCTCCTGTACAGATGGGGACTACGTTCTTAGCGGAAGCAAGGAATGCGGCACAATATAATAATAATAAAAGCCGAACGCAGTGTTGATCAAAATATCGATATGAAAGAAAGCGGGAGAATTCAGGCAACGCGTCACTAGTGTTTGGGCGTCGCAAAACGTGAAGTGAGGGATTGCGGTGGTGACCACCTTGTGCGTCCCTATATCCCCCGACCGCCACGAACGTAGTCCCCAACTGTACACTGTCACAGTATAAGTTATAATACTACGTACAGTACGGCCACTCCTTGCCGTTCTCACAAGGCGACCTCACCTCCCCTCCGAATCGAATGTGTCACCGATCGCAAGGGCTGCCACGCGGCGTGGCGTATTTCGAAAGTTCGTTCGAAGTATATAATTTATTCTCAACTGAACTTTTAATTAATTTCTTATTATTTAATCATCACCATTAAGTTATTTGTTTATTCATTGCAAAATTTGATTTTGAAACGATTTCTCCAGTTCTAATAATTCATTATTATAAGATATAATTCTATATATATTATATCTTGAGAAATCGTTTCAAAATTACATATCGTATCGTCGAAATCGTTGATTCGACATTTGATTATACATTTCGACATTTTTGGAAGTTGAATATTGATAATTCCACATTTTCAATACACAACCACGACTTTAGATTATACAGGGAGCTTTTGATTTATCTGCCAGGATTGAAAAGGGTAGTAGTATTACATATGCCGATTTCGATAGTAAATGAAATTTGTGCCCCACATGTTATTTTTTTTTCTCTTAGGAAATAAAATCGCATCATGAAAATATTAGTTTACTTTGTATGAACCATCCCTCTGTGTCGCAGTCTAGACGGCGTGGTCAATGCGCTCGGGTATGACCCGTGCCGAAAAGCTACGTCACGAGCTGCCAAACGCTTTCCGAACACGGTGATAACCGCGGTAAAGTCAAAGTTTACTCAAACGTTGGGCCGCCCTTTGTAAACGCCGCCGCTTCGCAGCGATGTCTGTCGCTTGATCTCCTGCCGCCCGCCCCCGCACGGGCGGCGCGGCAACAGCGCTCGCGCCGCGAGAAAGAAGGAAGAAAGGATCCAAGGAAACGAAAACAGTGTTAACCGTGATTCGTCCGTGTGTTGACCTAATCATGCCTATACGCCGCAGTTTTACGAAATGTACAAATTTCTCGAAATGGTATGGTATGGTTTCTTGTCGCGAGTGTAAATGCGCACGCAGAATATCTGTATGAAATTCAGTACAAATAGACCTCGATCAGTTACAGAAAGCGGTAGTGGACTTTTTCCGCAGACATTCCATGGCAAAAAAGTGGTAAAACATGTATGTAGACGTGGATAATTTAGTGGCTAATTGTGATTTTGTGTAAATAATTTGAATGAGCTTTTAAACACGCCAAGTTATTGTAGAACATGTTATGTGACTGCGTTATTTTTGAAAACTAACATCGTAACTAAGTGTTTTTATGATGTTTCCATAAACAAACACATACATTATTCGACGAGCTCGGTGGCGTAGCGGTCAATGACGCGGCTTCGACACCAACGCTCGTGGGGTTGATTCCCACATAGGACAAACATTTGTGTGCATGAACATGTCTGTTTGTCTTGGTCTGGGTATTTTCTATGTATCATAAGTATGTATTTACAAAAAAAAACTGTATTTACGTATGTTTATCAGTTGTCTAGTACCCATAACACAATCTTCGCTTACTTTGGGGCTAGATGGCGCTGTGTAATTTGTCTGACAATATTTATTATTTATTTATTATGATATTAATTTGACAGTTCAAAACCTGTGATAATAAGTGTGATGAAAAGTTCAATGACCTTGATAAGGACAATCATCTGCCCTCCTGTAAGTGTATGTTATTATTACCTATCAGTTTTACATTTGATTACATTTTTTTTACCTATCCTATTTTGATTACAACGAATTTTAAAGGAAATATGCAATTGGGGCTACCTACGTACAGCTGTTATTGTTATTATCGACTTCATCTGATAGCGCGGAATGTATTAAGCACTATGAAACCAGTTCATTGACTACGTTATTTATTTTTTCAAAGCTTATTAATGATATTGGGACGCCATATTTCTTCACTAACGTAACAAGTAGGCTTAATACTATCTGCCATTAAATTCCTGGCTAATACAAAAAAAGCACCTTATATAATAACCAATAAACTTTAAACATTTAGTGTAGCACCGTAACGTAACTGAATTTAACATAATCACAGTCATTCAAAATAAACGTTTAAAGATATTTATTAATATTATCCATAAAGTTAAACAACTTACGTCACAGCGCATGGTACCTACTTCGTTATGTAGTCAACCATAAGGCATCTACGCACGCATTTGCACGTATACAGACGCGGTGTGTTTGTGTTGCCGTTTTTTGTATGGAGTGGCCGGGGTGTGTCTGTACTGTGAATGTTTTATTAAACGGTTTTATTTAGCTTGCCCTGTTTGTTTATTTATTTATTTGTTTATATTTTTGGGTCAAATCTAGTAATTGAAATTTGACTCCCTTCCTGTTGACAGATTGATCTGAAATTTGATACACACTTTTATTTCTGGTGACAATACATTGATCAGATAAAAAAATAAAATCGTTGGGCCCGTGTTTCTATCCAATCAACTCAGTTTACGCTACGCCCAACGATTTTATTTTTTTGTCTGATCAACGCCTTAGACTGATGAGGGAGAGGGGTGTGATGACTGAAACCTCGAACCTACCGAATTATTATTTAGCTTTTATTACTTTCAATAAAACCGTTTAAATTAAAAATGTTTTTTTCGTAATCTTTTTGTAAGTATCGACGAGTACATAAGTAAATGTATGATGAATAAAAGAAGTTGTAATTGCGTTATGTAAAATTTTTATTATATTTTTGTTATTAACTTGTTGTTAATTTAATAATTTATCAGTAATTGCAACAAAATATGACGATAAGATCAATCTAAATGATAAATTATGATTAGTAAATTTTATACTAGAAAGTAGGCGACTGAAATGTAATATTGTAAATAAATTACATTGAAAATTTTCTGAGTTTCATTTTCAACCAATACTCGCTTATCGTCGAGAACGAATATTGAAATAAAAAGTCTTAAATTTCAAGCTGCAAGGCTTTTATCGATATTGTGCTCGAAAAGACATATCTCCGAATATCTGAACACCATTTTTTTATACTACGTCTAGTGGAAAACAAGTACACAGCCCGCCTTATGTGAAGCGATTACCGTAGCTATATAAACGCTCGCAACATTTCGCTCTCGCGCCAGGTACCCGCTGCCAACGCCGCAACTCCTTCCATCTTATCTCACTCACAGAAACACAACAACCCTCAAAATGTTATTTTTTTATTTATGTAAATTAACATTATATGTTGTTTACTAATTAGATTACTGATTAGTGTCCACTGCGTTACCTATTACATCAAACAATATCTGAGCAAAGGTGAAGCAAAAGGTTTTAGGGTGTAAGTCGAGTGAACCGATTTTCAAAATTATTTTTTTATTTGAAAGGGTATGATTGCAATTTGGGGTGTAAGAGGTTCATCAACGTCTTTGAACCAAAGCCAACTTCATCTGCACCCGGTACACCCTGCTGACTGACAAACGAAGCTCTGGCGTAAAGAGAGGTAGGGAGCGTGATTGTAAGCTACCCGACTGGGGAATATACCTCCACCTCACAGAATACCGCAGCCAAATAACAATTCCCTTGAGAATTGTTGTGTTCCTGCGCGTGAGTGAGGTCACCAGAAAGGAAGGAAATGCTGCGTTGGCATTAGGGGCGAGCGATATTTTATGTTGCGAGCGTTAATATGGCTACGGTAACAGCTTTACATCAGGCGGGCCGTATGCTTGTATGCCACCCGACGTAGTAAAAAAAAAAGGTGAGAAGGGGCGAAGTGTCTCCACTAATGTGAGTACCATTTTTATTGAGCCCAAGGTTATCTACTATATAAAAATAAGTCGGGTTTTCCTTCCTGACGCTATAACTCCAGAACGCACGAACCGATTTCCACGGTTTTGCATTCGTTGGAAAGGTCTCGGGCTCCGTGAGGTTTATAGCAAAGAAAATTCTGGAAAAAATTGAAAAGAAAAGCGGGAAAATCTTTTTTCACATACAGCGCCATCTCTAAGGAAATGGATGGAAACGAAAAGATTGAGCCACAGCGAAGCGTGGTCGGGCCGCTAGTATTATATCTATATCGGGCCCAACCATTGAACTGTTAAAAAAATAATGAGGCTTAACCGAAAATAAAACAAGAAGTAAGTATTAAAATTGGAAAAATATATTTTTTCTTTTTCACACTTATAATTAAATACACATGAACATTAACTATAAATGAAAATCTGGTTTTCTAGTCCATTGAAACGTTACATTGTTTTGTGTGCGAAACTCGGAGTCAAGAGGAGGTTGATATAATCTATATCTACTATATAAAAATAAGTCGGGTTTTCCTTCCTGACGCTATAACTCCAGAACGCACGAACCGATTTCCACGGTTTTGCATTCGTTGGAAAGGTCTCGGGCTCCGTGAGGTTTATAGCAAAGAAAATTCTGGAAAAAATTGAAAAGAAAAGCGGGAAAATCTTTTTTCACATACAGCGCCATCTCTAAGGAAATGGATGGAAACGAAAAGATTGAGCCACAGCGAAGCGTGGTCGGGCCGCTAGTCTATCTATATGTTTGTGAGATTGCAACTCTCGTCTCGCTGGCGTCATCTTAAAAAAAGGCCTGAGAATGGTTTTTACGCTATATCGAAAGACAAAATTTTTATAAACTTTTTTTTAATCTTCTCTATCGCTCTGATTATCTATTAGATAACAAGATTGTTAAGAAATAATTTAGTTATTTTTGTGCTAATATTAAACATAACTAAATCAAAGCTCTACAGAATTAAATTTGCAACAATTTATCTTTTATTTTCTGTATGTGAAAATCATTTACAGCACCTTTTACCCCTATTCAATGTCCCTGCCAACAAATCTCAATGGGCTGAGATAATTTTTCCAATTATATTTTTATATTTTTCTAATTAATTGGGGTATATCCATCCATATGGACAATCGGTTCCACATATGCCAACCGGTACCGATAATTGGAAAAAATCTCCATGTATCCATACCACTTGATTTGTCAATACGGATACATGGAACGGGGGCTTTTTACAAGATGGCGGCCACACGACCAGGGTTGCTACCCCACCAACATAGATGTAAACTACATTTATCCCTCTTTTTTTCTTTTTGATATACAAAAAATTGCGTGCTCCGTGTTTTACACGGACTTAACTTTTCAATGGACTATTCGGTTTGTCGCTGTCGATGTAACACTGATAGCGTACATAATACATAAAATCTTTATCTGTTGAAACGATGCCTTTTACAATCCATGCTATATTAAAGCAATTTTAAACCCTCGCATATCAAGGGTATTGAATTTGAAAAAGGGAATAAGGGTTGAATAAAAAATTAACTTAAATTTAACAAGAAACTTATTTGTACTTTCTAATTACGTAGAAAAATATAAAATTACATACTTAGTGAATACTCTTCATATACTCCTGACGGGCATTACACATGAGTTAAAAATGTCGCAGGTACTGCGTAAAATCTCCGCATTTTAAAGGCTACACAAAAACGGCGCCATTTTGTAAAATAGCTTTTACAAAATGGCGCAGTTTTGTGTCAAGGCACTTGGAGAATCTCAACGTGCTGTAGGGTTTTTGACCATGCTAAAAAAGAACAATAATTAATTAAAATTGGAACATGTCATTAAAATCCATATAGACAGCGGTTGTATACTTGTATTTAATTTGATTCCAAAGACCACTATGTGGCGACTATATGGCGGTGGTATATAGAGTCTCAACGTGTTGTAGGGTGACCATGCTAAAGAAATAAGAACGATAATGACATAAAATTTGCATATGTCTTTAAATTCCAGGACCCCTTATGTGGCGCATATCGGTACAATTCTTAACGAATAACGTCGTGAAATTATTAATGAATTTAAGGATACACATATTAATTGAATACCAAAATATGACAAACCGTTACCAGATTTAAATCCCGTCTGAGGAGGCACGTGGCAACACGGTGTCACGGGCCTACGCGAGTTTATGTGTCCTAGAGAATAGCACGAGTTCAGAAAGGTTAATACTCCAGACATTGTTAGCGAATGTTTTCATTTCCATATTATTACATATTATGTAATTTATCGTATTCGATAGAAGAAATCGCTAAATTTCCTAATGGATCCTGCATTGCACGTTTGATTTTATTTTATATATTTTGTGTTCCTTTTGTAGGTATAAAAATACAATACCTATAACGATTGTTCTTATTTCGTTACTGCAGTCACCCTACATAGTGATGACTGATGATGATACAGCTAAAACCTAATACTGATAAAGCGATGTTTCCGAAACTACCAAACTACGTTACAGCTACAGGTACCGTATTGTGGGCGTAGTAAGTATTTGCCGTACGTAAAGGATCGATACAAAGCGGCGGTCATCCATACAAAAAGAAGCGATTTTGATAAATATTACCCTTATTTCAATAATTTGAAAATGGAACAGCCGTCTTACAAATGCAGGTAAATTGCAGTTTAAAAAATCATAAACAAAATAACTGTCAGACAAGTAACTATTTAGATACAATCCTCTACTATCTTTACTTTAGTTACATAAGTAAAGGTGGAGAGAACACTTCTTATTTGGAGACCGATTTATGATCGCTATGATCTGACATCGGACTCTTTCTAAATAAGTACATATTTTTGCTTTCTCTATCTTACGTATGTATTTAGAAAGAGAGCGCCCGACCACAGCGATCAAGTAACGTCTTCAAATAAGGTATTTGAACTGTTCTCTACCTTTATTTATCTTATATCATCACATTATTTATCATTTTTTTTTTTATATGAGAGGGGGGCAAGCGAGCATGTGGGTCACCTGATGGAAAGCAATCACCACCGCCCATAGAAATCAGCAACACCAAAGGGTCACCGATCCGTTGCCAGCCTTTTAAGGGAAATATTGACTCTGTTCTTGAAGGCCCCCATGTCGTATTTATTTGGGAATGCCGCTGGAAGAAGTTGATTCCACAATTTCACAGTTCGTGGTAGAAAATGTCTCAAAAGGCGTACTGTAGTAGATCGCCAAATATCGAGATGATGAGGATGGAATTTTAATTTATGGCGAGTTGTACGATAGTGGAACTCAGCGGCAGGTATCAAATCAATTAGCTCATCCGAGCACTACCCCGTAATATAATTTATATACAACGCAAAGAGATGCAACATCTCTGCGTGTAGAGAGAGACTCCAGCCGATCAGAAATCATTGGGTCACCGACGATTCGAACAGCTCTTCGTTGTATGCGGTCAAATGGAGCAAGTAAGTACTGGGGCGCACCAGCCCAGAGATGTGAACAGTATTCCATATGAGGCCTAACTTGGGCTTTATACAGTTGAAGGCGATGGTGTGGTGTAAAATACCGTCTGGCTTTACAGATGATGCCAATTTTCCTAGAGGCCAATTTGGCCTTGCACTCCAAGTGACCACGGAACTGAACATCGCTCGATATGTCAACACCCAAGATACCAATGCTGGAGCTAATAATAAGGGGAGTACCTTCCAATCTGGGAGATACAACAAAAGGGGACTTTTTTGCGGTAAACGCACAAACTTGTGTCTTTGAGGGATTCAGTTGGACTAAGTTCAGTCTACACCAATCAGAGACGTGTCCAAGAGACGTCTCCATCTCAGACACAAGTTTTGTTCGGTACTCATCGACGCTATCCCGAGAAACATTGCATAGACCACTGTATCTTGCGTCCAAGGTACTGTCATCTGCATAGCAATGGATGCCGCATACATGCAGCAAGTCATTGATATGCAGAAGAAACAATGTGGGGGACAATACGCAGCCTTGTGGCACACCAGCGTTCAGGGATAATGGATCGGAACGTGCACCGTCAATCACAACTTTAATGATCCGCCCAGTAAGAAAGCTGGCAATCCATGTGCAGAGTCTCTCAGGTAACCCAAAAGAACGAAGCTTGGATAGTAGTGCCTTATGCCACACCCGATCAAAGGCTTTTGCGATATCCAGACTAGCAGCCAAAGCCTCGCCCTTGCTTTCCACTGTCTCCGCCCAACGGTGAGTCAAATATACCAGAAGATCACCAGCCGAACGACCTTGACGAAAGCCATATTGGCGATCATTAATCAGCTGGTGATCCTCTAAGTATGCCATCAACTGTTGGTTGATGATATTTTCCATTATTTTGGAAAACAAGGATGTTATAGCAATGGGCCTGTAGTTGGACGGATCTGAGCAAACACCTTTTTTAGGGATCGGGTGAACCAAAGCCTCCTTCCACGAGCTGGGGACCACGCCAAGCGAGTACGAGTACCGAAATAGGCGGATTAGAATTGGGGCTAACTCCGCGGCACACATTTTCAAAACAACGGATGGAATGCCATCCGGCCCACTCGACTTATGGATGTCCAGGGAGAAAAGCGCTCTACGCACGGCTCTTTGCCTGAACTTAACTTCTGGCATAGAGCTTTCACACCGAGGGATGGTAGGTGGTGTGGCTCCCCGATCATCCAGAGTCGAGTTAGATGCAAAAAGAAACCCTAGAACATCGGCTTTTTCCTTTGCAGTATGGGCCAGCGAGTCATCCATCCGCTGCAATGGTGGAAACGACGACTGACAAAAGTTACCTTGAACGGCTTTGGCGAGCGACCAGAACGCACGAGACCCAGAGGGCAAACGCACTAGTCTCTCGCCAATTTCGCTAATAAATCTGGACTTTGCCTTCGCGATACAACCCTTCAACGATCTGGAATCAGAGTTGTTTTTTTTTTAAGTACTTGGATCTCCAGTTGCCCGAGCATTGGACCAGGCACGGTAGGAATCTTGCTTCTGACGCGACGCGGCTCTGCAAGACCCACCGAACCATGGTCGAGATTTGCCGCCAATGGGCACCGCAGAATTGGGAATAAATAGTTCCATACCCTGCAGAACCACATCAGCGACAGCATTTGCACAGACACTGGGATCATCCAGCGAGAAGCAAACTGGTCCCCAAGGATAGGAAGCTAGGAAGTCACGCAGCCCATCCCAATCTGCTGACCTAAAATGCCACACACGACGGATACCTGCTGTACGCGGTCGCTTTTGGTGTATGAGTGGCACCACACATCTTATCAGGCAATGATCTGAGGAACCAAGAGGGGCGCTAACAGACACGCGATAGTTATCCGGGTGGGAGGTCAGCAGAAGATCCAAAAGGGATGGCACATGGTTCTCCACATCCGGTACCCTTGTAGGTGAAGAGACCAGCTGCGTTAGACCATATGCCAAGGCAAAGTCATGAAAAGATCTTCCAGCATGGTCAGTAGAGCGTGACCCAAGCCATTCGACGTGGTGGGCATTGAAATCACCCATAACCACAATCTCGGCAGAAGGCATTTGCTGGAGTAGGCTGTCAGTCGTCGTTTGGATGTGCTCAATAAGGCGCTCCGTTTCGGCGTTACCGCTGTGGGACCTGTAGAGGCACGCGTAGATACGAATATGGTCGTCAAAATCTGCGCGTAGCCACATAATTGACAGGCCCCTCTCTTCAAGACTGCCAAGACGTCGACAACAGATATCCTCCCTAACGTACGCGCACACACCGGCTCGTGGCACAAAATTGTGTTCCAGTATGTACCCTGGGTAGCGCAGATACGAGATGTCGGATGGTGGGGATATCTGTGTCTCAGTCAAAAAGAGCAAGGCTGGCTTAGCCGTCTCAAGGTGCTGGTGGACGGCATTCAGGTTGGAGTGAAGCCCCCTTATGTTACACAGCTCGATATGGAGCTCAGGGGAACATGCTGTCCTCTTCTTACACTTGCTCCTGGCAGAGATACAGAGCGGCATAGTGCCCGTCCCAGAATACGTCGGGCGGCCTGAGTAGTGAGAGTGGGACTCAGGGAGGGATTCTCCTTCACCAACGGTGACGGTACCCTCCTGGGGTATTCTTCTTCCTAATGCCACTGCCATATCCAGAGTCGAGGTTTTTGGTTTGGGCTCCGGGTCTCAACACTCAGCGCACGAAACGCAATAGCAAGCTACTACTTCACGCCGGTTTTCTGTGAGAGAGTGGTACTGCCCCGGACGAGCCGGCCCAATTACGAGCTGCAGTCACTCAATCTCCATAACTTGACCGCGACCATGTCATGGACACTAAATGACTCCAGCTTAGCTCTACCCCTTTAGAAAAAAATATGCCTATACCACCAGAAACATCACTTGCGCGTTGCCGACCCTACACGTATGAGCGTAAAAATGTTTTCACATCCTCCTTTTGAAGAACCCCACGTTGACGTTGTAGTCTCCTGAGAAAACTTCCACAGGCAGTTCATACCACAGCTTGATAGTACGGAACTTCTCTGGAACCGCACAGTACGTGACCTCTTCGGTTCTAATATATGAGGATGAATTCCCTGTCGATGGCGAGTGGTGCAACAGTAGGAGGAGGCCGTGGGTATTATGTCAAATGTGGTGACCCCTTATCGTTGCATAAAAGTTCTGCCCCCTTACCACCAACTCTTATTGCGATTTAATAAAAGATTTAATAGAAAACTTGTCTCTTACTTACTCAATAGGTAGTTATTATTATTTAAATAGTTGTCTTGGGCAACTTGCCAGATAAATATTTTTTGAAAAATGGAAAAATTCATCCCACCTAGGGGGGGCAGGTGAATTTTTCCATTTTTCAAAAAAATATCAATAGGTAGTGTCCATAATTATATTCAATGGCATGTTTATCATCCATATCCGTAAATGTGGAATGTCAAAAGCTTTGTATGCATTGTTTTGACGTTATGTTACCTACATGGTCTGCCATTAGCGAAAGGTTAAGAACTACTTCCTTAAACTAAGTTTAACAATTGTCATCTTGAATCAATGTTATGAACAGTACAAGTGATTTAATTCATACAAAAAGTTTAACGAAATGTCGTCGGCCTGAATCTTTAGTGCACTGAAAATATGCTGTTTTTCTAAAAACACCGCGAGTGTCTTATTAAAAGAATTATTTTTACTGGTATGTGTAATTTCTGGCAGAATAACTATTACTATTATTATTTAAGGTAAGCCTAGTGTTTCAGAAGGTATGAGTAAAAATTTACTATTGTAATGTTTTAGAAACCTGTTAATTCATGCTAAAGTATCGATTCCGGCCGACGAGTAGTGTCGTGATAATTACTTCCTCATCACTTTGGAGGTGGAGAATCCCTGAGGCATGGGCACCACGGTCCACGTGGTCAGCATGTTCATGAAAATGGCGTACGCTTCAGACTCCGTGAGAAAGCGGGACCGTGCGGGGCCTTGTGCGAATTGCTGCGGAGTCAGCGTTAAGAACCTGATCTTCTCGATAACACTCCGCATTGCAGATTCGATGTGGCCAGCTGTAAATTATATTGCCTTATTGTTGCTGTTAAATGTAACGAGGCCAGTCTACTAGGATATCAACATCAAGCCACTTGGCCCACAAATTTTGGTACGTTCGTAGTATGTAGGAAACAGTAACAAAACTTTTAAATTTGTCGAAATTTGTTCAGTAATTCTTAAGATATTGATGTTATTGCAAAATAATCCTGCCGAATGCTGGCCCATCATTAGAATGGGCGTGTGACCAATGTTCTAAAATTATAAAAACTCTCTATCAGTAAAGTAAAATACATAAAAGTAGAACGAACTGCGATCTCAAAATTTTAATAACTTATGTCCGACGTATTTTATGGTCGATCAAAGTTTGGTGGGAAAGTCCATTTTAAAAGTATGAAATTATAAAAAATAAATATTACTATTGTAGAAACAATAAATAATACTATAACTTTTGTTATGGCACTAGCTACATAAACGCAATATTTAACATAGCTGTCGTACAATTTTCCGATTTAATGCATATAAAATAGCGTATCGTGACGTCATAACACTGTATGCCTTTTGTAGGGAGCGTTTTCGGAATAGTCAAGTTATCATATCTCGAGAAGTTTTTAGCCTATCGAAGTAATTCTTTCACCTTTAGTTACATTATTGTGACGTCTTTAAATAACAAATCGAAAAAAAAATGGTTCACAAGCCTATTGTAAGAAAATGGCCGCCATTTTGAACATTTTAAAATTTATATCTGAGGGTCTGTGTGGTCTTGGAATACGTTCCCGTTATCAATATTGCAATAACTAGTACATTATATGTGCACACCTTGATCTTCAGCTACTGTGCCTTGAGGCGAAGCTGCGAGTGGGCGAGTGGGAGTGAGCTTGGCAAGCTCACGAGACTTCGTTGGCTCCGCCTTGTCGCTAGTATCACTTTTATTTTCTCCGTTTGCCGCCTAAATAGAAAACAAAATACGTACATTTAACAATGAATCGAAATCAAACACTAAATTTAATAAAGTAGTTTCAGAGGAACATAAGCTAACTAACGCCATAAATAGGTATGGGCGGCGAGTAAATACCCAGGGTATTTACCCAGATACATTCCTATTAGAGAAGGCATAAGGTTTTTGTTCGCTTTGGGAATTTACCGGGTAGAATCCTAACTCTAGCCATAACGGAATAAAAAAATATTACAAACAGAAATCCAGAATAATAAATACCTTTTATCCAGAAAAAATTAACTGTTACCGTGGGATGAAAAAAAAAAGAGTTGCACTCCGGGAGTGCCGGCAGAAGTAAAAACTTGAACATTAACATTGTGCATTTTTGAATATTTTGGAATGGTTAGGGAATAATTTCGCATCAATTGCTTTATTTATCAGTATAAAAGTATTATCATTTATGTGGTAAAATACAATATTCATTTATTGCTCTATCGTACATAAACATGACAATTTATATTACATTAAAAATAAAGAGCAGGAGCAGGCATACATTTTTGTCGCGCGGTAGTAAGAGAGGGGGATATTACTTCCTCTCCTACGCCGCGCCGGCGGTCTATTCTTCCTACCGTCTTACGAATTTTCGATCAGGCCACGTGTTCTGACGTGAGTTTAACATTTTTTACCCATCCCAAAAAGTGCACAACGCCGCTAAAGAAGTTTTGACTTCAAAAATTGGCGCATAACCGACATTTTTTATTGAATGAGTCACTTGTTTGAACCTTGTTTTTACATAAATTACATTAGAACTAGTTTGAATTGTAAATCTTAAACCGAAAGCGTAAGGGCAAATTTACAATGCATGTTATGGAGTTACATCAGTTACAGTTTCTTTTAATATTGGTCAAAAATATGTAAGATTTATGCCACCTTCAGTCTACCGCCGACATTTTTTTATTTATTTATATTATTTTGCCTAGGTGTATGTCATTGTGCATCTACTCAAAATGGAAACTTGAAAAAAAAAAGTAGTACCTTTGATAAAGTTGCAGGTTCATTTATTTTATTAGGTGATTTTTCTATCATGGAAGCCATTTTCCATCCAGTCAAGACGGCTATTTGAGCATCCAAGTAGCTCTGGGCTGCGTTGAACAAGTCTAGCTCGCTATCTATCATCAGCTTGTTGAGAGAAAATATTGTTTTAATGGTGTCCAGTTCCGCATCAAGGAAGCTACGGTGTTCGAGCACTTCTTTCGTTTTTTCACTGATTATCTATGAATAAAAAAGTTTATGATACTGTAATGTTAACGAATGTGTACCAATTCTCGTCATCAAACAGTCGTTAACTAAATGTTACATATTATTTAATTGTAATCACTAAATTTTTCACTAAGAAATGAAATGAAATTATTTATTATGCCATTGGGCCCTTCAGTAAGATGAACTTCTTCTTACATATTTTTTTATATGTGAGGGTGGGAAACGAGCATGTGGGTGACCTAATGGAAAACAATCACCACCGCCCATGAAGATCAGCAACATCAAGGGGTCGCCGATCCATTGCATAGTAAGGACTATGCAATGGATCGGCGACCCCTTGATGAAAACCCAACAACAATTTCCTTGGGGTTTGTTGAGCAAGGAAGGCCTTTCTCAACAAACCCCAAGGAAATTGTTGTTTGGCTGCAATATTCTGTGAGGTGGAGGTACTTCCCCAGTCGGGCAGCTTAAAAAATATGCTATGCCCTACTCTCTTTTCGCCAGAGCCTCGTTTGTCAGTCAGGAAGCTGCACCTCGTGCAGGTGAGGTTGGCTTAGGTTCAAAGATGTTGATGAACCTCTTATAGACTACAAGCCCATGGAAAAAAATACCTGTGAAATGAACCAACGTGAATAACGCTTAGAAGGCTGTTACTATATCAGAAAATAACTCTGAGCACTATGCCGTCATTTCTGAGCGGTACAGGTGAGTACGTAAGTAAATGGAATTTCCCAGGTACACGTGAGGAATTACGACTAATTATTAATGTACGGCTTTTTTTTAGTTTAGATGATTAAAAATAAATGACGAAAAACCTAGTGCCGTACTAAAACGGCGGTGACGGAAGTCAGTGCAAATTTTTAATTCGCCGATAATTGTAGTCATTTATTACTGTACGTAATATTTTTATTTGTTACCATTTATAATGAACGGCTATAAGGTACAACGATAATATTTAGTAACATCAAAAAACATTGCGATACGGTCTTATCATATGGGGAAATTCAACAGACATAGGTTCTGCATTTACAGCTCAAAAGAAATGCATTCGGGCTATTTGCGGTGCAGATCCATTGGATACTTGTAAAAAAATATTTAAAGAATTGAAATTGCTTACCCTTTCTTGCCTTTACATTTATGAGATATGCGTTTTTGTTCATACTCATATAAATTTGTTTAAAAAAAGTAGCACACTTAGCAAACGAGCAATGAATAAGCATAGACTGGTAACACCAAAACATAAACTTACTCTATATAAGAAGAACGTGCATTGCATGGCGATCACTATTTATAACAAGCTACCGGGACATTTTAAAGATCTCATCCTAAGACAGTTCAAAAAACAGGTCTCCACGTGGCTTTTGGATAAATGTTATTACTCGGTTCGTGAACATTTAGAAGATAAAACATGACATCATATTATTATTTGTGAAGTAATTTATAATTAATTGTATTAGTATGCCTCAATTGACATTAATTATAGACATAAAAAGAATGAATTAATTTGTATATATCTAATTGTAATCTAATCATAATAAAATAAGTAATTATATAAGGTAATGAATGATAACGACATGTATTGTAATTTGATTTGTAATTTAATTTAATTGTGTTTTTGATAATTAAATAAATTCATGTAACATTTGTACGCCGTAACACGGCCGAATACGCCTGGATCTTGACTTGAAAACTAATCATCAAAATAATTGTTTGTACCCGTATTCTGACAAATAAAGTAATTCTATTCTATTCTAAAAAAAGTTGCCGTACATGAGTTTATGATCTTGCAGCAATAACAACTCGGTAAATCCTAAAATTCTGATAATTATGTAATTACACAAATATTATCAAAATTTTTTGGACGGTATAATTATTAAACATTATTGTCTGTGTTAAATAATATATTGAACAAGATGCCGTTGCGCGCTGAAAATATGTATGGCGTTCATGGGGTAAAGTGTCTGTATATGTATACAAAAGGAATTACACAAATGCCGTACAGTAATAAATGACCGAAATATTGCTTCTACAATTATCGGCGAATTAAAAACTTCCGTCACCACCGCTTTAGTACGGCACTAGATTTTTTGACATTTAGAATCATCTTTAGACTATAAAAAAGCCGTACATTAATAATTAGTCGTAATTCCTCACTTGTACCTGGGAAATTCCATTTACTCACGTACTCACCTGTACCGCTCAGAAATGACGGATATAAAATTTTGGGACACCCCAAAATTTTATAAATAATATTCTTATGCTCATATTTTTTTTTTGTCAATTTTTCATCTACCCCCATTTCAGTATTGAGCATTGGATGCTTGTAATAAATGTTATTAATCTGTAACAATCATTTTAAAGTGTTTTGTTATGTTACATCTTTTGAAACTATGAAACAATAATTTTGACATACAATTTTCTTAAAACAGTGACGCAATTTACATTACACAGAATTTGCTATCCAGAAACCATTAGTATATAGATACAAAATGACAGCCAGCTCCTTCAGTTGTGCTCGTCATTACGGAGGTATGTCTGATTCAGACAGATGGCTTCAATGCTATAATCAGTCCCTATTTGTATTTGTACTATAGTTTACCAAAAAGATATAAACCTGTATAGATTTTGTCATCAGATCTTGTTCCTCATGGAATTTGGCAAACTCATATGCTCGGCAAATATTTGCTGGACTCAAGTTTGTTTGAAGATACTTAAGACATTGTTCCTTTAAATGTGACATCAAATATTTCTTGGCTGCATAGTATAAATCACACGCCTTGTCAAATGATGCTATTTTTATTTTATCAGTGTACAGATAGCTGCAATTAAGAAAAAAAATTGTATACCTTATGAAAATCTATATACCTGATTAATATATATATATATATTCATTATATATACATATATATATATATATATATACTCGTATATATATTTGAACTCAAAACAGGACATCAGTTTTCTTTATACAGAAAAAGTGCAACTTAATACAATTAGTATGTAATCACTATTATTATATTTGTATTATGAAATTCTAATAATTTTTACTATAACAAGCGGTGAAAAATAAAAATCAATCACCAATTCACCAGCTTTATTAAAGCAAAGTTCCTCTGACAGTAATATTTAAATTATATGAAACAAATTTTCATGAGCTTCGTAATTTTCAGGTGGTTTTGGAAAACGGGACTATTTTGCGTCCCAGCGCTTTGTTTGTGGACTATGGGACAGTCCCATTCAAAATGGGAGATATGGTCACCTATACGACACAAAAACAAAAAAATAATATATAAATAGTTGTCTTGGCCAACTTGCCAGTATATAAATTCCAAAAAATGGAAAAATTGACCTCACCCCTTGTGAATTTTGCCATTTTTAAAAATATAAAAAGAAAAATTGCCATTTAGTGCTTTTGGAAAAATTTGAAAAGTTATACTTACACCACCAGATCATTGAAAGCGTCAGGCTCAATATCCAAAATTGTTATGACGGAATCAGTATGCTCCGCCATGCTGCCATAAAACATAGCTTCGAAGACGGGAGATGCCATACCAAATATGAATTTATGGCCAGCGACACTCGCTTGGTTGGGCTTTGGGCCAACCAAGAATGTGCAATCTGATAATTGCCCTGACTCCAAGAGGTGTGCTCCCCTTTGCTTGATCTCTTCACATCCTAACTTCCAATCGTTTGCAGGTACAACTTTTGCAGGTACAACGTTTGCGTTTACAGCCATCTTCTTTGTCAACTGTGAAAATCATTGACTATGAGCTCAAATTATAGCATTTTTGGGGCGTAATTGGCTCGCCATAATCTTTAAAACCAAAGCTAACCTCACCCTCACATGGTGCACTCTGCTGGCAAGCAAAAGAGGCTCTAAAGAAAGAGAGGTAGGTTACAGTGCTTTTGTACCTCCACCTGATAGAATTCCGCGGTCAAATAACAAATCCCTTGAGAGTTGTTGTGTTCCTGCAAGTGAGTGAGGTCATCACAAAGGAAGGAGAAGCCGCATTGCCAGCAGGTGTGGCCGCACTTTTACAAGATTACAAACACAAATTGCCCTTAGTTATAGTATGTACTTGTAGTTATTTTAAACAAAGGATCAAAGACACTAGCAAGTCAGAACAGAATAATCACTACATTACCTATCAACTAATACCTCAGGCCGACCAGCAGGGAGAGGTGGCGAGGTGGCGAGGTGGCGAGACGTCCTGAGGCTAGGCCTGTCTGCTGCCTCATCATGATAACCACAACCACTATGGCAAGAGTGAAGCGACAAAGAAGAAGAATACCTCTGGCGTTGTAGCTGACCATAGGCTCCGATGATTGCTAACATCATCAAGTCGTATACAGTTCGGGAAACATAACTTGACCCATGCGCACAACACATTTTCAGGTCCCAAACGTAATGAGGTACGAGGTGCGACGCGAGGGGCCGCGCGTAACTATAGCAACGCGGTGACGCTAACCCCCACGCAACCGCACTCTACCCCTCGCCGCCCGCGCACGTTCCGCGGCGCGGCCCTAGAGTACAATCGCGCACAAAATTTTCAGTTGTTTGACATTTCCTATTCCTGTGAATTGTGTGATCATAATAAGTCACGATAATTGAAGATGCTTACGTTAAAAGCGACCACGTCATCGATAAAATGACGGAAGAATTTATAATACGAGTTGGAAATTCCGACAGCAGTGATACTTAAAGATTTTATATTCGATTCCTTAAAGGTGGAAAAGACGCAACTCCTGGCCCAAGTTCTGGTGCCATACCACTCGCAAATTATATAAAACGTGTCATGCCAATGAGTGACAATGATTAAACATGTACCTAGTACATAAAATTTTTTTGGTATAAAATTTTTATTATTAATCCTTTAACTGATATATTTATTAATAATACCTAGCGACCCGACACTCCAGTTTTGTTTGATTCTTTTTACTGAAATTTGGTTTTCCGTATAACTTGCGTTTAATTTTTCACTAAATTTATACACTTCATAAAAAAAAAAATTAAAATACGACGAAATCACTTTCACACGACAACTCACATTACTAATTCCCAGGCAACTGCGGAGCATTCGTCTAACACTTTTTCTTCTTAATTGTACCTGCGCGGACGATCACCATTTTGGTTCAACTAATGGTTCAAAGGGTTCAACTTATGTTTCCCGAACTATACTTGTTTTCCAACGTAGCGGTAATAGCGGTATGACCAAAAATCACTTTATGGGGGCCCTCCGACCATAAAGGATCGGTTTTCAGGATCATCGTAGGGGAAGTTTATAGACGCCGTACATGTAACAACACATTCGTTATTTTATCGTTGACAATACTTTGATACACAATTAAAGAATATTACATGGATACACCGCAGGCCTAAAAAAAGAGAGTAATTAAGTTTAATAAGATACTTACGTGGGCTCGAACAGTAAAATAATTGTACCAATATCAATTTTAATAACGATATTACAAAGTACTCTGTGACTAGACGTTATAGACGAGATAAGTACATACACATAGATAATAAATACATACAAGCAGCATGGTATAAATTACAAATTACTCTGTGGTTCGAGGGTTGCTAACCATAGAACTTTTTCTCGTACATAAGCAGCTAAAAATTCATATTTTTACAGGCGCAACTCATTTTTGCAGCGCCCTGCCGATGCCGCTACTTTTAATAACATTAATATTGATGTCGACCTGTTCTGCACCAGCACCACTACTGTAAAGATGCATCTTGCAAATGGCTTCTTTATGTAACTATAACTTATTGCTCAATTACGAATGATACCTTGGTTTCCTAAGCAATCTATTCATGTTATCTATGTTTGTTCTTTATCTTTCTCCATAATTCTATTGGCGGAGACTTGTAATTAGCATAGTTTTACTCTTAAGTGTTATATATTTACACCTATTTCGCTGTAAGTCACCCAAACAATAATAAATAAATATGTACAATTGCGGGCGGCCGGCGCGGCGTTCTTGCATCCGTATTTAATTCAATTAAAGGTACTACTTGAAGGTGGTTGCGTTGCGTGTTAGACTTGACTTGGATAATCTAAAATGCGCGAATTTCACGCGAAGCCGCGGGCAAAAGCTAGATAGTAAAAGCCTTTGTCCTCACTAACTGACTGACTGGCTGACTCACTCAACTAATCTACGCACAGCCTAGACCACTGACTTTGGATATGTGTTCCTACAATGTAAGTGCGCACTAAGACGGAATTTTCCGAAATTTCACCCCTACGTCGTTGAAAATAGGGGGTTGAAAAAAAACCCTCTTTTTGAAAATCGATTCACCTACGATTTTGAGACTTGGTGGAATAGTTGTTCATAAAAAAAGGGTTTAAGGGTTACTGATTAACTTTTGACCAGCGCCAAGCCATAAAATGTATAAAAATCTTATATTTTAATTAACTCATCACTAGATGGTGCTATACCTAGCATTTTTACAGCGCGCTATGCTTTCGTTATTAAGGAAAGGGTATATACGTGAGATTATTTCAAACCATGGGGTTATCCATGACGGTTTATCGCCCACCTCATCCCAATAGTTACCGCCGGAGGTTGTCCATCGCGCACGTAGGGCGTAAAAAAACTGCGTTCTTCAAATGAAGCTACATTTGGTGCAGAAAACTTATTGAAAAACCTTTTCTAAGTACCGACTTTATGTGGTATACCTACTTAATATAAGAATTTCGGTATTTTTGAACAATGATGTCAAGATTGACAAAATTTATACTTCTGGAAGGTGTGATGATGCACCATACCATTATAGCTGTGGAAGGTGATGGAAACTAATTGAAAAGCTGGCCTGTTCCGCTTCATCTCCTACCACTTGCATGGAACGGAGGTGTATCATCAGGAGGTACGTGCCACCATTGTTCACGTACCTATTAAACAACTGGAACGATGAATTATTGAGTGAGGACAGCAAGGGATGCGCTGTTGAGGAATCTCTCTTTATACCCCGCCTTCCCATTATTCCATCAGACCACCCCGTTCAATTTAAGAGACTTAAATTTCCCATAAAGGTGTTTTGCTATGACCATTAACAAAGCTCAGGGGGCAGTCTCTAAAGGTCGCTGGGGTTGACTTGAGACAGGAGTGTTTCTCTCATGATCAGTTGTATAAAGCTTGCTCAGGAGTAAGTTCTCTTGGAAGCCTTGCAATTTTGGCTCCTGGTGCGAATTCCAAAAATATTGTTTACAGGGACGTCTTAACCTAAATGGTGCATGTTTGTAATAATGGTCAATACGAAACAGTCCTTTAAGGGGAAAAAATGAAATATCTGGAATCTTAACAAAAATAGACGCAAATCAGGAGTGGTCCCGTAGCGAAGCACGGGTACTTTGCTAGTACATACATAATAAATGAATGATAATTTAGCAGATATTTGTCAATTAATTTATTTTTTTCATTAAACATCATGTTCATATTATTAAAACAAAAAAAAAGCTGATTTTAAATGTATGTACCGTACATATGTTCTTATTTTAAATTTTAAAATCTGTACTGCTACGCAAGAGCTAATTTAAGAAAACAATCTTTTAATCGAGTCCTTAAAGTATATTATGAAATGAACAAAAAAATTGGTAGTCAGTAAAGTAAGTTTACGGACGATAATTTTACGCCATAACGTCCTATGGAAACATCGGCCGATGGAGAAGAAGAGAGATAGATGCGACACAAGCTTGATCCGCGCTCTCGCTTGGACGCTCGGCTCAGGCAGAACGTGACAATGTAGCTTGCTCAGCAGAAATGCAATTTGCAATAAAAAAAATTACACAAATCAATTTCGAAAAATACCCTATTTTAGGGGAAAATACCATATACTGATAGCATTGGTTTTGATAGCCAAACGCGTGTTATGCACCAACCAGAGAGAACATATTTTTTTATTAATGGTTTTACAGCCCTGGATACAAGCGACGTCACACACAGACGTCTGGTCTGATACGGTACTTAATTACATTGTATCGTTTGGCTTAAATAAATTTATGATAACTTAAATTTGAGATTCTGAATTTATGTTCATTGACTAAGAATAGTTGTAGAAACCCGGTTAAGGTTTAACTCCGTGTGAATTGTGCTGAGTGTTAAGAAATTAGTGAAATGACCATATAGTTATTCCACTTTATAAATTAGTTAGATTACGAGCTGATGGAAAAAAATACTGTTTACCTGCAATATTAGATGTGTGTGAATCAGCTGAGATTAGAAATACCTTACGTATGTAGATAACTTATATAGCCGCTGTCTTTGAGCCATCGCTGTCTTAGTATGTAATGTAACGTAATGGTATGTAGTATGTAATGTAACGTAATGGATGGCACGTCAAGGAAGCACTCACGTCTTCGGATCACAACGGCATCATATTTGACATCCGCATGGCCAAGGCCAAGGGGGTATCGATCGCGAGGACCACCAGGATCTTCAACACCAAAAAGGCTGATTGGGGTAAGTTTCGTGAGAAACTCGCCTCAATCATGCTGAGAGACAGTCTAACCGCTTCCGCGCTGCACGCGTGGAGGCTGTCGAAGGGTGTGAGGAACTGGAAGTGATCGTGGATGGATACCCCCGGGCGATAGGCGAGGCCTGTAAGGCCTCTATGCCTAAAAAGAGCAATGCGGGGTCATTTAGGCTGCCGTGGTGGTCGGAGGAATTGGAGGAGCTGAGACGACAGACCAACACCAGGCGACGCAGGATCCGAAACGCTGCGCCGTCGCGTAGACAAATGGTAGTCCAGCTGTACCTCGAACAGAAGGGCAAGTACGAGGCCGCGGTGCGAGAAGCACAAACCTGCAGCTGGAGGGAGTTTTGTGGGAGGCAAGACAAGGAAGGTGTCTGGGAAGGTATCTACAGGGTCATCGGCAGGGTAACCGAGCGGAAGGAGGACACGCTCCTCGAAGTCGGCGGGAGGGCGTTGGACGCCAGAGAGTCAGCAGAGCTGTTGGCGGACACCTTTTATCCCGCCGACAGCGGGTTGGACGACAATACAGATCACCGCCAAATGAGAGAACAAGCCCGTACGGTAAACGAACGGGCCAATGATGATCATGACCCGCCGTTTACCGAGACGGAACTCATGGCGGCTGTCTTTAACCCAAATATTGTCCTTCAACCCAAAAAAGGCCCCTGGTGCCGACGGCCTGACGGCTGACGTTTGCGCTCGGGCCATTGACGATGGCTCGGGATTCTTCCTGGCCCTTCTTAACAAGTGTCGGGCCCTCCGATACTTCCCTCGGCTGTGGAAGGAAGCCATCGTATTTACTCTTCGGAAACCGGGAAAGGAAACGTATCGCCTGCCCAAATCATACAGGCCGATCGGGCTTCTGTCTGTTTTGGGCAAGATATACGAAAAAATGTTGATCGCTCGCCTCAAGCATCATCTTCTGCCGAGGATTAGTACTCGCCAGTATGGGTTCATGCCACAGAGGGGCACCGAAGACGCCCTCTATAACCTG
Organism: Hypsopygia costalis; assembly: GCA_937001555.2. Taxonomy (NCBI): domain Eukaryota; kingdom Metazoa; phylum Arthropoda; class Insecta; order Lepidoptera; family Pyralidae; genus Hypsopygia; species Hypsopygia costalis. Next base: position 30,942,518 of record OW443327.2, on the reverse strand, counting down.
CTGCTCCATATTCGCAGCAAGCTAGACGAGCGTAAGATTCTTACTCTCGTCTCGCTGGATATAGAGGGTGCCTTCGACTGCGCCTGGTAGCCTGCTATCAAACTCAGACTGGCGGAGGCAAATTGCCCTCTGAGCTTGAGACGAACGATAGACAGTTACCTCAGCAATAGGACGGTGAGGGTGCGCTTCGGGGGGGAGGAATGCGCACATGCTGCCACAAGAGGTTGCGTACAAGGGTCCATAGGAGGTCCGATATTGTGGAACCTCCTCTTGGACCCCCTCTTGTGGCAACTAGAAAGAGCGGGGGTGTACTGTCAGGCCTTCGCTGACGATGTCGTGTTGGTGTTTGACGGAGCCACTGCACTGGATATAGAGAAATGTGCCAATACCACTCTCGAGCACGTGAGGGCGTGGGGGGTCAGAAACCGGTTAAAGTTTGCGCTGCAAAATACGTATAAATATAAAGTGTAATAAATATAAAGTGCGAGAAATCGCATCTCTCTATGAGGCCAAGAGGGGTCTGCCCCATCCGGCGCTGAGGGACAGGGAGATCGAGCGGATGGCCTTTAAGATCGAGGCCCCGCACCCAGCGGAGCTGGAGAGGGTCGAGTTCGATCACCTGGTGGACGAGGAACAATACAGGGCAGCCAACACCTTTGCCCTGCGAATGTTCACGGACGGCAGTAAGATTGAGGGTCGGGTAGGTGCCGCTGTTTCAATCTGGAACAGCGATGCCGAAACCAAGGCCGTCAAGCTTACTTTGTTGTCCTACTGCGCCCTCTACCAGGCCGAACTCCTCGCTCTCTGCACCGCGGCAAAATACGCGTTGAGCTATAATGGATCCAGGGCATCTTCAGCGACTGCATGGCGGCGCTCCAGGCGATAGGTAACGTTGATTCCCCTCACCCCCTTGCGGTCCCCTTGCGGTACAGACGCGGGATGCTCTTAAACTGTGCAAAGCGCAGGGTAATAGCGTTTCGATGTTCCGGATTAAGGTGCATGTGGGTCTTAAGGGTAATGAACGCGCCGATGAACTCACCAAGAGCGCGGCCCTGAAGTCGAAGAAGAGGCCCGACTACGACCGCTGCCCTGTCTCATTCGTCAAGGGTATGATCCGTAAGGCGACCATTGACGAATGGGACAGGAGATATCGCTTGGGAACTACAGCTTCAACAACGAAGCTGTTTTTCCCAAGTGCGGCCGCCACGTACAGTATCGTGGGCAAAATGGCTCCGTCTGGCACCACCACGCAAGTCTTATCGGGACATGGTGGGTTTGCCGCGTACTTGTACAGGTTCAAGTGCGCGGACGATCCATCGTGTTTCTGTGAAGCTGGCGAGGGTCAGACAGTGCAGCACATTTTGTTTCAGTGTCCCGCATTCTCCAAACAAAGATGGGAGTTGGAGCAGCGTTTGGGAATGCGGGTCACTGAAACGAATGTGTCCGAGATGATGGCTGGAAAACGTAGAAATAAGTTTATTGACTACTGTGTCAGTCTAGCCACGGCTGTCATCAGGCGGAACAAGTAAAATGGCCCCACCTAGGACCAATGTTGACTTGGGCGCCTATATTTTCTGATAGGCGCCTCGATCGCGGTGGCCAGGTAGGGTTATTGAGTTAAGTGTCTGCCGGGGACAGCTGTGGATGGATTGACAATAATCAGATGTAAAATTGACCTAGCCATCACTTCAAACTCGTCGGCGTCCAAAAGGTGGACTTAAAGTAGTACATATAGTGATATTATTACAAGTTTTGTTGTATTCTTTTACTGCTAAATTAAGGAAATTATTTACTGCTATTGCAGCATTTTTTAAATTATTGATAATTAATTTGACAATTTTGTGTATAGTTTTAAGACATAATTTTGTGTATAATTTTAAGAGTTTATTTTAAATTTTACTATATACATACACTAGCGACCCGCCCCGGCTTCGCACGGGTGCAATGCTGATACTAAATGTACTACAGAAGGTCTTTGCGCTTTGTCCTATCCAGTCCTTCCCCAGTTATAGGCACACGCCGCCGGCTCCGCGGCCGGTACCGCCACAGCCGTTATGTAATTTATGCATTTTAAATGTGTAATATCTTCTAAACTATTCATTTAAATTACATGCTGTGAAGGGCCATATTGATCTATATTAAATGCGCAATGTATTTAAGGTACTTAATTGGATAAGGATTAATTCTGTATTGCTTAAAATCGCTTCGTAAATGGGCAATTCTTTGAAAATGCGCATATTGCCTCATGTTAGAAGATTGCATAAAAGTTGTGACAAAACGCATTCTTTGAGTGAATTTTACATTGCTGCAAACATACCCTTAAAAAAACTGTACAAGGGAATTATGTAAGTCTTTTACTTTTTAACTGACAAGCATTTAAAATTTTGAGTGAATGGTAGTGATATTTACAATAAATGGTAATTAGATAATGGTGAAGGTAATGAGAAATGGTAATTATAAATCAAATAGCAAGAAGACAAAAGTATGAACTTTTATTTAAAAATATAGCAAAACATTTTTTTTTTACAAACTAAGGATATGTACTTATCTGTCGTAACATTTTTTTTTTTAAGTGAATTGGCCGAAAAAACAAAATAATCAAGATACAAAAACACGGTTTTCTTTATATTTTAATCAGTCTTGAACATAATTTCTTACTTATTAGGTATTAAACATTGAAATAAACTTTAAGAAACAAAACTTAATGAACTTCTTGGTAAGGAGTTGGAAGTAAGCGTTAAAAATAACTAAAAAAATACACTTAAATATTAATCTTAGGATTTTGATTTAAACAAAGGTTAATTCTGCAAATATATCTTATCTTACCTTACCTGTTATCGATAAAATGAACAAAAATCATCAATAATAAAAGAAACAGAAAACCAAAACGTCTTGGGTAGTAATTGGAAGAAAGCATCCAACTCAAAAAAAAAAAAAAAAAACAATGACTTATTAAAAACAAACTAATTAAAAAATAGACTCACAGGACTAGCATGATTGAGACCTTTAAATAAGAATATTGCAACACTAATTAATAATGAGTATCTATCATTGAGAGCGTGTTTATAATTTACTTAAAATACCGTTTTTTAGTCGAAAAAATATTAAAATCATCATCAGAAGAACTCCGATCATTATTTTTGTAAACAGGTGACTTAGAGTGATGAGTTTCGACCTCAAATATTTCTGCTATATTAATTCGGGAAGACGAGGGAGTCTGCGGGTCTAAATAATTCTGATCATGTCTTCTCCAAAAACTCGAATGCTGCTTTGATCGTAGCTTAGAACTCAGATCATTATTTTTGTAAACAGGTGTCTTATGGTGATGTGTTTCGACCTCAAATCTTTTTGCTATATTAATTCGGGAAGACGAGGGAGTTTGCGGGTCTAAGTAATTCTGATCATGTCTTCTCCAAAAACTCGAATGCTCCTTTGATCGTAGCTTCAAATTACTACTAGTTGTCTTTAAGGTTAGTTTAGATTCCGATGATGGGATTAAATCAAAATCAACTTGGGAATTTGCTTCAGATTCAGATAATGCCTCTTTCAAGGTACTGGTATTAACAAAATTTTCAAACACTCCGGAGAAATTAGTACTGCCACTAATGTTGTATAGACTAAGCATTTCGTTAATATTACGGTCAGGTGTTAAATGTAATTTGTTGTCAGGCTGCAAGTCAGAAAGCTTTGTTACATTATTATTTTCTTTTCCAGACTTGATTATTATATTTGATGTTATTTTCATATTCTCTTGGTCATTGTTACGACGTTGAAGAAAAGCAGTGCGCAATGGTTGACTCAGCAACATCTTAGGTTCCACTCTGTGTTTAAAAACACTGTCTTTGCAATCACTATGACTGACTTGAAATTCAGAGCGCAATCCTGTAACATTATCTTGATTAATATCGACCTGATTCTCCCTATCTATCATGACCCCTTCACAGGTTTCTCCATAATTACGCTCTCCAACATGTTTCACATGACTGCAATAACCGCTCAAACAAATAAAACAGCTTACCTCTTTAAAAATCAAATTTGGGTAGTCTTTCTTCCACAAAACCTGATGCACCTTATTTGTGCCCTTTAATGGCTTCAGTTTGTCTGAAGGAATCAGTAAATCTTTTTCAAAAATTTTATAATCATTAACAATTTCTAGTTTGACATTCTCCGCAGATTGTGCCACAATTGTCATAAAATCATCAATATTATCAATATCTTTGCCTTTGGCTACCGCTGCGTCTGCGACTCTCTTGACCGTACTACCTACTCCATCAGCTGCTCCTTTTCCATGTCCTGCTTCACTATAGTTCCAGGTTACCAACTTCAAATTGGGGAAGCCCCAGTAAAGTTTAGAAATTATATAAAACATAGTTTTATTTCGATACTGACTGCTTGGTGAATCGGATAGGAAATGTAGCTGATTTACGTTTTTGTTGGTGGTCTGAATGTATTCCAAAAGACATACTATGTGGGCCCATATGGCGGCAGCGTCGTGACGCATATTTTCGCTGACTGTGCAAAATGATTTTGCCGTTATTTGGTCATCCTCATTATTTACATATATAACTGCAGTATGAAGTGTCAATTCTTTCCTACTGCCTCCAAAATGAAATGACTGGACTTCAGAGTGATATTTATAGCCATAGTTCTCACTAAAGTCAATATGGACTATGGCTTCATTTTTCTGCAATTTAGATTTTAGATCTTTCAAAGCAGTATATTGCCATCTTCTTGTACCTTCATGCTTCAAAAATTCTGGAATTAGACTTTCAAATATTGCAACAGCTTCTTTTGGAGAAGCAGTTACTTTTACCTTTGCGATAACCCTTTTTTTCTTTTCCACACCCTTTGTGACATATGTTTCTTTCTTATGTTCCCATTTACTGAATGTTATTGCTTCATCTTTATCTAACAAGTATTCAAGCTTTTTATCTTTACATGTACCGCATCTACTCAACAAGCACGATGTATTGGAACAACATAGACTATTAATAACTTCTACAGAGTCCTTTTCTTTGATTATTTTACGAGAATGTAATACTATCAATAATAGTTCTATGTTCGCATGAGTTTTACACAAACATGTTTCTCTATCACTGACATCTGGTATGAGTACCCAAAATGGCCTTTGCTTGCAAAAATATGAATAACTAACTTTGGTATTTTCTGTTTCAAAAAGTTTATGAAGATTTTTCATTGAATCTAATAAATATCTTCGTTGTTTTTTAGTCTTGTCCCGGGTAATACATTCTTTTTTTCCAGCAGTCATTCTTGAAACGTCGTCTCTGTCGAAAAAACTTACAATATCCTGTTTTAACTTTTGATAATAGTTTTCTTTTGTTTCCTCGTTTCTTTCTCTAACAGTAAAGTGTTTAGTTTCAGACAAGACCTTATGCTCCTTTAGTATAGATTTTTGTTGAAGTATGTGGCCACTAAATTTATTTTTTTCTTTTTTTGATTTCAGTGCCTGATAATTAGTCTCCAACGTTTTTTTCATAGCTTCACCAAACAAAACCTTTTTCTTGACTTCATTTATCTTTGTCTTGTCACTAATAAGTCTCAGAGCATTTGGATTTAAAGGTTTCCTCGGCCATGTCATGAAACAAGAGAACGATGGATAAGATTTGTTCAGAAGAATCGCAGCGAAGAAACGTGGTTACCGTCAGATTATTCACGAATATGTTCTGTGCATTTCAAAGATAACGACAAATACACCACCAAAACAGGACGAGTTTTCTTAAAGAATTCTGCAGTACCATGCGATAACGTAAGTATACCATTGCTGGGATTTTTGTTTTATTTCGTAATTAGAAACATTAACTTTTGTAACGTTCGATATGATCAGCGCGCAAGTGGAACTAGTGTTTGGCGGTTTTTTTTAAATACGGTAACGCTAGAATTACTAAATAACTAGTTATATTTTTCAGCCAATAAAATGTGGTGAGCAGGAGGTACCAGAACCAGTGTCTGAATCAGTAAGCAGTTCCAATTCAATTTTTGATACTCCGAAAAAAAATTGTCCTTAAAAATAAATTACGCAAGGTATCTGCAGCTAAAAAGAAACTTACTGAGAAATATAAGAAAATTCAAAGACAAAATATTTATCTGAGGAAAAAATGTGCTTCTTACAATACAATTGTGCAAAATTTGAAAGGTAAATTCGGTCTAAATTTAAATGCTCAGATTGATTTAATGGCAAAAGCAGAAGTTGTTGAGTTACATAAATCTCTAATGAAAAAAAATAAACAAAACAGGCATTATTTATTATACACTGCACCATTACGTAAATTTGCCTTAACTTTACATTACTATTCTCCAGCTGCGTATAAATACGTTAGAGAATGCTACAATAAAACTCTCCCACATCCTAGGACAATTTGTAGATGGTATTCATCAGTAAATGCAGAACCCGGTTTTACAACAGAAGCCTTTGCAGCCTTGAAACAGAAATCCAAATACAACGCAAAGTCCAATAAACCTGTACTCTGCTCATTAGTCTTTGACGAAATAGCTATCAGGAGACAGAAGCTATTTCACAACAATAAAAAATTGGGTGCAGTTAATTTTGGAGCAGGTCCTATGCAAGGTGAAGAAGATGAAACTGTGGCAACGCAAGCTTTAGTATTTATGCTGGTTGCCCTAAACGAAAATTGGAAATTACCTGTGGGGTATTTTTTGACGGCCGGTGTAAATGCTGAAACAAAGGCAAATTTGATAAAAATATGCGTGCAAAAGTGCCATGAGGTCGAAGTAATAGTTTTAAGTCTTACATTTGATGGGTGTTCTGCAAATTTCGGTGCAGCTGAAATTTTGGGCTGTAGTGTAACTGATGTCAGTAATATGACGACTTATTTTCTACACCCGTGCACGGGAGAAAAAGTATGCATTTTTATAGACCCTTGCCATGTTATAAAATTAATAAGGAACACGTTCGAGAAGAAAAGACTGTTGTTCGATAATAACGACAAACAAATCAAATGGCAGCTATTAATAAATCTAAACAAGCTTCAACAAAATGAAGGTCTTAGATTCGGAAACAAGTTGACACCTCGTCATATAAACTTCCGACAACAAATTATGAAAGTTAAGCTTGCAACGCAGCTGCTGAGTATGAGCGTAGCAAAAGCTTTACTTCTATGTGATGAGGTTTTGAATTCGAGACAGTTTCAAGATTCATCAGGAACAGTAAATTTCATAACTTTAATGAATAATTTTTTTGACGTTATGAATTCTAGAAAATGTAATTTCTATGGTTTTAAACGTCCTGTCGATAGCAAAAGCAAGTCTCAAATATTTTCTTATTTGGATAAAGTGAAATCCTACATACTTGAACTAAAATTTCGTTCTCAATCAAGAAGAATAATTAAACGGAGAAACCAGATATCCAGAATATTATTACAAATCTCAAAGAAAAAAATAGTTGACTCTGCTAACAAAACGGGATTCATTGGTGCCATAATATGTATTGAATCGCTTAAGACACTGTACAACTACGTAGTTGAGGAAAAGCAGATGCTGAGTTACTTATCTATGTATCGGATAAGCCAAGACCACCTGGAACTATTTTTTGGATTGATAAGAAGACATGGCGGCTACAATAACAATCCGAATATTTTGCAATTCAGGGCAGCCTATAAAAAAACCTTAAATCATCTCGAACTTCGGTCATCTTTTACCGGCAATTGCATCCCCCTTGATAATTTCTCGATCTTAAATTCTGCTTCCGAAAACATAATTAACAGTACAACCTGTTCAAATAGATATGACGAACAATCTTATGAAATATTACAAAGTACACGATTGCTGAAATCCAATTTGGAAGCTGAAAATAATTGCGATATCTTTTCAACAATGCTTGACCACGAATCCTTTACATGTGAGTCAAAATTGATAGTAGGTTATATATCTGGATACGTATCTAGACAATTAACCAAAAAGTTAAAATGTGAAGATTGCATCGACAGTTTGACTACACTAAATAAACTTCCGCATCACACACTTATAACTATAAAAGACATGGGTGGTCTATGTTATTCCGCAGAAGATGTGTACATAATATGCTTGGCTACGGAAAAGATCATACGTGGTTTAATACGGCAAAGCGGTGGAAGTCTTGCCTCGAAATATGATTTTAATTATATAACCATAAACACCCTAAAGCATTTCATTGGGAAAGAAGTATTTGCAAATTTGACTCAACATTCACTTAATCAACCTTCAACGTTTAATCACAGAATCCATTTAATTTTAATTCGAGCCATAATAAATCAGTACACAAAAATTAGATTGCATCACGAATCTAAAACTGATCAGACTGTGGATTACTATACGAAACGGCAGAAACTAACAAAACTTATATTATTTAAAGGAAATTAAAATATTGTTACAGTTTTAATACTCTTTTTATTTTTTTTATTAATACTCCTTTTATTTTTTTTTCTTATACTACGTCGGGTGACAGACAAGTATGCGGCCCGCCTGATGTGAAGCGGTTATCGTAGCTATATTAACGCTCGCAACATAAAATATCGCTCGCGCGCCGCTACCCCCGCTGCCAACGCAGCATTTCGTTCCTTTATGGTGACCTCACTCACTCGCAGGAACACAACAACCCTCAAGGTAATTGTTATTTGGCTGCGATGTTCTTTGAGGTGGAGGTACATTCCCCAGCCGGGTAGCTTAGAATTACGCTACCTACCTCTATTTCAGCCAGAGCTTCGTTTGTCAGTCAGAAGGGTGCACCGCGTGCAGGTGGAGATGGCTTTGGTTCAAAGATATTGATGAACTACTTACACCCCAAATTAAGATAGGTATAAATGTCGTTCCTTCTGTATTACTTAATCTATACGGGTAAAATTATACTACCGACCAATCACGGCACATTGTGAGTGTACCTTTGATGCGCTTTAGCGCTTTGTGTTTTAATTGTTTGGTTGGACGACATATTTATTGTTTAAGCGCTTCAGCGGATTTTAGCTTCAAAAAAAATTAAAAATGAACAAAACTTACATTAGATAGCTTCTCTAGTACGTAGTACTTATATCTCAATGCACAACACCGCCATTGTTCCGTGTTCCGCGCGCGCCCACTTTTCGTGTTCATAAATAAACATGGAAGTCCACTGCTGGACATAGGCCTCCCCTCTAGATCTCCAATAAGACCGGTTGGAAGCGGCTTGCATCCAGCGCGATCCTACGGTCTTAATGAGGTCGTCTGTCCAGCAGTGGACTTCCAATGGCTGAGATGATGATGATGATGATGATGAAATAAACATGAGTGTTTCGAAACTCATTTAACTAAACACACACACGAAGTACACATCACAACGATTCTTTTGATATATAATAACCGTAGAAAGAAACACTTTAATCACAATAAATAGCTAAAATACCCGTGCCGCCCGCCAGCCGTAAAGGGGGCGCGCAAAAAACTTGACAATAATAGACAAAACTTTTGGTTTATTCTTCTTCTTCAACTTTTTAATAAAATGGCTCCATCGTTCTTTATTGGACGATGATTTTGCCAATGTCGAGGTTGAAAAAGGCACGTAAATGTGTCTATTGATCGGTATTAAATAGCGAGGGTCCAGTGAGTTTCCTAAAACAACACAAGACAACACATACAAAGTTAGTACCTGAACCAGACATCACAGATTAAATACATATAACTACACATAACAAAATATATGCCTACATTACAAACAAGTATATGTACCACAAAGATTACAACTTATATAGTACATACTAAAACTCACAGGTAGATGTTATTAGCCTTTAAGGCTGACTCAAACAGCCGCGATGGCGGTGGCGGTGGCGGTGGTGATCTAATCGCGCGATCACTTATACACAGACTGCCGCGGTGGCGATCAGGGCGTGACCAGCGATCACAGCCATACCGCGCGATCAAGCAAGCGCATTGTTACGGTGTTGTTCTAACTAACAAGATGTGACAACAATTTTTAATTTATTTTTTTATACTGCGTCGGGTGGCAGACAAGCATACGTCCCGCCTGATGTGAAGCGGTTACCGTAGCCATATTAACGCTCGCAACATAAAATATCGTTCGCGCGCCGCCACCCCCGCTGCCACCGCAGCATCTCCTTCCTTTCTGGTGACCTCACTCACTCGCAGGAACACAACAGCCCTCAAGGGAACCGTTATTTGGCTGCGGTATTCTGTGAGGTGGAGGTATATTCACCAGTCGGGTAGCTTACAATTACGCTCCCTACCTCTCTTTTCGCCAGAGCTTCGTATGTCAGTCAGCAGGGTGCACCGCGTGCAGGTGAAGTTGGCTTTGGTTCAAAGATGTTGATGAACCACTTACACCCCTAAAATTTCTATTATTTGCTCCGTTTTGTCCGCCATTTTGAACTTATGTCACGCGGTGACGCGATCAGTTGTGATTATTTGCAACTGAACGCCACCGTGATCGCGACCGCGGCCGCTGATACTACAATCCAACGCGGTGGCGATCAGGGCGGGGCTAGGGCGTGGTTTGCGGTGGCGGCCAGCCGCGTCCTGGCCGCGCGGCGACCGCGCTTGTTTGAATGTTTCCTTGTGTTACCTAGCGTTACAACTGAACGCCACCGCCACCACCACCGCTGATCGCGGCTGTTTGAGGGGGCCTTTATAAATTTAATTAGGACTGTAATGAGCCGAGAATGCACAAGCGTAAGTAAGAAGGGAATATTGACGGGGCGAGGGATGTTAACAGGCAGAATGTCGTGTAATGAAACCAAAAGTTTTGGGCAGTTAAAAAAGAGATGTTCTAGAGTTCCTTCCTCTAAGCCGCACTCGCATAATGAGCTATCAAGTATTTTAATCTTGGCTAAAAAAACTGGGGTGCAAACATGACCTAAGCGTAACCTAATGATAGCAGAAGTGGAGTGTTTGTCAAATTGACGATATTTAGAAAACCACGGTTTAGTAGGGACGAACGGCTGAATTTTTGAATAAAATTTGGCATTTGTGGCACCTTTTTCTCGCCATAATTCGTTCCAATCCTTCATTAAACGCATATTAGCCGATAGTCGAAGGTCTCTAGAGAAACAAATATAATATTTATTAATTCCTATATTGATAGCTTGTTTGACACACCTATCTGCAGTCTCATTGCCAGCAATACCTACGTGACCGGGGATCCAAGCGAGCACTACCTCTATACCCAGGGAGTGACAATGGTATAATTTTTGTTTTATTGCTAGCGTCAGGGCAAAGTTATCTTTAGAATGGAATGGAGGTTTAATTAAGTCTTGAAGGCAGCTCTTCGAATCTGACATAATTATGGCTTTAGGAACTTGGTGGGATTCAATATAGGAGACAGCTTCCAGGATAGCTGTGGCCTCGCCTGTAAAGACGGAAGACTGACGAGGGCATTTAAGGCTTAAAATAATTTGGAATTTAGGAATCCATACTGCTGCGCCAGTGTCACTGTTCTCTGACAACTTTGAGGCATCCGTATACAACCTAAGCCAATCAGGCCAGTCCTTTTCCAATATACTAGAAAAAGATTTGCTTGGATCAGGGGATTGCTTGTTAATGCCTAGATCTAGGATGACGCGAGGATGGAATATAAGGGCCGGATATTCCATAATATGTAATGGATTTTGATGAAATTTTTTCATAGGCACGGTTAGCGAATTATGGCTGTTGTAACTATTAATAAGATGTGGGGGGTCTTTATGAGACCAATATGGCGAGTTAGGGATATATCGGTTCAGTAGTTCTAAGATATTTAGAAGAGGGTGGGAAGAATTTTGGATAATCTTATAAAAAAATCTGTCAGCAAGATATTGCCTCCGGAGCTGGAGAGGAGGGTCTAGGCATTCGATTTGAAGTGCCAATGTTGGAGAGGATTTCATGGCGCCTGTGATAATCCGCAGACACTTTGACTGTACTCGGTTCAGTTTACCTAGAGCGATTTTACTGCAGGGTTCTAGTAAGAAACATCCATAATCAAAGTGGCTGCGAACTATTGCGTTATACAGTAGCTTTTGGCTGTAGGGGTGAGAACCCCATCGAACTCCTGAGACAGCACGTAGCACGTTAATATTATTTTCTGCTTTGCGACAAATATAGTTCAAGTGGTGTAAACCCGACAATTTGGAATCAAGGATGATGCCTAAAAATTTGACTTTTTCCTGAACAGTTACAGGTTCTTCGTTTACCTTTAAAACTATTGGAGGGATCACTCTCTTCCTTGTGAATACTACAGCAGAACACTTGTTAACAGAAAGTGAGAGCCCATGGTTATCTAGCCATTGATTTAGATGAAATAAGGCCAGATTGAGTTTATTAGATGCTTCGGAAAAAGATTCTGATCGAAAGTAAATCACAATGTCGTCAGCATACTGAAGGATTTTGCAGAAACTCGTAACAGACAAGTCTAGGTCAGATGTGTAGATGTTATAGAGGAGAGGGCTGAGGACTGAGCCTTGGGGAAGACCTTTCCATACATGTCGGGGAGGCAGGAGGGATCCATTTATGCGGACACAGATGGAGCGGGACATGAAGAGCGTACATATTATATTGACCAGTCTCTCGGGGATACTCAGCTGGAGCAGTTTCTGCCTGAGCACTGGAAGCTGGACGTTGTCATATGCAGCGGCGATATCGAGAAAAACCCCAATGACATGATGATTTTCGGAGAAGGCAAGTCTAACCTCAGAAGTGAAGATACTCAAACTATCATTGGTACCCATACCTCTTCTGAATCCATATTGACTTTTTGAGAGTAGCCCCCTATTTTCTACAATCCATTCTAGTCTGTTTTTAATTAGGTGTTCTAAAATTTTAACCAAGACAGAGCTAAGAGCAATTGGTCTGTATGACGATGGATCTGAGGGATCCTTGCCTGGTTTAGCGACTGGTATAATGATTTGGGAAAGCCAAGAGTCAGGAATATTGCAGGAAAGGAAAATAGAGTTTAGGATATTAAGGAAAACAAGTTTAGTGGAGGGAGGATTTACAAATAAATGAATAAGGGATGCCATCAATACCTGGCGAGGAATCCTTCAAATTGTCGAGGGCGCAGTAGAGCTCCGCTAGTGTAAATGGATCATTCATGCTATCATGAGGAGTTGAAGATGGGGGAGTTGGAGGGAAGGAGTCATAATTTGGGACATATGGAGGTGCTAGTTTGCTAATAAAATCCTCTAACCAGGAAGAGGGATCGTTAGAGATTTTATTATTAGAGGTAAATGAGCTGCGAAAGTTTTTAATTTTTTTCCAGACTATAGTAGAAGGGGTTCTAGGGGATAAGGATTCACAAAACTTACGCCAGCCTATTTTCTTTTTCTTTGCCAAGAGCCTAGTAGTACGGGCGCACGTCTTTTGGTAGGTTATATAGTTCTCCATATTCAAATTTGCTGCATATATGTTCTCAGCTTGCTTTCTTTCCTTTACACTAGCGGAGCATTCAGAATCCCACCAAGGAGGGGAGGAAATGCGATTTTGAGCAGAATTTTTAAGGGGAATCGATTCATCAGCGGCTGATGTAAGACAGGAGATGAATTCATTATAAATAAGAGTGGAGTTGTTTACATCGACAGGAGGGAGTGACGATATTTTTTCGTCTAGGCACATTGAGAATTTTGACCAGTCCGCTTTGTGAGTTTTGTATTTGAGAAGAGGAGGAGAAGAGGGGGATGGAGAGAAGGAATTCTGGAAAGATATTAGGATGGGGAAGTGATCACTACCAAGGGAATTAGGGAGTACTGTCCAGGAAAGGGAGGGAACTATGGAAGGAGAAGCTAAAGATAAATCAGGAGTGCTTACATTTTGAACAGGAGAAACTCTGCGTGTGGCAGAACCATCATTAAGAACGCATAAATTCTGAGTGTCCAATAAATCTAAAAAGAAAGATGACACAGGGTCATTAGAATTAGAACCCCAAAGAGTGTGTCGGCAATTAAAATCACCTAGCACAATCATTGGATTTGTGAATTGAGTTAGGATATAATTGAACTCAGAGATAACTTGAGGGGTAGGATGGGGAATGTAAGCAGATATTACGGTAATACCAATACATTTTGCAGCGACCACATGTATATCTGGACTGTGGGAGGGGATGGGAATAAAGGTAAAGGAAAAGGAATTGGATATGAAGAGGGCACAGCCAGCATAACCGTCGTCCCTGTCGTCCCGGAGGCATGAGTAGCCTGACACTCGAAAACGAGAGCCCGGCCTCAGCCACGTCTCCGACACGGCAGCGGCGACAGGCTTAAACTGGTTGAAGAGATCAATAAGATCCTTTTTTTTCAATCTGATACTTCTACAGTTCCATTGAAGGATGTTTTGGGCCATTCTTGGAGACAAAAGAAGATAACAGTTGCTGTATCAGAGTGACGACATTGTTCGGTATTGAGTCACTAAATTTAGAAATTATATTTAGCAAGGAGCACACTAAAAGTTCAATCAGGTTATCATTGGGAGTTAGGGCAGGGGTTGGACTGGGGGGAAGGGCGCAGCCATCAGGTAAAACGAATTTAGGAGTACTAGTAATGGAATTATGAGCATCTACGTCATATGACTTACCAGGGGATGGTTTAGGGCTGGGGGAGTAGAAAACGGTTTTTCTATAAGACTGGTGAGTAGGAGAGGAACTAGGTTGGTAAGAAGGAGGAATATTTTGGGACTTTACAGGAGTGAACAGTGGTTGGGATTGGGGCACATAAGTAGACGCTATATCAGCATAGGATCTTTTGCTGACAGGAAACCGTCTCGATGCTTCAGTGTAACTGATGTTTTGTTCTGACATTAACATTTTTATAGATTTTTGTCTGCTGTGTTCAGGACATTTTGGGTCAATTGCTGAATGGTTGCCATTTTGGCATAAAAAGCAGGACACTTTGTCATCGTCAATATCACAACTGTCGCCTGAATGAGGTTGCGCACATTTGTAGCAGCGAGGATTGGATCTGCACTGGTTTCGAATATGTCCAAACCTACAGCAATTTCTGCACTGAATTGTTGGCAGTATATATGTATCAACGTCCATAGAGACCCTGTAGCAGAAAATCTTGCTAGGTAATGTTTGTCCCTGGAAAGTTAGAACGACAGTAGTAGAAGGAACCCGGGAAACACCTGATTCAGTTCTTTTTTTAATATTGAGACGTCTGGCTTTTATTACTAATCCAGAACCGCGGGGTGTTGAAATACCATCCACCAGATCCTCTAACGTCCATTCAGTTGGGATAGCACGAACTATACCCATACGTGAGACCTGGTATTTAGGAATAGAGGCACTGAGTTTTTTTTCTGCCAAGATAGGGTTTAGTGAAAAAGAATTTGCGTCAGCTGCAGTTTTAAATTGTATAGACATTTTGCTCCTACTTATTGACTTTATGCCGCCGTCAATAATCCCTTTAAAGTCGTGTCTATGTATGAATTGTGCGAATTTTAAAGCTTTTATGGTTTGTCCAGTGGAAACATCGGGCTCTTCCCGAGTTACAATCACAACATATGGACCTGGATCGGTCTCTGAATATTTATAAGCTGAGTCATCTTCGAAGCCAGGTCTAATGTATACCGACTGGATAGATGCTGATGGAGAGTTATTTTTCTTAGCTTCATCTTCGGGCTTGCTGTCCGCGGAACGTTTTAGAGATCTTGGCTGATCGGATTGGGACTGATCTACCAGCATATGAGTATCTACAGGGGAAGCAGAAGTGCCTCCCCCATCAGGGGGGTCCTTGCCCATATTTATGGGCAAGGACTTATAAAAGTATTAGTAAACTCACCCTTTTTGAACACTTAAACCACCACCGACACAAAACAAACAAAAAATTAGGCAACTCAAAGGTGAAACGCGATAGAAAAATAAATTTTATCTCAACCACGTGTGATTAACAACACAGCGACGAGCAAAATCCTTTTGGTTTATTAAAAATTTTGTATTGCCAGTGTCACTTTTTAAATTTTTGACGCGTAGTAGACTATATCCATCTTATTCTTAATAAAGGTTTCAAGGTTCTGGATAATGAGAAGTTGGAAAAATAAATTTTTGAAATAGGGTCGGCGCGCTGGGATAGGGGACTATACCCAGATCATGCGGGTCTACTTTTTTCTCGGGATAGACGGGAATCCCAGTACACGCGAGTGGGTATACTTTATTTTTATTCAACAGTAAACAGTATAATGTAGTGAAAAACAGTATAATACTGTTTTTAACAGTATAGTTGGCAACCCTAGCCGTGTCGGTCGCAGTGCGTCCAAGCTATTCCTCAACTTGGCACCTAACAAAGATAATGATGGTGCCACACCCGTTGTGGCCTCTTCGCAGTTTCTCTATTGAAACACTACTGTACACACAGAGCTTGTTCTACATATATTCCTTCTAAATATGCTTTTTATATAACTCTTTACTGTTTTAACTGCATTTTTTCAGCCACGTTTCCTTTGGGTCTGTAGGGACTGGTAAGAGAACGTATAATACGTATAGAACGTATATACGGTTCCTCTCCAAATATTTTTTAAATTCAAAGGATATAAACGGGAGACCATTGTCCGTATATAATTGTGAAGGTAGCCAACAGCGGGACTGGAATTCCCAGGGTATCAATGGCGAATGAGAAAAGCTAGAATAGGCAAACAACGACTTGGGCGCACCGTGCTGTCCAAATTAAACAGCTCTTTCTAGCGTCGCGGCTAGAGTCGCTTCTGTACTCATATTATTTCTTATTCTGTGCCTGAACTTGTACTTTATAGGCACAGAGATAACAGGGGTCAGTGACTCATTCTATAGCCGGGTCACTTACAGACCCAACTTAACAGTGACCGTGATGTTACCATTTCATATTTTTTCTGTCTACTTATTTGATAAATTTCAATCGAGAGAAAAGTAAACCCAGTAATCGATACACATTTATCCTCTCAGATTATAATAGCACCAATGCTACCAGTCAAGGCTTGACTAAAAGATTACTCTCAAAAACTTTTTCCTGTGAAAAGCAACTATAGTACCTTTTTCACTCATATGAAATGCAACTATAGAACTTGAAATTTAAAACTTCCTAGTACACAAATGTAATATTACAATATTAATAGTCACGTCAATAAAACCTCTTACTCAGAAGCTGTCTAAAGAACAGCACCTAACTGGGATGCCCGAGAAGCTTTATCAGAATGATTGAAACACCCCACTGTAGTGTTAGAGCCTTGAGTTCGAAACCCAGCAAGGTATACTTTTTGAAACAATTTTGTAATTTGTGATATTAACTGTCATACGAAATTGGACAATATACATATTATATTTGAATTTCACGTGAACAAAGATTATATCTGCGTTTTGTAGCAGCGAGGATTGGATCTGCACTGGTTTCGAATATGTCCAAACCTACAGCAATTTCTGCACTGAATTGTTGGCAGTATATATGTATCAACGTCCATAGAGACCCTGTAGCAGAAAATCTTGCTAGGTAATGTTTGTCCCTGGAAAGTTAGAACGACAGTAGTAGAAGGAACCCAGGAAACACCTGATTCAGTTCTTTTTTTAATATTGAGACGTCTGGCTTTTATTACTAATCCAGAACCGCGGGGTGTTGAAATACCATCCACCAGATCCTCTAACGTCCATTCAGTTGGGATAGCACGAACTATACCCATACGTGAGACCTGGTATTTAGGAATAGAGGCACTGAGTTTTTTTTCTGCCAAGATAGGGTTTAGTGAAAAAGAATTTGCGTCAGCTGCAGTTTTAAATTGTATAGACATTTTGCTCCTACTTATTGACTTTATGCCGCCGTCAATAATCCCTTTAAAGTCGTGTCTATGTATGAATTGTGCGAATTTTAAAGCTTTTATGGTTTGTCCAGTGGAAACATCGGGCTCTTCCCGAGTTACAATCACAACATATGGACCTGGATCGGTCTCTGAATATTTATAAGCTGAGTCATCTTCGAAGCCAGGTCTAATGTATACCGACTGGATAGATGCTGATGGAGAGTTATTTTTCTTAGCTTCATCTTCGGGCTTGCTGTCCGCGGAACGTTTTAGAGATCTTGGCTGATCGGATTGGGACTGATCTACCAGCATATGAGTATCTACAGGGGAAGCAGAAGTGCCTCCCCCATCAGGGGGGTCCTTGCCCATATTTATGGGCAAGGACTTATAAAAGTATTAGTAAACTCACCCTTTTTGAACACTTAAACCACCACCGACACAAAACAAACAAAAAATTAGGCAACTCAAAGGTGAAACGCGATAGAAAAATAAATTTTATCTCAACCACGTGTGATTAACAACACAGCGACGAGCAAAATCCTTTTGGTTTCAATTCAATTCTTCTTTGTGGCGTCCTTTTGGTTTATTAAAAATTTTGTATTGCCAGTGTCACTTTTTAAATTTTTGACGCGTAGTACTATATCCATCTTATTCTTAATAAAAGTTTCAAGGTTCTGGATAATGAGAAGTTGGAAAAATAAATTTTTGAAATAGGGTCGGCGCGCTGGGATAGGGGACTATACCCAGATCATGCGGGTCTACTTTTTTCTCGGGATAGACGGGAATCCCAGTACACGCGAGTGGGTATACTTTATTTTTATTCAACAGTAAACAGTATAATGTAGTGAAAAACAGTATAATACTGTTTTTAACAGTATAGTTGGCAACCCTATCCGTGTCGGTCGCAGTGCGTCCAAGCTATTCCTCAACTTGGCACCTAACAAAGATAATGATGGTGCCACACCCGTTGTGGCCTCTTCGCAGTTTCTCTATTGAAACACTACTGTACACACAGAGCTTGTTCTACATATATTCCTTCTAAATATGCTTTTTATATAACTCTTTACTGTTTTAACTGCATTTTTTCAGCCACGTTTCCTTTGGGTCTGTAGGGACTGGTAAGAGAACGTATAATACGTATAGAACGTATATACGGTTCCTCTCCAAATATTTTTTAAATTCAAAGGATATAAACGGGAGACCATTGTCCGTATATAATTGTGAAGGTAGCCAACAGCGGGACTGGAATTCCCAGGGTATCAATGGCGAATGAGAAAAGCTAGAATAGGCAAACAACGACTTGGGCGCACCGTGCTGTCCAAATTAAACAGCTCTTTCTAGCGTCGCGGCTAGAGTCGCTTCTGTACTCATATTATTTCTTATTCTGTGCCTGAACTTGTACTTTATAGGCACAGAGATAACAGGGGTCAGTGACTCATTCTATAGCCGGGTCACTTACAGACCCAACTTAACAGTGACCGTGATGTTACCATTTCATATTTTTTCTGTCTACTTATTTGATAAATTTCAATCGAGAGAAAAGTAAACCCAGTAATCGATACACATTTATCCTCTCAGATTATAATAGCACCAATGCTACCAGTCAAGGCTTGACTAAAAGATTACTCTCAAAAACTTTTTCCTGTGAAAAGCAACTATAGTACCTTTTTCACTCATATGAAATGCAACTATAGAACTTGAAATTTAAAACTTCCTAGTACACAAATGTAATATTACAATATTAATAGTCACGTCAATAAAACCTCTTACTCAGAAGCTGTCTAAAGAACAACACCTAACTGGGATGCCCGAGAAGCTTTATCAGAATGATTGAAACACCCCACTGTAGTGTTAGAGCCTTGAGTTCGAAACCCAGCAAGGTATACTTTTTGAAACAATTTTGTAATTTGTGATATTAACTGTCATACGAAATTGGACAATATACATATTATATTCGAATTTCACGTGAACAAAGATTATATCTGCGGAGCATTCAAAGTAATAAACAAGCATAATTACTTTATTTTAATCTTAAACATGTCATCAAAATCCAATAAATATTTATTTAGTTATTCACTTCATTAGTCACAGTAAAACGATTCTTAACCAGCAAAAAGCATTCATAACCAGTCAAACTTCGGGAAGGGCACGAATACAGTTCGTATATACATCACATAAATCAGAAGCAATAATGGTGTAGCCAGCTTACTGAAGCTGGCTACACCTATTTTAAATGCAAAAAATCGGTAAATGCAAACAGTACATTATTGTATGTCATATGCAACAAAAGGTACAAATTTGACTGTGCAGGCTATTCGGAGAAATTGAACCAGAATGTGTGTATTTTAAGTGAAATGGAAGTGTAATTTATGTCTAAAAACCCAGAAACTTACTACACTTCTGGACACATCTATTGGCCCACCTTGCATTTTCAGTTTCGTTTGGTCCTAGCTAAAATTTTAAATTAGGTCGAGCAAAAAGTTTTTACGCAGTTTTGAACCTGGCACATTCATAATTTCATTCAATAGTCTTTTTTTGAATTTCGAACACAGAATTTAAAGAAAAAAAAGACAATTTGGAGCCTGTTTGTTGATATCCAACAATCGAATAGATTGTCAACGTCAGTGCTGCGAGGTTGGCTGCTTTTTCTTGTTTCAAATAAGAAATATTTTATGTGCGTGACGAAGGCCTAGGAGTAGTGTAAAGTATATGTAATAAGTTGAAATTAGTCCGATAGATTTGTAAGTACATATATATTTTGATTTTGTGTAGACTTCCAGGTAAACATTTTTCATTTATAAGAGAGACGATCGTGTTTTGTTATCATGGCGGAATCATCCGCTGGTGTCGATGAACCACCCTGGAGTCCTTCTCCGGCAATGGAGGTGGTCATAGAGAGTGGTTCCATTGATAGCGATGATGACTCGGTGGATTCGGTTGTGGATTTGAAAGCTGTAGGTTTTTCTCTGGTAGGAGAAAAACAAAAACGAAGAAATAATGACACGGAACCTCCTTGTAAAATAAGGGAGAACAAAAAAACAAAAATTGATTTGAGTATCCCTAAGCTCGATTTATCCAGGGAAAATACAGCTCGTGAAGTTTTAGACACATCCCTTCCCCTAGGCCAAAAGTCACAACAAATTAATGTACCATCAGAAAATAATTCTCAAATCACACACTCTGGTATTTCTCCTTCACCGCCTTCTTCATTTCCACAGACTGCTTATAAAAGTTCGCCATTAGGACGACAATTTTATTCCTCATCTGATAATGGCCCATTTATAATTCATGCTCAGCGGACTGAGGACTCAGCGGCTGCGGGCACCACTTTGAACGCAATTAACTTTGGTGGTCTTTTGAAACGAATGAATATTCAAGGCATAGTTGATGGTACCTTACAAAAAATAGGGCGTAATAGAGTATCAATGAACTTCCAGTGTGCTGAAAATGCAAACTTGTTTCTCAAAAATAATTTTTTATCTGAACATAGATACAAATGTTTCATCCCAACATATAATACCACTCGTATGGGCCTTGTACGAGGCATACCAGCCGAGTGGAATGAGGATGAAATTCTTGAAAACGTAAGTCTTCCATCTGGGTGTGGAAATATTATTAAAATCAGACGTATAAATTACAAAGTTGTGGTTGACGGTCTAACTAACTGGAAACCATCTCAGGCATGTGTATTAACTTTTGATGGACAGACTCTACCTCAGAGAATTTTCATCTGTTACAGTTCACTTCCTGTCGAAAAATATTATTTCCCAACTATCCAATGCTTCAATTGTTGCCGGTTTGGTCATACCAAATCCCAGTGCCGCTCTAAGCCCAGGTGCTTTAAGTGTGGTGAGGAGCACTCTGGTGAGGACTGCGTTATTGAAGAAGATCGTGCTTCTTGTCTGTCTTGCTCTGGCATGCACTTTGCTACTAACAAGAAGTGCCCGGAGTATGACAGGCAACGGGCTATTAAAATATCAATGACTGATAAAAACATTTCGTATTTAGAGGCACTAAGATTGCATCCTCCTTCAAGGAAAAGTTACAGTGATACTGTCAAAACGGTATACTCAGTCCCTTCAGGCAAGTCAGACAAAAACTACATCAGTCACAATTCTTATAAAAAATCAATCGTCCTCAAGCCCAAAGGTCCTACAAAACCTTATACTGAGTACAATCGTGCTGCCCATCATGCTATTATTGCTGAACCTGTTCTCCCAAAAGCTGGTCCCGTTTGGGAGAAATCTGTAGAACCATCTATACATGATCTTATTCAGTCCCTTATTAAGTTATTATCCACATTACCGTCCAACGTTGCCCATTCTAATAACACTACTTTTAACACCCGCAATGGCTCAAACTCCAATAGCAATTCAATGGAATTGCAGAGGAATTTCAAAGAAAAGAACTGAAATACTGTATTTTATCAAAAAGTATAATCCTCTTTTGTTTGCTCTTTCTGAAACATGGTTAAAACCATCCTCTACTTTTAAAATTCCTGGTTTTATGTCCTTTCGTGAGGACAGATCTGACGGGTATGGTGGTGCTTGCATGCTCGTCAGTTCCTTAACTTCTGCACAAAGAGTCAGTGTTCCTTTCACTTTCACAGATTTTTCTATGTTATGTCTTAAAGTAAAAGGTGTCTTTTTTATATCATTATATATACCATATCCCTCCTTAAATATTTTAAAAAAATTTTTCGAATATGTTTCCTCGTTGGCTAGTCCAGTAGTCATAATGGGTGATTTCAACTTACACCATTCCTCTTGGGGTTGTGGAAAAGATGATGATCTAGCTAATAACTTTCTAGATTTACTGGATCATTCGGGATTATGTTTGCTGAACTCTGGTTCTCCAACCCGTAGGACTAAACCTAATGAATTTCGAAGTGCTATTGACTTAACTTTGGTTTCCCCATGTCTTGTACCATCTATGTCCTGGTCTGTACTCCCATCAAGTCATGGTAGTGATCATTTTCCTATATTACTACATCTCCCGTTTCCTAACTTCTGTAAAAAGAAGTCTTTCCCATTACTGAAATTTAGTATTAACTCTAATTCTGATTGGTCTAAATTTTCATCCCTTCTTTCGGCATACACATCATCACTTCCGAGTATTACTTATCCAAATTTAAGTTCTTGTACTCATAAACTCATAGAGCTGATGAATTGGGCTGCTGAGCAGTCTTTTCATTTAAGATCTTCTTTATGTACAAATCCAACCCTTCCTCCATGGTGGGATGAACATTGCTCGATCCTAGTCAAAGAAAGAAAAGAAGCAGAGAGAATTTATCAATCTAACATGTCTAACGAAAATTTTGAGCATGTCATATCGATAATTTCTGAAGTTCGCACTGCTCTACATGACAAGAAATCTAAGGGATGGTTGAAATTCTGTGAAACTATTTGCCCTAGTCATTCTGCCACTTTTATCTGGAAACAAATTAAAAAATTTAGAGGTTCATTTAAAGAACAAAATTTTCCATATCCATCCGACCCTGATTGGTGTGAACAATTTATGGATAAAATTGCTCCACCTACTGTCCCTAAGATGGAAGACTTGCCTTGTTCTCCAAGTCACCCAGGAAAGGTTGAGTACATAAGTACAACAGCATTCACACTGCAGGAACTTAAATGGGTTCTATCATCTTGTAGGGATTCCTCTCCGGGCATAGATGGTATACCATATTCTTTCTTCAAAAACTCTGGTCCAGAATTTTTGGAATATTTACTCTCCTTAATTAACGCCATAGTAGACACTGGAGATATCCCTATGGAAATGAAAACCCAAATTATTGTACCTGTTTTAAAGTCGCAGAGGGATCCGGGAGTACCGGATAATTACAGACCAATCGCAATGTCGACGGTTATTACTAAATTGATCGAGCACCTCATTAAAAACAGATTGGAGTTAATTTGTGAAAGCAGGGGTCTGCTGTCACAAAATCAATTTGGGTTTCGAAAAGGCAGATGTACTATGGATAATCTGTCGCTCCTAATCACTGATATACATACATCATTTGCTAAGAAAGAGTCTACAATGGCGGCTTTCCTAGATGTAGATTCAGCGTATGACAGTGTATGTCTCTCCTTTCTAAGACATAAGTTAATTACAATGGGAATTCCGGAAAAGTATATAACGTATATTTTTAACAGTTTTTCTGGTCGAATAGTATCGTTGCGTCTTGATGGTATATTAATGCATTCCAGAACCCTATATAAAGGACTGCCTCAAGGCTCTGTTCTCAGTCCTTTACTATTTAACTTGTATACTTCAGACCTAGATAAATCTATTCCACCATCTTGCCAAATTAGACAGTATGCGGATGACATTATCTTATATGCATCCCATAGAAACCCTATGTCTTGTGCCAGTCAAATTTCTACCGCCCTTGGTTTTCTCTCGGTTTGGTTAACTAATAATGATCTTCAGCTATCTCCACATAAAAGCTCCATTGTTCTATTTACAAAAAAGAGACTTATCCCCCGAATTGATGTATTGTATAATAATGTTAGAATTCCAGTAAAAAGCAATATTAAATTTCTAGGCTTACTTTTAGACTCTAAATTGACTGGTATTCCACATGTTGATTATGTTGTGGCAAAATGTGAAAAAAATCTCAACATATTAAAATGTTTGGCTGGGGTATGGTGGGGTGCACACCCTTATTGTCTTAAATTAGTTTATAATGCCATTATACGGAGTATTTTAGATTATGGGTCCTTTTTATTAGAACCAGCTCATTATGGCGTCCTAAAAAAGCTTGACATAATTCAGCATAAGGCATTAAGAATTATAACAGGGGCTATGAAATCCACCCCGATCAATGCATTACAGGTTGAAAGCCTGGATCCTCCCTTATGTCTCAGAAGACAGTTTCTATCAGATAGGTTTTTATTGTATCGTTGGCAATTTTCATACCATGATCTATTTCCAAAACTTGACTATCTATCTAAAATGTATTCATTCGCGTCATGGTTAGATTATGATATACCATGTCTCATCAAAAGTTACCGCAAAATTAAACAATTAAAGTACCCCACCTTTCATTCAGAGAATTTACCCCTATTTATGTATGACCTTGCAGTGGTATTATATGTTCCAAGACTAATCCGTAATTTTGGAATCGAGAGAGGTGATCAGTATGCCTCTGCTCAATTTAATCATATTTTTGGACAGAGTTGGACTGGTTGGCACTCTATTTATGTTGATGCATCCAAAATGGATAGATTAGGCTCTACTGGTGTAGGTGTTTATCATCTAAATTATAATATAGTCCAAAAAATTAAATGCCCTCCAGAAACAACTGTATACACTGGGGAATGTAGAGGTATCCTAGAAGCTATTAAGTACGTAATATTGTGCAAATTAAAGAAAACCATAATATTTACGGATTCCCTTAGTGCTCTGTATTCAATTGAATCTAATCCCTTCAGGTTAAAAGATTCTAATTTAATATTTGAGATAAAGAAATTTTCGCTTATTTGCTTACAACGACATTTAGAAGTAGCTATAGCATGGGTCCCCAGCCACTGTGGCATAACAGGAAATGAAAAAGCGGACTCTCTAGCAAAGCAGGCTGTGGTGTGTGGAGACAAACTTCCATTTCAGAATTACTGTTCAGATTTACTTTTACTTCCTAAACAGAACTTACTAAAATCCTGGGCCAATATCTGGAAATCGAGCTCAAGGGTGACGGGGCGGCGTTACTCTACAATTCAACCTTTGATTCCATCTAAACCCTGGTTCCATAAAATTGTCACATCTAGGCGGACTACCACAACAATATGTCGCATTCGTTTTGGTCACTGTTGTATTGCTACACATTTGAGACGTCTAAGAATCCTTGACTCCTCCATCTGTGAGTGTGGACTTGAAGAAGAGAATATCAACCATATCTTCTTTGCTTGTAACAAATATGATCGCTATGCTTTTATAAATTCCCTCATTGAATATAAACATTCATTTCCGACTAGTATTGAATGTATAATATCATCTTTAAATCCATTCTATGTAAATATAATTTCAGAGTTCATTTCTGTAAATAACATTAAAATCTAAAACTAGCAATAGATGATGGTAATATCATAGTATAGAGTATTCTCATCCAAGTAAGTAACAAGTTAAGTTGGTAAGTAGTTTTGTTTTGGTTTCAGGTCTGAAGTTACGCATCTTCCAAATTCTAAAATTCTATATTGGTTACTCAATTTTCACTTGACGTTGGCAAAGTAACATATTGCCATAAGGGAAAAAAAAAAAAAAAAAAAAAAAAACAATCGAATAATAAGAAAACTTGATTTTATTGGTTTACTTGGATTTAATTCTTGAAAGTGTGATTTTTCTCTTTGGTTTTGCAACAAACATTACTTATTCTTAACATTAAAGTGAGGTTCTATCAATAATCTATGGATACTTCGCCTGAAGTCGCCGCCCAAGCTGTGGCACTTATCCAGGCCGGACATAGCCAAAGAAATGTGTGCTCAATTTAATTTAAGTCGATCTGCGGTCCGAAATGTTTATCGGAGGTACCTAGAGACTGGCGGTTTTGTTCGTCGCCAAGGAAGGCCATGATTTCGGGTCACAACTGAAAGGCAGGATCGATTCATCGTGACGACCAGCTTGAGAAATCGTCACCTTACCTCCATTGAGATACAAAACCAACTTCGTGACTTCCACGGAGTATCTGTGAGCGCTCGAACTGTTCGGAGAAGGTTAAAAGAACGCGATATGGTACCACACAATAGTGTTGAGTAGTACATACAAGAGGCAGTACATTTGTCCCGTACATGACGTCAAAATGTAAGAGCGGCTCAACACTATGAAATGTACTGCTTCAAATTTTACGTCGCGGTACAGTACAGTAGTCTTTACTACCAAGTAGAGGCAAATGCTTCAATAGCGTCAGCTTGTCGTTGTCGCTTGATTATTAAGAATTGATTCGAATTTACGCCACCTAGGCTGGGCTCGGAGAAGTAACTGCGACAAGTGCGACAACTGCGTTTTCTCTGATGTCATGTAAAGCATGGTGTTACTTTAATGAACAGCGCCCTCTAATGAGTTTTCTCTTATTTAATATGGATATATTGAATATTTATTTTAACAAATTTCAACTCTATTTCGTCATGCAAGATTTCATGAAGCGAAGACGCGAAAAACCGTTACTATTCGTAACGTTTGACATATGAATGCAGTACCTACAGTAAGTCAGTGACAGCAAACAAAAGTGTTTTGTTGTATTATTAATTAACTTACGTACTTTCTCCAAAGCGGGCCAAGTCCTTACAGAAAGAAGGAACCGGTTAAGTGGCAAAAAAGTAGCCCAAATATTATTTATAAACAGTAGTTAATTACACTGAATAATTTTTAATTTTATTTTTATTTCCCATAACATACATTGAAATTCATTTATTTATTATTTTAATTACCCGCAAACTATATTTTATTAATTGTTTCTGATTACTTTGTAATAGGTATGTACTAAACCAGAATGTCATCTCATCAATCAGACTGTGTAGTACAATACTAACACAGTACAATAATATCAAATGTCATAGTCGTAATGTTACTTCAAATATGTCGCCGAACTTCAGTACGCCTCGCCTCCTTTGAAGCGGGACATTGTACTGGCTCAGTACAAAAAAGAGGCTACTCTTACAAACTCTTTTTAAAATCGTGTCCTACCCAACACTACCACACAAGCCAGCTAATGGCCCCAAACTAACGCGAGCCCACCGAACAGCGCGCCTTCATTTCGCGCGCACTCATTTAAATTGGACTCAGCAGCATTGGAGCCGTGTACTCTTTTCTGATGAGTCTAAAATTGTGGCATGGCAATGATGGAAGGAAGAAGGTCTACCGACGTAAGGGAGAGCGTTTCGCACAATGCTGCTTTGAAGAGAGGGTTGCTTATGGCGGTGGCTCATGGACTGTCTGGGGCGGTATATCCGCGAGCGGCAAAACTCAACTTGAAGTTGTTACGGGACCACGGCTGCCAACATTAAATGTTGAAAGTTACATTCGTGAGTGCTTAGAACCTCACGTGATGCCATACGCGGACTATGTAATAAAAAAAAAAATGTGGGCCCAAATTTCCTCTTTTCTGATGAGTCTAAAATTGTGGCATGGCAATGATGGAAGGAAGAAGGTCTACCGACGTAAGGGAGAGCGTTTCGCACAATGCTGCTTTGAAGAGAGGGTTGCTTATGGCGGTGGCTCATGGACTGTCTGGGGCGGTATATCCGCGAGCGGCAAAACTCAACTTGAAGTTGTTACGGGACCACGGCTGCCAACATTAAATGTTGAAAGTTACATTCGTGAGTGCTTAGAACCTCACGTGATGCCATACGCGGACTATGTAATAAAAAAAAAAATGTGGCCCAAATTTCCTTTTTATGCATGATAATGCAAGAGCCCATACGGCCGGCATCGTCAGGGAATATCTTCGGGATGTGAACATCACAGTTATGGACTGGCCAGCAAGAAGCCCAGACATGAACCCCATTGAGCACATGTGGGACGAGCTAAAAAGACGTGTTAGGGCTCGTCAGCCAGTTGCCCAGACGATGCAGGAGTTGAAAACTGCCATAGAAGAGGAATGGGGGAGGATCCCTCAAAATTTCATAGAGCGGTTGATAAACTCTATGCCTAATCGTATGAGAGCTGTGGTAGATGCCCATGGAGGCAACACGCGTTATTAAATTAAACTTTTATTTGATAAAAAATGTTTTTTATTCAAAAATCAACTGCCTTAATCAAGGCGCATACCCGACTTGTTAGGCGTAGCTCCATGTCGTGTGGTATTCTGAATTCAAATTTAAAACAATATGATCGAAAAAGATGGTAAAATGTATCAGGTTTAAAACTGCATCAATAGTTTTTGTTCAATCTAGCAATCATATTTCGGTAGGGACCATCGAAACCTAAACTCTAAGGTGGGCCAATAGATGTGTCCAGAAGAGTAGGTGATTATTGGGAATTATAAAACATATATATCTATAATGTTTGTAAAATATACAGACTAGTATTTTCATTTTTCATGCAACCAAAAATACTAACACTCTGATCTCGCTGTCGCTCGATCATTGTCGTGTTAGTATTTTTGGTTGCATGAAAAATGAAAATACTAGTCTGTATCTTTTACAAATATTATAGATATATATGCTTTAGAATTCCCAATAATCACCTACCATAAAATAAGATATATATCTTTTAGGATTTCCCAAAAATTATCTACCATGAAATAAATGGAGACAACTTCAACTTCCGCTCGCTCAGCTCACACGTGCCCACTTACCTCACATGTAGCTGGTTTGAGATAGCACAGATCGACACGATTCGTCAGGGTTATGTTGTCCATTTCACTTTACTCACAATTTTCAATAGACATTATCTATCACCCACGACACTATTACGAGATGTTCACACCACGACTAATAACTTGATAATGGCAGCGAACGTGGGAACACGTAGTGCTTAGGAAAATAAGTTATTCAAAAAGTAAGTTAAATGCTTATGACATAAAGACTAAATTCGCATTTGATATAGTTCATTGCTACATTTTTGTCAAATAAGCAATGATTTCATTATCCATTGTTACAATGCACACATACGCAAAACGTTGATCAGCAATTTTACTTCTACGAAAACAACATAATCAACTATTTGCATTAATGCACACAGACGCAAAACGTCGATCAGCAATTTGCACTCATATCAATTACGTACTCAACTATAAAGGTGTGTATACATTAACTGTAGTACATTTTATAATATTTTATTTTTATAAATTGTACTTCAGTTAATTTTTTAAAAATATTTCCACAAATTATATAGAAAAAAATTTTGGGTGTAAGGAGTTCATCAACATCTTTCAACCAAAGCCAACTTCACCTGCACGCGGTGCACCCTGCTGACTGACAAATGAAGCTCTGGCGGAAATACAGGTAGGGAGCATAATTGTAAGCTACCCGACTGGGGAATGTACCTCCACCTCACAGAATACCGCAGCCAACTTCGCCTGCACACGGTGCACCCTGCTGACTGACAAACGAAGCTCTGGCGAAAAGACAGGTAGGGAGCATAATTGTAAGCTACCCGACTAGGGAATGTACCTCCACCTCACAGAATACCGCAACCAACTTTGCCTGCACGCGGTGCACCCTGCTGACTGACAAACGAAGCTCTGGCGAAAAGACAGGTAGGGAGCATAATTGTAAGCTACCCGACTGGGGAATGTACCTCCACCTCACAGAATATCGCAGCCCACTTCGCCTGCACGCGGTGCACCCTGTTTACTGACAAACGAAGCTCCGGCGAAAAGAGAGGTAGGGAGCATAATTGTAAGCTACCCGACTGGGGAATGTACCTCCACCTCACAGAATACCGCAGCCAAATAACAATTCCCTTGAGGGTTGTTGTGTTTCTGCGAGTGAGATCACCAGAAAGGTAGGAGATGCTGCGTTGGCAGCAATATTTTATGTTGTGAGCGTTAATATGGCTACGGTAACCGCTTCACATCAGGCGGGCCGTATGCTTGTCTGCCACCCAACGTAGTATAAAAAAAAGAGAATCTTAAGAATGATATTCACAATATGAAATCAGCCTTAGGTTACAAAGCCTTCTTTGACTATCAAGTAATCAAAAGATTGCGATGAATTTGAAACTTTTGTTTTTCCACTTTGAATTAACTCAAAGTACCGCTCCGAATACGAAACTTTTGTTTTCGACTCCGCGTAAATTTGCCGACATATCAATAAAACCAGAGGTTATAAACAATTGATAAATTATAAAATATTATGATTAATGACAAAAATATCACGTTAGTAATAAAATGTATAAATAATATAAAAAGGTATAAATATTGTTTATATATAAAGGTATATATAAATAATACTTTTACCCGATTGTTGAAGAGGGAGGTTAATATTTTTTGAGCGTGTGGATATAACTGTGAAAGTATGTATGTCTGTAAGTATGCATGTATGTATGTCTGTAAGTATGCATGTATGTATGTCTGTAAGTATGCATGTATGTATGTAATTCTTTGGCACGCTCTACAGCTTAAGCCAATTGACGGATTTCAGCATAATTATGAGGTGTAATTAGAATCTTTTAGGATGTGGAAGTGATATATTTCAATAATGCGTCTGCAAAAAATAAAACATAATATAAAAATATGTTAGAATTTTGTAGTGCGATTTTTCTTCGTTTAAATGTTGACAATACCTGGAAATCGTTAATAATCGCATATTTAAGCGGACGCCATTGCAGAACAATTCACTTCACACAAGTCTTGAGTCAAGAGACCCTACACCTCGCTAGAGTACCGCACCAGGTGCTAATCTCCAGCCGCTCTGCCAACTGCGTTCTGCCAGAAGAAGATCCGCTAATCAACCGACAGCTCAAGTAGGCGCTCATCTTCGACCACTTCACTTCGACCGCCGCTCCGTCAGCCGCCCCGTCAACCGCTCCGTCAGCCGTTCCGTCAGCGCTCTGCTCGCCACCCTTTGCCCAGCCGTTACTAGAAACGAAGATCAACTGCACTGAAATCATGTTCGTAAGTTTGTCGCCTATCATCATCATCATCATCATCAACATTACATCTACCTATACCCATTCTGTTGAGCTCAACTCAACATACGCTCCAAAGCATGGAGGATATTCCGCCGCTCCGTCAGCTGCTCCGTCAACTGCTCTGGCAGCCGTTCCGTCAGCGCTCTGCTCGCCATCCTTTGTCCAGCCGTTACTAGAAACGAAGATCAACTGCACTGAAATCATGTTCGTAAGTTTGTCGCCTATCATCATCATCATCATCATCAACATTACATCTACCTATACCCATTCTGTTGAGCTCAACTCAACATACGCTCCAAAACATGGAGGAGATTGAATGACATATAACCTTCTAAAGCCATGCAGTAGTTGACGTTGCTTGACTTCAGTTCGACAAGTATAAAGATGGTATCAACATTTCAGCCGTTCACTGCTGCACATCGGCAGGTTTTTTCTTTTTATGCTTGGTATTCATTATGTTTCTCTTACAGGTCTGAATACGAGTACAGTCAGCAGCAGCGTAGCTCCAGAAAACGTTTGGCGGACGTGTTTTCATCTGACGAGGAGACAGCTGCCAGCACAGCAACGTATGTTAATATATTTATGTCTATCATTTATTAATTAATTGAATAGAACAATTTCATCACTATCATTTCATCCGTAGGATGTCCACTGCTGAACATAGACCCTTAAACTTCTACAATGACCCGTTGTGCTATTTGCTTTCATCGACACCTCCTGTCTTTTGCCAGACTGTTGGTCCATCTAGTGGACCATATTAGTAAAGCAGTTAGAATAGACCTGATTGTATTTAGAAGGAAATAGCTTTAGTAGAAAATATATTCTCATATTACCTGTTTCTTTTACAGTGGTAAAAAGGAGAAGAAGAAGTCCCAGGGTGCAACAAAAGCTTCATCGAAAAAAAACAAAACTGCGAAGAAGGCATCCGGGTGGCAGCTGGACTTCGACAGTGACAACGAATCCGTCGAAGCCCATCGTTGCGCGTCGCCGCCATCTCTGCAGTCAGTGCTGACGCGCCGTGTCGCTGACGGTGTGTTTCGACGCACGGCAAATTTAGAAGGGGATGTTTTCGTAGAGCTCAAAATATATAACATAAGAGATATTAAAACGGTTGATCCCAAGGATCGATGGGAACATGCGGTCCTGAATTTAAAATATCAGGGGGAGTCGGAATCACCCGAATTGGCTCCTTTAAAGGAGGTAATCAAACGTTGTAAAAAGAAGTTTACAACGGAGGGTAGATTTTTTTCTTTTAAGAAATAGTTGATAATAATACCTTAGATAGTTATTATCATCATTATTTACTAATTTTTATTACCGCATTTTTACTTCGTTGTTCTTAAATACCATACGAATCCATTTACATAAATTGGTGCTGTTAAGAGTACATTAATGTTGACACTTTGACTTTTGTATTCTTTACTTATACTATACTACGAGTCAAAGACTACTACTAGGAGTCAAACATCACCACAATCTGTGCAGTTAGTGCTGACCCACCGTGTCGCTGACGGTGTGTTCCGATGCACGGTATATTTATAAGGGGATGTTTTCATAGAGCTCAAAATTTAAGTCCCCGGGTGCAACAAAAGCTTCATCGAAAAAAAAATAACAAAACTGCGTAGAAGGCATCCGGGTAGCAGTTGAACTTCGACAGTGACATCGAATCCGTCGAAGCCCATCGTTGCGCATCACCGCCCCCTCTGCAGTCAGTGCTGACGCGCCGTGTCGCTGACGGTGTGTTTCGACGCACGGCAAATTTAGAAGGGGGTGTTTTCGTAGAGCTCAAAATATATAATATAAGCGATATTAAAACGGTTGATCCCAAGGATCGATGGAAACATGCGGTTCTTAATTTAAAATATCAGGGAAAGTCAGAATCACCAGAATTGGTTCCTTTAAAGGAGTCCATCAAACGTTGTAAAAAGAAGTTTACCGCTGAGGGTACTTTTTTTACTTTTAAGAAATAGATATAATTGATAAACCTAAATATAGTTATTATGATTATTATTTCCTAATTTTATTTCCACGTTTCTACTTAGTTTTTCTTACATACCACACGAATCCATTTAAACAAATTGGTGCTGTCAAGAGCACATTAAAGTTAACATTTTGACTTTTGTATGCTTTACTTATACTATACCAATTAAATATAAAAAATGGTAAAACGTACAATATATTGCACAGTTTGTGACATATCTATTAAAAGTAGTGCATTTTCAGCACATTTACGAAGTAACATTCATAAAAACAATAGCGCTATCGAATTAAGTGACGGAATTGAAAAAATAAGTAGCGCATTCCGTAATCGGATAGCATCCTATAGAGTGCGACCGAAAGGTAATGAAGGTGGTGCATGTCCACCGGTGCAGTTCTTACGAAGGTTGCGTTCTCGCGTGCAGCAATTAATATCTGCTAGACAAGATACTTATCAATCTATTAAAGTCAACTTTGAGCTGTTTGCCGAATTTAATTTACCAAATAACAATACTACCGAAGTAAAATCATTTGCTACTGAAAACTTAGTAATCTATAACAATTATGATTTTAGTGATATGTTCTCAAAAATCGTTGATACAATTGTAACAAAAATTGATGATTTTCAGGAAAGAGATAGCGGCTGGACTCTGATACGTAATCTGTACTTAGAAGTCAATATTAACAAATACAACCCTCTGAGAGCTGCCCGGTTTATTGAGTTACCGAAACGTTTAAAATCTAAGCACGCTTGCGTAAATATAGAAAATGATGATGCGTATTGCTTCTTATGGTGTATAATAGCAGCGTTATTTCCCGCTAAAATAAACCCCCAACGAACATCTTCCTATCCGCGATATGATAACATTCTCAACACTCAAAATATGACGTTCCCAGTAGGGATTTCAGATATTAAGACCTTCGAAAAAAATAACCATCATATTAGCGTTAATGTTTATGGTCTTGGAAATAAATCTGATATTGTTGGACCTCTTTATAGGACGCAACATAAAAAAAGACATCATATTAATTTATTACTGTTAGAAAAAGGTCAATTTAAGCACTATTGTTTAATAAAAAAATTAAGTATCTTACTTAGATCGCAACTTACTAAACACCATGGTAAAATTTACTTTTGTGACGATTGCATGATATTTTTTGATAAGGAAATTAAATTCAATTCTCATATTTGTGGTGGTGTTCGGACAATGCTTCCTGATTCAGGCACTGTTATCCAATTCAAACATTACGAACGGTTGCAAGATATGCCTTTCGTTATCTATGCAGATTTTGAATCTTTGCTAGAACCCAAATCCACTGCCGATGAACTCGATTCGCACAGAACAACTGTCTTACAAAAACATTTACCAGCCGCTTTCGCTTATTATATTGTCTGTTCGTACGATAGCTCTCTTAATAAATACGTATCGTATCGCGGCCGCGATTGTGTCGAAAAATTCCTTCAAAATCTTGCTATAGACGTAACTAAAATAAACACTATTTTAAATCAACCTGTTCCAATGATACCATTGACAGAAGAGGAAAAGAAATATTTTGAGAAGTCATCTTATTGCTTCCTATGTAATCAATTGCTGCTTGATGACAGAGTAATGAAACACAACCACTTAACCGGCAAAATACGCGGTATAAGTCACACATATTGTAACCTCAAATTTAGATTACCAAAATTTGTTCCAGTATTTTTTCACAACTTAGCCGGATATGATAGTCATTTATTCATTCGACAGTTAGGAGAAACACCTGGCAAAATAAAAGTAATAGCAAAAAATAAAGAAAATTATATTTCTTTCACGAAGTTTTTAAAAATAGGAAATCAGGAATATATGCCTATCAGATTTGTAGATTCTTTTAAATTTTTAGGTACCAGCTTAGAAAAACTTATTCAAACATTAAATAAAAACGATTTTGTACACTTATCTCATCATTTTTCCAAAAAATGTCAATTCAATCTTTTAACACGCAAAGGTTTATATCCTTACGAGTATATGACCAACTGGGAATGTTATAATGAGAAAAAACTACCGCCACGAGATTGTTTTTACAGTACATTAAGTGATGACATTATTTCCGAGTGTGATTTTAGACACGCTCAATTAGTGTGGAAAACATTTGAGTTGAAAAATTTGGGTGAATATACCGACTTATATCTCAAAACCGACGTGTTGTTACTGGCAGATGTTTTTGAAAATTTTCGTCGAACTTGCAAAAATAATTACAGACTAGATCCAGCATTTTATATGACAGCTCCCAGTTTAAGCTTTGATGCAATGCTACTATTGACAAAAGTAAAATTACAACTAATAGATAATCTCGAAATAATACGCATGATTCAACAAGGAATCCGCGGAGGGGTATGTTTATGCTCCACTAGATATTCTAAGGCAAATAACAAGTATTTATCAGATTATAAGTCATCCGAACCTGACAACTATTTATTGTATATTGACTGTAACAATTTATATGGATATGCAATGTGTTCTTATTTGCCATATTCAAATTTCGAATTAATTAATCAGGTAGAAATAGATAAACTTAATATTTTCACAGTACCTGATGACTCTGCATACGGCTACATTTTGGAAGTCGATTTAGAATATCCAGAGCATCTACACGAACTGCATAATGACTTACCATTTTGTCCTCAGAAATTCACGCCACCTGGTTCTAAATGCCCTAAATTAATTCCTAATTTATATGACAAGTTTAATTATGTCATCCATTATATACACTTAAAAACTTGCATACGACATGGAATGATCTTAAAAAAAATTCATCGGGTAATAAAATTTAAACAAGGTCAGTTTTTGAAACAGTACATAGATTTAAATACAGAATTGCGTCAAAAGTCTAAATTTAAATTTGAACAAGATTTCTTTAAATTATTAAACAATAGTATTTTCGGAAAAACGTTAGAAGACACAGAAAAAAGAATAAATGTGCATTTGATTAATCGATGGGATGATAATAGAAATAAAACGAAAAAATATTACACAGCTGAACAGTTAGTGGCAAGACCAAATTTTCAAAATGCTACAATTTTTACAGAAAATTTCGTAGCTATACAAATGAAACCGGAAGTAGTTATTTTAGATAAACCTATTTATATAGGATTTACTGTTCTAGAAATATCTAAAAATCATATGTATGATTTTCATTATTCTATTATGAAACCATTCTATGGTACCAGATTAAAACTATGTTATACTGACACTGACAGTTTTTTGTATTCAATAGAAACAATGGACGTGTATAGTGATATGAAGTTTAATTTTCAGTCATATCTTGACACGAGTAATTACAAGGAAAATAACCGGTTTAATATAGTTCCTCAAAATAAAAAGATCCCTGGTTTATTCAAAGATGAAATGGAAGGAAAACTTATAGTTGAATTCGTAGGATTGAGATCAAAGTTATATTGTGTGAAAACTGAAGACATGGAATTAAAAAAGGCTAAAGGAATTAAGAAATGTGTGGTAAATAAGATTAATTTTGAAGATTATAATACAGTATTAATGTGCAATAAGCTGCTTAGAAAAAAACAAGTAGTATTTAAGTCTTTAAAACACGAAATTTTTACTCAAGCAGTTGATAAAGTAGCTTTATCTTCAAACGATGATAAACGCATTATACTGAAAGATAAAATATCCACTTTAGCTTGGGGGCATTCCTCTAGCTTTTTTTAAACTGTTTAGTAAAATTTAAAATGAGACTGGTTAAAGAAAATAAATAAATTACTGCGCCAGTTATTTTATCTGTAAGCGATAATGTAATAAATATTTACATTAATAACAGATAAGAACTTATAAATATTATGGTATCATTATTGTTATAGATACATACTTACATGGAGAACTTTCATAAATTTTTAATTATAAGTAAAACGCATATTAATAAAATGTTTTGGAACATTACTGTAGATCCGTGAGAGATAAGAGTATCAGCCTGTTGTAGTCCGCGATTGCTAACATACTTGATATCATGTATTGTGTAATTTTTAAGCATGTAAATTAAGCCTATATTAAATAAAATAGATATGTATATAAATACTTAATTATATAAGAATTAAAAAATGTATAGTTTCGTTATTATTGCATAATAACATAATTATATAATAAATATTTTCACTTTATTATTATTATTGGGCTATATTTTATGTTTTTGGCTAATTATTTCAAGAATTAAATTTGTGGTACAAGTTACAGATAATAAATATATCAATATTTAAACAGTCTTTTTTATTTCATATATTACCCACTCATTAGTAATTCAAAAGTGGTATTCATTATATAAAAGTACCTATATCAGTAATTATTAAATATCTAAATCACATAAAATTATTTTTTAGTACGAGTATATTAAATAAATACTCTTACTAAAAATAATTTTATGTAAGTACAAATGAAATTGAATATATCATAGAAAATGTAGTATTACTTGTGATGATAGACGGGTGATGTATAAATTCTCTAGTCATCATCCAGATCCTAAATCAATTCATAAAATTAGCAATTGATCTAGCCAGGAATCGAACCCAGGACCTTGCGAGCAGTAGCCTAGTTCTCTCAACACTACGCCACAAAGGTCGTCTTGCGATCGATGTAAAATCATGAATACATTCTGGATATTCGATACTGCTGATTTGCTTAAAATTATATAGGTATTCATGCGACCCGTCGTCCACGTGAAAACATGTTTGTACCTGTTTAAATAAATTGCTAATTTTGTGTTGCACAATTATCGTTATTGGTAGGTATATGACACCATACTATCAGGTGACACGGTGGATGACACCACATTCTCAAATACATCGCTTTGTGATTATGCAAACACGTCCGTACCGGTTCATTTAGGTAAATTTCTTGCTGCTCTTTTATTAAACAACAATCATTTTCATCGAGACATTTGGACAAGACAGTTCAATTTTCACGTAATTTGTAAGTGTATCTAGTTTATAAAGTTTATATAATAATTATTTATTATTTCATTGTCAACTTAGTGTTATGATCTTGTTGTTGTGTTGACTAATATATTTCTAATTTTTACAGATCATGGTGGATTCACAAGAAACCTTAATATTCTCTCAGTGCGGTCAAGATCCTAATGAAGGTTTGGATTTGGATCTGTATACGCCTATACAAGATTTGATTACCCATAACAGGAAAGAAATTGCTGCAGAAAAGAAAAAACAAAAAAGAAAAAAAAGTACGATGTCATTAACATCCTATGTAATTAACAAACAAAAGCAACGTGGCACCAAATTAATAAGATTAGAAGTTATTGACTTGGCAAAAGATTGTGGAAATACGTCAGAAATATCGTGTAGTGAAAGCGATAATGTGATACTAAGTGCTCAATATATTGTTAAAGACTGTGTAGATGAAATAATGGATCTCACAGAAAATCTTGTTCGAAAAATTTCCAAACAACTGTGTGGTGATAATTTTTAAGTTAATAAAATAAATCATTTAAATGTTTTTTCTTTAGGTACTTAAATTTATATCTAAATAATTATATTTAAATTTTGTAAATAAAATATTATGTATATAAGATAAGGTGTCATCGATATTTTTAAAATAAATAATAATAATTATTAGGTTATGTAATTAAATAATGTAACAATATTTTTTTTTAACATGATAGAGATACTACAATCATAGTGTAAATAAATAGAATTATGTCTTAAGTGTCTAAATATCGAACTAATGTAAAAAGCATGCAATGCTTAGAGTACTAGAAAATAAGTTAAAATAAAAGACTTTTCATTACATTGATGTTATTATTTATTCAACAATACTGCTTATAACTTAATAAACACTAATTATTAAAAAATACAAACTAGTACATGAGCTAAGTTAAATAGAAATATAACTTTATTCATTTATGGATTGAGGACAGTTTTCCAAGTACCATTTTTTTATACATGTAACATTTTTGAGTGCACAATATTTTTTATGAAATAAACAATTAAAATTACTTCGATAGTTACAATACAATGTTGCAAAGTTAGGGCATCCTTTACTTTCAATATCTATTAAAATACAGTTATCACATAATTCTCGTAACCATTTCTGTTTTTCAAGACCCTTCATTATAATTGTTTTATTTTGCAAAATTGGCGCGATTAGAGTATGAAACTGACGGTAATCAAAATTTCCCTGACTCCAGGTAATACCTTTATGACGTTCTATCCACCTCACTTTCTTTTTTTCTTCAACAGTTAGTTTCGTAAAAGGATATGGTGGTTTTATTAGAAAAACCTGAGCAAAGTCCTCGGTACACAATGCTAATTCCTTTATTATAAATTGGTTATAACGATCTTTAAACCCCTGAATATCAACAAAAATTATTGAACTCATGATAACTTTCGTACGATATTACTAAGAGGTTTATATTCAATTAAACAATCATTCAAAATGAGACAATATGCAGAAGTCTGATCAGGTATTTCTTGATCACTCTCTATTTCCAGCCGAATATTTATTACTGGTCCAGATTTTATAGTATCGTTTTGTCTTGAACAATCTATTACAAAAAGTGGTGCTATTTCTTTGAACTCTGTAGCAGTCAACAAGCACCCTCTACGTCCATAATAAGACTGTTGAAAGTTTATGTATTGTTCGTATATTAAAGCAAAGTTATGGTTTGTAAAATTAGTATTGTAATTTTCATATGGATAATATGTAGAGTTTAAATAAACTTTAACATCTCGTAAACTACAGTGATCGAATTTGGTCATGTCTTTAAAAGCATTATTTTTTCTATTGGTTAGTGTGATCTTTGGCAGCGGGAGCGGGATGACATGTTGAATTCATTGCAAGTTGCATCCGGGGTAGTATACTATTCAGATTTGGTAGCAACAAGGGAGAATTACCAAGCGTTCAGAAGATTTTGCAATTCATATTATTGGAATCGATGTGTTAGGTAACAACTCAATGTTTTAGGTCCCTAATAGTGTTAGAAACTTAAAATCCGTGGTGCACGGCAGTTGAGCTTCACTTGACTAGCCATCTCTTTAGGCTTTTAATGCCTTATTTGCCATATTGCTGTCTCTCACATTGCTAAGAGGGGAAGTCAAATTCCAAAAGCTTCCTACTCCTACTAATTTCTTCTGATTAAATTCGTTGTGAGTTCCAAGGCAGCCGTAGTTTTACCCCTGGGACTGCAATGGACTTCATTGTTCATTGCCTTTTTTGGCGGTCGCCGCTGTTAATCCTGGCTACACAGGAGATACAGTGGTGGGAATGTGTGGTGGGCCCCCAAATATTGGTTTGTAAACCTAATATAATATATCTAGGTTTTTCAATATGCGACGAAGTTTTTATCGACCAAGTGTGTTTGGTGGTCTTTGGTAACATAGGGTACTCATAAAGATCCCAATTTCTAAACGCCAATTGAATAGGTCTGTCTTTTTCAAGAAGTCTAAGTAAATTAATTTTTTCTTTGTCCGATACCTTGATATGAGGCATGCGCCAACAAATTTTACGTACATCAATTGATACTATCTCACCATTATTAAGTAGCACTGAATTAAGATCTGTATTGCTTCTCAATAAAACGAGTTCATGTTTGCAGTTAACAATGACTTTTCTGTAGTCTTCTGCAAATCCTAAAATGCTGCTAAGTGGAATAGAGGCATTGATGAATCCGCCATGATTATTCTTGTGTCCATGTATATCCCACCCCCATGTTTTAGACATTTTCGCTTCAGCTTCATTCATCGATACAAATGCTTTCATGGTGCTTGTTATACCTACATTTTTAACTTTATCAATCTCAATACCATTTAGCTCATATCGTATATCTTGGAAAAGGAATAATAACGGATTATTTGTTAAATTGATAACCGGTTGTCTTTCCTTACTGTCATCGTTTTTTGTCACTTTAAAATGAGCATCAATATATAAATAACTGGCGCTAGGTAGTAGATATAAGTCTTGTTGATTTATAGGTATTCGGATTTCATCATTTCTATTGAAACTTGTAATATACGGTTTATATGAATGAGTTTCAATACCTTCAATGGTATTGTCACAAAAAGGTGATGTAGCAATATTTAAAATATTCATTTTAGAAGTCCAATTGATTTAAGAAATTTTTGGTTAGCTGCGGTTAGTTTTTTTTTAATACAGTGCGTATGTGCTGCCTTCTGAATAGCACGATTACGACTAAGTTTCTGGTTACGTGGAGCTTCGTTTTTATTATAGTCTATCATTTTTTCGTAAATGTAAGTATAAATTTATTTCTTCACCACGGAAATTAATTAAATTACCATGTATATCCACTATCCTTATGCTAATGGAATTGATTGTGTTTCTGTTCACTGGAAAATAGATGATATTTTTTGGTATTTCTATTATTCTATAACCAGGAGGTACGTTGGGTGCGAATTCATGAATTATATGACTTGATTTTCCGTTTATGTAGGAACCGCTTGCAATGTTACATTCTACCCTTACTACGGTTGTCGATAGAATGTTCACTGGAAGCAGCGACTCGTGCAATATATTTTGTTTTAAAATACCTTTGCCGTAACCTAATAAATCTCCAATAGAATCATGTTTTTCAAAATGAATATCTTTAGTGCAGTATATTGTCGTCTTAAGTGTGTTATTGTTACAGTATAATTTAAAAACACACTCTTTTATGCGAGATTGTAAATAATCGCATATATCTTGAAGTTCATACGTCCCTTCAGGAATTTCAATAACTTCGTTGGTTCCATAATAGAATTTATTATTTTTATTCGTGATGTTAGGTATGGAATTAAACGTAGAAAAATGTAACAAAGCGCATTCGTATTCACCGTTAAGTTCTAGCGTAGGAGAGTAGCTTGTTGATAATACTGAGTTGTTACCAGTTATAGACAGCGTGAAAGACATGATAGAAATGAAAACATGTAATAAATAATATCTTTATATAGTGTATTTATTCCAAAAGGTGAACAGAAACTTTATACATAAATGACCACAATTTACACTATTGAATTTTTGAAATCTGGAATAATTATAATATACGTCACTGCATCCTCTTAAATAATTAGTCAATTCCACAGGAGGTTTCAAGTCCCCGAAACTATCAAAATATTCGCAGTAGTCATTTATTTTTGCATAGGCTACCCAGTGAGTTCCATTATTCTTGTGACTATCCAAGTTTACTATACCACACTCTAACGATCTTGGTTTACGAGGCAATGTATCTCTCATATAAACTCCTCGAAAGTATGGTAGGTTTTTAGTATGTTTTATAATGTCAATATTAGTAAGAGCACGCCGAGGTAGCCTATTATTTAGTTTTTTTGAGACTTTATAAATAATCCATTGCCTTTTTTATAGGGCTTGACGTAAAGACCTTTTCCTATGGCAATAGCTTCCATGGTTCTATTATGACGTACAGACTCTTCTAGATTTTTTTGTGCTGCTTTATATTCATTTATTGTTTTGGCTACACCAGCTGCACCTCCTGCCAAGGCTCCAAGTGCAGATAGACCGGCAAAAATTGGTATTAAAGGTAAAATTCCCCCTGTTTTTGGAATCGGAATAATTCTGGGCAAACGAACGTGACATTTTTTGGGAATCAATTTTTTCGCAATCTTGTAAGCGTGTTTAATAGCCGATGTGTTATCTTTAGACTTCAGTTTTGCGATCTGTGACTTGATTTTTGAAATAACTCTTTTAAATTTCTTAATTCCCGAACCGGTCTTCAGTTTAG
Source organism: Hypsopygia costalis (assembly GCA_937001555.2). NCBI lineage: Eukaryota > Metazoa > Arthropoda > Insecta > Lepidoptera > Pyralidae > Hypsopygia > Hypsopygia costalis. The sequence continues at coordinate 30,899,519 of OW443327.2, read as the reverse complement.
CTTTCATAACTTTACTAACCAACCAAGAAGCTAATTTTTCTCCTTTACCAGCATCTTTAGAATGTAACCGCTTCTTGGCCATATTCATCAATTGTAAATCTGCCTTATGACGATCGGAAATATTATTATACTTTGTGTATGCGATGTCGTGATATTTACAAGCTTCGTCCAATGGATTAACCCCACTGTCACCTCTTAATAACCTCTGCTTCAATTTCGTGCCCGGACCGCAATAATTGTAGCCTGGTAAATGAAGCTCAAACGGCAAATTATTTATTAAACTATTTACGAGTCCTCCTCCTTGCATATCTAGAAATATAATGACAAGGTAACTAAATTAAAAGACCTTATATTACTCAACAATAGATTTTTTATTCACCCAACTGTTTTTGTTATCACTAAGACCTAACCATTTTACAAATAGTTTATTTCCTTTTTTTCTTATAACTTTTTCGATTAAATATACATTCGGGTATTTCGTTTTTTGCAACTCTTCTTGGTAAAATGAACCCAATATATTATGCTTTTCTTGATCTTCTATATTATATGTTACCGGGTTGGTTCTATTTACATTTTTAATTTTAAAAATTTCAGTTGACCAGTTAGGTGTATAACCTTTTTCAAAACAGCTCTTATATTTACTTATTCTTACATAATCACCTACTTTAAATTTATTTTTGCGTTTCTTTAATGGTCTTTTATAAAAAATCCTAATATTATTTTTAACTAGGTTCTCATTTTTCTTATTAACATCTACTGGTCTAAATTTGGTAACACTGTGCAGAGTATTATTGTATGATTTTAAGGCGCCCTCCAAAGTTTTTCCTTTCCATTTATAATTACCGTTGTAATTGAAACATTGATGTAGTTTATTCTTTAATGTTCTTATAAACCTTTCTACAATTGAAGCTTTTTTAGTTGAGTACGATGAGTAATGGTTTATATTAAGTGAGTTCATAAGTTTTTGAAATTCATCATTATAAAATTCAGTTCCCATGTCAGTTTGTAAGTTGTTAGGACTATGCCCACTTGATTTTAGAATTTCAGTAAACGCTTCAACAACTTCTTTCTTTGTTTTAGTTTTTAGTGGTATCGCCCAAGCATATTTAGCAAAGCAATCGATAACCACTAAAATAAACGTAAATCCATTATTGTACTTTTTAAACGCCTTCAGATCGATTAGGTCGGCTTGCCATAGGTCATCTATACCTTTTAAAACAACAGAACGTCGAACAAAATTTCGACGAGCTGGTTTATGAATCTCATCAACCACCTTTTGCTTTGACATCTTACGGCCTAATTTTCAATTTGTTATAAATAGTCAATCTATTGATGTAGTCTATAGTACAAAATGTTTGTTCAATTCGGTTTATGTTTTGCCTAATATCTAATTTTACGCCTTCTAAATCAGATTTATAAGCATCTAACAAAGCTTTAAATTCTCCTTTTGTGATATAATTTGCAGTCTTTCTATCCACATATTCTTTATTGGTTGCATCATCAGGAACTACAGGTTCTTTAACTCCAGTTAATCTTGATGATTGTGCATTAAATTCGCCTGTGGAAGTCTTAGTTAAATAGTTTTCTGAATTATTTAATATCTCCGATACACGTAATCTTTTATGAACATGGTGACCGAATTTATCTATGTTCATATTAAACACACGTCTGTCGTGTACAATTGCCGAAAATAATATAAAATAAATAACTAACTACTTTTAATTTATAATACCACTTTCTCGTAATTCTTCGAGAATTGATATGATTTCATTATCTAGACCAGTGTTGCCAGCATCTTTGGATGCAATCAACAACTGCAATCTTTCAACTAGTTCATTAGGATCATCCCAATAAACATAATCTGTATTTTTTTTCATTCTCTTTTTTAAAATCAATCCTTCACCTTCACTAACGTTGCCTACAACACTAGCAGTCGAAGATATAGAAGACGAGGAAGGCTTACGTAACTTAAATAGCGGTTTTATAATCTGTAAATAGGTTCGACCTTTATTTGTCTTTATTGGTTTTCTAGGATCAAAATCTCTTCTATGAGCATTTGTTTCTAAAAGCAGAGCTTTGTATGCTTGACGATCTTCATCTGTTACCAATTCCAGTTGGGGTACTTTTTTGAATAATATTTCGCTAAGACCAGGCGTTTTGTTGTATTTAAGTCCTCCTACTAATATTGTATCATCATCATTGTTTATGATAACACGAGATGTGCCCATCATTAGTTTGCCACGATCTATTCTGATTCCGAACGGAACATCCTCATATATGTCTGAAGAAAGCGACCACGAAGAAGTATTTTTTGTTGGGCTAGGCACTGATTCAATTGTCCTAAATGACAGATTGCTGGTGTTAATTTTATTACCATTTTCAATATCATCAATATCGACTTCTTCGTCAGAAATATCTTGCCGGTAATCGTTATCTGATTTACGAATTTTAAGTGTTTTATTGAAATGTGAATCCACTGAAGAATTTTGATCTTTTTCATAACTCTGTGTTGGTGTATCGTCCAAAGATACATTGCGGTTCTTTCCATTAATTATCTCATGTAATGGGTTGGTAATGGGCTTAAAGACAGTTTCTAATAATTTTTCATTATGAGAATCGGTGGAACGCATATCCTTTATCTTTCTTTTAACAGCATCAGCTACTTGCACGATCTGTGTTTTTAATTCTTTTTCCATAATGAATTAAATAATATTCGTTTACAATGTATTGCTGACGCAATCGCAGGTCAAGTGAATATATCTGTTAATGAAAACCTATTTATATCAAATCATTTAATTGGTATCGAAGGTTACAAAAGTATCGAAATTCATCCTGTAACAACCATTGTTTTTATTACAGTCTTTATTGATTACTACATAATTGTAAGGTGTCGACCATATTTTTGAACTCATTTCTCGAAACTCGGACCAGGTCATGTCTGTGTTAACATGTTCATCATAAACATGACGTAAATTAATGTCATCCTGTTTGAATAGAACTAACAGGTTTGTATTATCTCTAATTAGCTGTTTAGGAATTTTGCTGTAAGTTTGATTCAAATAAAAACAATCTATAGATTTATGTCTACCCATAGCAAAATAATCCCGAATGTTTGATTGGTTCTCGCAGGCAACATCATCGAATATTATTACCGAATTTGGTTTTGCATCATGAGGGCTCAGTATGAGTTCATTGTCTTGATATTTCGCAAAGGTTATGTCGGGTACTAAATTGAAAACATTTTCTAGATATTTATATTTAGGTTGGTATAATGTTTTAGAATAAAGGTAAACGTTTTTGAATCTTAAACCATTTTCATGCAACAGAAGACCTATAACAACATTTGTTTTCCCACAATTTGACGGGCCACAAATTATACATCGAATTGTATTAGGTAAGAGAGTCCCATGTCTGTGAACAACCGTTTCCGCGTCAGAACAAATTTTTGGCAGAATTAATCTCTGACGTTGCTCAATAAATTTCATCGTACAAGCTGTAATCGTATAAACTGCCTTTGACAGAATGACACATATTTATGATATCCACATTTATATACAAACATGCGATGTTTAACGTAACAGTTTCAAAACAACAACTGTACGGTGTATTGCACTGTACACTGTTAATCGCATGCGATCAGTGGAAACGTGTGAGCTGAGCGAGCGGTAAGATTTATTTGAAGATGTCTCCATTTATTTTATGGTAGGTGATTTTTGGGAATTCTAAAGCATATATATCTATAATATTTGTAAAATATACAGACTAGTATTTTCATTTTTCATGCAACCAAAAATACTAACACGACAATGATCGAGCGACAGCGAGATCAGTGTTAGTATTTTTGGTTGCATGAAAAATGAAAATACTAGTCTGTATATTTTACAAACATTATAGATATATATGTTTTATAATTCCCAATAATCACCTACTCAGAAGTGTAATAGCAGTGTGATAATATTTATTATCTCAAATTAGAAGAAAACACTTATATCGGCAAAAAAACTGTAAATAATTGTAAAAAATCTGCTTACGTAATACTTGAATGGCCCCTAACAGATGCGTATATATATATACGCATATATACTAGAACATTGAAACTAAAACTAAATACCCTAAAAAATATTATTTAATAACTAAACTATATTATTAAAAGGAGTCCCTCTATGCAAGGTTCCGAAGATACTGGCAGCGTTCCCCCTTTGAATAGCTACACTAATTCTTTGTCCGAGGTAGCTGCCAGCTCTTCGGTCTCCTGTGATGTCGACTAACCTTTTTGCTATTTCCTTAAAAAATATAATATCATTATAGCATCGAGAAGTTTAGATGGTACAAGAACCGACAAATGTCAAAAAAGGCGAAATTGTTTGAATCTGTTTTTTCGAGATGGCATTGTTAATCTTTCTTATTAACATTGAACCATTAATAAACACATAAAAATATTACAAAATCTCAAATGTCAATAAGGTCGAAAATTATTTGAATTCATTGTTTTCACTTATGATCGTTGCCCAAGATGAAAATAATAATAGGTATGAATCGAAATCAAAATCGGATTCAGATCCGGAATCGGATGCGGAAGCTGAACCGGACAACTATCAAGAAGCGGAAGTGGAATCGGAACCGGAGCAAGAGACGAAACACGAACCGTAACCGGAACTGGAACCAAAATCGGATTCAGCACCGGAATAAGAATTCGATTTAAAATTTCCAACATACCTTACCTATCTTAGTAGATGCTAGGTGAAATTTATTACAATATGTCTAATGACTTCACAGTGAAACTTTCAATTTAATCTACAATGTACGTAAAAACGTATGTTAAATTGATGAATGTAAAACTTTCAATTTAATCTACAACGCACGTAAAACGTATGTTAAATTGATGAATGTTAATCTACTATATAAAAATAAGTCGGGTTTTCCTTCATGACGCTATAACTCCAGAACGCACGAACCGATTTCCACGGTTTTGCATTCGTTGGAAAGGTCTCGGGCTCCGTGAGGTTTATAGCAAAGAAAATTCTGGAAAAATTAGAAAAGAAAAGCGGGAAAATCTTGAAGCCATCTGGTGGCGAAACGGAGTTCGCCGGGTTTGCTAGTATACTGTAAAAAAGTGTAGTTCGTTTTCACCCATGTTTGGGTAGAAATGAATTTGCCTGGGTAAAAGCTCTATAAATTAACTTTTAAACTTTCGCGTTGTGACTACGGCCGGGTGTGACTACGGCCGGTACAACCTTGACGAAACGTCAGGCAATAAAAAAGGTACGTACTTAAATACCCATAAGCATGATCGCGTTAATTCCCGTTCATATATTTCATAGCTCTATATCTTCTCAAATCGGTATTTACCCGCCTCCTCAGTTGACATTGTTATGCTAGTCCGCGACCACAGTATAAGCACAGAATAATAGTATAAGTAATAATAGTACTGCCGCGCTGCGACTGTAATGCGCCTTGGAGACTCACGCCGAGAACCCCCGAGAACACCCGATAAGCGTGAATGTGATAGCTTTCTCGCCGTCTCGTTCTCGCGCTCGCCTGTTTTCCGAACGTTGTCGGTATTTTTGCCCGCTTCAAAGGGTTTCTCGGGCGAGAAAAGAGAACGGAGTCAAGTCATGTTCTTGTTCGGTTCGGGCTCAGTGCGACCGTGGCATTGATTTGATATATAAATGGAAGTTTTGGCTATTTTGTTAAAACGGATATGTAACCGATATGAAGTTTTCATATCGATATGGCAAACCGTTTTTAGATATCGATATCAATAATATGGTTGGTTTGTTAACGATAATGGGTTACTCAGTAACGATTCACGAACTAACGAAAACGCTGCAAACGCACGCATTAATTGAGTTATTGATATTGATAGAAAATATTGACGCTTCATAGAGCTTGGTCAATAGTTACTCGTAGTAATGACGATTTCCATTCACTGCAGTTTTGCTTTTTTTATTATTTTTTTATACTACGTCGGGTGGAAGACGAGCATACGGCCCGCCTGATCTGAAGCGGTTACCGTACTCATATGCGAGCGTTAGCTCGCAACGCAAAATATCGCTCGCGCGCCGCCACTCCCGCTGCCACCGCAGCATCTTTTTTCTTTCTGGTGGCCTCACTCACTCGCAAGAACACAACAACGCTCAAAGGAATTGTTATTTGGCTGCGGCGGTTTCAGAATATGTACCTATTTAACTCAATTTCTCCAAAAATTCTAATTACTTTCAAAATAACAAAAATAATCGACAATAATAAATAACAAAAATAATTGCATGAATATTGTCAATCTAAATTAATCCGTAATGTTATAGCGAGTAATTCCATTTTGCAATGTAAATTTCTCGTGAAAAATCCACCAATTCAAGGCCTAAATAAAACAATCTTCTGAACGTAGTCGCAAAAATTCACACTGAACCTTAATATTAATAAACATAAGAGCTAAATTCTACATTGCAATGACCAAAGCATTGCCGGTTGCTACCGGGCTGCCCGCCGCGCCGGCGCCGATGTATTTATTCGCTTCATCTCTTTTACACCGCTATAACTACGCTTACTAAGAAAGAGAGGAAGCGAATATGGTTATTCCTTCGAGTCGCCAAACATATCGTTCTCTTGCGCGGTTTCAGTTTCATATCGAATCCTCGCGCGTCAGTTTTTAGATATTCGGTTATGGGGTTATGGGATATCGATAAGTTATGTTATCTACTCATAACCGATATAAGTTACGTTTTGATATAACGAACTCATGTCTAATTTGATAGTGTGTTGTTGTGTAGTCTGTGGTCGCCATCGCCAAGCTATTATTTAATTACATTTGTAATTTCTAATTTTAGTATTCACAAGATTATAATAAGCTAATGCACACAAAACCAAAGCCGCTGCACTGTCGTCCATTCCGGATAACGATCGAGAATGCGAATGAGAAGGTGGCATGAGTGTAGTGTCTTCTCGGTTCTCGCGCAATTTCTCGGCAAGACTTCTCGCGTGAGTTTGTAGCGCCTATTACTTTGAGTATTAATCGACAGGAGATGCCCTAACGAAATTCTCCGAACAAATTTTTTCACCACTTTTAGCGGGGGGCGAGGTAAACACGTACAACACACCACTAAAAGATGTAATTAACTCGCAGACACAAATTTTGCTGTTGCGATAAACGCACACTACAAAAAAAATCAACACATCAAAAATTACATGCCCACAGACACAGTTTTCACGTAACTATGCAGCACACATACGAAAAAAGATAGTGATGGGACACATCTGAAGAATGAGTCAAATCAGTGATGAATGAACTGAATTGTCATATACTATTTATTATAAAATTGTAAAAGTGAAAATTCTGTACATTAAAGATATTATCCAAAAAATATGTTTGTTTGTATGTATATCTGTCTGTATTTATGAGTCTTTGTGTCATGAGCACTCTAGTGCAACTAAACGCGGTATGATCTGGCGCCCGCGGTTTTCCCGGGCTGATACAACCACTGTCTTCTATAATACAAGTACGCTGGACTACGTACGTACTTGTAGTACGCCCATTCGTACGCCCATCTAAAAACCCAGCTACGCACTTGTAACCCTTCTTGCAGTTGCTTAAATAATTTCTTATCCTTTATTTGATTTTATCGGACAAAACCCTGTTTGAGAACATGAAATATTGTCAATTGATTTTTTAACAGATATCCTACTAATACTTTAAATGTGAACATCCAAAGATCCAAACATCTTCGTTTGGATGTTTAGATCTTTGGATGTTACTCAATCACGCAATAACGGCTAAACGGATTTAGATGAAATTTGGTATGGAGATGGTTTGAGTCCCGAATGGCATAGGATACTTTTATAACGCAGGTGAAGCCGCGGAGCTAGTATTATTTAAAGTAGATTGGTATTTGTAAGAACCTATGTACCTATATGAAATTATAATAAAATAAGTAAGGGTCATCTGACCCCACATATAAAGTTATTTAAACATATGAATGAGCAAAGGGAAAGCAATAAAACAAGTTGTTCATTTAATTAGAATGATCACATATTTATTTAAATTAAATTCAGGTAGGGACTTTTAAAACCCGCTTTTGAGACGGTTTTCATTAATTATTATTTTTATTGATTTTTAAAATGAATAAGTTTATTGTATACGTGACGAATACATTTCTTGGGGTCTACTTTTTTTGAAATGTAGGATAGACGAACTGTCTATTTTTCCATATTATATCTCCATATATCTGTATATTTTTCCATAATTAGGTTTGCGAGCTCTAAGTTATGGTTTACTACTCCGTTTTCATACGCATGATCGTCTATACCAACAAAAAGTTCTTTTCCCAGAAAATGCTTTAGTGGATTCGTTACAATAAATTGCGTAGTCACTTTTGAATTTAATCGTCTATTACTGATTAAATTCTTTCGGATTTCTTTCTCGCAGGCACGACACAAAGCAATTACTGATTTTGAAGCGTAGGTAAGGTACCCTTTTGATTTTTGGTAAATGAGGCTTTCTTTATTAGCAGGTCCCAAAATTCCTTTTAAACATGTGGCACATTTAACGACTTTTGCCGCAGAAAAAGCCGAGAATCCTGCTACATATTCAATTACTTTTTCTTCAAAGGGTGAAATAAATACTTGACTTTCAATATCGTCCAAGATGTCGTCTTCAGTTTGTGAAGTTGTCGATACCGTTTTTATTTCATGCTCTTCTCCGCGTTTTGTAACAGTTTTATTAATTTTTTCAATAGCTGAGGAACAGTTAAGAATCGTAATTTTTTCTAGGGGAATACAATTTGTTCACGTGGATGTTGTTTGAAGTTTTGTGTGGATCAGCAATTTTTTATAGATAGCTTCAAACTGGCGTGCAGTTGGGTTATCATTATTGAAATACTATTTTCCGTCATCCGGTCTCACGGTGGCTATAAAGCCACCGTGAGACCGGATGACGGAAAATAGTATTTCAATATGATCTTGGCTAATTTTATGCATTGGAAGGAACTTCAATTTTCCCTGCAACACCAAGTCTTGAAACAAAGCCTGAGTACTTTCTATGCAGATCAATAAACCAAGAAAGCCAGTATACCGTAGTGAATTCAGTAAGTTTTCTCGAACTACTCCAGTCCTTTTGCTTTCCACATCGGTGTACAAATGCAAAAGGACCTGTCGAGCCTCTTGTAATCGGTTAAAAGCTGTTTGGTAGTTCTCTTCGTTAAGAGCCCTTTGAAGCCATTACTTCTTGTTCGCGAATCCAAGATATCAAACAGATCATTTAATAACTTTAATAAAGTTTGCCGTAGCTTCCACGTCACGAAAATCGGTAATTTTTAATATATTGTTGCAAAATAATAGCGATTCTGCAACGCTTGCGCTAAACAGCTGCGTTGCAAGTTTGACATTCATGATTTTTGTTTTGTAGTATATATGGTTAGCACGAAGCCAGAAGCAAGCACGGAGAAGTTTTTTTAGCCAACAATTCTTTTCATTTTCAGACATTCTACATCGTATGTCCAGAGAAATATAATTTTTCTAATTCACCTTACAAGATTTCAATGTAACATACATCTATACCTACTATTTAATTCAATATCTAATAAAAAAAACTGACTATTATACGAACTGCAGTAATTGAATAAGTGAATGATTCATTCAAATGTTGAATCGATTTTTTGGCTTTGTCACATCCCTAAAAGACCGATTCGCCCCTGTACCACTGTATTCATGTTTACATTTTTCTGTCGTTTACGTATCGCAACGGTTTTTTCTTTAAATGGAGATTGTACTTTAATAAACATTTAATAGTTAGTAAAAATACTTACCTATGATAGGAAACGCGATCTTGTTGCGAATTTGAGCTATCAGATCGCCTTTTGCACGATAATACTGCACAATTCACCATTTTTGGAGAGAAACGTCAGACGACACAGAGCGATGCAAAATGACGGTGAAGCGACTTTAAGTAGTTTTATATAACGTGTTTGACCAGTTGACCAATGTACTTTGCCGGAGGGGTTCGCCCGCGTATGGCATCTCCTGTCGATTAATACTCAAAGGCCTATTACTGTGACCATGTGAACGCTTCATATTTTTTGTATTTATTCTAGATTTAAAAGCAGGCAACCCTGCAACTGTCAAAATTTGACTTTTGTCATGTTGGAACTATGAGAGTGCTTGAAAGTTTTAGTCGTAAAATAATAGTATTTTTTATAAATTACAATAAATTTTGCTTATCTTGTTTATATAAACAGACTCATGTGTTTTCGTGCGATAAGTAGATAGTTTTTAATTCAGCGTTGGTGTGTGCTAAATAGACGAAATAAATGTAATAAGCCAGAATGTCACGGAACAGATGCGATGGGCTTTTAGCACGGGTGGATTTTCCTCTTTACACTCTGCAAACGCTCACGAATCGACATGTCCTTGTGGCTGGAGGAGGTGGAGCATCCAACACAGGTGTTGCAAATGGATTTGTAAGTATCGATATATTATTCACGCTAGGAAGTATTCTGTCTTCGCGTATTTAACTCGTATACGTGTCATTGAATTTGGACTGTACCAACGCCAATTAATGATTAAATTGCGTTCTTTATTTCAAAAGTATGATGTATAGCGTAAATGTTTTTCTTACTTGTAGGAAATATTTGAAATTTCTCACAATGGGACGAGGTTCGTAGCGGAAGAAGTGATGCGCCACGAAACAGGCCCAAACGTAGTGATGACATGTTCTGTGAACAACGCACAGAACCGCATGTACTTGACGGCGGGTCAGGAGAGCCACTGCCAGCTGTACAAGGTGAACATCCGCATGGTAGATGCAGCTGAAATGCGTCGAGGCAGCTTCCGCGCGGAAAATGGCCTCGTACGCCGCCGGCGACGCACCGTCTCGGAGAACGACAACATTTCCAAAAAGGACAGCAACAGCAATACAACAGAGAAACGGATATCATTTGAAATACGGCCTACGGATAGTGTGCAGACTGATTTTGGGTACTTTTGTTTACTTATTTGGGTAGTTTTGTTTACTGTTTTTTTATACATCTCTTACTAATCGGTGGGATGCACCACAGGTGCAGGTGATTTGCTTTTGCTCTAAATATGACAGCCACTTACTTTGCATATTTTATTATTATGATTTAAAAAAAAAAAAACGGTTTTAACCATTATTACAGCAAGTAATATGACAAATAATACATTCATACAATATTTTCATGTTAGCAATTGATTTATTTGTCCATCATTTCAGCTGAATGATGTCTTCTGTTAAACATTATATTCCTGTTAGAATTCCACAACAAATGATTTTAAGCTGTTAGCATACATCATCTTTACAAAATTGGCAATAAAAAATGGGATTTTATAATACTACTTGAGGTCACTTACAACTCCACCACACTGACTTTTATACATATTTTTATCCCCAATTTTAATCCCTTCGGGTAAGTGTCGCCAAATGAGAGACTGTGGTTTGAATCTGACTGCTGACCTTTTTTGTGCAGACCTATGTAAACTGTAGTGGTAAGGTAATATATAATGAGCAAGTTTATCTAGTAAACTCATATTAGGCTCTGCTACCCCGTAGTTGAGGACAATGCTCCACCTCCTCCTTCAATTTAGGGGTAATCGATATCCCGAATGTTTGACCATGAGAAATTAGGAATTAAAATATAAATCGTGAATAATTTAATAGTAAAATATATTTATTTTTGACTACTGAACTGAAATTATAAATGAAATTCATATATTTATTCATATTTGACCTTACTGCTACTAATAATTGTTTACCAAACGTACCTCAACAGAAAAATGGTTTTTAAAATGGACCCCGAATGAATGCTAATTGGCGATCCCTGACTAGTTCTCAATTTGAACCAAATTACAAACAATGTGCAAAATTTCAAAGAAATACTATGAGAAACTAAGATTTTCTATTAGATTATATCCCAACCAAACATTATACATGGCACATCATTGATTTACATATCTCAATACAACAAGCAGCATTAGTTTCTTACGAAAAAAATATATCAGCAACGTGTCCAACTGTGACTATGTTAAATGCTGAGTTAGAAACATATCAAGCGTGAAATGTTTAGAGAGAGAGCTGAATAGTGAGAGATATCTTTAAAAATTTCAGTGTAATTGAATTGCAAATTTTTTTACTTATGCTATAATTAGATACAAAGAAAATTTGTGTTTAAATTCTTACGTAAATATGTGAAAGTGTGTCATGTGTTTATTTTTACATCTATGACTTTTGAAATGAAATGAAATTGGTCTTTTTTTTAATAGTAATATTACTTTATTTGGACCAAAGTTATTATATACAATTCAACATTGAACAGTGACCTCTGCAGTAGTATAGAACTGTGTCGCAGATATCTACGTTCTCCTCCAAATACAATTCAAACACAAAAGTGAGCACTATAGTCTATAACATACTATTATAACAAAATTTATTATAAAACATAAGTATACCTACATAATTTTCTTTGTGTAGGAAAGGGACATGTGGGGAAGTTCAATGGTGTGTGTTTCGTGTGTGACGCGTTTGTGTGTTCGTGTCTGCGTTGTGTGTGTGTCTGTGTGTATGTATGTAATAATCAGCAATGTTATGCTTTGTGATAGATCATGTAAATATTATTTATTTTTGTTATGTGCAAATATTTACAGTTATATTTAATGCTTTATGTCATTCTCATAATTGACAATCTAGACAATAGGCTATTTGACTAACATTTTTTTCGGTTTGATATGTAGATACTACAATATGTCTCAATAATATAGCCATAGGTGAAACAATTACTTCAATAGCACAAAAATCACTCGAGATATGTTAATTTGAAAATCACAATTTTGGACTTTCCCGAAAACGCTCCATACCAAAAAGCTACTGTGTTCTGATGTCACAGGTTTGTATTTTATATACATCAAATAGAAATTTGTACGACAGCTATGTTAAATATTACGTTTATGTAATTAGTATCGTAATAAAAGTTATAGTATTTTTTATTGCTTCTCCAATGGAAATATTATTTTTTAATAATTTCATTCTTTTAAAATGGACTTTCCTGGCAAACTTTGATCGACCCTAAAATAAGTGGGACGGAAGATATTAGAATGAAAGTTTGCAGATCTTAATAGTTTTGTGTATTTTACGATATAGTTAAATAATTTACAATTTTTGGACATTGTCAAATAGCCTATTGAATGTTCATACATTCTGAATTAGCTTCTACCCGCGGCTTCTCTCCCCGTGAATACAGTACATATATTCCTATTTCATATATATAAATGAATCTCTATTTTACTTGGTCACGGCATCACACGTGAACGACTGGACCGATTTCGCTATTTCTTTCTAAGTTGTATTTGGTATTGTCAGTAGAAAGAAATTGAGCGAAACCAATTGAATTCAATATTCGCTCAAGTTCTTTAGAAAGAAATTGAGCGAAACCAATTTGAATTCAATATTCGCTCAAGTTCTTTAGAAAGAAATTGGGCGAAACCAATTTGAATTCAATATTCGCTCAAGTTCTTTAGAAAGAAATTGAGCGAAACCAATTTGAATTCAATATTCATTGTTAAGAAGGACAGGACAATGTCTGTCGGGCGATCGGGTAATCTAGTTTATTTATAATTGCTGTATTATGATAGGAGCCTTCTAGCACAGTATAAGTAATAGTACTACGTACCGTACGGCCACTCCCTGCCGCTCTCTCGTGTCGACCTCACCTCCCCTCTGAGACAAATCTGGAACAGTTTGTATCGCGCCGCACGCACGCACGCTCATTCGCGCTCTGCATAGACGTCATTGTGTATGTAGTAGTAAAAAACGCGACATTAATATGTAGTGACCAGGGTATGCTTCTAGTCACAAGGCGTCCCAAGTAACCTTTTAGCTAATTAAATTAAATTCTTAACAAAATGTAAATATTGTACTTCTGGGAGTGATTTGGCCGTGTGGTTTCCGGCAGACTAGAATAGAATCACTCCTTCTCTTCCCGTGGATGTACAAGGCGACTATGGGAAATACATTCTAAAACCTCGATCAGGCCTCCCCAACCCGTCTGGCCAGCGTGGGTAGTGTATGCCAATTGCTCCTTCTGTCTAGGACGGAAGAGAGAGGGTCGTGCTCCTGTAGTGGAGACTAAAATGACCTGACGATGATGATGATGGGAGTGATAATAACCATGTAGTATATGTTTTCAGTGAGGATCCTCTGCAGCGAGTGGTCAGAATCAGCCATAATGGGAAGTTGATGGCGACTGGTGGCATGGACACGAAGGTCAGGCTTTGGAGTTTCCCTAAAATGGAGCTGCTGTTTGTGTTAGATGGACATACAAAAGAGGTACATACTTTTTTTTTTTTATAATACGTCGGGTGGCAGACAAGCATACGGCCCGCCTGATGTGAAGCGGTTACCGTAGCCATATTAATGCTCGCAACATAAAACATCGCTCGCGTGCCGCTACCCCCGCTGCCAACGCAGCATCTCCTTCCGTTCTGGTTACCTCAATCACTCGCAGGAACACAACCCTCAAGGGAATTGTTATTTGGCTGCGGTATTCTGTGAGGTGGAGGTACATTCCCCAGTCGGGTAGCTTACAATTACGCTCCCTACCTCTCTTATCGCTAGAGCTTCGTTTGTCAGTCAGCTGGGTGTACCGCGTGCAGGTGAAGTTGGCTTAGGTTCAAAGATGTTGATGAACCGCTTACACCCCAAATTTTTTTTTTTTAGAATAATAATAATCATCATCATCATCATGTATTTACTTACTGCTGGATTTAGACCCTCCTTAATAGGGAACATGCAAATATAATATTTATGAAAATTTTGTTATTAAAATGTTAAAAAAATATAAAAGAAGGGCCACTGCAAGGTTTATATTTTATATAATGTTGTTTTTTTAACAATAATTACGAATTTAAAGTATCTTGAAACGGAACGGATTTGAAACACCAATCAGCGTTCAGTGACGTCACTCCTGTTATGACAGTAGTTAATTTGATGTTACATTATTAGAAGTGAACATTAAAACGAAAATTAATTGTGTTTTTCGAATAAAAATGGAAGTTGGGTTTGTCAAAGCTGATTCTAGGAATTTACCAAAAGTTAGTGTTGACATGGTAGTGACTTTTTTTGTCGAAAGTGCAGAGTTTTCAAGTGTAGAAATGAAAGGGACTAAACTACTACGGTGTGTAAATCATAGTTAGTCAAATTTGTATTTCATTCAGCGGCTTCTATAATATAGCAGTTATTTCAGCTCAACAAGAGAATCTTACGGCGATAATGCAATCGGCTATGTCCAAATCAAGAGAGATGGAGAATTATGTACAGTAAAAAGTCGAGTTACTCCGGAACATAAAGTACGTGAAAAAGGTTATCGTGTTACAGCTATTATAAATGAAATGCAAGGCTCGGTTCAGTCCTGCAAATGCGAAGACTGTGTATTAGGTAGGTTAGGTAACTATGTTTCTTTTGCGAACAAACAGATTAACTAAGCGTATAACAAATATATCCGCCGACTTACGTCAAAATGGTCTTCACAGCATCGAATGATAGTCTTTGAGGAATAATTGTCATTTCTCTTCGCAGCTTGAAACCACGTTTTCTCAGTTCTGGGTCAGAGGGTCCAGTCAAAAACAATTTATTTGGAAACTTATTTGAAGTAGATGGACACATTGGCACAAAACATACGTCAACACGGCTTTTTCTCGGAGTAGCGATTGTATAGTTATGATCACCTGATGTTGATGGATAGTCCATTTTAATTTTTTACAAAAAAATATCTCGAAAGTCGAGAAAAATGCAAAAGTATGAAGCCAGTGAGGACACAAGCGCAGTACAATCAGTGGGCCAGCGACTAATGACAGACAGGAGTGACGTCATACGAACTACAGATCCGTTTTCGCGGGAAAATTTAAATTGACAGTTTTAAACCGCATTTTTTGCAGTAAATTACAGTATTTTTATTTTTTAATATACTTGTGGTCTATACTACATGGAGTTCTTTAAAATAAACACAAAAATAAAAAAAACGCATCTTCCCTATTGTCTCTACCATATGCGATTCTCTGGTATCATATAAACCTCTCTAGGAATTTCCTCCCCCATCTGCCATTGCTTTCCCGCCAGATAAAGGTGTAAAGAGATCGGCCTAACGTTTTCAGACGTAGCTTAGCGATTGCTACATGTCTTTCGCTAGAGCCTCTGTCGCTAGGTAGGGTGCACCACATGCAGGTCAGGTTAACTTTGGTTTTAAAGATCGTGGTGAGCCACTTACACCCGAAAGGAAACGAGTATAGTTTATTGTTAGAATAAAAAATAAATAAATTAGAGGCATATGAATGTTTTTATCTTCTAATACAGTGCTGTCCAAGGCACGGCCCGCAGGCCGCATGCGGCCCTCGGCTTATATTTGTGCGGCCCATGACGTGTTTTTCATTTGCCGGTTCTTATACAGTTTTTTACCGCTACAGGTTTTTTACAACAAATCTGACTGAAAATTATATATTTTTAGAAAAGTTAAAGTTTTATAACTAACTAGTGAAACTTTCAAAGTAGGCAATAAAAATGTCAAGTAGGTATTTGCTTCGGTCCGGCGCACGGTGGAACGAAACCGGCCGGTAGTAGACTTATCATATAAAAAAAAAAAGTTGTATTTTTTGTTTTTTTTAATTTTTTTTTTGTTTGTTCTATCAATACTATGAAACTTTTACTATTGCGGTTTTTCAGATAACTTAGTATTTTTGGAGTAATTAATTGCCAAAGATATTTTTGTATGGAGCAAAACATAAAAATGTGAAAATCTCTGAATTCTCAAATTTTCTCAAAGAATTGAATTCACGTATGTATAGAACATATTTTTATTCTATTTTAGCGACCATACTCAGATGTCGATTTTCCTCGATTTGGTCGCAATTGTATTTTTTTGTTCTGTATTCGACATCACCCTAGAGGTTAAGAACTAGGCGCGTTTTTTTTTTGTAGTGGTGTCCCCTTTAGGCCGAATCCACTAAGTCATCATCATCATCATCATCAGGTCATTTTAGTCTCCACTACAGGAGCACGACCCTCTCTCGTCCGTCCCAGACAGAAGGAGGACTTGGCCTACACTCACCACGCTGGCCAGACGGGTTGGGGAGGCCTGATCGATTTTTTATATATGTACACCGCTAATAACTAAGTCATAACTATGCTATAATAAAATACATAAAGATAGATAAATAATTATAACAAAAAGTTAAAAAATAATAAATTAAAAAAGGTCGCAAAAACTGCTACCTAGTCAGTTTTAACCTTCGGAAGGTAACATGATTTTTGCATGCTGAAATAGTAACAAGGGTGACTCATCACCCCTGTTATTATTATGGTAGGTACAGTAGGTAAGTAAAACCAGTTTTAATTTAAAAAAAAAATTTTTTTGATTCAAAATTAAAAATGTCATCCGACCAAAAACTAGATACGTAAGCAGTAACAGTGGTGACGCAACACCCCGTACATACCTGTCTAGTCCATGTCTCGTTGCCACACTGTGGCAATACCAGAGCGAGAAAGAAAATAGTTTAGAATATGTTAGACATTATGTCGCTAGGTGAGGTGATGTGTCCCCTATTACCTTCCGAAGGTTAATTTAATCACTGTCAATAGTACCCATGCTTACGAATGCGAAATTTTCTTGTTCGTCATCATCAAATGCTTGTTCAATAATTAATAAACTTTGTGCTTCTTTTGTCAAAGTTTTATGTTTTCTGCGAAGTTTGTGGCGTTTTGTAGTTATTAACGGATCAGAGCTGGTCAATAAATTGTTCAAAATATCTTCATTTGTAGCTTTTCTGCTGCATTTCCTTGAATTGTGTTGGCGGTACCTGCGGAAGTCTTTATTTCTAGCTTCGGCAGCTTCTTCAGATAACTGTCCAATTGGTATTAGACCAAAACTTTCAATTATAGCTGCGCCAAGCATAAGAACTTTGTGAACACTTGAAGGCATATAATACCACCTATATAAGTCCAAATAGAGTTTCATGGTGTCCTGAGCATATTCGTGAAATTTCACTGTGTCAATATGGTAGCCCGATGAAATTGCCTCTAAAATGGTTGCAAACTGCCTAATTAGGTCCTCACTGATACCAGTTACCAGTTATCTCAGCAGTCATGTTTGGATTTGCAAAAAATCTTCTAACGGTATTTCCGTCATTGGTGGAGCCGTGACTTTGTTTGACAACATCAATCAAAAGCCCCATTCGAGTTTTAAAAGCGTCTTGTATATCTTTCTTTCTAGTTTCCTTAATGTACCTGGTGTCTCCCGTCACAGTCCATGTTCTAATGGTTAATCGGTAAGCTATGTGCAGAATGCATTTCATCATTCGTATCCAAATGTGCAATGATGATAATCCGTATTTACATAAATCTGTATCAGCCGGTTTTGACGTAATTAGGGGTAAATTATTCATTTCAGTTGGAGTGGCTTTACAAAAACATGAAGTGTCATATAAAATCGATGTTGCTTTTCCGTCTATCATAGTCATTAATAAAGAGTGTGAAATCTTTGTTTCTCCAACATCTGTTTTCACTAAATTAGCAATCTCTTCCTCAATAGCACTTTTTTCCCGTAATATGGTAATCTTGTTTTCTTTCACAAATTCGAAAAAGATTGGACGACACCAGTATGATGAATTTGGTGAATCATTTTGCCAGATAACTTGTTCTTCGCAAACCAATTTGATTGGCACTAAACTTCCCATGAATACGCTTGAATCATCAAATTGAATTTCTAAAGATTCGCAGACTGTTTGGAATCTTTGCTTGTAATTGGCTTGATTAGAAGCACTATCGAATCCCTACTTACTGATGAGCGTTAATTCCTTACAATTACTATTGATGACGAGTAACTTCATTATCCTTCTTGTCGTTATATCCAGTAGAGCTTGTAACTTTATTTTCACCGAGGTTTCTGTCAACAGGAATGTTATCGACCAAAAGAGGCTATCACACCTCTTTTGGTGGATAACATTCCTGTTTCGTGTAGCACTTTTTTCCCGTAATATGGTAATCTTGGTTTCTTTCACAAATTCGAAAAAAATTGGACGACAACAGTATGATGAATTTGGTGAATCATTTTGCCAGATAACTTGTTTTCCGCAAACCAATTTGATTGGCACTAAACTTTCCATGAATACGCTTGAATCATCAAATTGAATTTCTAAAGATTCGCAGACTGTTTGGAATCTTTGCTTGTAATTGGCTTGATTAGAAGCACTATCGAATCCCTACTTACTGATGAGCGTTAATTCCTTACAATTACTATCGATGACGAGTAACTTCATTATCCTTCTTGTCGTTATATCCAGTAGAGCTTGTAACTTTATTTTCACCGAGGTTTCTGTCAACAGGAATTTTATCCACCAAAAGAGGCTATCACACCTCTTTTGGTGGATAACATTCCTGTTTCGCGTGTTGCACTTGATAATAAGATGGAAATATATTGCTATCTTTATCTATAACGCTCTTTCTTAAAGTATTGTATAGCCATTTGGTCAGCTTAAGTGATAACAATAACCCCATAGCCTCATCTGGAGAGTACGCAGGTGTTTTTTCTTTAAGAGATACGCACTCTTTATCTTTTTTTACATCTTGTGGATTCTTAAGTAAATGTTCTAGTATTGCAGCAATCTCCTCATTGCCATCTGCTTTTAACTGCGCACAATAAACATTTTTTATTTCATCCGCAGACAAATGAAAGTTTTCAGTACGTCTTTTTTTTCTGTTTAGATGCTAATTCACAAAATGGCTTTCTCGGGCCTTGTTCGGTGGAGTCACCGATAGAAACTTTTTCAGGTGCCACAAACTGAGTTGATGTACTGGGTACTGAGTAATCTTCATTACTATCTAATAAACATGTGATAAAGTCTGGCCATATGATGTTTGCTTGTAACCATCCAGTATTTTTAATTTGAATACATCCTCTTTACTATGAGCGTTTTGCCACCTTCTATTTAAATAATAACAATATTTTGCACAAAACGATCGTAGAGTCTTTTAGTGTTCTTCACTTAACTCGACTAAAAGTCTGGACCTTATCTCGCTGTATAAGTTATTATTATTTTTAATACTGCCACTGGTTTTCAGAATAACGACGATATCAAGGTTTGTCACTAAATCATGTAACATTTCCACAAACGTGGTAATAACAAATAAATAATGCAAAAATTCGTTACCAACACAAACATTCCTGGTAGCTCAGTTGGAAGAGCACTCGATAACAACTATATATAATGGCCGATAACAACTATTTAAATAATAATAAATAAATAATGAACTTTTAACACAATAATAGTAGAACAATAACAAACAATAGTAATAATGAACAATAGTAGGTTAGTAGGAGTAGTGCGTCTATTATGGTGGTTAATAGAACACTAAAACAAGTCATGACTTGTTGTTACCGGGGCGCGCTTATCACTTGTTTCCCGGTAATTAGTGTCAAAATAAATGACGTCATAGGGTGGTGGAAAATATAGAACACAAATTTTAATTTTTATTGAAATGAAATACTTATAAGTTTATTTGCATGATTTTGCTGATAAAGTAATGTTAAGTATATTTCGTCAAATTCTGCCAAATATATATTTTTTTGTTATTTAAATGCTCCAGTCAGTTTAGCATAAATTATTGAAATGAAAACTTCTTTAGCGGCGTTGTGTACTTTTTGGAATGGGTAAAAAATGTTAACACGTGTCAGAACACGTGGCCTGATCGAAAATGCGTAAGACGGAGGGAGCGTGCGAGAGGAAATGATATCCCACTCTCTTTCTACCGCGCGGCGAAAATGTATGCCTGCTCTTGCTGTTTATTTTTAATGTAGTATATTGTCATGTTTGTGTACGATAGCGCAATAAATGAATATTGTATTTTACCACATAAATGATAGTACTTTTATACTGATAAATAAAGCAATTCGTGCAAAATTATTCCCTAACAGTTCCAAAATATTCGAAAATGCACAACGTTAATGTTCAAGTTTTCACGTCTGCCGGCACTCCCGGAGTGCAACCCGTTTTTTTTTTCGCTTTAGTTCGTTTATACACTCTGTTATCCTTTTTTATGGTTTATTAAACAAAAAAAAATATGACATTTTTCAACAAAATTGTATGGCAATATCAAACGTTTTAAATATATACCTAGATACCAATAAAAACGTTTTAAATATATACCTAGATACCAAAACTTAAATTTTAGCCCTTAAGACCCAACTTTGCAATCCCAGCCCACCGTGCGGCGGCCCGCTAATCTGTTTCGTAATTTATAATTGGCCCGGCATAGTATATGGTTTGGACAGCCCTGTTCTAATATATCTAATAAATAGTTGTAATAAATTCTCGTGCCGCGGAGTTTGTTGCCAAACTCGATTTTAATGAAAATTTGTGTGCATATCGGGTAGGTCTGAGAATCGGCGAACATCTATTTTTCATACTTTCATATTTTTTTTATAATATTTTTTTTTTTACTTTATTGACATTTTTTTAAATTTTATTATGATGTAGCATTGAAATATACATACAACTTGAGATTTTTACCCTTCTACCATCAACCCCTCAATTTATATGGCAAAACAACATTTGTTGCGTCAGCTACTAATCCATAAAGATCCAACGCAGAGAAGACCCTCGATCTAGACCCATCATTTGCAAGATAAGTGTATGTACCCGAACAGGGACAACATTATAAATACAATAAAAGTTTAAAATTCACATTAAAAGATTGTTGAACTCCTCATTGTATACATGACCTAGGGGACAATGAGTGATTACACGAGTGATAACATCCTATTTAAAACTTTTGGGTCATAGTAAAAATACGACGAGTATTTTTATCAGCCATACAACTTTAAATAGGCATCAAAAGTATTTTTATTATACCACTAAAGTGGAAAACAAGCATACCGAAAGCAGTTACCGTAGTCTGTAAACGCCTGTAAGCCTGTAACCTGTAATACTGTTCACATCTCTGGGCCGGTGCGCCCCAGTACTTGCTTGCTACATTTGACATACAACGAAGAGCAGTTTGAATCGTCGGGGACCAAATGATATCGGATCGATTGGACTCTCTCTACACGCAGAGATGTAGCGTCTCTTTGCGTTCTATACAAATTATATTACGGGGAGTGCTCGGATGAGCTGTTTGATTTGATACCTGCCGTCGTACAACTCGCCAGAAATTGAAATTCCATCTATATTGATAATTGGCGATCTACTACAGTACAAAGTCAAAGTCAAAATATCTTTATTCCTTGGACTTTATAAAGCACTTAGAAACGTCATACAAATTAAATATAAGACATGTATCTAAATCATTACTATCTACTTAAATCCGCACAGCTTAGATGCACTTTCATCACACTATCTGTGAAAGTGAATTTAAGTGCCACTTCCGGGGACGGGGCTTCTTGAGAAGAACTGGCAAGAAACTCAAGGCCGACTCTTTTAATTGCCAATATCGTTACATTAAACACAAATACAATCATTAACATAACAAGAGCAATTCATTTCCAAATACTTTTATCATTTATGTAATCTGAGATATAATAGTAAGCCTTTTGACATAGTCTAGTTTTGATAAATCTTTTAAATTTACCCATGGATAATTTAAACGCGTCATTTGGAAGTTTATTGTAGAAGCGTATACATTGACCTGGGAACGAGTTAGAGATTTTATGGAGCCTAGTAATATGCACAGCGAGTTTGTTTTTATTTCTTAAATTTAATTGATGGAGATCACTGTTTTTCCTAAATTTAGTTTGATTTTTATGAACGTAAATAAGATTTTCATAAATATATTGAGAATGTAATGTCATAATATTTTTATCTCTTTAAATTTATTTCTCAGTGTCTCCCTGGGACTCATCATATAAATAGCACGTACGTTTCCTAAGACATTTTATACCACGAACAAACCCACCACCTTCCCATGGCTCCATCGACCTCCTGGTAATTTGAGCCGAATCGCGGGAGATGCTCACGGCACACTGCACTTTGGCTTCGCGGTGCCGTGGCACGTCTTCACTCCCTACAAATTATTTAATCACTCTCCTTTGTCCCTTCGCCCTCTCCCCATTCTGGGGCGGCGACATGTACAGACACAGCTTCGCTGCCGTCCTTATGCGCCCCTCCTCTCTTTTCTTCCCTTTCCCTGGCGCTCCTAAGCGCGTGCCACTTGTGGGCAAATTTCTTCAGTGCGAAGAAGTTCGCCGCCGTCGAGACAAGGTCAGCGTGATAAACTGGCCCCGGCGCGTCCTCTCGGCGCTGGATGGCATCTAACATCTCCTGCCTAATGTCCCCGTAAATAGGACAGGACCATAACACATGGTTCCTATCCTCTTCACCCTCTCCGCACTCACACATGCTTTCCCCGTGCAGTCCAAGCTCTTTCAACCGTCTCCTAAATATCCCATGACCCGTGAGGATCTGGGAGGTCTGATAATCCGGCTCGACCCAGGTTGCCCTGAGTCGGCCGGCCACCTCCGGGAAGAATTGATGGAGTTCTTTCCCTTTGGCTTCTCCTGCCCACCGATCTTCCCATTCTTGCACTGTAGCGACCCAAATACTGCGTTTTAGCCTACTCAACTCCCTACCCTTCGCGGACCTACGCGCACCCTCCAAACGACCAGCACGACTCACCTCCAGGTCCGCAGGTAGGACCCCAGCCAACACGGGCAAGGCAGCCGTGCTGGTGGATCTATAAGCCTTAGTCAGCAATATAAGTGCCTGCCGCTGGCTTCTCAACACGACACTGCGACAAACATACACACATATACGATGGCACCAAATGGAAGCAGCATACGTAATAGTAGCCACGTAAGTTCCCCTGTACAGCACCTTAAGCGCTGGATACCTAACTCCCCAAGATGACGCTGAGACCCTCGACATTTTCCCAAAGCACGCCGCAGCGCGCTCTCCTAACCTAATGGCATGCTGGACAAACAATAGGCCCGGGTCCAATTCCACGCCGAGGATCGTTGCCGACGTGACAGTCTTCACAGAGTCCGGGCCGAATTTAATAACCGGGGGCCGCTGAAATTTACCCTTTACAGTCATAGTTCCAGACTTTGTTGGGGAAAACCTCAGCCTATTCCGGGCGCCCCAGTCTCCGATTTGGGATAGAACCGCGCTAGCGGTCGATTCTATGGCCGCACGAGAATTGGACTCTATGATCACCGTCACGTCATCGGCGTAAGCGACCATCCTAACCCCCCCCGGAAGGGGCAGACGCAGTAGATCGTCCATCAGGACGTTCCACAGCGTCGGCCCGAGCACGGAGCCTTGCGGACACCCCATGGTGGATTCCTTCCACAATACCCGATCACCCACTATGAGGCCCACACGGCGATCAGAGAAGTAGTCCATCAACATACGATATATGTTAGGTGGACAACCGCCCCTCCTCGCCTCGTCGCTCGCTCCTCGCCACGAACA
The DNA here is from genome assembly GCA_937001555.2 of Hypsopygia costalis. NCBI lineage: Eukaryota > Metazoa > Arthropoda > Insecta > Lepidoptera > Pyralidae > Hypsopygia > Hypsopygia costalis. Next base: position 30,875,066 of record OW443327.2, on the reverse strand, counting down.
GTGAAATCAACTTCCCTCAGCGGTATTTTCGAACAACTACGACATGGGTGCCTTCACGAACAGAGTTTTCATTTCCCTTAAAAGGCTGGCAAGGGATTGGCGACCTCTAGGTGTCGCTGATCTCCATGGGCTGTGGTGATTACTTTCCACCAGGTGGCCCACATGCTCGATTGCCCCCCTCTCGTATTAAAAAAAAAACACCAGCGGCATCACAGGCGCGTCGCCGACCCAGTATCTCTTCACGCTCTTTTTGAAGAACCCCATGCTATAGTCTCCTGAGAAAATCTCGACAGGCAGTTCGTTCCACAGCTTGACAGTATGCGGGAGAGAACTTCTCTGTAACCGCACAGTGAATTCCTAATCGATGGCGAGCGGTCGTATTTCTTGTTCATTTATTTGCCCTACTGAACAGGAGTCCTATTGCCTAAGTCGAAAACCATGACAATGGTTTTTTAGATTTTGTAAATCGAATCTTGGCTAAAGGTAATCTTCAGCTTAGGTGGAAAAGTGTCCGAAGCGTTAACGATATTGGCGGTCTGGATTATAAGCTGGATCAAATTGGATTTTCCTCAACTTACCTATTCTACTAAATTAATTAGATAAATTAAACGGGTCACTCACGTCTTTTTGTCGGGAAAGCCAACTAGTTTCGATCTCAAAAGGAGACCTTCATCAGGGCGAATGTCCAGACACGTCCACCCTTTGTCTCTCGCGCCGGACACTGCGCGCCAATGCGCGTGCCGCACGACTGGAAAGGGTGGTGGGGGGTTGGTGCGTTGATTGGTGGAGCGCTGCCTTCGACGATGACGTAGTGGCAGCCGGTGGATCCAATTCTTCTATCTCTCCGGGCGCGTGGTCATCTAGTGCGCTTACCATGTGGTGGTAAAAACTGACAGTATCATCATTGGCGACTGTATCGTGACTCTCTTTAGAATCAAACTGGAGCACTGGTTTCCAGGCCAGGCCAGGCAGTTTGATTCTAAAGATATATGTCTATAATGTCTCACGTGAGTTTTAATAATATTATTACCTATTCTACTATCATTAATTCGTTATAAATGTATATCGCACACTAAGCAGATACGATATACAAGGCGTTTTTTTAAGGGCTGGTCAAATTCAAGGAGGCGATTATGTTGTTAGTATTAATCACGAATCAATAAAAAATACCCAAAAATTAATCAACCATAACCGCGGTATGACTATCGAAAGATTTGTGTTTATCTCCGAGATTCAAGTTTCAGTTCTGCAAAACCGGTGGCACATCGTGGTCGTCGATTGATAGATTTTTTTTTATTTAACATTTATTTATCTTGTACTTTCGAAGGCACGTTAAGCCGTTGGTTCCGTGTGCTGTCATTAGATGACAGTCAAGCTTTAGAACGGCTTGAAAATACTGACCTCCGGCAACACGCAATTGAGCAGCGTGACTGAGCATTCTCTAAATCCCCTTTGATCGAATAGAGATCCGAATCCTAGCATCGAAATGGAAAAATTCACCCCCTCAATTCTAGCATTTGGAAGGACAACCAAATCTAATACAGATTTGGTTGTATTCATACACACAAATTTGATTGTATGTAAACATTGTCTGTTTATTTAAGTATTTTAACGCGTTGCTCGTGTGAGTGCCTCTCGGGTATTTGACAAATAAGTTTTAATTTCCAGCTTGACGATTTAGACTTCAGCCCGTGCGATAAGCAGTTGGTGACCATAGGCAAAGACGGCATAGCGAATCTGTGGTCTACGGCCAGCAAACGGGATCCGATGTTGAAGGTTACCTGCCAACCGCCCAATGGCAATAAATACCTATTTAGGAGATGCAGGTAAGAAGACGTAAACGTTTTGTTGTAAGTCATACAGAGATGGCGTACGGTGAAGGTATGGCGTCGGTGCGACTGTCCAGCAGCGACTCGCGACTCGCGGCAGGCAGCCATGAGGCTTAACGCCGCGACTCGCTTTAACACTTTTTTTTTATACTACTTTGGCGGAAGACAAGCATACGGTCCGCCTGATGTGAAACGTTTACCGTAGCCATATTAACGCTGGCTACATAAAATATCGCTCGCCAACGCAGCATCCCCTTCCTTACTGGTGACCTCACTCACTCGCAGCAGCACAATAACCCTTAAGGGAATTGTTATTTGGCTGCGGTATTCTGTGAGGTGGAGGTACATTCCCCAGTCGGGTAGCTTACAATTACGCTCCCTACCTCTCTTTTCGCCAGAGCTTCGTTTGTTAGTCAGCAGGGTGCACCGCTTGCAGGTGAAGTTGACTGGTTTAAAGATGTTGATGAACCACTTACACCCCAAAATTTATTGAACAAGAATTTTATTGAACAAGTCTTGAAGATGCACCGTGCCTGCGCTGCGCCTGTGCCTTACTTTCACCGTACGCCCCCTCTGTGTACCTTACGCTTACCCTTCATCCCACTGCTCGGATACGGGTACCCATTAATCAAAGGGGTATAGATAATACTCCACCATGCTGCTACGGATCTTCGGAGACCAGTGTTTCCAAACTGCCTAAAGTTAACGACTGTCATCTAACGTGCCCTCCGAAGCACGGAGAAATTAAAGATAAATAAATCCATATCCATAGATAGGCTAGGGTCGACGTTGCTTAACTAGCGTGTTCGATTAGACTGGCGTGTCAGTCAACGAGTCAGTCATCGAGTCAGGCAACGATGCCTTCGAGCTTTCACTTGATGAGTAATAGGACCTAAATATTTATCAATGGTGATCGATTCGGCTACGTAGCAAGCGTGTGGGAGATTAGGATATTATAACATCATGTTCTGTAAAATATTTCTGTCAATAAAGTATTATTATTATTTTAAACTGGCAACACTGCGGTCGACTGGTCGTTCATTCGGACATTCGATCACGGGGAGTGGTGGCGCGATAACATTATGTTATGGATATTCGAAGTTTGTGGATATTTGTGGATGAATATTTGTTGTGAAATCTTTCTCCTGTGAAAATATTATGGCTAGAATTACGTCAGGTCGTCTGTAATCCTTGCCCAATTCTGAACAATTGAAACCTCAGACAACCATAAACACAACAACCAACAGGCAAAAATAAACAATCTTGTTTGTTTTTAAAACTTTTATTTTTTAGTTGACATATTTCACCCTTTCGTCATTTCTTCACCCTCCCTACCCTCCACGTAGCCCAGACGAGAGCCCTAAATAAATATAGTGTAAACACGCAGGTTCGGTCTAGTGGAAGATAAAAAAGAGGCATACAGGATGTTCACGATAGCGAATCCCCTGGCGCGGTCGGGCAAGCAGCGCGGGCTGCTGCAGCAGTGGGACGTGGGGGCCGAGGCCGGGGGCGAGGGCGGAGCCCTGCGGCGCTCCGTGCTGGCGGGCGAGGCGCTGTCGGCGCTGGCCGTGCGCGACGACGGCCGCTTCGTGGGCGTCGGGACCATGTTCAGCGGCTCCGTCGACATCTACATCGCATTTAGCTTACAAGTATGTATATCTGCATTTACGCCTATTATAGGTCGTTCCGCGTGCTTTATTATACTCAATATTTGTCAGTTGAAGTTTAAAAAAACGAGTCTGTATTAGACCACATGCCTGAAGTAAAACTTCTTTATCCCCGTCTGTATGAAACGAACTGGCTATGAGAGAAAGGATGAAACAAAATGTGTGCTCGCACATCTCTCTCTTGCCCCTACAGTAATATACGAAACGTAACTCTCTCTCTCTTTCTATCTTCACTAACTTATATGTCCCTCTCAACTTCTGTTCGCCTCGCCCTATCACACTTTTCGTAACGCTCTCGTCACGCATTCACCAGCTTACTCCCCGAGTCAAGCGTGCGTAAAGAAGTTTTACTTCAAAATTCTTTATTTTCCGTGCAGGCAACCTAAATATTCCCAGAAAAAAAGTACCTATTATAAATATTATAATGTGTAAAAAGTGTAAAGAATTAAATAAAAATTAAAAAGCATTCTATAAACCACTTTAGCTTCTTTTCAAAATGCCATTCAAATCAGGTTACCTGTTCCAAAAAATATCTCTGATAAACAAACTCATGAAAAGGCTAGCTTCCTGATCAATTACAGATTTACTAATTACTACATACCGTAAGTAACCAGTACTAGCAATTTTGGCCAAATCGGATTGAATCTTACTAGGCCTGAGCGGTAATATTATATATATTATAGTAATATTAGATAATTAGTATTAAAATTATAGTAATATTGTGCTGGAGCCGCCGAGTACCACGGAATCGGCGCGGCGCACAATGTTTCAAGAAATTTAAAAAATTCGGTTGTCTGTAAAGTCTGTTTACTGACGATAGTTGAACGTGACAACGTCATAAGAAAATACTGATGGAATGTTTGCATTTTTCAAAAGAAAATTTTAATGGAACGCCTCAGAGCGAGGTAACGCCGCATACGTCAAGTTTTTTCGTGCGTGCAGCCGGCTCCATCAAATTATAAGACGTTGTCACGTCAAAAACGGAATTAGCAGGTACTATGTGCAGAATGCAGTGCTATGGCCGTGTGGTTTCCGGCAGACTAGAATAGAATCACTCCGTTTCTTCCCGTAGATGTCGTACAAGGCGACTAAGGGAAATTCATTATCAAATATCGAGCAGACCTCCCCAACCCGTTTGGCCAGCGTGGGGAGAGTAGGCCAAATCCTCCTTCCGTCTAGGACGGACGAGAGAGGGTCGTGCTCCTGTAGTGGAGACTAAAATGGACCTGATGATGATGTGCAGAATGTTATCAGAAACATATGATTATATATGATTCTTTTCTACAAAATGCATAGGTTTTACTAAAAAAAAATCTATTTTATTTGTGTGAAATGTTAGCTTCTTAGGAGATAATTTGTTAAGGATGACTTATAGGTTTTACAGAGTAATACTAGTAGAAGCTAATGCAGTAACAACTTTATCCCAGTGCGTCCCCATTTATGTAATAAGTGATATTTTGTTAGGTATGGAAAACGTAAATAAAATACATGGGTATAAGGCAAATCTTTTATAATATCTAAACTAAAAAACTAAGAAAAAGAAACATGCTTGCCCAAAATCAACATCTGTAGAAGTACATATATTAAATCTTCAACATCTATAAATTCAAAAGGTTCATAGATTTTATTATCTGTTGAAGGTAACAAAAATTTCGTTTTTTAGCAAGAGGATATTTTGGTATCATACCCATTTTTGATATATTTGTTGACAAAAAGGGATCCGATTTGAAGTTTAATTGGTTTGATTGTTTTAAAGGCCGGTCCGGTTTTTCGCTTAATTTCCTCCTTTTCTACCCGCATATAGGTGTACCTCTTTCGCACATCCGTTTCGTTCCCCACCACCCTTTTTTTTTTTTTTTTATATTAGCTCAGCATATTGGCTCCACTTCGCCTGATGGTAAGCGAAAAGAGGAGCCCCAATCGCAACGGCAACGGACAAGAGACCTAGATGTCTTGTCAGTTGACGCTGCCATGCTGGCCCACAAGATGCTTCTTCACGCTTCGCTTGAAGGATCCCATATTGTATGATTGAGGAAATACATATGCCGGTAACGCGTTCCACTTTTTAATAGTGCGACATAGATAGGAGTTGCCAAACTTTTTAGTACGCGACGGAATGATACCAACGGTGAAACCCTTAGGGAGGGTGAATGCAAGTGGGCTCTTGCGCGACCCTTCTTAGCTCATTGGCGTCCAGATTTTCGCCGACTGGATAGTAGATAATTGATTTTATAAGATATTAAATGATACTAAATGGATACTAGATGTTGTAAGATTTTCTTCGATCCCCTCCCCCCTACGGTGGGATCCCCAAATCTCACGTGAGATTTTTCAAAATTTGCATTTTGGGTGTTATATTTACCAAGACTGTAACTGTAATAGTAGAAATTTCCAAACACAATCCTCATTTTATATGTATCTAGACATTTACTCAATATTTGCATTGATATATATATATATAAAAAAACTGAAATTACTTTTCCTCTATTATCTTGCACTTGTACCACACACCAATATTGATAATTCTGCTGCCAAGTCAATGTATCATAGTACAAAATAACCGAGTAATGACGGCACCCTCGTAAATAATGTAAACACAGATTATAATTCACCTTCAAATTATATCATTGTTTACTAGATATATATATTTAATATAAAGGTGCATTGAATGTAAATATTTCGCATCCAGAGCAGGCCTGGTGGTTCGTAACACAGGTATTGTTACCTGACACCGTGCACCAGCTTCCACAGACAAGTAACTTGTGTAATTTGTCTTCTTCAATTCTTCTTTATGGCGATCCTGATGTTATCGCCAATGACAATGCTTCTTATTGATATAATGTATAGATATCTGAGTATGTGACTAAGCTTAGTAGGTGACTCTGCGACGAATTAGCCTCGTGAATGTACATAAATTTTAATTTAGTATTTTTCATAGAGTCAGGCGAGCTGTTGACAAACCTAAAACAAAGACAAACATTGGTGCAGGCGTGTCCTATTCTTAAACTACAGATAACCGACTTTGCTCGTTTATTGACGTTGCGGTGCTTAAAGAACCATGGCTTAGGTGGAATGCCATCTCGGATTGAAGCATAATGTTTTCCTTTCTCAATCCTGGACCTAAGCCACTACCTATTCTAACTAGCAACCATCTTCTGCTGGGCAAGCGGGAGTAGGTCTTCTTAACAATAAATTTATTGAATTCTTCGAAGTTATTATGGTCGTTCAGTTTTTTTTAATTTTCTAATTTCCCGCGCAACTTTTTTCTTTTTTTCTGTTATAAGAACCTTCTCCTGACAATAACAAATACAACATAAAAAGGAATAGCGAAATAGGTGCAGCTGTTCACACGTTAAGCCATTACCAAGGGAAATAGGCCTTCATTTTTATATCATCATCAGGTCCATTTTAGTCTCCAGTACAGGAGCACGACCCTCACTCGTCCGAGATAAACAGACATGTTCATGCACACAAATATTTGTCTGGTACGAGGATCGAACCCGCGAGATCGGAGTTAAAGTAGCCATTGCTAGCCATTCGACCACCGGTCTCGTCATCATAATTATTCCAACTGCAGTTTTGTCTCCATTTAAATATAACAAAGATTTTACCATTTCAAATTATTAATCTTATTAAGTACACAAACGTTTCAGTAGCAGGTGCTTGTTACGCAGCTACATTATAATTATGTTAACGGTGTTGCCATTCGAAAAGAATAAATTAATTATTTTTGCTACTCACGTTTTCATCGGTAGCAGGGTCTCTACCGCCGAAGCTGAAGCCGATTTCCATCTAATTTTTTGATAGCAAAAATCGTACTTGTCCTTAGATTTGTGGTAATTGTGTTTGTCTTAGCTGGTAGAAACTCTGGGGCTCTAACCGACTAACCTGAAGATGTTTCTCAATAACTAAAAAAGTAAGACCTATTATTCGAATCAAAATATTCGATGGTAATCGGCTTCAGCTTTCGGCGGTAGGGCCTCAGATCGTTGTAAAGCAGTTACGTTTTATTTTTACTAATTAACTCTGTTACCGTTCCAATTAGTTTTTAATTAGTTTTACCGCTTGATATTATACATATATGCTACACATATATTTCAGAAGTAGCAGAGACTTAGCATATTACGCGGTAACGTTGTTATTTTAATTACTACCTGTATTACCGTTTGAATTTAACATTTAGTTTGTTTTTTCAGTTTCATCTACCTTTATTTTATTTTATGTATTGTTGATATTTTATCAGTGCGTTTCTTGTATTTATTTAGAAATAAACGTTATAGTTCTCAATAGGCGATTTATCAAGTTTAGAGCATAGACAACTCCAAAAAAAAAAAAACTTTACCGGGATCACATCCCGTCATATTTGAATATTATAATGACGGTGAAAATAAAAAACGCCGCGTTCTAGTAAGAGCCAGGGCCAGGCCTCCGTCACTCCATGTATTTGCGCGCTATAATTACCTACCGCCCGGCCGAGCGGTCTCGGGCCGTTTGCGGACCAAATTCCGTGCGGTTGTTGCAAGCGAAGCGCAAGCACGTTGTTCAATTTTAATCGTTACATTCGTTCGTACGATGCCATTACGTACCTATATTTTGATTCTCCCTGCCCTTGTTTCCCAAAACAATATCTAATAAAACTTTTTATTAGATTCAAGATTTTTACTACACTAAAATTTAATAACCGAGAATTTAGAAAGGGTAAGAAATTTGTAAAAAAATATATATAAATAAAACACATGTAACTTTAAAGATTTTTTTTATTTTACCTACACACTGACAGCTATAATTATGTTTTATCTAGATGTATTGCACAGTCAGCACCAATTTATAAAAAATATATTTTATTATTTTATAAACAATACAATTTTAAACTACCACTAGTTTACTATAGTCAGAAGTTCAGATTACATATTCACAGTTATCAATAACATAGACACAAAAAGTTATGTTAATTTAATTTTATCGAAGAGGCAGGCCCTGCGATTGCTGTGGAATCGCGCGGTGTGAAGCAAACACAACTGTACGCTTGAGCATTTAGGCACATTTTAGCATGCAACATTGCTGATGCGACGGAGTAGGCTATTATAGCAGTAGGTATTGGAAATTTTCTACTGAGTGAAGTATCTGTTACGTAGTAACTATTATGTAATCTGTGCCAGAGCGTTTAAAATATTTAAACAGCGTAGACGCCCAAAAGAAGGAGAGAGAAGAAGGAAGGAGGGATTTATAGATGTTGAAGATTTAATATTGTACTTCTACAGATGTTGACTAATAAATTTTGGGGAAGCATTTTTCTTTTTCTTAGTTTTTTACTTTAGAAACAATATATGAAAATGATGAAAAATGAAAATGATCACACTGGGATAAAGTTGTTACTGTATTAGATTCTACTAGTATTACTCTGTAAAACCTATTGGTCATCTTTAACAAATTTTTACATTTCGAAATAATCTCCATTTTCATGTAGGTACTTTGTAATTTGAACAATAAAGATAATACAAACAACAAACAAACAAATCTCCTATAAAGATAACGTCCCATACAAAAAAAATCCAAAAGTTTGTTTTAATTAAAATATGCATTTTTTATTAGAAAAAAAATAAGTAAGATAAATAATATGTTATAGCTTAAATTAGTGATGTTCACAACACTATTAGCTGGTGGTATGGTTTAATATTTAAAGACCCACCGTACCACCAGAGGTACGGCCAGGGGTACGGTGGGTCTGAAGCGTTTCTGCTGATAACATTCTGCACATGGTACCTGCTAATTCCGTTTATTGCGATTGCCTTATACGCGGTCTCCACTCTAGGGATTTCCTCCCTCGTCTGCTATCACAGACTCGGTAGATGCGGATGGAAGTAGTCATCATCATCATCAGCCTGTCTCTACCCACTGCTGGATATAAGCCTTCCCGAATGCTTTCCACCAAATACGATCCTCCGTCTTCCGCATCCAGCTGCTTCCAACCGCTTTCTTAAGGTCATCGGACCATCTAGAAGGAGGGCGTCTAATGCTTCGTCGTCCTACGCGCGGCCTCCACTCTAATACCTTCCTCCTCCATCTGCCATCACTTACTCGGCAGATGTGACCCGCCCATTGCCACTTCAGCTTGCAAACTCTGAAGGCTATGTCGATAACTTTAGTTTTCCGTCGAATCTCTTCGTTCCGGATTCGATCCCTCAGAGAAACCCCGAGCAAAGCCCTCTCCATCGCTCGCTGCGCGACCTTTAGCCTGTGGACCAGTCCGATGATCATTGTCCAAGTCTCTGCACCATAGGTCATTACAGGGAGGGCGCACTGGTTGAAGACTTTAGTCTGGAAGTAGTGCGCGATGCTAATGTGAGTGTGTGGTGTCCTCAGCGGGTGGTGCACGTGAAGAACGCGCACATGATGTTCGTGACGGGGGTGGAGTTCCTGCCGGTGCGCGGGTACGGGCCGCCCGTGGCCTCCCGCAGCGAGGCGGCGCTGCTGTCCATCTCCGTCGACAACTGCGTCTGCGTACACAGCCTGCCTTACAGAAGTCAGTATACTATACTCCTGTTTTTACGTTTCAGCCCAGAATGTAAACAAACAAATTTACTAACAACTCGTAGCTTTTAATAACATGACAGATATTTTTTTCATATGAGGAAGGAGCAAACGAGCATGTGGGTCACCTGATTGAAAGCAATCACCACCACCCATGGGGATCAGCAACACCAAGGGGTCACTGATCCGTTGCCAGCCTATGCTCCTTCCTTTCTTTCTGGTGACCTCACTCACTCGCAGGAGTACAACAACCCTCAAGGGAATTGTTATAAGGCTGCGGTATTCTGTGAGGTGGAGGTACTTCCCCGGTCGGGCAGCTTAAAAAATACGCTATGCCCTACCTCTCTTTTCGCCAAAGCATTTGTCAGTCAGCAGGGTGCACCACGTGCAGATGAGGTTGGCTTCGGTTCAAAGATGTTGATGAACCATGTACACCCCAAATTTGACAAACACTGTTCTCTTTTTTTTAAATACTATTATTACTATTTAAAAAAATGTATTTAAGTATGTTTATCAGTTATCTAGTCCCCACAATACAAGCTTTTGGGACTAGATTTCGGTATTTAATTTGTCCTGGAACATTTATTTATTATTTATTTCTTACTTTCATTATAGTCAACGCAAAATAAAAGGCCGTTTTGAAATTGTCTTCGCGACGTATCTAGTGATGTAACCAAACGACTCGGTACTCGATACTTACGATAAATCGATTCAAGTTTGCATGAGTATTTGATCAATTTGAATATGTATTGTAAAGTGTATTGGATTAAAGTTCTGATTAGAAAATTTTACTTAAACTTTGATATTGTAGGTATTTTGAAATGATAACATGTTATTTTGAAAAAATTAATAAAACAATAGTAAAATAAATAAAAGTAAGTAAATAAATAAGACCGGCCAAGTGCGAGTCAGCTTTAAAAAAGTTATCTTGATCGATTTATTTTTTCCTTAATCGATTATTAATAGTCTGTGGACAATATGAAAAATCGTTATGCACAGCACAGCCGAGTGAGCGATACCCATCAATGAAAAATGTAATTACGTTCAGAACATTTCGACCGGTAAAAAATAGAGAACTTCATGAACTGTCAAAACGGGCCTTTTATTTTGCGTTGAGTTTAAAACACATAATAGTAGAATTAATAACGCTGAGCAATGACAACACTTTTTTTTCCAGGTACTGTACCTGCCTGGGTTGCCATCCTACTTATCATATTTGTACTGTTTAGTACTTTCACTCTGTGCTCGTATTTAGGTATTTAGCAAATTGTATTTATTATCAATATAACGAATATCATTATTACTCGGATATCTACGCCATTGATATTAGACTGTCCAAAATATATTTAAAAGAAATGATTGTCTGTAAAGTTGGTTTACGGACTATAATTTTACGTGATAACGTCATAAGAAAACATCGGCCGATGGAGTGGAAGAGAGATAGATGCGTCACAAGCCGAACGCTTAGGCCGATCGTGCCTCTCTATCGCTTGTTCCACGCTTTCGCTTGCTCGGCTCAGGCGGATCTTGACAATGAGTTATGCTTTTTCGTGCGTGCAGCCGGCGTTCGATTTTTAAGACGTTATCGCGTCAAAATAAATAAATGGCGGAAATATAAAGTAAAGACATTTAAATAGTAAGACAATGGCACAATGCCAATGTTTTGTAATCAATTATTATCAACAACATGAACCTAAACGTTCGACATGAAACGTGAAACGTTTTCATTTGGGACGGTAGACCTTAGTACCTTGCTATTAGATTGAATGCCTTTAGTGTGGTTTGGATCTACGCGCCGCTTTTTTTGTTCTAAGCCGAATTTCATAAACGTGACAGAAGGTCTTGGAACGTGGCAATTCTGTTAAATGAAAGCTGAGATGTCTGGTCACAGATAATCCTACATGTATAGTAAGTAGAGATGGGCAAAATGCCAGTCATTTACGATAAGTGCCTTATAAGTATAGTGCCACAAATTTATCTGGCCCGGTGATGGGGGCGGTGCGGTCGACTTAAGTGTTGCCATTAAACGAAATGCCGCCCGTTTTAGAGGAAACATAAAAATCAAAGAAATATATACACTGTTAAAATAATAGCATTGATATACTTATTAAGTGTGTTGTGTGGTGTTTCAATTAAATATCAATAGCCTTCTATTTTTTTTTTGATTAGTTTTAAAAATGCACCACGTTAAGTCGCGATCATAGCTATTATATAATATTAGAGATTTATAATATTGCACAGAAACAACTCGTTGACGATTTTTTTATTGTAAGAAATGAAATATGTGTAGAAAAAGATAATATGTATTTAAAAAAATACACCTCAATGGAATGTGCATACGCGGTAAGTAAATTAATTGTACCTGGCAAAACTACATTCCAAGATGGCGGCTTTAGTTCTAAATTTGGCCACCGGGTCAGATAAGTTTGTAGCACTGTACATATAAATGCCTAGTTTTGGGTATAAATAGAGAATTATTATGTACATTTTTGGCATTTATCATAAATGTCCGGCATTTTGCCCATTTTTAATAGTAAGTAGTCTAGTCTAACACACGGATAAGCAGAGGTATCTCTCTCGAATTTATTTCTGCGACCTTTCAGCATCTTGGCGTTAAAGGGTCCAGCAAAATCAACACCAGAGTGCGTAGTGCGACTTTTATGGTCACATTCGAATGTTTCAATGTTTACAAGACGATCAAATTGAGAAAATGTTTTATATTGTGAATTTACCAGACTCGTGTTACATATCCAAATTAGCCGGGTTGCTCACTTCAAGATGTGAGCGAGTAACCCATATAATTTTGATATATAACACGCGTCTTAATAAATTCACAACATGAATAGTTCTTTTCTATTTGTTCGGTTTGTTCACGTTAGCATGTTCGATCGTGAAGTTTAATTCAAAATAATAACTGGTTAGCATGGTGATCATATAATTTATTAAATAAAATTAATAATTTTATTATTATAATAAAATTATTAAATTGAACCATGATCACCATACATAAAGATAATAATTTATTATCTTTATACAACATGTGTAGGTAGGTACACAAGCATACACCTCGCTTGATGGTAAACAGTCATCGGAACTTATAAGCGCTTGAAATAGCAGATTTATAAAACGGAACTACCGCTATGATTAGCCATATCGTAATTGCATTACGTCACGGTTGTAAGTTTCCTGTCACTTTATGAAATTGATTGGCAGATTGTTTAGTTTCTTCTTTCTCACTCCTGACAGTCGGCCCTATACTTTCTTTTCTACTTAAGAGCCATCCATAAATTATATCACACGATTTTTTGACCCCTCCCCCTTCCTTCCTCCTTCCGTCCTTGTCACAGCTGGTAACATTTGTGAGACCCTCCCCCCTAGTGTGACGTCACATATTTTGCAATTTTACATATAGACTTGTAAATGTATTTCAGTTTTTCGTTAATAGTTCAAAGTTCGTGTTTTAACACTTGCATTGTAATAGATTTTGAAATGTCACATCACGAAATTTAGAACCCCTCCTACCCGCTTGTCACACAATATCACACTTCGTCGACTTCCTCCCTCCCCCTTAACGCGTGACGTAATTTATAGATGGCCCCTTATTCACATCTTGATCTCTATCCCCTCCCCTAAAATAGTATTAATTCCTGTGAAATTTCCGTTGATTATCGATAGCTGAAGAACTTTTCCTATGGGGCCAGCACTAACATCACAAAAAAGATACATTTAAGCATTGCAGTTGCAGTTTGTATGAAATAAATGATTTGATACTCTTTACCCACCACATAGGTATATTGTCTTATTATTTAGATTTCAATTCTTATGTAAGTTGGTTCCACTGTAAGTACCATGGGGTTATGTTAAGGTAAATAAATTATAATTTAGTTAATTATGCTCATTATACATATGTATAAATAGGATCAATTCAATTAAATGAAGTGCAATGTTGAAAGTTTTTTATTTTTATACTACCTGACTCGACGGATTTCTTAAAAATGAATATTGAATTCGAATTGGATTCCCGCAATCTGTCAAATGAATGACAGTGCTGTCAAACGACATATAGTTACATTAGAATAGTTAATATTATTTCTTTTTTATTCTACGTCGGGTGGCAGACAAGCATACGGCCCGCCTGATGTGAAGCAGTTATCGTAGCCATATTAACGCTCGCAACATAAAATATCGCTCGCGTGCCGCCACCCCGCTGTTTCAGCTGACTTATACAAAATTATTAAATAAGCGATCGGCGCTCACGCCATGCGCCACCTTTCACTGCATCATCTGACGACCTTTCCACCAACATAGAGGCAGCTGAAATTTTTATTTATTGAAAGTTGCATGTAAGCTATCATCTGACGGATTTTCAAGTGGGAGGAAATCACAGAACGAAAAATCTTTTTTTGCATGTTCGTGTGACCAGCTGACGTATAATCCACCACGGTACGGCCGGCTGACTTTTTTTTTATCTTCGAATAATTGCGTTAAATATCATTTAACAAATTTTCAGTCCCGACTGAAGTTTTGTTTTCAGTAATTTCCTCCCGATGAAATGATTGAAAACAATTTTTTTTTACGTGATTAGGATGCTGCCGCTGCCCAGCCCACTCACGGAGCGGCAGCTGACGTTTACCACACGGCATAATACAACTGTCTGAAGTATTTCACTAGTTATTGCTTGAGAGGAAATTTGTCAGGAAATTCTGTTGCTGGCTCACAGACCATAAGCAACACACTGATTTTCAGCTATTACCCAGAGAAGGTGCGTATCAGTCCAAGTATAAATAATAATAAAAAAAAATGAGACGTGAAAAATGTACAAATATGACTATGAAATGGTGAGTCTAATACAAATTTTAATAAGTAAATTTATGTTTATGTAGTACATAGTTACCGACGCGACATTTTTATGGAGTGGCCGGGGCGTGCCGATACGTTGCCAGCCTAATTTGTTAATTTAATACTTGCATTATGCAAGGATTTTTCTCCTTTCGTATATTTTTATAACTTACGTTTAATTAGGCGGCTAAAATCACTAAATCAAATTACATTTTTTGAGATACTTAATATCAAAAAATATTATTGATAAAATTTCCTGTATTATGTCTGACATGTTTTCGTGTTGCTATTGCTGCGTTCTTATATAAAAAACCAGTTAGGCGCAACCACGAGGGGGGGGGGACTAAAAAGTATTTATGTAATATGGTATGTTATAGGTAGGTAGGTTCTATTATCCCAGTGCAATAAAATAAAATAAATAGTACATTTTTCATAACATTTAATCAATTACATCAAAACAATTAACATATAGCTACATGCTCATCGTTAACCTTTCGGCAAGTTGCATTGAATTATGTAGACCGACTAGAGATCTATATTAAACAATAGTACGTACAATAACGTGATCACGTACTTATTGTTTCATTAAATATGTAATTTGTACAAATAATGTGACATGATTGTTTTCGTATGTAATAGAGGAATATTTGTTATATCAGTCTGATAGTTCATTGTTACGTTCACTTGTATATTTACAGGGGCGGAGTTAGGAACGGGCCCCAGGGCCCGCTTGAGACATAGTAAAGGGACGTGTAAAATTCTTATACTATATATTATGTAAATAACATCTAGCACAGAACCAGATCTCGAACAGAAAAAAACAATTCAAAAGTATTTTATTACGTTTGACTGCAACGAGTTTGTTGGTTTAGTTGGCCAATCTGTAGCCAATGTGAAGTCCGCCAATATGTCAGTAAATTGCTATTTAACGACATATTGGCGGACTTTTGTCAAACATTGGACGACAGATTCTGTGCTCGACGATAAATATAGCAATCAAAAATAATATAGTATGCATATAGCAAAAATATACTGCCAAAGCTAAATTGAAACAAGCTGTTGTAACTTCGCAGGCTTCTGAAACGGCACAACTTTGTCCGAGAGATATGATCTTTTTAAACGAGACAAACCGATTCGACCCTTAATACAATTTAGCAACTACGCCGAATTTGTTTCTAGTTTTTCTGTCTATGTTTTTGCGGTAAAGGTCTACTTATCGGGAAAATTAAATTCTTGGGCCTGCGAGGTTGACGCTTATTTTTTTCTTGTTGTAAATAAACTTAAAGACTAATATTTTAGCGCTGTGTGCGATGCATCGTATACGTAGTTACTCAACGTACGCCACGGCTAAAATATTAACCCAGTTAAGATAAAAAAATTTAGCACTTGTTACTAGTGTCATATACATTTATCATTATTCAGGGTCATAGGCGTAGCTAGGAGGAAGTAAGGATGGGCTTTGCCTACCTTAGAAAATTTTACTCTAAAAATATTGACAAACGATTGAGAAACAGCTGGCACTACGTAGTAGAAGAAAGAAGAAGAAGAAAAAACATTTACTTGCACATTACACAGCACTACACAGTAGTATTGCTTAATTATATTGTGCTGGCACTGGCTGTTCATGTAACCCTAGCTGCGCCAATGTCCAGGGCCCTAATTTGGGCCCTATAACTAAGTCACTAGATTATCCACTTTGTGGAATCATCATAAATGTCTGATGCAATAACAAAATATAACAAACATAAAAATGGAAGACAAAATTGTGATGTTATTCTAAAAAATCCATATAACAAATTTCGGTAATATTTTGCATAAGTCTCTTGTAATTTTATAAATAATACAAAATCATTGAATTTAACTCGTTCTAGATGCATACATCAATTTATATTAGTCATATGTTTAGCTGAGTTATATGAATTTACTAGCGATTTATTCAAGGGGCACCTATTATAAATTCGTTTTGTAAAGTATCATGAATATGCGTAACTTCATATAATAATAAGCTTTAGTACGCCAAATCATAAAATAATATTTATTTGCATAGATAATTTGTATGCATATATTATGTTGATATATGCGCCTAGTCTAATTTGGTACGTAATTTTAAATTATAAGTAATAATTTTGTGTAGGTAGATATAACATTTTTCTATTTTGTAACCACCATCAAACTAAATTCATAACAATATAACTAAAATAAGGAATCAACTTATAGATGATAATTATTTTGTCACCACATCGTTACATTTTGTTACAAACACAATTTTATTTTAATTCATTAATTAACAAAATAATTCAAGCTGGGTGCAAGTTTAATATATAAATAAGAGTGCGTATTTACGCATTGCTTTGCCAATCAAATTGGCATCTTGTTGTTAACAATTAGGACGACTCTCAGCCAACATTGGCAGGTAGGTGGAAAAACACATTCTTTGTACCATGGGAAGGTCTACGGCCTGCGGAACTCGGCAGATTCGGTTATGCTAGGTAGGTACTGTACAACTTATCCACCAAAAAATTGGTAGTATAATTATAATGTTAAAAATATATAGCTATAACGAGGTCATCCTAGTATCCAAGCCTAACCGAATCCATGGTATGTACAATATAAAACAAGGTGTCTATATTCTTCCCCTGACACGTCTACTTAGGTACTAACAACATCTACTGTTGAATTTAATAAAGAAGTAGTCAAAATTTGACAGTCAACCTCGCGAAATAATATTGGCAAATATGTGGAAGAGAACCTTCCGGACCCATCACACCCTTGGGGGTGATACTTAAATTCGGACCCGTGGTATCCCCTCAATGATGACCTTGTTTCATTGTACCATGATCACGACCGAACCCAGCCGAAGTTGCCGAGCAGTCCATTCCATGACACGTCTGTCCAGTTTTACGTAGGTACTGTGCGACCAAAAAGAATAGACACTGTAGTAAATTTATTAGTAGTAGCAACATTTACTTTATCCATACAAAAACGTTCTAGGGTTGCCATGTGAAACATGTTTTCACGGAGAATTTGGCGCCCCTATGTTTTTCTACTTTTCTTTCGTTGCTTTGTGTTCAATTTTTTTTTTAGAATTATTTACGTAATTGCACGTTTTGTAAATTATGTATCCAAAATCCTCTCTAAAATATTGAAATACTACAATAATATAGAAGAGTTGAGTATGACCACAGATAAACATGTGGCGCAACACCAGTACAGAACTTGTATATTCAATAATTTATCTAGGCAATTTCCTTGTAAAAATACAAAATATGATACTATTAAAATGTACCTATGTATACAATTTCATTTATATTTTCAATAGTTAAATATCAATAATGTATAATTTCATAGGTTCTTTTCCATTGTGTGGTTTTTGTAACATTATTGTTCAAATGGTCCCAGTGTGGAAATACTGTCAATATAAAACAATACCCTCCTTCATTTGGTAGTCAGGTAAAAACTATGTGTGTATATGAATTTTAATATAAAATATTTTACTTATCTACACGTGGTCTGCGTTACTATGTCAAAAGGCACGTGATATTTTCTATTTTTTTTAACCGACTAAAAATTCTCTAAATTATATTGTGGTTTATGTAAATGTTGTATATGAGTTTGTATGTATACGTATTGAATTCAGATTTGTTAAAGACGTACATAAATATGTTTGTATAACTGTTATCTTTTATGTAAACGATTGTATCTGAGCATAAAGCACTAAGAGTATTTCTTGACGTATCAATTTGGTGTTTTTGTCGGTATATAGATCGATCGTTAAACTTGTGTGGTGTGTGTGTGTGTGCGTGTGTGTGTGTGTGCGCGCGTGTGTGTTGTGTAAAAGCCAGACGCGGGTACTTTGTATTATTACGTTGTAGCACGCAGGCACGTAGTAAGTTAATAGATACATAGTGCGTTTGACTTTATTTAAATTTGCAAAAAAGCACACTTTAATTGGTCCCGTACAAATTGAACAAAAAAAAAATTAAGTAGTCCTTATACATTGCATTACATTATTTGCAAAATTATTGTGTACTGATATTCGAAATCGGTTTCTTGCATATTTACTTTATTTCTTTCTTTCTATGTCGGCCAAACATTGTCACAACATCAAATATTCCGCATACGATATGATATAACATTAACTTTACCTATGATTACATATAATAAATGGCACAATTAAATATGTAGCTTTCAACTCACAACTATAAAAAATGAACTCTCATAATATATTTAACATAGTTTTATAATCTTTGCTCTAACATCACATCAGTACAGTTTTCCTTAAACATATAAAATTAGCTACTATATGAATAATATTTTCTCTTATATATCACAATCATAACTATATATACATTAAACATGCGGCGACCGCGTTTACAATTCGTAATAAAAGTATAAAAGACGATTTTTACTAATGGGTATTATTTTCGAAACAAACCTATAGTCCGAATCATGATACATTTGTGCGCTGAGCAGGTGCCATAAGGTAATGTATTCGATTCATAATTTTTATGGATGTAAAAAACCTCTTTTTATAAAAAATTGTGTTGTAACGGCATATTCACATTTAATCGATTATGGACATTAAGTTTTTTTTGCATATTAATTCGAATTGTAAATACGATTTGGGCCAGTAAAAAAAGGCGCGGTTAGTTTTGAATAAATCTGCAACAATGAAACTAATCTATTTTTGTTTGTTTTTTTTAAATAACACAGGGTACAAAAATATTCATTTCAATGATTTTAAACATTCATAAATTAATATATTCGTGTTTTCATTTCCTATCAAAATAATGAAATGATTTTAATTGATGCAAATTGTTGCGTTTCACCAATACCCCCGCGCCCCGCTACAGAACTAACAACATAAATACAACACAAGCCTAACACTATGTACACAATATAATTCGAAGTTCAGTGATCGAACTGCTATGTTCCCGCTACGAGAGTTCATAAGATTACAATTTAAAACAATACATACATCTCTGTTTATATTCGGACGTGTCTGGGAATCATGGTTTCAAACATTACATTAGAAAAAATATATTCTGCCCAAATAAGTGATATGACAGAAATTTTAGACTGCAGAATGAATTATGTTCGATGTATGATATTTGTTTGCTATTCCCAGACCTCGCACACATTCGTATAAATTTATTTGCCCTGTAATACTGACTCACATGATGTAATAATTGACGTTCAATAAGACACCGTCATTACACAATAAAATTAATAGGTATGAGAATCATAAAAAATCAGTTCAAGCACGATCGTGATCACATCACACTCTCTTCACACCGAGATTACTTACGGTATCTACGCTATAAATCTACGTTAACGATTAAATATAGTAACATCCATTAAAAATTCACATAAAAACTGCTTTTTGAGCCCTGGACACATCACTAAAAATGCATTCTATTTGGGGCGTGGCTTTACTAGTCTTTGAGTAGCGGCCCCGGCGCCGGCAACGTTCGCGACGCGGCTAGCCTGCGGCTGCCTTACACTGCAAGAGAAAAACAAACGTATATACATAGCAGAACAACGGCTGATTTAAACGAGGGATAATTTAATAGTACACGTGAATATTAGTTCCGTACGGTCGACCTCTCCACCAAGAATTAGTCACATGCAGAAACATCCCGAGCACGTCGTACTGTAATCTGGCAGTTTTATAAGAATGATTAACAAATGAAACCGATTAAAGCTAACGGCGTTTAAAGTTGTGAAACGTCAGTAGTAGTCGATGTACTCACCCTGGTCGAAGGTGCTGGGGTTGATGTAGGAGAGCAGGTCCTGGTCGCTCATGTCGGTGAGCCCCTGCACGGGCGCCGTCATCTCCTGCGACACGGCCTGCGACACGGCCTGCGAGACGGCCTGCGACACGGCCTGCGTCACGGCCTGCGACACGGCCTGCGACATGGCCACCAGCGGCGTCTCGCCCGCCGGCTCCGTGCGCGCCGGCCCCGGCGACTGCGACTGCGCGTCGGCCGCAGCGCTCGCGTTCTCCGTCGACAGGATGTTAGCCGTGTTGATGGCCGACGTCACCAGCGCGTTCATCGTCGTGTCCGACGTCAGGATCTCGGCCGCCGCCGTCAGGATCATGGACTTGACGGCCGCCGGCGGCGTCTTCACCGACGTCAGCTGCACCTGCTCGGGCAGCATCATCAGGTCGTCGGAGGCGGCCGCGGTCTGGCCGGCCAGCACGCAGCGCTGGTTGTTGTCGCAGAGCATGCTGGGCGACACCTGCGGGTTGAGGATCACGTCCGGCGAGATTGCGGAGGCGGGCATGGGCGGCAGCAGGTCGGGCTGGCCGCGGGACACCACGGCCGCGTTGGGACTCAGCAGCACGTCGGAGGCGTGCGAGGCCGTGGACGGCGACGTGGCCGCGCCCGATAGGTGGTCCTCCACGCGCGAGTTCACCAGCTCGTCCAGCTTGGCCGCGTCCGCCGGCAGCATGGCCGCCGTCGCCTTCATGGCGTCCTCCACCAGCGCCTCCATGTGCGCGCTCTGCTGCGCGAGCCGCTGCTCGATCTGACACGTGCCCATCTCCATCTTCGTGATGGCACCGAACGGGTTGAAACTCTCGTCGGATCTGCCCGACATTTGATTGAACACGATCATCCTCCGTTCGGTCGTCGATTGCAACACCGTGGACTGCATGCCGGAGTCGGTGATCATCATTTCGGGATTGAGAACTTTCATGTCGGTCTCCATAGGATTCATGTTGGTCTTACTGGACATCAGTCGTCGCATAGGATCCATGGACGACATGGGCATCATAGATGGGTATATTTGGCCGCCGTTGTCGTCCGAATTGAAGATGGCGGCCGTGACCGACTCTACCATCTTGTCGGTTTGCACCTGGTTCTGGATCGCCTGGAGCTGTTGCGTGAATGAAGCTAGGGGGGACGGCGGCTCGCTCGGGACCGACGTCGGCGGCGATAGTTTTATGGATTCGTAGCCACCGACGAAGCCCACCTGCTGAGACATGTTAAAATTAGTAAAACTCGCTTATATTAAGGGGTAGAATACCTAACCTTCGGCAGTGGGTATATGCTCACCTGACCCTGCGGGTCTCGCGTGATGGTCTCCGACTTGAGCCGCAGGTCGACGACCTTGAGGTCGTCCATCATGGGCTGCGCCGCGGCCGGCTCGGGGCCCTCGGCGCCGCACGACGACTCGTGCTCCAGCAGCGAGTGCTGGCTGGACTCGTCCGCCGCCTGCCCAACATATAGGTATACATAGATAATCGATACAATGTACTTGTTGCGCTGTTCTTGTATTTATTAATTGACTGTCCGTGTATTAATATATATAAATACACTGTGTCTGGAGCTAACGATAATTTATGGTCGCATAGTGCAAATTTCATTCACAAAACACTCCCTTGAAACATCAAGGGACGGGAAGGAACCCTCTCATACGGGAGGGGTATGGGAGGGTGGGTTCCTTCCTTTCTTGGAATGACAGCAGTTTCAAATTTAAATTTTTGCTAGTAATACCCATCTCTGGCAACCAAAAAATAATCATTTTTATGGATCTAGATCTAGAAGCCCTAATGTTACAAAGAAAAAGTCAATGGAAAGTTAACAATATTGTACCTATGTCACAAATGAATATAATTTTGAACAATAAAATTACACTCATATGTTAAAATAATTAAACGTTAGCGGTGTTAAGGGTAACATTTATATGTATGTAGGTATATATACATAAAGCTGCAGTCAGAGTACGGAATACCTTCTCCCAATAATTTGGTGCCTCTGGCCGATTTGTTGTCTCGGCCAGGAGAATCGTCGTTGTGTTTGTTTCCTAACACAGCGGAATATATTTATATAAACGTGGCTTGAGTTATGCCATTTGGAGTTACTTTCATCGACAATGAAATGTTGCCGATTTATCTCATGGTAGGTCTTAGACTTTATACATACCTCACTTTTGAGTCCTAGAGGCGAGTGCGCATCGGGCAAGATGAGCGAAGCGCGGCGCGAGGGCATGGCCGGCGGCGGCATCATGCCGGCGGCGGCGCCCCACAGCATTACGGGCCGGGCCTCCTCTCCGCCACCTGTCGCGTCGTAACAACATCATGTTACAGCTGCTATCACTCCACACCTAACTACGTGCCCGTGTCCCCCGCAAACTGCTACGACTCCCTTTTGACTACGCTTGAAAATTACGATTTCAATAGACAATCCGAGTGGTACCAAGATTTACACGTTGTTTTTACATCAAGTGTCTCCGCCGCGCACGATCGTTATAATACGCATAGGGCCCGCCGGTCAAATTGGCACTAGAACGTAAGAACTTAAATCGATCGATTGTTTGGATGGAATTAATTACGAATACATACCTACTCCGCGGTCCCGGCGAGCCCTAAGGTAAGTATGTACGACCGAGCGAAACTTTACATTGTACAATTTTATTACAACAAGCATCCTATGATATCCTGGTATCACGCGTGAGGTGCGTGGATCAAAGTAGAGTCGGCGCGGCAGCTTTGAGGGGGAGCGGTCGAAGGGTTGGGCTCGGGCACGCTGGTAACTAGCTATATAGTGGTGTAAGGAGGGATCTGTGCAGTCTGTCCTAAGCTCCAAACGGTCAGTGTCAATGCATAGTGAGATCTGTATATGTGTTATAAAGTTCAAAATACAGCTGGAAAAATCGCCCAACAGAATCTTCATTTTACCTACGACTGTGTTAACTTGTTCCGTGTTTAATTGTATGGAGTAGATTTGATGTATGTGTATGTACCTTTGTGTACAATTGTACAAATAAACTTTAATTTGGCCTTCAATCCTCACTAAACTTTTAGCGATTGTGCGCAGCACTTATAGCAAAATTATTTACTCTGTCACAGATTAATATTTTTATATAAGCCAATTGGTTGGTCACACTAAAAGTAATGCGTAACTTAAAAAAACAACATGTATAACCAAAATATTATGTTAAGTGCTTTTCAAAATACTCTCCTTTACATTTTAAACATTGTTTCATGCGTTTGAACCATTTTTTAAAACAGGAGGACCACAGATGCCTTCAGGCATATTTTCTACGTGCTGATTGAACGCTATCACTGCCTGTTCGGAGTTGGTAAAAGTGAAACCTCTCATCAAATCTTTGATTTTGGGGAAAATACAGAAATCACAGGGTGCTTGGTCGGGGCTATGTGCAGGATGGGTGACGAGTTGTACTTTTTCGGAAGCAAAAATGACTTTATTTTGTTGGCGGTGTGTGGAGAAGCGTTGTCATGATGTAGCAGAACGCGGTTTTTTGGTCGTCTTTCGCGAACTTTTTCTAACACCCTGGGTAAACAAATGGTAGAATACCACTCGGCATTAACACTCTTTTGATCGTCAAGTGGAATTGTGCAGATTGACCCGTAGCTGAGAATAAAAACGCTATCATTTTTTTAACAACGTTTCACGCCTGCCTCGCTTTTGTTGGCCTGTTCTCATTTTCAAACACACATTCTCAATATTGCTGTTTTTTTTTTCGGGTTCAAAACAATAAATCCACGTTTCGTCTCCTGTGACAGTGACAATGTCATAAACAGCATTAGAATGTCCATGGTCGTACTTCAGTAGCATCTGTGAGCACCATTCCGCGAGCCCGCTTCTGCTACGCTGTCAGTTCATGAGGGATCCAACGACAACAAAGTTTCCGAACTTTTAATTCTTCGTGTAAAATTTTCTGAATATGGCTCATACCAATCCCCAATAGTCCTCGAATTGCTCATAGGTAATCCGCGGGTTTTCTTCAATTAGCCGCTTAACAGTAGCCACATTATTTTCGTTGACGGCAGTAGAAGGCCGCCCTTCAGGAAATTCGTAATGTAAAGAAACCCGACCTCTCTCAAATTCAGCAAACCATCGCCTCACGGTGCTTAAACAAGGCGCTTCTCTCCCAAAAGCATTTTGCAGACGAGCGGCACAGTCTTGCGGAGAGAGAGAACTTTTAAAATCATAAAAAATCATCGTTCTAAAATCTTTTCGACTTAATTCCATTTTCGTTGCGTACATAGAATTTTGATGTGTGATAAAAAACAATTGACAAATGATTTCCCGCCATTTTTTTTTTATTACTAAGAAGGTTGCAAGTCGTTTCATAAAATATAACATTCGAAATTAAAATAGTTCCGATTAGCTAGAAGTGCAAAACTTTTAGTGTGCCCCATGTATTACGCAAATGACAGGACTAGAAGTGGCTGATAAGTGGATGTCCTCGGCCTTTATGTGTGTTTAGTAATTTTGGGGAGTCCTGTGTCTACACACACAACGAAGTGTATGTTGTGTTAGAAGGATACATGTAAAATGTGTGCGTGTGATAGATTGTGTGTGTATTTGTGTGGTTTGTTTTGTGTTGTGCGTGTGTCAGTACCGTGCTGGCGCGGGTCAGCAGGCGGCGGCGGGCGGCGGCCGTGGTCGCTACCTAGACAGACCTAGCTTGAACAGAAGGGGAAAAAAGAAAGAATACGCCATTTACGCATCAGTCATTTCTTCCAAAATAGTTTCTCATATTCAACTTATGTGATAAAATTAATTCAACCGTACGATTGCATGCGACTACACAACTCTACAGGTAAGCAAGTACGGGGCATGCTGTTAGTGTCGAAAGCAACAATTTCATATTTATGATAAGCAATAATCACATACAACTATCTACATATTACGACGAGGACCATATATATATACATATATTTATTAAATACGTATATTTTATAAATAAAAAGTTTTTATTAACTATTTAATATAAAATGGATGTAATTAATTTATTCAGTTTTAATAGTAGTAAGGCAGATGCTTGGAATGATAAATTTACAAATAATGCTTAAGTATATATTTTTTTATGAAATAAATATACCTAAAGTGATGGACACTTTAGGTATTTGTTGGATAAAACTAATGTCGACGGTCAAAAGGTTAAAGCGATAAATGAATTTGCATGATTTTGTCTTGGACGCTAGCTATATATTTAGGGCGGCTGATAAATAGTGACCGATACTTGTGTTATTAAACAACTTTGTCAAAGACACATTTTTTTTAAGAACGCAGCTGAACTAGCGTCTCACGCCTATACTATAGATATCGGTTTAATTATTAAATCGTCATTTATATATAAAAAAATGAAATGTTAAATACTTTTCAATTAAAAATTTTGTTATTACACGAGGATGTTGAGGATTTGGCCTACACTCCCCACGCTGGTCAGACGGGTTGGCGAGGCCTGATCGATGTTTTATAATGTATTTCCCTTAGTCGCCTTGTACGATATCCAAGGGAAGAGACGGATTGATTCTATTCTATTCTGCCAGAAACCACACAGCTAATCTGTATATATCGGTCACTTACATCAGTCACACTATAAATGTAATTAAGTATATCCACATTTTGTTATGGCATGCTATGGTTAATATACATCAAGTAATATAAGGTATCATAATGTGAATGAAACAAATGTTGAAGCGGTACAATTTTAAGCATAAAAAATATCAATTCAGATTTGTTCAACAAAATTCAAAATTGAAAAAATATAAGAATTGTATAATAGTTAAGCATTTTTACTCAAAATCTAAGATTGACGAATAACAAATAGCTTTTGCTACACAGTTTTAAACAACATTTCGGAAAATTTAAAGTAATTATAAAAACATTGAGCGAAATTTTAAATAAAATTAGTAGTTACGTGGACCCAAAGCGACATGCCGAAGTAGAGCATTTGTTAAGCTTGCTTTGATTAATGCCTTTGTGTGGAATTACCGAATATAATTACTAAAAATTGCAATTTTTATTAAATACAATAATTGATGCAATGTTATTGTATGCGTTATTTTTATTTTAAATTAGGTATCGTTATAAATATCTGTCCAATAATACACATATCAATTTTAAAGTACCTAAATGTATTTTAAATTTGAATGAGTGACAATTGAAATAAAATAAAAATGTATGTTATGGAACTTACATTCGCATAAAATTACAGTATGTTTATTAAGACTACACTGTTCAGATTAGATATAATATTATTATTGGTTATTGTTCTAATGTATAGCATCTATAGTCCGCGTGATAGCCGTTCGTAGCCTTCGCCTAGGTAGCCCTGGGAAATTGCTCTCTCAGCCTGTTTCAAATATAGTGTACTCGTATATAGCTTTACATGATAATATCTACATAGCTTTAAGTTAATACGTGCTTCTACAAACGCCAATTATTATATTTTGTTTGTATTAATAATTAATTTTGCTCAACAGTACTACATAAATACTGGCAGGGTCGCCATGTACCCCAGGTAGAGTTAATTCACCTGGTGAAAATCACCTGGTTGCATGTAGCTCTCGTCACCAAAATAGACGAGTCAGGTCGTCCAGGGGGCCTACCACCTAAGCTGAAGCCGATTTCTATCAGGATTTTGAATGCGAAAATAGGACTTCTGTTTAAATTTGTGATAACCATCTTCAGCATTTAACAGTAGAGCGCCTCCGTCCCTACCGGTTCAGCTTATTACTAATAGCACGAATTTAAGGTGAAGTTAGATTTTTACAATCAAAAAATCCGATCGTAATCGGCTTCAGCTTATGCGGTAGAGCCCCTGTTTACTGTACCTCTCGTATGTCTTTAACATGAAAGCTATATACATACACAATGCACAGACTTGACATGATGATGCTTGTATCATACATAAATATTTGGTATGTGCCAATCTCATAAATATACACTATGTATGTAGGTACAGCCAAAAGACTTATATGCGAATATCGAAAAGGGTCGAGAAAGGGACGGAATAAGTGAACGGACAGAAAAGGGACGTTTTGATGTCAAAAGGGACAAAAATCGTCTCTTTTAGGACGATCTGGCAATGTCGAGTTTTTATACTTATAGCATCATCATCAGCTTGTATCTATCCACTGCTGGACATAGGCTTTCCCTAAGGTCAACCACCATGTGGCAAATTTTTACATTTTAAATTTACTGCTGTGAAGTCGCAGTGTGACGCCATCTAATATATAAAATATGAAATGCAAAGATTCGCAAACCTTCCTGGTAGCTCAGTTGGAAAGAGCACACGGCCGGTACTCGGGAGGTGGTGGGTTTGAATCCCACTTTTGTGGGAAAAACTTTGCGGAGAAGTGAATTTTTCCATTTGCCAGAATACTAAAAACATTAAATATTTATAATATTCTGGCAAGTGGGCCGAAATCAATCTATTAATATAATAATTAATATGAAGGTACTTTAGGATTAATAGAAGACAAGACAATCTACTGCACGAAATTGGATGCGAGTTTCACAGGTGCAATATTGGAGGTCTAACTAGAAGCCTGGTGTATGATTTTATCTCGATACGGCGAATAGAAGAGTTAAAGAGAAGATTATAACAGTATTTATTTATTTTTAGCAGTCTACGCGGACGAAATCGCAGGCATCCGCTAGTTATTATAATGAATAATTTACAAAATGGGCGGTTAAATGATCAAAGAATTAACAGGTTTACTTTCTTCTCTCCTATAAAAAATACCATTCTATATTCGGTCTTTTCAAATCAACCGAACTTAGTCCTACTGTTTGATTTTTTTTTCATTTTTAAAAAAAAATGTGTGATTTAACGAAAGACTCGTCGAACACGATCCATTATTTTATTCGCATATTTAGCGAGAGCCAGCCAGCTCTATAAATGGCTGACCCATAGCATAATAAAAATAGAGAAGTAGGAGAACTCAAGCCCCGAGCGGGAGATAATAGCCTAAACACGTAGGGCTGGCTTAATAGTTTATTCAACCGTCAAAAATACTTAGTCAATCTCTATTATAATTATACAAAATTAAGTAAGGTACAAAATACAAAATTAAGTAGGGTAAGTGTTAGGGATCTGTAACAAAAAGCCGGCCAAGTGCGAGTCGGACTCGGTCACGAAGGGTTCCGTACCAAAAACGACACACAATCACGTTTGTTGTATGGGAGCCCCCCTTAAATATTTATTTTATTCTGTTTTTATTATTTGTTGTTATAGCGCCAACAGAAATACATCATTTGTGAAAATTTTAACTGTCTAGCTACCACGGTTCATGAGATACCTACAGCCCTTGGTGACAGACGGACAGACAGACGGACACCGGAGTCTTAGTAATAGGGTCCCGTTTTTACCCTTTGGGTGTGGAAATCTAAAAAGAATAAAAATAATTATTTTTGTACATACACCAGGAGTGACTGCAATTTTTTCATTACCTACATTTTAATGCATGCTTACTCAGTGACAAACGAGCAGACAGCCCACCTGATGGTGAGCGGTAACTGTCGCCCATAACATCCACAATTCACGCATTCAAGCTGTTGGCAACAAAAATGCAGAATCGCAGGTGCGTTGTCCTTCAAACCGGAACACAAAACACAACAATGCAAGCATTGTTGCTTGGCGGCAGAAATAGATAAGGCAGTGGTCCTCACCCAGGCGGACTCCTACCATTTGATAAAACCTACTTCATGTTATCTCTTTAGTGTTTTTTTTTTATACTACGTCGGGTGGCAGACAAGCGTACGGCCCGCCTGATGTGAAGCGGTTACCGTAGCCATATTAACGCTCGCAACATAAAATATCGTTCGCGCGCCGCCACCTCCGCTGCCAACGTAGCATCTCCTTGCATTCTGGTGACCTCACTCACTCGCAGGAACACAACAACCCTCAAGGGAATTGTTATTTAGCTGCGGTATTCTGTGCGGTGGAGGTACATTCCCCAGTCGGGTAGCTTACAATTACGCTCCCTACCTCTCTTTTCGCCAAAGCTTCGTTTGTCAGTTAGCAGGGTGCACCGCGTGCAGGTGAAGTTGGCTTTGGTTCAAAGATGATGATGAACTACTTACACCCCATTTGAAAAATTACGGTCTAAATAGGAATACGATTAATTAAAACGTAGCTTTACTGAATCATAATATTTATTCAAATAATCTAAATTATTATGAAAATATATTTTCATTAAGTACCTATTAAATATTATTTTTTACACTAAACTATTTTTAATACTTTTTAATTTACACACTTATCATGTGATTATTAGGAGTGTCGGTGGCCGAATGGTTAGGGTATCCGACAAATTGTTATTGAGACATCCATGAACACTGCAATGTTTTTTATGGCTAGTCGACTTTGTAGCCATCTTTAACGAATTTGTAGTTATATACGACGTAGGTAGGTACCCTAATGTTCAAATTATTAACGAACGTCAGCGCAGGCGCGAATCTTGCGCGGTTTTGCGTACGGCGCAGCTCCGACCCCGACTGGCGCTCCATATAACCTCATATAAATGTTGTCAGTGTGTGCGTGCGACGGCCATACGTACGGGCGCGCTCACATACAAACCGCGCTCGGTGCGTTTGTATGAAGTTACCTTACTTCTCTATTTATACTATGCCCATAGATATCAAAGATTTAATAAAAACATTGGAATGCTTCATTGTCGTTTGAAAGTCAAATGAAATATTTGTTTGTGAGGTGGAGGCTCCTTCATAACATATGAGATGAAATAATGCGGCGAAATTAATGTATGTGCTCAGAGCGAAAAATGTATTCACTCAATTAAGTATGCTACGAAAAACTTTTTACTAATGTTTTCATACATTCACGTCACACACATTGTTTCCACCTAACTGATGGAACTGCTTCCCACCGCCGTTCTTTTCCTGCTATTCGCATTGAACGAAAATCGAACCTACAGCTAGGCTAGGCGCGGCAAACGTCTCCCGCGCGAACTATAGACAAGCAACGCTTATTATCAAAGCCACACACCACAGCGAGATGCACGATGGGTCGATTAGCAGGATGTTTGAAGGTGTTACCTTGCGTGTGGTGCCTAGAGCTGTGCAAAGGACCCGTGTCGAGCGCCGGCGGCGTGTAGTAGAACGTGTGCGGCTCCGAGGTCTTCCCGGCCGACCGCACGAACAGCTGCACCGCCACCGGCTCCGAGATGTCGAGGCGGGAGTAAGGCGGCACGCAGCATACCAAATGAGTCTGTAACACAACAGATATGATTTACACATGGGTCTTTAAAAATATGTAGAAACTTTTTAGGGTAGGTACACCACTGTTATGTACACAATGTTAATTATATTATTTAGCTCATGGGGTAGACCATAATAATTAGACCATAATAATGACCATAGTATAAGTAATAGTAGGTACTACCTCTTACTATTAGTACTTATGCTCCAATAAGTATTGAGTCCATAGAATAATGTCGACATCAACCCATAATTATCCCACAGTTGTGATACGGGTCTCCCCTCAATCCAAGGGGTTTAGAGCATACTCCACCACGGTGCTCAACTGCGGGTTGGCGGAGGAAGAATGATGTATCATTGAATAATTATCGTTGAATAACCGTTTACATGGGTTTAATGTCTGTTGTTGTTGTTGTTGTTGTAAAATCTTTATTGTACACAAAAAAATACAAACATGTTATAAAAATAGGATAGTTACATGTACAATGGCGGACTTATCCCACATGGGATTTCTTCCAGCCAACCATTTAATATTTAAAAGGAAAACATTATGTAACATGGCGAACTTAGGTACAATACGCTTACATGGTAACGATAAAACAAAAAATAATAATGTAACATTCATTAAGAATAGACTTAACTAAGTACTAAATACACGAAGCATCACTAATTCCCTCCGTCCAGATGCTTCCTCAGGTGCAGCTTGAACGATGCGATACTTTGCGACATCATCACATTAAGCGGGAGCGAATTCCATAAACGAGCTGCTTGCACAGTAAAGGATTTAGTGTAGGAGTAGGAGTTTGGGACAGGAATATTCAATAAAGGAGTGCTGCAAGATCTAAGACGATCATCAATAGTGCGAAATTTTCTGTTACATTAAGAAAGTCTGTTGTTACATTAAGTTCAAGTTGGCATTGTAGTATGAAACGATTTATACGAGTAAGTACTTAATCTGATAAAATTGATGACAAAAAATACATGTGCTTGCTAAAAAAGGCGCTTGCTGTCGTTCAAGTTTGATATCGGAATTTCTGGTGTTGGTTATGAGGATTTGATGAAATATTGACTAAATTTCGTTATTTTTTACGTGTCCCAAATATCTCATCCAGCCACGATATGTTACATGTTCAACACAACGCAGACGAGCTTCTATGCCGAGGATCCTATACAATAAAGTACTTGTCAGGCTCCCGTTCCTCTATAAAAGGATGCAGTTATTCTACCACTGATAAAAACAATACGCGCCTATCTTTCAAGAAGTTTTTATACAAAAAGAAATGCATAGTTCGTATTATTCTATCCTATGAGCTTTACCTACAAGTAAGAATTTATCAGAAGCCTTGTCTGGAATCCATGTGCCTTGTTCAAGAGATTCTTGTTAACTCTTTGTTCTATTTAATCCAGTCTACATGATCACATACCTGTTGCAAAAACTCCTTGTCGGGCGCCACCTCCTCCTCCCAAAGACTGCGGCCGTCCTGCCGCTGGCAGAAGACCACGCGCGTCTCCTTCAGGAAGTTCTTGCCGAGCAGGTACAGCTCCAGGCCGCCCGTCGCCGGACACGACACCAGCGACTTGCGGCATACTTCGGGGACGCCCGGCGGTTGTGCTGGAAAGAGCAGGGATTTAGCTACTTGAACCTGCGACGAATGATGCTGAGACCTGCCCCCTTACCACCAACTCTTATTGCGATTCAATAACTGAATAGAATGGTTATTCATACCAATGAAGAAGCGACTCTATTTCAAATCGAATAGAGTCGCTTATTCATATTCAATAAGGATTCTATTCAGTTATTGAATCGCAATAAGAGTAGGTGGTAAGGGGGCAGGTGTACATACATACATATGCCCTGTGATCAAAAGAAGTCCTTCCAAATCTTGATCTAGATAACCTGTACATTGTCGTTGACCAGTCTCTGAATGGTGTTATCTACTCGAAGTTACACCTACGTACCATAAGAACCTTTAGTCTCATAACATGCAAATTGCAAAATAACGTATGGTTGTAAAATGTTCAAATCTCGTAAGATGCAAGTCTCGAAACGTCCAAGTTGCAAAATACGTACATCTCAAAACATTCAAATTGCAGAATATTCAAATCTCAAAACATCCATGTCTCATAATATTCAATTCTTTGTAGGAGTGGATGAGTATAATATATGCCGTCAAAAACATAACCTGTAAAAAACCCAAGTCCATAAGACCTTTACCCACCCACCATAAGAATTGCAGAGTATCTGTGATAAAAGAGACTCAAAAAGAAACAAAGAAAATTGACCACTACTTTCGTCTAAAAGAAAATATAAATAAAATACGTGCACGGTCAATTATGCGTAGCCTTTCGAAAAACATTTAAAACGAGTTACGAGAAACTCGATTAAGTTGAATTTCATTGCTGTTGCGAACATCTAGTGTAGACAATGGCGGATTTGCCTTAAGGCCAACTAGGCCAGGGCCTAGGGCGGCCAAATGTTAGGGGCGGCCGGAGCAGGGTATTACCGAAGGGTAATTCTTACACATTACAGACTGCCATGGCGGTTTCGCGGAGAAGTATTATATAAATAGATATGAAGATGAAAAATAAGAACCAAGATACTATATAAAACGAATAAGGAGTCAGCTAATGAGAATCAAGTTACGACCTAAGGCGACCACGATACTACTACCTAGGGCGGCGAAAACACGGCCTAGGGCGGCCAAGACTACAAATCCGCCTCTGAGTGTACAGATAAATAAGAATATGGGCCCACTCACTACATATGATCTGCGTGGAGCAGACCTGCAGCGTCTCGGTGTGGCCCGCCGCGGTGACGATCTCCGTCCTGAACACCATGCGACACCGCGTCGACTTCTTCTTGCCGCGCGACACGTGCGCGCCCGCGCCGTTGCCCGTCAGCGACTCGCCGAACCTGTGTTCCACGTCCACGTTACGTTCCTGGAAACATTATAAATCAATTCAAATAAAATATATAATTATATGAAAACTATTCAGATTTTCAGAAGGATGCATCTGACATACACATACATCTATTGTAGTATAAATACAAATATTGTAGTATAATCCATCTAAATTAATGTATAAACACCATGAAATTTTTTCAGCTCTTGGGTGTCAACAGGGTGACCCTCTCGGTCCGGCCATTTTCAGTTTGGCAATCAATCCAATTATACAAAATTTACATTCAAAATTTAACGTGTGGTATTTAGACGACGGGACCTTAGGAGGCGATGTAGACATTGTCCTTTCTGACCTTAAAAATATAATAACAAAATTTTCTTCTATAGGTTTGGAACTAAATTATGCAAAATGTGAGATCTATTTAGGCGAAACTCTAGTGAATAAAAATGAAATTATTCAAAAATTTAACTCAGTAGCTCACAATATCAAAATTGTTGACAAAAAATCACTTTGCCTTCTTGGGTCCCCTATTTTCCCTGATTCGGCCATACCATGTATAGAAAATTCAATTAAAAAATTTAAAGACCATTCTCACCGCCTATTGGAAATAAATCCTCATTCGGCCCTATTTATTTTGAAATTCTGTCTTTTTGTTCCTAAATTTACTTACGCTTTACGCTCTTCTCCTCTTTGGCTACATAAAAATTATTTGTGTTCCATAGATAATTTATTAAAAACTTGTTTGGAATCAATATTAAACATTCAGTTATCTGAAAATTCTTGGTTACAGGCATCTCTCCCTATCAGGTTTGGCGGCTTAGGTATTCGAAAAATTTCTAGTGTATCCTTGCCAGCTTTTCTTTCTTCGGTCCACAGCACATCCGCTCTTTCGGCAAATATTTTAAAAAGGTCTCTTCCAAATTGCAATATATCCTTTTTGGACGAAGCAAGGAAAGCTTGGCAAGTGGCCTGGCCGAGCCCAAATTCACTTGTCTCTCGACAACGGAGCTGGGATGAAGTGATTTGCGATGCTACATTCAAAAATCTTTTAAATAACAGCACAGGCTCCGAGCACGCCAGGCTCAAGGCAGTTTCACAAAGGGAATCTGGGCATTGGTTAAATGCGTACCCATGTCCCAATATAGGAAACTGCCTTGATCCTGATACCCTCCGCGTTGCAATCAGTCTAAGACTCGGAGCCAAGGTGTGCACTCCACACAAATGCCCATGTGGCACCGACGTCGACCAACTGGGACACCATGGGCTGTCTTGTATTAGGAGTGCCGGTCGTCTATCTCGTCACGCCACTCTTAACGACATTATCCGTCGCTCTCTTGCCAGCGTCAATGTACCGGCTATCTTAGAGCCGCAAGGTATCGTACGTGACGATGGCAAGAGGCCTGACGGTATGTCTCTCGTTCCCTGGAAGATGGGTAGAGCCTTGGTGTGGGACGCTACATGCGTAGACACCTTGGCTCCTTCTCATCTTGCAGGAACGAGAAGTCACGCTGGCGCGGCGGCTGAGACGGCTGAGCGACTTAAGATCAACAAATACAGTGTTATCGGCCCCGAATATACATTTGTCCCATTCGGGGTCGAAACCCTTGGTCCATGGGGTCCCAGCACAAAAAGTTTTGTAAAAGAATTAGGAAAAAGATTGGTCGACGTAACTGGTGACCCAAGATCTGGCACATTCCTCGCCCAAAGGATCAGTTTAGCCATCCAGCGAGGTAATGCTGCTAGCATCTTGGGAACGATGCCACATGGGCCAAACTTTTTACATTTATTTTAGTTTTAGGTTAGTTTTATTTTAGTATTATTTAATTTTAGGCACTTTAGTTTTATAGTTGAATTGTACGTATTTTTTATTTAAATAAATCGTATAAATACATACCTACGTTAAACATACTTAATTGTAACTTTGCCTGTAAAAAAATAGGCCAGATTCTAGCCCACGGGGCCGAAATCGAGGTTCAGTGGAGCGAGTAGATTCGCTGAGTGTATGTTTTCTATTGATTTCAATGAAAAATGTATTTGATGATCATTCCTCAAGGACATGATCTCGATCTCAATTTTTTTTTTCGATTCAAACCTCACGGCCTCCTTATTCCATGCTAGATCGTGGTTGTAATAAATAATAAATAAATAATAATAAATATTCTTGGACAAATCACACACGGCCATCTAGTCCCAAACTAAGCAAAGCTTGTGCTATGGATACTAGATAACTGCTATAATACTTAAATACATTTTTTTTTGTAAATATATACATATTATACATAGAAAACGCCCAGACCAAGACAAACAGACATGTTCATGCACACAAATGTTTGTCTTGTGCGGGGATCGAACCCGCGACCTCGGAGTCAAAGTGGCCATTGCTAACCATTCGACCACCGAGCTCGTCAAATGTAATCGTAATGATGTCCACACTCTTTTAAACACAAAAGAAATTTCAATATTCTGTATATATCAGACAGGCTCTATCGCCAAACATAGGTACATAAAAATACTATCGACTTAGAACCCCCTACTTTTGTGAAGTCAGTTAAAAGATGGCGGGCATTGCTTCAAAAATCAAAATTTCCACCAGCAGGCCACCCTGTTCTCCTTCACGCGGGCATACCCGCGTTCATAGCCTTAGTAATAGACAACAAAGCAAATAGAACACACCTACGCATGATTTGTGGCATAATATTTGCTCTGCGTTGTTATTGGCGTGCCCTCGCGATAAGGAATCATGATTTATTCTCAAGAAAGCTCACTGACCGCTGATAAAGTGTCATTACTTGGAGAAGTGACTCCTTATTGTGAAAGCTAAGTTAGAACTTCGCCCGCGTTGCGACAGTATTTTGGTCACAATACTGAAATTTTGAAGTCTTAACTAATCAAATCACCGACATAACTTCGATACTGGTATCTCGGTAACTTACACAAGTTAAAACCTTTAATCTTAAGTAAGTAAGTAGTAAGTCGTAAGTAAGGTGGTCTAAGAAACCTTTTAGATAGACAACTTTTAAATAATACTTAGAATAATAATATTTGAAATAGGTATTTACCCTATTTTAACTTTTTCAGAAGCCCAGATAGTCGAGCTTTGTTGACTTATGATACGATCGAAGCAGCCGCGTGTTAAGTAAATAACCAGTAGGGACTAGGCATTCTGCCAAACATTTTTATGGATTCTAAAGGATATTTAAATATATCGGGGTTTCTGAAGCTGAAGCCGATTCCCATCAGACTTTTTGATTGCGAAAATCAAACTTAGATTTATGGTACTTAGTTTGTGTTTTAACTTAGTGTGTTTTACTGGTGGCAACCCTGGAACTACCGACTACACTGAACATGTTTGTCAATAACTTAAACCAAGACTTATTTTTAACTTATTTTAAATATATTGGGAAGTGACAGTGAGGATATTTATTTCCTTGAAAACTACTTTTAGTGATTCTCTGAAACCGATGTTAGATAAATAGACGACTCTATTTTGTGAAATAAAAATATATAATTTTAATATCAGCTGCTTTTCCCCACAACAGTGTACCAGATGATTATTATACTGTGAAAGTAGCTAAAAGGCGCATAGCAGCCAAGTTCGTCAATCGTCTAATTTTTCTATCAGCATATCATGCGGCGGAGCTAGGTTTATCGGCAAATTTATTTATATTGGGGAACACGGGATGATAACCGAGTAGTAGTAACTGTAGAAGTCGAACTGGTGCAGGCTCGGAGAGTTTAAAACAAAAACGAGCAACAGTATACAACTAATTACTGACAAGGAAACTGTTTCTCACCTTGAGTATACCGACACAGTCGCAGGTGACTTGCCAGTTCTTGGCCGGCTCCAGGTCGATCTCGATGACGACAGTGCCGTCCTCCTTACGTTCTTTGCACGGCGTGGAGTTCTTGCCTGACACTCGACACGCCTGGTAAAACATGTGTGGTGCCACACGGCCTGTGTCTGTACCAATGAAAACCTGAAATTGACAATTTATAAAAGATTATGGTATAGTCAATACGGGAAATCTCGGCGCTGCTAGCTTTATCTAGTTATACCTCGGGTGCCTCACTTCCCACTCCAAAGACAAGTTGAGCCTCGCTCGCTCGGTCATGAGCTTAACCTAACTTAACCAACGTCCTCGGTGAAAACTACTTTTGACTGCATAAGTTAAAAGTGGTATTTAACGAACGACCTTAGTCAAAACTATTATTGACCAATAATTGCAGCCAAAAATGGTTTGGAGGTGAGGTACAGAGGTTTAAAGGTCTAGTATAACCTACGAGCGCCTAGATTTCGAGGATTGACTATAACATATGCCTAAACTTAATGTATCAAAATCGATCTCATACTATTGTTTTGGTTGACTCTCCTCTCAAATTTCTGAAGGACCGAGCTATCTCGGTGAGATGAATTTTAAAAGTTAGCAAAGAAAAATTATTACCTGTAGTACGGCCGGTTTGTCGTAACCGACCAATTTGACTATTGGGAAGCCGTTCCCAGAATTATCCTTGACAGCACCCCGGCTGCCTTCAGTCTGGTACCTGGAATTTAAAAATAAATTTGGTCAAATTAATTTCAATAAATTGTAGAGTAACCTATTTTTGTAATAGAAAAGATTTCAATTGTTTTTTTAATGAAAATGAATATTTAAGGAGGAGAAATATTGTTCCAACATTAGGTCGCGTAGTATGGGCTCCTGTCAGTTAATGCTAAAATTGGCTTATTAAGTTTGTTTAAATATGGTGTTATTATGGTTTCTTGGATGTAATGGAAACATCGTAGCAGAAACGGTAAGTCGCATTTTGGACACGTTGAATAAGCCTACGTGTATTAGATTGCAGTTGTTCCTTACGACAGTGCATACTTCATAAACACTTACCTCGCTCTGTGCTGCGACTCAGGCTGACACAATATTTGTAACTCCACTGTCCCGTCCCGAGACCTGCACGTGAGGGGCGCTGACAGCGTTGGAGGGCCCGAGTGAGACATAGCCGCGAGCGCTCTTCGCCTCGCGAGTACCTGGGCTAACTTGCCCCCATATTTTCCACCTTTACCCCCGAGTTTGCCCCCTGCGCCCAGCTTCCCGCTACTTGTGTATTTGTTGGCGAGTTTGCCACTCGTGCCTAGTTTGCCGCACGATCTGTATGGATCTTGAAACCGCTTGCCTGTCGGTTCAGCTATGCTTGGACTAGATATACTGCACCCTGCTCTAATCCTGGAAAAAATAGAGGTTCCACCATACAGGCTCTGCAAGAAATTGGACTAATAGAATTGCTCTAATTCAGTAGTGCATATCGCGGGAGGTTGAATTGAATTAATTTGACATAAATTTTTAGTTTTATGAAAATACATACACGCCTTTCTATCAAATCATACGCATAATTGTAGTGCGTGTTATTTATGATATCTATTTTAAGATTGCAAGTCACATTGCGCTCCACAATTTTGTACAATCTCTGTGTAAGTATTTACATTTGTAGCAAATAAGAAAATTACATGGTATCAGCGTAGTAGATACAGTTGTCATTGGCAGTGATGCGGCACTGACGATGGCGGCACGAGGTGATGACGTGTAACGACACAGTAGCGTGCGGTGGGCATGCGCACAATGCAGCATGATGTGGGTGGGATGATACTACAGCTATGCAGCTTTGGGCATGCATTGTAATGAAGCAAGGCCTCGTGCCTCGCTAGGACGGTCTCCGAGTAGCGTTCGACTGATTTTCGATTCAGAGTGAGATTATTTCAAATGTCTAGTCGACAGCGTGGCACGGTAATACCGGCACGAGGCCTCCTTGTATGGCGTGTGTGGCCCGAAAATTTGTGATATTCATATTGAATTTTTTTCTTGAAAACTATTCAGTGAATGTAAAATAATTAGAACGTGGAAAAATGTTAACATACACGGGGAGAGGTGCGCTTGGCGCGGGCGCCAGCTGCGGCGGCGCGTCGAGCGGCGCGAGAGCGGGCGCGGGCGCCTGGGCGGGGGCGGTGGCGGGCGCGGGAGCGGGCGGCGAGAAAGCGTACGCGTCATTGGCGTCGTCGCACTCTATCTTAACTGCCCTCTCGTTCTCGCCACGCCTCCGTTTCATCTCCGGGTGATCCCATTCTTCCAACGAGTCGGATAATCTGTGCACACGCCATCAGATTGGCCTTGGTTAGACTTGTATGAAATCTTGCCCAACGTGATAATGAATGAATGAGGAATGAAGATAACAGCGCAGATGCAGTGGTTTGTTCATTAATAAAAAACAACGTGTAATCAGGCAGGTAGCTGTTAGTTACGTAATGTGTAAATTGCTTGCAAATCAAGTTGTATCAAGTAACTTCAAGGTCATTTTGGAAGAAATATTTTTAAAAATATGTATGATGGCTTTTTACAAAATTTTAACATTATATCTCATCAGTGCTGAACTGCCTGGCAACAGACGCTACTAACCTAGCTTGCTTGCTGGTTGATTTACTGTAAACTTCGGTAAACGTTAAAATGTTTTTGCGGCAAAGATAACTACGTAGACTGTATATCGTTATTTAGAGAGATGAGTGATTCATGGGTGCGAAAAACGAGCCAAAAATATACGCGAATGCGTATGGCATCAGTTTGGTGGCTGTGCCGTAATAAATAAATGTATAAAGCAGTATAGCGCCGTCATTCAAACGGCAGATTGATTCACCCCACAGGCAGCACAAGCATGCACAGGCGCCGTGTAGGTCTTCTCGGTTCGTCGAAATTGAGACGTGAGATAAGTAGTGAAGTATTGAAAGTTAGGGCATTTCCTTCTGGGGTTTCATTACAAATTCAAATTTCCATTTGGTCTTAAATATAGATTCTTAGTTCGGAGTCGTCATTAATATAGCGACACGATAAAAGCGGCAGCGAAAAGCGATGGCAAAATAAAATTAAGTGAAAAAGCCAATAAACATTTACTATATAGACAGATTAGTAGCTGAAAGTGTTATATATAGTAACAACACATGTAAAAAACTTGATTTGTTATTAGATTTAGCAAATTTAGAGAATGAACACCTTTTTAGGTGAAAAAGTAGCTTGAAACATTGGTCCATGACTGTATAGTTAAATATCTTTAAAACATATGGAATGTGTTTCTTCCATATGTTTTAAAGATATTTAACTATTTTCAGTACTACGTAGAAGAGGTACTCCGATATGTGCGTGCTTTCTTGACCTTTCAAGGGCATTTGATTTGGTATCATACGATGTGCTTTGGGGTGAGCTTAGGTAGGAAGGTGTACCACAAGAGATATTGGGTTTCAGCCATGGGCGCTAGGAGGGGGGTGCACGTGTACCCTCTTACATCCTCCTCCCCTCCTGTCTTAAGTCAATATTCTTAATATGTATTAATCGACCACAAAGGTCAAACGTAATCGATACACATATTCAAATATCTATGCGAATCAAATTCAACAACAACGTTACATCTTTTATATTATTATAATATAGGGTTATTATAATATATTAACCCGAAAAATGAAATGACTTTTCATTAGACTATATTATTATAGTATATGACAATCACAAATAACATAATCTATTGGCAAAATAATTTTCTAAATCACTTCGGTAGATCCAGAGATTACCCTCTACAAACTCACAAACTAAAGTTTATGAGTGTCCTCTTTATAATATGAGTATATATTTAAGTAGATATGATTATATTCACTTTTGAAGTTTTTGTAATAAAATAAATATAGTAAATTCATCAAAGAAATAAAAAATCTACATAAGTATCTAAATATTATTCGTCACTTCCTCACTGCTAGCACTGATTACTCCTTGAATGACGTATGCTTTGAATCAACTGGTTGTTACAGCTTACGGCACTGATAAGAATATTAATAGGCAAGTAGGCAACTGGTGCGAACTGATTAGTTGCCTACCGAAATATAAAGCGCTGTGTTTTTGTAATCCCCGCTTCGTATCGGATATGAATAATTGAACCCTGTTATGTAGAATAGATACGAATACGACCGACAAACTACGCCCAATTAAGAGATTTAGGTAAGACATAGCGAGAAACTTCAAATCGAATTTTATATACATTTGCAACAGATTCTAGCATTTTGATGACATAATAATATGCTTCCCTAAACTTATACTGTCTTTTTTTTATACAACGTCGGGTGGTAGACAAGTATACGGCCCGCCTGATGTGAAACGGTTACATTAACTATCGCTCGGGCGCCGCTACCCCCGCTGCCAACGCAGCATCTCCTTCCTTTCTGGTGACCTCACTCACTCGCAGGAACACAACAACCCTCAAGGAAATTGTTATTTTGCTGCGGTAT
Source organism: Hypsopygia costalis (assembly GCA_937001555.2). Taxonomy (NCBI): domain Eukaryota; kingdom Metazoa; phylum Arthropoda; class Insecta; order Lepidoptera; family Pyralidae; genus Hypsopygia; species Hypsopygia costalis. The sequence goes on along the minus strand of OW443327.2, from coordinate 30,833,002 downwards.
TCTGTGAGGTACATTCCCCAGTCGGGTAGCTTACCTCTCTTTTTCGCCCCCTACCTCTCTTTTCGTTTGAAGGTTGTATTTCTGCGAGTGAGTGAGGTCACTAGACAGGAAAGAATTGCTGCATTGGCAGTGACGGTAGCGGCGCGCGAGCGATATTTTATGTTGCCAGTGTTAATATGGCTACGGTAACCGATTCACATCAGGCGGGGCCGTATGCTTGTTTACCACCCGACGTAGTTTAAATATATCGGCGTGATGGTGTAATTATAACCTCTCAATGAAAGTTTGGTACAAATCCCACCCATTATGAATTTTAAGAAACAGTGTTTTTTGTCTGAAGACCTTGGAACAGCTCTTATCGACGTTTTATTACACTTTCTTCTCAAGTATACGTGCAGTAAATAAATTTATTGGCCCTTGAAGTCCACTCTGTAAAAGTACAGAGCATCGGTCAAGGCCACATTCAGGGGCAAAGAGAAAATAAAATAATACATTTTGTAATTGGTTAATCAACATCTTTGAACCAAAGCCAACTTCACCTGCACGCGGTGCACCCTGCTGACTGACAAACGAAGCTCTGGCGAAAAGAGAGGTAGGGAGCGTAATTGTAATGTACCCGACTGGGGAATGTACCTCCACCTCACAGAATACCGCAGCCAAATAACAATTCCCTTGAGGGTTGTTGTGTTCCTGCGAGTGAGTGAGGTCACCAGAAATGAAGGAGATGCTGCGTTGGCAGCGGGGGTGGCGGCGCGCGAGCGATATTTTATGTTGCGAGCGTTAACATGGATACGGTATCCGCTTCACATAGGCGGGCCGTATGCTTGTTTGCCACCCGACGTAGTATAAAAAAAAACTATGTTTTCAGGGCAGGGGCGTAGCTACCGCCGTATCAGTCGTATCAATGATACGGGGCCCCCGAGCTACAGGGGCCCCCCAGCGTGTTCGGTTCGAGTCGATAGAGCCCCCTTACCCCTGAAGTGTTTGAGTAGAAGGACCCACCACCAAATTTTGATATCAGGCCCGTCTAGCGTAAGCTTCGTCACTGTTTCAGGGTGAAGAAGGATAGGTAGGTATTCAATCTCTCCTCCACTAGAAATCTATACATTAGAGATGTGCCGACTGGCCGATTAGTCGGTTAGTCGGCCGACTAATCGGTCAAGTCGATCATGGTTTCGGGGGTTCGGTTGGTGTTATGCTGCCGCTCAAAGTTCGTTTTGCCGATTTCGTGTAATCGTCCTGTTAATCTGTGTGATACATCATACAATAATTAAATGAATTAGAAGTATTAGTAGAGTTATAGAAGTATTAATAGTATTAATTCATTATTGTTTTTAACCGACTTCAAAAAAAAAGAAGGTTCTCAATTCGACTGAATATTTTTTTGTATGTATGTTATTCGATATCTTTGCGAATTGTGAACCGATTTTCATAATTCTTTTTTTATTTGAAAGGGTATGATTGCCAGGTGGTCTCATATTTACTAAGTCAGGATCTGATGATGGGATGCCAGGGAAATCAAGGGAAATTTTATAAGCACGTATTGTCAAATTCATTTTTTTTATTTGAAAGGGTAATTGCGAGTTGGTTCCATATTCACCAAGTCAGGATCGAGGGAAAACCTTATTTTGCCCTATGGTATGCCGCTATGGTATTGCCGCTGGATGTCGTACAAGGCGACTAAGGAATCTTGTGTCACGCGATAACTTTTCTCCCGGAAGACGCTGCTGCCCAGCGTCTGCCGGGGTATTCCACGAATAAGCTGCGCTCGCCAACTGAAGTCGGTTACAATTTTTTTTTTAAATCAACTTTTTAGTTATTACAGTGGCTGTGTCAAGAAAACCCACAGGATTTATCTGTGTACAAAGAAGCGTTTTTTAAATAACAATTATTTTCAATCAGAATGTAGTATTGAAACTTTCCCGTTGCGTGATTTATGAAAATAATAACGGGAATTAACGTGATCATGTATGAGGGTATTTCTATAATAAAGGTATGTACCCATATGCATGGTCGCGTTAATTTCCGTTAATATTTTCAAAATGTAGTAGTATTTTTAATTTTGATTTAACTTTACATAAATTGAATCTGGGCCCCTACCACCGAAGCTGAACCCGATTACCATCGGTTTTTTTGTAATGCGATATTTAAACTACTGCCTAAATTGTTGGTAATTGTGTTTAGCTCAACTTGTACAAATCCTAAAGCTCTACCTACTAAGCTGAAGATGTTCGTCAATAACTTTAAGCTAAAACCAATTTTTGGAATAAAAAAAAACCGGTGGTAATCGGCTAAGGCTCCGGCGGTAGGGCCCCTGGTCTGCTGCTGGTCTGGCTTGTCGTTTAAATATCTTCAAAAAGTCAAATAGTTACAGGATCTAGGACCACATACATTATTTGTTTTTAGAGGAAGATATTTGTTATTATAGGAAATGTTCTGTAAATTACTCGGCCTTCTTTTTTTTTAACTAGTACCTACATACTTCATAATTATTTTCTTGGGTCAAAATTGAGAATTTCATCTGCTGTCATACATTAACCAACATGTTGGCCGTGTTGGTCACGTTGTCTAACAATTTAGCTGTATATGGACGTGTTGTCAATCATGTTGGCGGATATTTTATAGATATATACATATTTAGACTTTTATACAATATGTATATACACTCTATACTATGATTTTTTATTTTTATTTTTTTTACTACTTTATTTTACTTTTATTTTTTTTTCTCTTATTTTGGTTGAATACCATTTTTTTTTTATTGTATTATGATAATATTGTATGGCGATTTAAAAAAAGTTTTTTTCGGCATTTCTTCTCGTCAATGGTCATTCCGAAATGCTGGTAGATAAAAAAATATACCTAATTGTAAAATACGTGTCTAAGTGCCCGCGAGGGCCCACAGAATAAAGAATTTTGACTTTGACTTTGACTTTAATTGACAACACGTCCATACACAGCTAAATTGTTAGACAACATGACCAACACGGCCAACATGTTGGTTAATGTATGGCAGCTTTATTCCTAATTGACATAACTTTAAAACATTGCGCATTTTCGTCATCATTAACCTATTTGACATACATATTATCAATGAAAAAATTACGCATAATTATGCATTATAAACATAATTGTAGTTTATTGTTTTTCAGATATCTTGCAACCTCATTAACTTTGTTATTTATATTCAAATAATTGCATTTAAAAGTTTTATTGTCCTATTAAGTATTCACACACAGCCGGAATTCAAAATCCGGAAAAATCTGCTTGTGGCGATTGGACTTGGTAATTTGCGTGCGTACTGGAAAATTCTGATTTTTAATTCCGGGCGACATTCCGGTTAGTTAAGGTCGGCCTCTGTAAAAGTAGTTTGTGCCTTAAAACCCTTAAAAAAACAAGTTGACAAAGATTAAGGAAAAATACTAGGTACACTGGTTTTATTGCACAGTCAGACAAAAAGTATGTTAATATACTATGTGTAGAGGTAAATATACATATTATATATATGTTTTTATACATTCAAGCTCACACAGCAAGCTTTACATAAGCACACCCCGGCCACTCCATACAAATGTTACGTCGTTAGTTAGCATTATTAAAACAACGAAGTATGTTCAGAGCATGTGTGCGTGCGGCGCCATCAACTAACTGTTCCAAATTCGTCTCCGAGGAGAGGTGAGGTCGATACGCGAGAGCGGCAAAAAGTGACCATACTGTACGTTTGATTATTATTTATACTGTGGCAAGAATAAATTATAGAATAAGTAACAAAGCTTTAGTAGAAAGCAAGCATTTGTTAACTTGATATGAGATTTGAAATTTTGGATAAAAAAATAAATACTAAAGATAGAGATGTTTTGTTTAAATTATTAGTTATTAATATCTAATGAATTATTTGTTTATTATGCATAAGTAATAGTAACATTATTATCATTGGATTTGATTGGATTAATTAATCCAATGACGTTTAGCAATTTATTATATCCGGGATGTGTTCTAAATTTCTAGGTGATTTAATTAAATAATCGATTAGAAACAGTAACATAAAAAACTTAAGGTAACCTTGCTTTTAGTAAGTAAGTAAACATGCATATTATTTTGAAATTAGTAAGTTATGTATAGGCAATGGAAACGGGATCGGAAAGTTGCATAAAATCTGTTTTAAGTCTGAATTTAATTCCGATTTTTTTTTAATATTTCCGCAGGTAGAAGCTGTGAGAATTAGACTGAAAAAATTGTTCAGTCTACAAAAATATTTTTTTGCACAACATTTTTTACATGATTCTATCTGGTTAACAAACCACATATTTGGTAAGGAATTAATGAAATTCTAGCGTTATAGTTAAAATATACATTATTTTAGAAGATAAGTAATAATTAAAAAAAATTGACTACCTAATAATTTATAGATGATAATATGGTATCGTCAGCAGAAAAAATGTTTTACGAAAAATGTTTTTAAATTCTGCCTATGTATGTCTCCACATTGCGAATGGATACGATTATGATCCAGGATACGGTTAAAAGCGCTTAACCAACGTACAATAAAACAAGGTAAATTCTTTACATGAAAGGCAGGTCACGTGATTTGAGATCGATTACGTCATCACTTGTATTTTGTTAAGAAGATGTCAAATTTTTACTACCAAACTCGAGTCGGTCGAAATTTCCTTGTTTTATTGTTCCATGCGTCTAGCCATCGATTAATCTGCCAGAGTGCAGCGATTTTGAGTCATTAATCAACATTATTGATCATACCTGTTGACAGGATCCGGTCCGAGGCCGCTGTCGTTACTATTCTCGCAGGCGTCCGGCGGCCGCAGCGCATGAGTCTGAGCGTAGTGCGCGAGTTTTCCGAATTTGCCTAAATGACCCATTTTGCCCGCGTGCATGAGTTTCCCAGGATGGTGGGAGATTTTGCCCGTATGCGCTATTTTTCCCGCGTGCACCATTTTCCCTGCGTTCGCGGTTTTGCCCGGGTGTGCGCGTTTATGTGGTGCCCGCATAACTTTCCTGTGAACGCGGGCACTCATGGTCGCCGTCGTGGACATAGTCATTTTCATGCCTGTCAACAAACAGAACATTGATATTAGACATTGTATTTAAAAATAATATTTAATATTACATCCCGTAAACGTTTTTTGTATTAACTATTGTATTCTAAAAAAAGCGTGATATTATTTATTTCATTTTATTTTTTTGGACACTGTACATGGATATTTGTTTAAACATCTTTGAAATCGATGTGTGTACGTAACAACTAACAAAACGACAATAACGGCTGATAAATTTTGATTGTTTACATATGTTATACAATAATTATTGATAATATTGACGTCAATGTGCTGTCGTACATCAAGTTATTAATATTTAGCTATAAATACATTAATTTTTAATGTTATTTTAATCTTATTCAATATCTAACTGTTTATATACTCCATAGACGTGGGTAATAATTATTTTTTTCCTTATTTGAATTGCATGTTAGGGACCGTCCATTAATCACGTGAGGCTCGAAAGAGGGGGGAGGGGGTTCGGTAAAAATCATGAAATATCACAAGGGGGGAGGGGGGGTATAGTAAGATATCACGTGTATTTATTTTTTGACAAATTTCTAAACCGAAAAGCGGGGTGTTGAAGTAAAAGAAGGAAATTGAAGACGATGACGGCCTACAACTCCCTGCGCATACAGTATAATAATGGTTTCAGACTATTCATTATGACTTTTATGCCACTATAAGGAAAAAGGCAGCATCGTTTTCTTCATGACAAAAATACACGTGATTTTAGGGGGGGGGGGGGTATAGACCTAAACCTCACCAAGTATCACCAAGGGGATGGGGGGTGTTAAAAATGCAAAAAAAACATCACGTGATTAATGGACGGCCCCTTATGAACATGAACTATACGGAGATTTCATCCAATGTTGGTTGACCCTGGGCGATTAAAGATGCCTTAGACTAATGTTAACTAGCTAGGCCTTAAATCATAGTTCGAGAACGTATCATCGTCGTCATTATCAGCCTGATTATACCCACCGGTAGCTATAACCACTGTTGGATATACGACTTTTCCAATGCCTCCCTTTTCCACTGTATGCGACCCTCGCTTTCCGCATCCATCCACTACCAGCCACTTCATTGCAGTCGTCGGTCGGTCGTATGTCGCCACATACGTAGCTTATACTCTAGGACAGGGCTGTCCAAAGCACGGCCCGCGGGCCGCATGCGGCGCTCAGCTTCTATTTGTGCGGCCCGTGACGTGTTTTTCATTTACCGGTTTTTATACAGATTTTTACCGGTATATCGTATCTGACTGAAAATTATATATTTCTATAAAAGTTAAAGTTTTATAACTAGCTTTAAAACTTTAGCTCAAACTTTCAAAGTAGGTAGTAAAAATGTCATGTAGTTATTTTTCTATAAAAGTTAAAGTTTTATAACTAGCTTTAAAACTTTAGCTCAAACTTTCAAAGTAGGTAGTAAAAATGTCATGTAGTTATTTTTCTTGTTTTTTTTTTTTGTTTCTGCGGCCCGCTAATCTATTTAGTAATTTGAAATGGCCCGGTATTGTATATGGTTTGGACAGCCCTGCTCTAGGACATTCCTCCCCCATCACCCATCGCTGACTCAGCAAATTTAGCCAGTCCACTGCCACTTCAGCTTGCTGACTCTGAGAGCTATGCTGACCACTTTGGTTCTCCGTCGAATTTCTTTGTACCAAATTCGATCGCTTAGAGAAACTCCAAGCATTGCTCTCTTCATCGCTCGATGTTAGATTTTAGTCTGTGAACCAGGCAAACGGTCCAAGTCTCTTGACCGTAGGTCATAGCGGGGTGGACGTACTGATTGAACACTTTGGTCTACAAGCATTGGGGTATATCTGCGGCCAGGGGCGCCGACTCCGTGGGTGCTCGGGAGCTCTAGCACCCATGAGAAATAAACAGTGGGTGCCGAGCACCCATGAGAATAGATATCAAAACTGATCAGTAATCGGCTTTTAGGGATGGGGGTTTTTTCATTTTATTTTTCCCGTTTAGCGCAAATGTTTGTTGATGAAACAGAGAGGGTCTGAGTGTTTGTGGTACCTTCGTTGTTCCTGGTTTCCACAATACAAGGGAAAACCTTAGTTTGGGACCAGGACAATGTATGTGATGTTGTCTCAATTTATTATTTTTGAGTATAATGCGCATGAGCACCCATGAGGTTTTCTAAAAGTCGGCGCCCCTGTCTGCGGCGAGGATGTGTCGAAGCTTTCCAAAAGCTGCCCAGTCCAGTCGAATGCGTCTATCAATCTCTTTGTTGAAATTACCCCGGCCCAGCTGTATGCCCTGTCCGAGATAGACGTAGTCTTTAACCACTTCAATAGCTGCATTCTCTACGATAACGGGGTATGGATGATGAAGTCGCTGTACATAACTTTTGTTTTATCAAAATTCATCCCCAATCCCACGGATCCCGAACAAGACCGAAAAGTCATACAGAACGGCAGATCGTACTCTGTAGTTTTCTGCACAATCTGTCGCAGTGTATGTATGAGGTCCACGGTACTGTAGCCTTTACGAAACCCAGCCTGTTCCGGTGGCTGGTTTTCGAGCTAGGCGATTCGTGATAACCCTTGAAAACAACTTATACACGTGAGTCAGGAGCGAGATACGAGTAGTTCTTCAATAAAGTTTTGTCACCTTTTTTAAAAGAACAAAAGCACCAAACGGAGATGGTCCACGCGGAGAAAACGTATACAAAACAGAAGATAGTACATCAAATTTATCCAACCATTGCAGTGTTTTAACGATTATTATACAATATATACACAGAGCAAGCCTTAACAAAAGGGTCCCGCCACGATCGGTCTTTTATACACCTTTGCCTAATATAAGAATTTCCCTGTGTACGTTTTAAAATGATGAATAAATTATAAAATATATATTGATTTCGTGTTCTTTTAAGTACCTACTGAAGTTCAAGGCTGAGTCTATTTTGTAAGCAAACAGAATACGGATACTACTTGAGTTAAATAGCTAGTGATATTGCCGTCGTCGACCCTTAGGTATTCGTCCCACTGTTGGGAGACAGAAATCCCCTTAATCTTTAGAGCGTACTGCGGATTGGCGGTTTTATAAGCCTCCTAAAGGCTACTGACTTGGCTGTTATTTAATGACAACAGTCGGAACCGACGGCTTTACGTGCCTTTTAAAGCACGGAGAAAATCGAGATAAATTAACCCATCCATGGACAGGCTACGGTTGACGTCGCTTAACTTGCGTATTCGGTTAGACTTACACACGCAACGCCGCCACCGAGCTCCTTTTTACTCTTAACATTTAATAAACTAACATATTAATTCTAAATTGCGAGCAACATACCATTATTAATTTGTTTAAGTTTCAATAATATTTCGATATAATCGCGATTTAATAAAAATTTGAAGTTTAATAATGCGACAAGATAATAACAAATGGGACATTTGTGAGATCGAGACTGGATCGAAATTGAATTTTAGTTCCATCTGGAGACGTACAGAAAACGATTTGGCATATCCGCGTCCTTAAACGAACAGTGTGCGGGCACACCGCGGCAACTCCATACAAATGTCGCGTAGGTAACTGCTACATAAACAATGACGTCTGTGCAGATAATGAATGAGCGTGTGTGCGTGCGGCGTCATACAAATTGTTCCACATTTGTCTTAGAGGGGAGGTGAGGTCGATACGAGAGAACGGCAGGGAGTGGCCGTACTTACTGTTGCTTATACTGTGGTGCGGGTATCGCCCAGGGTTGCCAGATCGAAATTTCTAAATATATTTCAAAATGTCGGGATTTTGGGTCTGAAAATTTATGAGTCAAAATTTTACGCGCGTTACGAGCCGGCCGAGATCCGAGCAGTGCAATTTTCAAATTATTATTGCGGTAGAATATGATGATAAGATACGTATATTTGTCGGGAGATTTTGTTATTTGTTGTTATCTGTTGGGGAATCTCTTTGCCTCAAACTCGACTTTGAACGACGGGGGTGCTGCACCGCCCTCCATCCCGCGGTGTGGTGATTTAATGCCGGAAATCTCATTTTCTCAACGAGATGTTCGGCGGGCATTATTATCCCTCGACGTTCATAAGTCGAGTGGGCCAGATGGCATTCCGGCAGTGGTGCTAAAGCTGTGTGCTCCTGAGTTGTGTCCTGTACTTACGCGCCTTTTCGCGCTCTCTTATTCCACCAGGCAAGTTCCATCATCGTGGAAGACTGCGAACGTGCACCCTGTGCCCAAAAAGGGTGACAGATCAGACCCATCGAATTACAGGCCTATCGCTGTTACCTCCCTTCTCTCCAAGGTAATGGAGCGCATCATTAACATCCGGCTCCTGAAATACCTAGAAGAGCACGATTTAATCAGCGACCATCAATACGGCTTCCGTCATGGTCGTTCGACTGGTGATCTTCTAGTGTATCTTACACATCGCTGGGCTTCAGCCGTGGAGAGTCAAGGTGAGGCATTGGCTGTCAGTCTGGATATGGCGAAGGCGTTCGATCGGGTCTGGCACCGTAGTCTTCTTTCGAAGTTGCCTGCATACGGTCTACCAGAGGGTTTATGCGAATGGGTCGCTAGCTTCTTGTCCAGCAGAAGCATTAGAGCCGTTGTTGATGGCAGTTGCTCCGATAGCATGGACATTAATGCTGGCGTCCCGCAAGGCTCTGTATTGTCCCCGACGCTGTTTTTGCTGCATATCAATGATATGTTGTCTATTGACAGCATTCATTGCTATGCGGATGATAGCACCGGGGACACATTTTATACGGGCCGCGCTAATATTCCCCGCTCTCTGGTGGAGGAGAGCCGCGAACGACTTGTGTCGGAAATCGAGAGCACACTAAGTAAAGTGTCCGATTGGGGGCAACAGAACTTAGTGCGATTCAACCCCTCTAAGACACAAGTCTGCGCGTTCACCGCTAAGAAAACCCCTTTTGCTGTGGCTCCTCACTTCCAGAATACACCCCTTACTGTCGCTAAAAGTATTGGGATTCTAGGCGTTGAAATCTCCAGCGACGTCCAGTTTCGATGTCACCTGGAGGGGAAGGTCAAGCTAGCGTCGAAGAAACTAGGCGTGCTCAACAGGGCCAAACAGTACTTCAATCCGCGGCAAAGGCTTCTGCTCTACAAAGCTCAAGTACGGCCGCATATGGAGTACTGTTGCCATCTGTGGGCGGGAGCGCCTAGATACCAGCTTGCACCTTGTGACTCGATTCAGAGGCGTGCTGTGAGGATTGTTGACGATCCCAAACTGACAGACCGTTTAGAACCTTTAAGTCTGAGGAGAGATTTTGCGTCCCTTTGTGTGTTCTACCGTTTGTACAATGGGGTGTGTTCAGAGGAGTTGTTTGACATGTTTCCCACGGCCTCCTTTTACAGTCGCACCGCTCGCCATCGACAGGGAATTCATCCTCACACTTTGGAGCCGAAGTGGTCGCGTACCGTGCGGTTCCAGAGAAGTTTTCTCCCGCGTACGGTTAAGCTGTGGAATGAACTGCCTGTCGAGGTTTTCTCAGGAGACTACAGCATGGGGTTCTTCAAAAAGGGCGTGAAGAGGTTTTTACAGGGTCGGCAACGCGCGTGTGATGCCCCTGGTGTTACAGGCGTTCATAGGCTACGGTAACTGCTTTCCATCAGGCGGGCCGTATGCTTGTTTGCCACTTTAGTGGTATAAAAAAAAAAAAAAAAAAAAAATGTCTGGAGTCTGGACATCAAATGAGATGTCGGGAGTATCCAGACGATTCCCGACCATCTGGCAACCCTAGTATCGCCGCCGCGCGTCGCTGATCGCAATCTCCACGTTTTAACGTTCCCCTATAAAGCTACCCAATCGTAAAATGAAACCCGGCTCGAATACACAAACAGTTACAACGCTCCATCAATATAAACTACACTAGCATCGCCCCGACTTTACGCTTCATTCGACTCATTGATATATATCTAACTACAGCTAGTTAGTTGGAGAACGTCTGTCAGGTCAGCACCTCACAGACGTTGTCCAGTCTTCTTAACAATGATTGAATTTGAATTGATTTCGCGCATTCTGTCAAATAACTGACAGTTCAGAACTGTCAGTCATTTGACAGATTTTCGTGAAAGCGTCAGTCAGTCAGTAGGATTCATGCGCTTGCGCGCGTACGAGATTCGAGCAATATGCTCTTTTCTCGGGCAAACCTTCGGGGGCTTCAACCCCCGAGAAACTTGAGTCCGCTTACGCGGATTGGGAAGGACAAACATTTATATTTTATATATACCGACTGACATAAAGGCCGAATGAATAAGTGAACAAACATTGTACCAAACAAAAAGCAACGAACACAACAATTTTTTATTTGACACATTTAGACACAATTTTGGTTTGACACAATGACAAAACCTACACGAAAAAATTTCCTTGGTTGGACGATTGTGAGAGCGCATGTTTGCACCCCTAAGGTTACATACATACGCCCGCACTATCTCCAATACACCTACCTATATACCTAGGTTTCGCTTGGCCGCGCAGCTGGCGGCAGTGTGCCTAAGCACACATTCGTCACTCCGCGCGACCAGGCGAGAACACTTACACTCAACAATGAGATACGAACACAATTTGCAACCTAAGCTAACTGTAATTACTCAGATTTACACTTCTTTTTCAGATACATTTACCCTACACCTAATACGGGTCGCGACGCCGGCGCATGCGCACTGTTGCACCCCCGTTAGGATGTAACCCTGCGCACTCACCCCGCGTCGCGGACCGTCCCTAGCTGTAGAGTTTACCTCGGCAAGAGGGGAAAGGAGTGAAAGCGTGTTTCTTAGTTTTTGAGGTACGGAACCTAATTCCGTAACTCAAAAGGAAAAACGGAACCCTTATAAGATCACTTTACTACTTCTATCCGTCTGTCTGTCTGTCTGTCTGTCAAGACCCTCTAACTCGAGAATGCGTGGAGGTATCAAGCTGAAATTTGAACTGTATACTCAGGTCTGCGGTCCCATGAAGTTGTAAAAAAAATCTAACTGCAGCAAAAAACACATATATTTCGACACATTTTCAAGGGAATCAAAACTCATAGGGTACTTCCCGTTGACCTAGAACTATGAACTTTGGCAAGTAACATCGTTATAGACTACAAGTACAGAAATAAATATCAAAACTATTCATTTGTAATTAAATCTTAAAAAATAGGGGGTTAGGTTCCTGAACTATTTATAATGATCGATCCTACGTACGGAACCAACGGTGGGCGAGTCCGACTCGCACTTGTCCGGTTTTTTTAAACTATATTTATTTTCCACTTTTTAGTCCGATGTATCACATGTATGTGAGGAAATTAATTAATCCTGGCGATCCTTACCAGGATAAATAATCTGACCGTTCAAAGTGGGTCAATATCAAGTTCAAAGTCGGTTACAAACTGACAAGCTCTCAAACTGACAGGTTGATAAACCGACAAACAAACATACAGGTGAAGGTAATGAAAGCATGTTAAAAACATAGTTTCTCGCTTTGGCATTAGTTACTGGTTCATTAAAAATATTTGCTTAGCACACCTTAGACAATGCCGTCACGGGGTTTCGCTAGGCATTTTAAAGAAAAACCCTGACTGAATAGAATGCTTATTCATACCAATGAATAAGCGACTCTATTTCAAATGGAATAGAGTCGCTTCTTCATTGGTATGAATAAGCGTTCTATTCAGTTATTGAATCGCAATAAGAGATGGTGGTAAGGGGGCTGTTCTTGATTGAGAAAGAAACATGGAATTTTCTCTACTTGGACAAAAAAATATTGCAATATTCTTATTGTACCTTAAATATATGTATATTATATATAATTCTGTTAACCTTCTACTAAAATCTCTAAATGTCATAAACACGAATACTTCTAAATTAATGATACGTAGGAAAACCAAAACAGTGCGTGACCACTTCAGCTCTAATGTGTGACGATAAATCCTCTGTCGATGGTCAGCGGTGCGACTGTGTAAGGAGGCCGTGGGCATCATGTCAAACGACTCCTCTGAACACACCCCATTGAACAATCGGTAGAATAACCAAGGACATGCAGTCTCTTTAGTTACTACGAGAATAGCCACAAATTGAAGATAACGACATACATTTGGACATTTTAATGAAGAGTAAATATTTTTTTTTTTTTTTTTTTATACTACGTCGGGTGGCAGACAAGCATACGGCCCGCCTGATGTGAAGCGGTTACCGTAGCCATATTAACGCTCGCAACATAAAATATCGCTCGCGCGCCGCCACCCCCGTTGCCACCGCAGCATCTCCTTCCTGGTGACCTCACTCACTCGCAGGAACACAACAGCCCTCAAGGGAACCGTTATTTGGCTGCGGTATTCTGTGAGGTGGAGGTACATTCACCAGTCGGGTAGCTTACAATTACGCTCCCTACCTCTCTTTTCGCCAGAGCTTCGTTTGTCAGTCAGCAGGGTACACCGCGTGCAGGTGAAGTTGGCTTTGGTTCAAAGATGTTGATGAACCACTTACACCCCAAAATAAATAAATAATAATTATTATTATTTATTTATAAATAAATATTCCTGGACAAAGGACACACTGCCATCTAGCCCCCAAACTAAGCAAATCTTGTACTATGGGTACATGATAACTGATATTATACTTAAATACATGTTTTTGTAAATACATACATAATATATAGAAAACACCTAGATCAAGGTAAAAACAGACATTATTATTATTTAAACAGTTGTCTTGGGCAACTTGCAAGATAAATATATTTTGAAAAATGGAAAAATTCACCAGCCCCCCCTAGGTGGGATTTGAACGTAATAATTTTATTAGTTTGGTGTTATCAAAAATTAGCTGAATTTCATCTGCAACGATGGACTGCTATGCCTACTTTAGTAAGTGTAATTACTTAATAGGTTGATGACGCCACACTGTGACTCACACAGTATAAATATAAGATGCAAAAATTCGTCAGCAACACAAACCTTCCTGGTAGCTCAGTTGGAAGAGCACTCGACCGGTCATCGAGAGGTCGTGGGTTCAAATCCCACCTAGGGGAGGCTGGTGAATTTTTCCATTTTTCAAAATATAAAAACAGACATGTTCATGCACACAAATATTGTCTTGTGCGGGGATCGAACGCGCTACCTCGGAGTCAAAGTGCCATTGCTAGCCAATCGACCAACGAATTCGTCATCAAGAGTAGTTATAGAATGACCTAAACAGACCCAACTCAACGTCCATCAAACATCAAATAAAGTGCGAAGTAATTAACTGCGCATCGACAAGCCTACATACGAAACCGATACATAAAATAGATTAAGGACAGGATCAGACCACGGTCACACTTCGTTCTATTTTACACGACTGCCCTAACTGACTGACAAAAAAGAAGTAATGCTTTTCAGGGTGTTTTTAAGCACATATAAGTATATATTTTCTGCATTTCCTTATTGAACTTCTGAAAGTTCTTAAAATTTGGTAAGAAGTTTCTGACCCTGAGGGGTATATCAAAATCGAAAGGAATCACCTTCAGTTTTTATTATAAATATTTTTTTTTTAAATGGAAACATTAGGTGAATCTTTCCATTAAAAAAAAAAGACGTGTGGCACTCGGGGACTGCCGCGGTAAAGCTATTGCATAGCATTTTGTATCAACTTATGCAATTATAATTTTATTTATTTATTTTATTCATGCAGTATTGCTTTTTCTTTGATATTAATTCAAGTTACACTTTTTGAGCGTGGTGACCGATAAGAAAACAAATTTTTCTATTATTAAATAAATAAAACGAGTTTCGTAGAGTCGTACAATACGTCTAATCGCACGCACACAACGCCGTGTCGAAGACTGCCGAACTGAAACGACGTTAGACGATGCACGGCCTTCAAGCCACACCTCCTTGCCCGTCGGAGTGGGGAGCGTGAGGTTTTTTCGTTACGGAATTTCTGGATTCGGTCCCCGCGCTCAAGGCCCGCGATAGAAGCTATGCAATAGCTTAAAAATTGCCCCGCCTAGGTGCGATCTGAACTGAGCTACCAGGAAGGTTTGTCTTGCTGACGAATTTTTGCATTTTATATTTTACTGCGTGAGTCATTTATAATATTCTGGCAAGTTGGCCGAAACAACTATTTAAAATAATAATAATTACCTTCAACGTATACAGTAAACATCTTCCATTAGGCGGTTGGTATGTTGGCTGGCTGCCAGCGCCTAAAGGCAGTCAACAGTTGGCTACTTTACTATTACAATATTAAGATGTGTACAACCCTTAACTCACTCAAACACGATTTACTAGCTGCAATAAAATGTCGATCGAAGATAAAATAGTTATTGTTACTATTACAGATTTATTATGTAACCCACATAAGCTAGATTCTACTTGCAGATAATTTGCAGGAAATCGTAAATTTTCGGCAGTAAACTGAGACCTTGATGACATAATTGTCAGATTCACGTCACGCGACGTTGAAACTCATGGATTCCTTTTAGGGAGTCAAAGGCAAAGGCTGATTATGAATGAATAATAATAATAAATTTCTGGACAATTTACACAGCGCCATCTAGTCCCAAATTAAGCGCAAAGCTAGTGTTATGGGTACTAGACAACTGATAAATGTACTTAAATACATTTTTTTTTAAAATACAAACTTATAATACATAGAAAACACCCAGACCAAGACAAACATACATGTTCGTTCATGCACACAAATGTTTGTCTTGTGCGGGAATCGAACCCGCGACCTTGGAGTCAAAGTGGCCATTGTTAACCATTCGACCACCGAGCTCGTCGAGAATGAATGACTGAAAAGTTTATTACATTAAGCACACAGACACTTACAGAATTCTACAACACAATAAATCATACATACATATTAGGTTGGGGAAAAAGTCTTTTCGTATTTTATATGAAAATTCAAAACATTTTTTAATAAAGTTTATTTACATTTAACTAAAGTATGTAGGTGCCATTAAGTTCGATAACTTTTTGTCATCTTGTAGGTAGAGACATGATCCCATTACTATAGAAATCTTGGGACTTCTGTTCAAAAAACCGCGACAAGTGGTTTTGGCAGTCTTCTCGTGATGTTAACCTGACATTGCCTAAAGAATTCTTAAGAGACCGAAACAGGTGGAAATCAGAAGGTGCAAGGTCAGGACTATACGGCGGATGCATTAACACCTCCCAGTCAAACTCTCTTAATTTTTGCTGAGTGGCTAAAGATGTGTGAGATCTAGCGTTATCATGATGAAAAATCACACCCCTTCTATTAATTAATTCCGGCCGCTTTTCTCAACTTTTTGCTTTAATCTCATCAGTTGTTCACAGTAGAGTTCAGAATCTATAGTCCTGCCTGGTGGTAACAGCTCATAATGAATATCTTCCCTTCCAATCCCACCATACACACAGCATCACCTTGTTGCGGCTTAACCCGGATTTCGCCAGAGTCTGTGAAGCCTGGCCGGCCTTTGACCACGACCTTTTTATGCGCCAAAACTGTTATGTGGTCAATTCCTAGTTCTTCAGCTACGTCGTAACTACTGATATGCCGATCTTGCTCCACTTTTTCAGAAATGGCATCCATTTTATCCGTAACAGGGCGAACAGAGCGACGTGCATCTTTGACATCAAAATTTCCGGATTGAAAACGCTTAAACCAAATTTGTGCTACTCTCACAGACACTGCACTAGGTCCATAAACGTCACAAATTTTTTTCGCAGCTTGCGTTGAATATTTACCTTTTTTGTAGTAAAATGTTAAAATGTCACGAATTTCTTCATTAGATTCACTCATCTTGACAGTAAAAAAAACAAATGAAAATCACACATTTACCTAATTTGAATTTGGAATTATCTTTTTTAAAATTTAAACTTTTTAAAGATATCAAAACCTGCTAGATACAAATGGTATAACCAAAGAGATTTTATTACAAGTTCATTCATACTATAATGCGAAAAGACTTTTTCCCCTACCTATTACATACATAATATAGTACATATGTAATATAGAAACACGTATATCTAAAACTATCAACATTGTCAGGTGTGTCCACACGCCTAATTTAAAAGGATTTCAGTCAGTATAAACCACGGCGTGAGCCAGGCACTGAGTTTCAGTGAAACCCATCCGTGAAATACGGGATTAGAGATCTCATATTATAGGCATAACCACAGTATAGATAATAGTATGGCATAACTCTGCCAGAGTACACATTTGTATTTCTTTCTAACACTGTGCACCTATACACATTGGTATGAGAACGTCACAGTTATAATGTTTTATTTACAGCAGTATATATCTATAGCAGTGAATTTCCAAACTGTGGGTCGCGACCCCCAAGAGGGTCGCCAAGTTACATTCGCGGGGTCGCGGGGGAAAAACGCAAATGTTTGTAGGTCATACGCTACAATTAAAAAAAAGTAAGCTGGCCTGGTTATTGTTCAATAATTCATCACCGCAATTCTTTAAGCAAATCTTTTTCCAATTGAAGCCTATTTGTCTTTTTAATTGTTAAGTTCAATATTAAAGATCTAATTAGTTCACCTTAAGAACAAAATAAGTAGCAAATGGCATTGAAAGTACTAAGTAATAACTAAGTAGTAGTATTAAGGGGCCGTCCATTAATCACGTGATGTTTTTTTTTTTTTTTTTTTGCATTTTTAACACCTCCCCCCCCCCCCATCCCCTTGGTGATACTTGGTGAGGTTTAAATCTAACTCCCCCCCCCCCACAAATCACGTATATTTTTGTCATGTCTGTTTGTCTGTCATTTTCGGTTTAGAAATTTGACAAAAAATAAATACACGTGAGATCTTACTATACCCCCCCTCCCCTCTTGTGATATTTCGTGATTTTTACCGAACCCCCTCCCCCCTCTTTCGAGCCTCACGTGATTAATGGACGGCCCCTAAGTAGTAAGTAGACTTTCAAATCCGTTAGCTTTCATAGGCAGCTGAATTATTGAAGTTCCTTCATGGAGGAAGATGGAAGGGAGGAGGGGCAGCCAGACATTATTAACTTGTAAAGGGGTACCGTATTCAAAAAGATTGTAAAACACTGATCTACAGCGTCCTTTTTTAAGTTAACTAACCATCTTAACCGTCTTTTGATAACCGTCCGGGGCGCGTATTTAATAAAACTACTTCAATGTTATGAACCAGTTTAGTATTTCCAAACGGTAAACTCTCGTAAATTCTGCTTCAATCTCTCAGAGTGGTACGAGGTTTTCTTGCCAAATACACTTATTAAAAAGGGAAATTTTAAAATAAGTTCCATAATTTTGGTAGTCCTAAGATTTCATTCGTTGCTGACGATAAGAAAAAGCAATTATACCGCAAAATGATATAAAATTCAAAGTTTTCAATACATAACAGTTGTACTAGATATTATAATATTTTTTCAGTATGACAATGCGTTGACATTGATCGGTGCAGCCTACCGCACCTTTCCCTTGTGAAATATTTATTTTGGTCCATGCAAACAACGAGTTCGGCTATTTTTAGCCGTCCTTGTGGAAGCGAAACTAGTTTTCGGCGGTGTGGACCAGATACCGCGGTTGCGGAGATCAAGAACCGTATGATAACTGATAACCAAAGTAAAGAATGCTGTAATACTACACTGATATTGAAATTGACACAACCGCTATTTATTTAGGACTGCCTTTTTTGACTAGGCACGTCTACCTCAGCGGCCGGACTTTCTAACGTGAGCACGCTTGTTAGGACGTCTGGTTCTTTTATACGATTAGGATGGCGTACGACCCGCCCGATGGTAAGCAGCCTTTGTAGCCTAAGGACATTTGCGACACCAGAGGCATCACTCACGCGTCGCCTGACTCTGTAAAAAACCTGTAAAAAATTAATTCGTTCCACTTTGGGCAGGTCAACTAGACTATAAAAATATGCAGCCAGATACTGTGTAACTGCACTGGCAGCGCGGCACATCTTGATGCCGTGCGCCCGTGCCCCATGATGCCGTGGCAACGCGTCAAGTCAATTAAGTGTTGACTACGTGAGTCGGAGTCCTTTGCCGTGTGTGTCAACTAAGCGTTGACTTCGCGACTCTGACTCCTTAAGGCAATAGTAGCCACACCTACCAATCAAGTAAATATACCTGATTTCATAAAAATATGATTTGTTGTTTTTGTTTTGCAAAGTCACATTTTTTTTTTGTTCAGTGTTCCGCAGTGCAGAACATCACAGTAATAAATGTCAGTAAATGTTGAACGATCGCTCGTTGAATTACAACTCTCTTGGCGTATAATTTGAGGTCTCAAGTTATTTTTAGCACACTACGCAGTGGTATAACGTCTCACAGATGGGCTACATAAGTGTACTCTTTGTTACCTACACTCGGCGTTACTCTAGGAGCGCGAGCGCTCGACTGTATTACAAGACGCCAGCGTTTATTTATAATTTTTTTAATATGGAGCATTGTATGGCGCCTACATCGGGTTTTTGACGGAGTACATTTTTCGTCTATTTTATTTCGTTCGTTTCACTTTAACCTATGGTTGCAAAACAGAGTGCTGACTGCGAGTTTTTTATTCACTTTCGATAATGTCAACGTAAACAAACCGACCAAATAGATAAGTACTCTCATGTTGTGAATTTATATGACGCGTGTTACATATCAAAATTATGGGGTTTACCCGCTCACATTTCGAAGTGAGCAACCCGGCTAAATTGGATTTGTAACACGCGTCTGGTAAAATCACAACATGAGAGTACATATCTATTTGGTCGGTTTGTTTACTTTGACATTATCGAACGTGAATAAAAAACTCGCACTCAGCACTCTGTTTTGATGTTTTTTTAATCGACACCCTAGGTTAAAACCCAGAATAGATAAAGCGCTCTGATTTGTAAAAGTTGTTAAGTACCTGGGTGGCCAATTTCATAGAAAACTTTGAAGGTAATCAAATAAAAATCAAACGATAATAAATAACTGATTTCATTGAACCTATTATAATTATCGTTTAATAAATATAGCTACTATTTTACTGCGTCTTGAACTTATCTTGGTTTTTGTTTTTGAAATTAGGTCACTACTATAACCTATCTTTATTAATAAAATTATTTTCACTCCTAACATTTCATTTTGACTTCGCAACTCCAGTGATTCGTTGTGGTTGGGTAGTTGATTTTCTTTTTCTATACTCTGAGGAATTTCGACGTGTAATGGAAGACTCAACATTTATTTACATTCAAAGATAGCTCTTGTGGTGTTAGGTCAACAAAGTAGATTTACTTTACATGGTGTGTAGTCAACTGTCATACAGTGTATTTTTGGTAATGCTAAAGCTAAATGCGAAGACACCTGTCGTCGGAGGAGTTCACGCAAAACCATCTCATACATGAAGTATTATGGTCTGTAAGCGGATGACTGTATCAGAATTGACCACGAGGAGTAGAAATTGGCTCTGGTTTGAATGTTCCTGATTCGGGGCGCTACCGCCGAAACTGAAACTAATTACCACTGAATAATTTGATTCGAAAATACCTTCAGCTTAGTCTGTAGAGCTCCATCGTTTCTACCAGCTAAGCTAAACACAAGTAGCATAAATCTAAATTGCAGTTTGATTTACGAAATCAAAAAATCCGGCTTCAGCTTCGGCGGTATCCCTACCGCCGAAGCTGAAGCCGGATTTTTTTCGCAGCTGGGTTCCCCCAGCTGCGAACACACTAAAATGTATTTAAGTAAGTACCTACTCGTAGTAATTGTACCATCTGCACATATTGTAGCCTGTGGCTAACTCTACGTTACATTCTAACGTACATTTCGTAAGAGCCGGAGAAAGCGGGTTAAAATACTTGGTATTTAGTATAATTTGTATGGAACAGCGGAGGCTATTTTTAGAAACGCGTATTATAACTGCATTTATAAAAGATATTCAGAATGTCTAAAAATAGAAACTAACGGCTACTACGTCTCGGTTTAGTTATTATTGGTATTTCCAATGATAATTTGATGGTAATAAATAGCTACTCATATATATATTAATATTGAATAGAAGAAACGTTTATTGGATATATTGCGTGGGTACCACATGGGTAATGAATTCCACATGCTTACTGGGGGCGTGGTTGAAAATTTTCAGAAAAAGTCTATTTAAGTATTCCGAGCATCGTGGTGCTGGAGGAAAATGCTGCGCATACCTTGAACCAACCATCACCAACGTATCGATTCTTAAACAACTAAAAATAAAAATGAGAATCTCCACCATCAGTCTCCGAAGGACCCTGGAGTTCTTCGGCCACATTGCTCGGAAACGTGGTGACAACCTAGAGGCATTTTGTCACCGCTAAGGTAGACAGCACGGGGCCGCAGTCCGATACGTTGGTCCGACCAAATCCGCACTGCTCTCGACACCAGCTTTGCTCACTCACTAGAGCACAACCTACTAGCCTAGTTTGCGGCCACTTAATTGATTTCTATGCATAATAAGAAACAACAAAAATAATTTTCAGAAAGTTCGCTTTTTTTTGATACAGACACACTTCGTGAATTATTATTTTAATTTTATCGAAGACGGGGCAAACGATCAAGTGAGTCATCTGATGGTAAGCAATCATCACAGCCCGTGGACATCAGCAATACCAAAAGGTCACTGATACGTTGCCATATAGCGATTCCCAAGAAGTATTAATTCGGGAACACCGTTGAGGGAAGTTGATTCCACAATTTCACGGTTCGTCGTAGAAAAAGTATGTTTAAGTATGGTCACTATGTGACCCTAACCACAGATTACATAATAGTTACTACGTCCCTAACACGTTATCACAGACATTACTACCATTTTTAGTCAGATTCGATTGCTAAAAGACTATATCAAGTGCAGATGCTGTTGGCTTTAGTTCTAAATACGACAGTAACCACTTACGCTCAAAATGTTGCAAAACGAGAGACACGTCAAAAGTTGAGATGAACCAGAACGTGAAGCTATTAATTTATAATTTAAAAAGAAACACGGCCAGAAGCTACCGTCAAAACATATTAATATCTACAATAGCATTATGTTAAAGATAACATAATCTTGTCTCGCCGAACAGTACCTACGACTAAAACTGTCTCTTGCTGCTGCAGTTGATTGCAGAGCCTGCAGACATAATGATAACACAAAATAATATTTGGCAGTAATTCAAGTAACAACCGATTCTGTATAAATATTATGTATCTACCTAAAATGTATATTAAAGGATAATATGGCAATATCTCGTCTGTGTATAGACTCTTACGACCTTACTATTCCTTCCTTACAATCAGTTGTTTGTTCCGTTTTTAATTACAACCAATTTATTAAGTGTATTCACTTTATTTTTATTTTATTATGCTTTTTTATCATGATTGATTATGATTGAGTCATCTAATAGATTGTTATTGATGATTTAGATAATAAGCTACCAGTGATAAAGGAAATAGATGTATGTGAAAATAGATGTTTCGTTATCATTGCCTAACGTCATGTCAGATTATGCCAAAAAGAAAAGAGAAAAGTGTGACGCGTTCGGTGACTTATTATTGGGTCATTACATAATCCGCTGTAATTTCAATTAAGTCGCCGAACGCGTCATTTTGCTGTGCGTAACTATATAAGTTCTTCTATGTCATGGCCTAGAGAACTGAGGTTGATGATTGATCACCTACTTTCTTGTCACACGAGTATTTATCGTCTACACATCCCTTAATCACTATCTGAGTCATATTCCGAAAATATTTATTTTAGTTAATTTATCTGGCAGATATAAGTATACTATGTTTGGTGCAACACATACAGGGGCCCTACCGCCGAAGCTGAAGCCGATTACCATCGGATTTTTTAATTGCGTATATCAAAAAATGCGATGGGGTGTAAGTGGTTCATCAACACCTTTGAACCAAAGCCAACTTCACCTGCACGCGGTGCACCCTGCTGACTGACAAACGAAGCTCTGGCGAAAAGAGAGGTAGGGAGCGTAATTGTAAGCTACCCGACTGGGGAGGGTTGTCGTGTTCCTGCGAGTGAATGTGGTCACCAGAAAGGAAGGAGATGCTGCGTTGGCAGCGGGGGTGGCGGCGCGCGAGCGATATTTTATGTTGCTACGGCAATATGACTACGGCAACCGCTTCACATCAGACGGGCCGTATGCTTGTCTGCCAACCGACGTACTATAAAAAAAAAAACATACTTCAACTTAGATCTATGGTACCTGTGTTTAGCATAACTGGTAGAAACCCTGGAGCTCTACCAACTAAGTTGAAGATATTTTTCAATAACTAAAACATAAGACCTATGTTTCGAATCAAATTATTCGAAGGTAATCGATTTCAGCTTCGGCGGTAGGTGTATTATTCTGTGGTAGGGCCCCATCCCCCCTAGCCAAGTGTAATTCGTAGCGTAACGAACGTTAGATAGATCACGTGACATTTGTCAATTCTCTTACTAAAATGTTCGATTTTGACAAATGTCACGTGATCTATCTAACGTTCGTTACGCTACGAATTACACTTGGCTAGGGGGGCAGGCCGTTACATAACCTTATCCGGAGCATTTTATAGAGTTGAGCTACTGTTCAGGTGTTGTTTGTAGGGCACGAGTGGAGTTCATTACCCGGCGCGACCCGCCTTATCACCGGTTATCGGGCGCCATCGCGGTGAAAGACACCGGACCGCGGGAACAGCCATCGCGTCCATCCGTTTCGCTTAGGGTTGACAAGAGGTTCCGATCTATAAACGATCGTTTATAACGTTATATAAAGAAAGCCGAGACCCGAAGTGCAAAATGAAATTCACAATTATAATAATGATTTTTAAGAAAAAATAAAAACCGACTTCAGCTGGCAACAGGGCACATTTAAGGGTTTCCATCGATTTTTCGGGGATTCCTCACCAGGCCCTGACTTGGTGAATATGGGACCACCTCGCAATCATACCCTTTCCAATAAAAAATAATAATTTGACCATACGTGCTTATAAAATTTAAGAGTTTCCCTTGATTTCCCTGGGATCCCATCATCAGATCCCGACTTTCTGATTATGGCACCTTGCAATCATACCCTTTCAAATAAAAAAAGAATTTTGAAAATCGGTTTACAATTAGCGAAGATATCAAATAACATACATACAAAAAAAAACAGTCGAATTGAGAACCTCCTTCTTTTTTGAAATCGGTTAAAAATAAATATAAAACAAATATATCCGGAAAAGAAACATTTTCAACGATATTTAATTAAAAAAACTCGCATTGCGACACAAGTGCAATAAATAGTGCATTGTTGTTGCTGGTATACATTTTAAATGTGCTAATTGCGTGTGCGAAATGTGTCAGTATGCGAAAATGTGCACTACGGCGAATCATCCCTAGGTACAGAACTTATTGGTCTGAATTAACTGGCAAATTTTGTTCGGCGACGGAAGGTGAAGATGCGTGAATGGGTCCAAGACTTCATTTACGCCTCAGTCGAAGCGGCGATGGATATAGACGAGTTGTGTTTTTATATAGTTCACACAGTAAGCAGAGTTTTGCTAGAGGTGAAATGTTTGTCATTCTTCTCTGCCGCTTTAGTGGAGACAAACTTACCTTTTTCATAACAATAATGAATACTATTACTAGACCGGATTCTAGCCCACGGGGCCGAAATCGAGTTGAGTGGAGTGAATAGATTCGCTAAGTGTATGTTTTTCATTGATTTCAATGGAAAATGTATTTGATGATCACTCCTCAAGGACATGATCGATCTCAATTTTTTTTCGACACAAACCTCAAGCATGTCGGGGTCTCTAATTGTGACAAGTAGGCATCAAAATCGGTTCAGTTGTTTTGGAGGCTAATCATTTCCAAAAGTGACTTTTCGGCGTATTTTAGCGTTCCGCCTGCTCCGTTCGCTCCTCTCAATTATGTCCTTGCTGATTCATCATCATCATCATCAGGTCATTTTAGACTCCACTACAGGAGCACGACCCTCTCTCGTCTGACCCAGACAGAAGGAGGATTTGGCCTACACTCCCCACGCTGGCCAGACGGGTTGGGGAGGCCTGATCGATGTTTTACGTATAATGTATTTCCTTTAGTCGCCTTGTACGACATCCATGGGAAGAGACGGAGTGATTCTATTCTAGTCTGCTGGAAACCACACGGCAACCTTGCTGATTGCAATATCTAAAAGTACTAACTACGCCTATTGCAAAGGCTTCAGGTTTTAGGACATCCAGTGCAAGATGACATTGGCCTATAACCTTTTATTGTATTACATTGTAAGCTTATATTGCTTTATTTTATTTTATTGTACATGCTTGAATGCGTGATGCTTCACGTTTTCAGTTTTAATCACCGCTGGTAACCCTGGATCTACATAAATATAGATTAGTTTGTAAACACCGGATATCGGGGATTTAGCGTCACTGGATAACACTGGTGACGCAGTATCGTCCCAGGTACGTGCTTTTATTTATTGCGGGCCGCTGTCACAGTAGACAATAAAGAGCAGTGCCTCAAGTCTGCTCTAACGACTCGAAATAGATGCTCTCAGACCCGGACTCTAACAAAGCGAAGATGTCCAGAGAAAAGATGCGTTTTCATACTTTTGACACCGCGTTCGGTGTTTACCGCCGGAGTTACACCCAGTTGTTTGAGGATGAAATCTACGGCGAGCGGTATTATTAGCGATCATATAGCGTCATGTGTCTGCATAGAGTGTGTTGCATCGACTTTGGTCGTTGGATTGAGATCCTGCTCCATGTGTCTACTGTGGCGGTAGATACAAATATTTCGACGGTCCCTACGTATAAAACGACATGTCATTTCAAACATGTCTGCTTATACTACGATATAGTAATTAAAGAATATTATTATTGGACAAATGAATTAATTTCTTACTTTTTAATTATATACAATCAATAACATAAAAAAGAAAATGTTTTTAGGGGCAATCTATAGCAATTTATGCAATAAATAATAATTGCCATTTTTGACATGTCGCTTTATACGTAGGGACCGTCGATTTGTGTAGTGTGATCAATAGAGATGAGTCCGTACAGCCCCCTCACCACCATCTCTTATTGCGATTCAATAATTGAATAGATTGCTTATTCATACCAATGAATAACCGACTCTATTCAATTTGAAATAGAGTAGCTTATTCATTGGTATGATTAAGCATTCTATTCAGTTATTGAATCGCAATAAGAGATGGTGGTAAGGGGGCAGGAAGTTCATAACTCTCCGAGATATGGAAAATAATGCAGATTTAGATAATTTTACTTTGTATGTCCACAATAAAAAAGAAATGACAGTCATAGGTCCGGATTCGAGGTGGCTTTATGTGCGTGTAATCACTTACGTGCATTGGTTTAGCTACAGAGATCGAGCATGTTCGCCTGCCTTGCCATAGTTGTCGGCCGGGCGTTCGATCTCGCGCGTAGCCAGTCAGCGGCTACTGGTCTAAGCCGAAGGGTCGCCAGAGCGGTTTGCCTGCTAAGCAAGAGGACAACGGGCGCTCGCTTCTGTCAGACCTGTCACCCTACTGTAGGCCAGGGGTAGCCGTTCTCTGGGCGTCGAGAAGTGAGCGTGCCTTACAGCTCCAGTACCTGTCATGGATATCAGGTAGCCAGCTACCTGGCGCACAAGTGTGGCTGAGCTATTATAAAAAAAAATGTTAGAACTCGGAAGTATGATTAGTTGACAAAAGGTAGAAGATACGAGATGGAGCGGATTAAGGAAGGAGTTGAAGTTCCAATAAGGTAGTAGTGACGGTGAGTACAGAGGAAATAAGACAATACAATACCTATAATTTTTACAAAACTGCTAGCGAAGCAATCGAGTTAAAAAGTTAGTATCTAAGTAATAAATACCTACTTAGACAGTCAAACGAACCAGCAACGGACAAGTAACGTGTACCAAGCAAAGGCGACATGTGGATGAATGCACGCACGATTTGCTGATAAGGCTAAACGCCGCTCTAGTTATACTATCAAAACAGATATCTAATCATTCATTACGCATCTACATAGTCTCACGACGCTAGCATTACGCAATGGCCGCCGATAAGAATGGGGCAAATTTTGAATAACCGATATTGGTCGAAGAACGGGCTCGTGGCCGTCCACGTGACGGATTTCAATTTTAAATCGCTTCATATTGATCTATTAATTTCAATCGATATTGTGCTATCGAAGGGCATCGATATAATACATATCGATAGAATGTTTATTCTATAATGAAACAGCACTGCGGTTAAAGGTATGAGTGTAATTAGGGAGGTGCAATACTTAGTGAGTAATGAAACCTCTAAAAATCTATGGAATGTCACGTTCTGTGGTCATGTGAGAGTTGAGCAGTGTCACTGATTGCCACCCAGAGAGTCTCTAGCTGTACCAAATTACCAATTTTTGTCTAAATGGTGTCAACTAGAGTTCCTGACTCCTTTTTTCTACTACCTATGAATTTAGATGTATCCTTGGTGATAAATATGGGCAGTATATTCTTTATCCTTGATATATCAACACTAGCTGATCCATATCAAGGTCCAGTAGAAAAATTATCAATAAACTGTTTTTTTTTAATGAACTGAAACGTATTTTCATTAAATAATTTCATGGGCTACTTTTATTTTAGAAATTTTATTTATTTTTATTAACATTAAATAAATAATAAAAATATAACTATTCCGCGCGGCTCGCGGGCATAGCTATAGATAGATCATACATAATAACCACGAACACTACGTATGTCTTCAAGGAAAATCTGAATCCTTATTTATTATTCGATAGCAATATGTTTGTTACATTCTACGGGCTGTTTGGCAACTTATCTCGATGTCATTGGCTACCAAATTCTAAAACCATAATATTTTTATTGCCAGTGGATATTTAGTTCATCATATAGCGAGCTGATTACAACACAAAACAAGTTCGGTTGTTATTATGAAGCGATGACGTGTCTTAACTTCGTATTTTTGCCTACATAATTATAACAATAGATAAAAAAACAAAACATTTTTATTGGTATTCTAGTCTATTAAACGGACGAGCCCGATAATTGAATGGCTAATAATGACTACTTTGACTCCGAGGTTGCGGTTCGATTCCCACATAAGGCAAACATTTGTGTGCATAAACATGTCTGTGTGTCTGGGTGTTTTATATGTATGCATTTACAAAAAAAAATAATGTATTATATAACTGATAACTGTACTACACAGTTATCAGTTATATAATACAAGCTTTGCTTAGTTTGGGACTAGATGGAGCTGTGTAAATTGTCCAGGAATATTTATTTTTTATTTATTTATATTTATGAGAACCGTAGCCATTGGCGTAATACGGAACCCTATGTATATATATAAACTCTTCATACTCGTCTCGTAAAAAAAGGAAATTAAATTAATTTTAAATCTTTTTGACATCATTTGAAAGCTAATTAAGTTACATTTAAAAGTAAATGTATAATTACACGTACAATCCACAGAAAAACGTGATAGAAATTGTAAAAATCTGCCCTGAGCAACGCACGATGATGTGATTCCAGTTTATTGCTCGCTAGTATAGATCCCATCCCTATAGACCCTTGATAGTGACGTGTTACATAACTTGACCCGTAAACAATAGCATAGTACAAATAGAATAGTATTAGCACAGTATATGTAATAGTACTACGTACAGTATGGCCACTCCCTGCCGCTCTCTCGTGTCGACCTCACCTCCCCTCTGAGACAAATCAGGAACAGTTTGTATGGCGCCGCACGCACACACGCTCTGCACAAACGTCATTGTTTATGTAGTAGTAAACGACGCGATATTTGTATGGAGTGACCGGGGTGTGGTATTAGCAAGGAAGTAATCCGTAACGTAGACGAGAACTCAAGTGTAAATGAATAATTGACTGGAGCGAACTGTACGCTGAAAAGTCATTCTTGGAAATGAATAGTCTCCAAAACCACTGAACCTATTTTGATGAAACTTGTCACAATTGAAGACCTCAACATGCTTGAGGTTTGTGTCGAAAAAAAATTGAGATCGATCATGTCCATGAGGAATGATCATCAAATACATTTTTCATTGAAATCAATGGAAAACATACACTCGGCGAATCTCGCTCAACTCAATCTCGATTTCGGCCCCGTGGGCTAGAATCCGGCTTAATAAATATATAACGAATTCGTTGCCGGCTTATATGCATTTAATTTAACTTTATCGTCAAGCCGCTATACATACTATTTAGCCTAGACATTGACATACAACACCTAGACGCCAATGTGCGGTTTTGGCATGTGATGTGTGATGAAAGTGAATCTAAGTTCTGCGGATTTAGAGTAGTAATGATTTAGATACATGTCCTTATATTTAATTTGTATGACGTTTCTAAGTGCTTTATAGAGTCCATGGGAATAAAGATATTTTGATTTGATTTGATTTTGATTTGATTAATAACTTTTGGGACGTCAATGGGCGGCGGTGGGACGTCAATTTGAATAACAAAAACATCTAGAAACGGTCTCTTTTTAGAAAGTAGCTGACTGCTATAAAGTATGATTAGTGCAAAGATTATTTTTATAATAAAGCCATTAGTATGTAAATGGTGTAGCTCGCACCGTCGGACGCGACACACATAAGTAATTTTTTACACCACACCAGTTACAAACAAGTAGACGGCCCGCCTACTTTAATTAAAGTAGGCTATGTTTGCATCGTGTGAGGGGCTCGCTGACGTCGTTGCGCGTGTCAGTCTCATCGAACACGCAAGTCAAGCAACGTCGATCGTAGCCTGTCTATGGATGGGTTTATTTATCTCGACCTCCTCCGTGCTTCAGAAGTCACGTTAAGCTGTCCCAGCTGTTGTCATTAGATGACACTTGATGACAGACCTTAAGACAAGTCAGTGGACTTTAGGTGGCTTG
This sequence comes from Hypsopygia costalis, assembly GCA_937001555.2. Taxonomy (NCBI): domain Eukaryota; kingdom Metazoa; phylum Arthropoda; class Insecta; order Lepidoptera; family Pyralidae; genus Hypsopygia; species Hypsopygia costalis. Next base: position 30,803,121 of record OW443327.2, on the reverse strand, counting down.
AAAACACTGGCCTCTTCCAACTCCCAGTTGAGCAGCGTGGTGGAGTACGTTCTAAACCCCTTCGATTGAGGGGAGACCCGTATTCCAGCAGTGGGATGAATAAGGGTTGACGACAATACATCACAAGTAGTATCCACTTCCATATTGCTACGGTCGCTGTCAACCTCACTTCCTGAGACCTTCTGGTCTTTAGACATTTCGCTGAGTTTTCTCGCTTGGTCGATATACCTGTTTGGCATTTTGAAGTACAGTTTAAGTGCAGTGCCACCTACCTTACGATAATACGATATTAAAAATTTATTAATTTATTTAGTAGCCCTAAAATTTCTCTAGAAATTAATATCATAACAAATGCGTGTTTTATTCCAAATTAAAGGTAAGGTTACCCTTATTTGGGGCTTATTATGGCCGCCCATCGGCGTCCTAAAAGTCATTAATCACATGCCAAAGCCGTATATCGGTGTCTAGGTTTTATACTTCAATGTCAATGGTAAATAGTATGCACGTATTATACGAGCTCGGTGATCGAAAGGTTAGCAATGGCCACTTTGACTCCGAAGTCGCGGGTTTGATTCCCGCATAAGACAAATATTTGTGTGCATGCACATGTCTATTTGTCTTGGTCTGGGTGTTTTCTATGTAACTATTATATGTAGGTATGTACTTACAAAAAATGTATTTTAGTATAACATCAGTTATCTAGTAACCATAGTACAAGCTTTGCGCTTAATTTGGGACTAGATGGCGTTGTGTAAATTGTCCAGAAATATTTATTTATTATTTATTATCCTTGACTGTGCATTATCTTGACAAAACATAATTAAACATAAGTCAAGCAACGTTTTGTTATGTTCCCGCGAGTGAGGCGAAATCGATTGAAATAAAATTTGCCCACTCACTCGCGGGAACATAACAAAACACTAACAATTATTATTTGGCTTTTTTTAAGGAGGATGTACATTCGTATAAAAATCACAAATTGTACAAGAATTGTCCCAAATTCAGTTCCAATCTAGTCTCGATCGCACATTTGTGCGATCGAGACTAGTACTGAATGTGACATTACTAGTACTAAATATGACATCACTAGTACGAAATGTGACAATTGTCACATTTCGTATTCTCATAATACAAAATGGAAGTTCAAAGTTTTCAATTAAAATTCAAAGTTCAAAATTAACTCTAGTGTAATAACTAATTATGACTGAAAGTTAAATAACATAATAATGGTATTCACGAGTGCTTAGTACGACTTATTTGGTCACATTCGAACGTTTACAAGCCGACCAAATTCGGAAAAAGTTTAATATTTTGAATTTGCCAGACGCGTATTACATATCCACATTAGCCGGGTTGCTCATTTCAAAATGTGAGCAAGTAAGTCATATAATTTTGATATGTAACACGTGTCTTATATATTCACTACTTGAGAGTCCTTCTCTATTTGGTCGGTTTGTTTACGTTGATATGATCGAACGCGAACAAAAAACTCGCACTTAAGCACACAGCTCGCAATACGAATTCACATTAATAAGTGAATGAGACCTAGTATACAACTTTCAGTATTCGATCTCGATTCGGTCAACTTTCACTCTGGGATGTAAAATAATTGCCTGATTTCAGGTTTGGAGTAATGTTTGATTATTTTAATTTTATTTCGAAATTGATGAAATGAAATATAATATACCGTTAATTTTAAACTAGAATTCATAATTTTTTTGAATTTATAAATTTGTAAATCTATAAATTCAAATAGAATTTATAAATTTTATTTCTTCTGATTAAATTCTTTGTAAGTTCCAAGGCAGCCGTAGTTTTATCCCCGGGACTGCAATGGACTTTTTTTGCGGTCGCCGCTGTTAATCCTGGTTACACAGGAGATACAGTGGTGGAAATGTGTGGTGGGCCCCCGTCTCGTAAAAACAGACGAAAAGTGTATAATGCCCTTAATTATAATAATATAATGTATTAGGTATAATTTACATACTCCTGTTGGCATCCATAGTTCTCCCTTTGTATAAAGAGAAACTGTATTCAGCTACTCAACCATATTGTTCAAAAGAGGAGTTTGCTCTCTAAGGCTGGGAATATACGTCAGATTTTGTTTCCGATTGTCCGATCAGACTATCTGATCGTATTTACTCGATACACATCGAGCATCGGCTTCAGATTCAGTAGGGCCCAGACCGTGGGGCCCTAATTAGTCTGAACGGACCCTAATTAGTGGAGGGTCAATTGAAGCCGCCCAAATTACTTCATATTACTAACAGAAACTTTTACTAGGTATTAATTTGTGCCAAAAGCTACTAATAATTTGGTGAACTACATCTACAACTAATGAGAACAGACAGCTTAATGTACCTCCAAAGCATCAGCCCTATTTTCCAGCACGATTAATTAAAAAGAAACTCTGTCATACCCACGAGACTAGATATCCTAAGCAGATTAGTTTTCTCAGTGGTTAATCTGGTTCCAGTTATAAATATTGCAAGCTGAATACCGCCAGCAAATATAATCTCTAATTGTAATTACTTGGCGGATGTTTATCCGGCATGGCGACTGTGATTTCTCTTATTTTGGGCTTATTATGGCCGAAGGATACTGAGTTAGCATCAAGGTACCAACTAGCGAGTTATACTCCTTACAACTACTATCACACTAATATTATAAAGGCGAAAGTTTGTGAACTAATATTATAAAGGCGAAACGTATTGTTTTTATAATCACACTAAGTGTGATTATAAAAACAATACGCAATTATACTAATATCATCACACTATCACACTAATATTATAAAGGCGAAAGTTTGTGAGTGAGTGTGTATGTTTGTTACTTCTTCACGTCTAAACGGCTGGAGAGATTTCAATAAAATTTGGTATGGAGTTAGCAGACACCCTGGATTAACACATAGGCTACGTTTTACTGCGGGAAAATGTCTTATTCCCGTGGGAAATCACAGTAAAGTTTGTATGGGGAAACAAGATTAGTTGGACTATTTTATTCGAAAGAATCGCAGAAAACAATAAGTCCCTCAAATGTTGTTTACCGGAATGTGCTGCAGTAAAATGATTTTGATTGATAGCTCTCTACGACCCGAGACAAAAAACAATAATATAGGCAGCATAATCAACTCTCCCGTTCTGTCAGTCATCAAATTTTGTAAATTGATCTTTCTGATGCTCAAATTAAAATTATTTTGCTTCTAAAAATGTGAATAGTTGTTATTTCACGTCAGTACACAATTTATTTTCCCTAATAAACCGCGGGTACCACCGCGGTTAGCACAGCTAGTAGATAAAATGAAGGTAAGTTATGAAATGTTTTTATTTGCAGTAACACGGTGGATAGAAATAGATGATAAAGCATATCCAAACACATACAGAACAAGCGTGTCACACCAATACTTGGCATGCAAATGTAGTTAACAATTATTTTATATTTATGTCAGATTACTAATAAACACAAAATAATAGAGAGAATATCTGAATTAGAAAAACTCAAATTAATATTTCGATTAATAACAAGTATATCCCACAGTACCATAGTACAAAAGGACTAGAAATATTTGCTATCTACCACTCTCGTGTTGGGAACCCTGTAAAATCCTGCCTTTTGACTGTTCAGTAATTTCTCTGTAAGTTCTATGGTGTCTATATTTTTAATAGATTAGTAGTTATGCCATCCAGTTTTCCAAAAGGCATATTACTTAAACCATTTCATATTTACTCTCATCTAATTTTACTTTAAGAGTATAAGTTATCGTCTTCTTTGCAGCCAAAGCCGATATCATTAGGATGAACCCTGTCAATTAGCAAAGCTTCTGACGAAAAAGACCGAAGGAATTGCAAGTACTCGTAACTCAGAATCATCAGTATTATATCACTCACACTTGTTATCTCGAATCTATAATTACACAATTTATATAAGGATAAATGTTAAGGAGATACCTACATCTTTAAGAAAATTATCTACTAACGTAGCAGACCATAATTTTGTAAAATATTGTAACCTCTAATTTGTTACGTATTCCAAGAACAAAATTGCCACGGAGAAGAGGGGACTCTTCTAATACAGGTTATTTCAACTTAACAGAGGAGATCCCAAATCATTGTAAACTAACCTTGTAATTACCAATAAACTGAATTTGAATTTCAACTCAGCAGCCGGGTCGACGTATTGCTGTTGCTACCTACGAGTATCATATCACTTGTAGTGCAGGGAATTTTCACTCGTACCACGCAAGCTTCTTGTATTGTAAGTATCATATAGATAATATATAGGATGCCAACATGGTCCCACCATCCACCACCACCGTCACATGGTGGGTATAGTGTTAGTACGGCGCTAAAAGTCGCGGCGTGCGACAGGTTCAGGTAACCGTTTTACATGAGGCGGGTATGAGACTGGTGTAAAAACAAATGCTAAAAATAAACCCAATACAGCAGGTAGTAGGTAATAATAATAATTATTTCTTTACCTCTTTTAATACTTAACAATATTATTATAATTGAGTTTAAAAATAAGTGGTCGTGTAAAAACAAGAGCACTTATTTGCCTTGAGTCAAAAATAAAAATAGACTGACTAATTTAACAATCTAGACCTGTTCAATTATGTTCTTTTTTTATCGATTTTATAAATAAAATGTAATCGATTTGATAATTAAAAGATAATAAAGTACCTGAATCATATAACAGCCTTTTTTCCCTTCCGGAGTTTTGGCGGAAAAGGTGACGAGGTCGCTGAATATATTTTTCAGCACCTAGGCAACCGAACTGACGAATCGTCTTAAAAAAATCTTGACGAAAGCTTATAAAATCGTCCGGTCGTTCTGTCTGTCCGTCCGTTGAAACACAAAATTTCGAAATTCTGACTTCGGATTCGTGTAGAGCAGTGTTTCCCATTTGCCGGGTCACGACCCGGTACCGGTCCATCAAAATAAAATACCGGGTCGCAATATTCCCGCCTTGTTTTGAAAATAATACCTACTATCGATCGACGCATCGTGAATATTCATACAATACCAAAATATGTAGTATTTAATAAAACATTTTTACTATTAATAAATTTGTAATATTTTACTTAATGGAACCAGTTCGGGTTTTAAAAGTAAAAAGTGGGTCACGAAGGGGCAGTGTGAAAATTACCGGGCCATAGCAGAACAATGTTTGGGAAACACTGGTGTAGAGCATCAAAAAGTAGTAATGTAAAGTGACCTTGGTTTTCCGATATCAATAAATACGCGACATTTGTATGGAGTGACAGGGGTGTGATAATACCACACCCCGGCCACTTCATACTAATGTCGCGTCGATAACTACTACATAAACAATGACGTCGATGCAGAGCGCGAATCAGCATGTGTGCGTGCGGCGCCATACAAACTGTTCCAGATTCGTCTCAGAGGGGAGGTGAGGTCGACACGAGAGAGCGGCAGGGAGCGGCCATACTGGACGTAGTACCATTGTTTATACTGTGATAATACTAAATAATAAAGCACCTAGGTAACTAAGAGCGAATGTTTAGTATCTTTATAAATAGACTTTCATTTACATTATTCAACCGACAATTATTTTAACATTTAGAGACATGTAACTTAAGAGCCCTATTACATTTGCACGCTGACGAGCTCTCGCGCAGTACTAAACCCGCGAAGGCCGCCGGTGCATCGTTTTTTTGTAGTAATTTTGAAGTTATATTTATCGTTTATTGAAATAAGATAATAAATTCATGCTACAAAGTTTATTCATCATGAAGTAACAATTATTCTCGTATACCTAAATTTTGTTCAATAACATTATCGTTTATTCGAGAATTTAACAGTTTACTTAAAGCGATTTTCGATGTTTTTTTTTCTATAATATAAATCAATGATATTTCAAAATTCCGAGGCCGCTATGTACTATACGACTATATAACAAATAACATTCTATTTTTTTTATTTCATTTGTTTGGAACAGTACAGTACAATCCAGGAGCACAAAATAGTGAATGCGCGCATTTTATGAAAATCTTTCTCTGCAATTTTGGGTTTATTTAAAAAGTTAAGCAAAATATACAAAAAGAGTTATATTACATTTTGACTGTGATTTTTGCGTAAAATGGCCAATTTCGGCGTTCTTGATCTCGGAAACAAAAATACATTAACAATGTTGACTTATTGAATAGTACAGAATAGCTATTGGCATAGTACGTAGCGGCCTCGCTTTTTGTAAATTTTGCTTAACTTTTTAAATAAATCCAAAATTGCAGAGAAAGATTTTCATAAAATGCTCGCATTCACTATTTTGAGCTCCTGGATTGTACTACTGTTCCAAACAAATTAAATTAAAAAAAAAAAATGTTATTTGTTACATAGTCGTATAGTACATAGCGGCCTCGGAAGTTTGAAATATCATTGATTTAATATAGAAAAAAAAACATTCTTTTAACCAAAAAAACTTCGAAAATCGCTTTAAGTAAACTGTTAATTTCTCGAATAAACGATAATGTTATTGAGCAAAATTTATACGAGAATAATTGTTACTTCATGATGAATAAACTTTGTAGCATGAATTTATTATCTTATTTCAATAAAAACGATAAATTTATACTCAAAATTACTATAAAAAACGATGCACCGGCGGCCTTCGCAGGTTTAGTACTGCGCGAGAGCTCGTCAGCGTGCAAATGTAATAGGGCTCTTAAATGCAAAGAAAATTGAACAAAATGAGTTTTTGTTTACATTCATGTTCGGGCACCTAAAACTTTACTTCACAGCGAAGTCATCTCACGCCCAGAAAGCGCACGTTGGCGCGGACCCAATAATTATTTGGTCTATTTAATAAATAAACACAGGTCAAATTCTGCATCTGACCATGGCGACTGTTTGAGGAAAACTATAAGTAATACTAGTGTATATTATTCTGTGGTAATACGTTGAAACTGTCCGACTGTCGTGTTCACCCGTATATACGCGTGTACTTAGGGCCGCGCTCTCTCCATGACCTAGTTCGTTCTAATGTTTCTACATGATAGCACCGTCGTTTGTCTTCGATTATTTTTATTCCACATCGCTGTATTGTAATTTGACGTTTTATTTTTTATACTACGTCAAGACAAGCATACGGCCCGCCTGATGTGAAGCGGTTACCGTAGCCATATTAACGCTGGCAACATAAAATATCGCTCGCGAGCCGCCACCTCCGCTGCCAATGCAGTATCTCCTTCCTTTCTGGTGACCTCACTCACTCGCAGGAACACAACAACCCTCAAGGGAATTGTTATTTGGCTGCGGTATTCTGTGAGGTGGAGGTACATTCCCCAGTCGGGTAGCATACAATTACGCTCCCTACCTCTCTTTTCGCCAGAGCTTCGTTTGTCAGTCAGCAGGGTGCACCGCGTGCAGGTGAAGATGGCTTTGGTTCAAAGATGTTGATGAACCACATACACCCCACGATGGTATGGTGGTACGTGGCTAATTTGAGTTAATTACGAATCTTAAATACGAGGATACGAGTATGTATGATAACTTTTCAATTGGTATTGGAGGGCATGTTTCACGAGGGCTACCCTCGTCGTCAACCCTTATTCATCCCACTGCTCGGACACGGTCTCCCCTCAATCAAAGGGATTTAGAGCATACTCCACCACGCTGCTCAACTGCGGGTTGGCAGAGGCCAGTGTTTTCAAGCCGCCCAAAGGCCACTGACCAGACTTAACGACTGTCATGTGATGACAGCAGCCGGGACCGACGGCTTAATGTGACCTCCGAAGGCTCCGAAGCACGGAGGAACTAAAGATAAATAAACCCATCCATAGACAGGCTGACGCTAACGTTGCTTAACTTGCGTGTTCGATTAGACTGACACGCGCAACGACGCCATCGAGTTCCTCCCAAGCACAACCCTCGTAAGCTGTATGTTGTATTTCAGCACACGAAACTGAAAACACTGTTCAACAAACAAGGTTAAAAAATAACATTAGGTATATGCTTTTATAGACTTTACTAACTGTTATCCGCGGCTTCTCCCGTGTGGCCATTATTTTAATAAAACCATTTCTCTAGCGGGGATAAGATGTTTTTTCGCGATAAAAAGTAACCTATGGTCCGTACTTACATACAAACATATACATACATACAAAACTTTAAAAAAATACATCAATCTAGTCTTCTTTCAATGTTATAATAAAGCAAGCATATTGTATTGTACCACGTAATATATATAACATATTATAACATTATGATAATAACTACTAATAAAATAATGACGAGCTCGGTGGCGTAGCGGTCAATGACGCGGCTTCGACACCAACGCTCGTGGATTCGATTCCCACATAGGACAAACATTTGTGTGCATGAACATGTCTGTTTGTCTTAGTCTGGGTGTTTTCTATGTAGGTATCATAAGTATGTAATTACAAAAAAAAAATGTATTTACGTATGTTTATCAGTTGTCTAGTACCCATATAACACAAGCTTCGCTTACTTTGGAGCTAGATGGCGCTGTGTAATTTGTCTGACAATATTTATTTATTTATATTTTTAATGTTCCACCAAGTGCCAACAATCAACATTAACAACATTTTAACATATATAATATTAGTATGAATTACGGTGGAGGCTACAATTCAATAATTGAATAGATTGCTTATTCATACCAATGAATAAGCGACTCTATGTCATTTGAAATAGAGTCGCTTATTCATAGGTATGAATAAGCATTCTATTCAGTTATTGAATCGCAAAAGAGAACCATCTCTTATTGCGATTCAATAACTGAATAGAATGCTTATTCATTATTATTACCACCAGGTAATAATTGGGAATAAACAGTCGTTTTAAGCTATTGAAGACATGTTTGTTTGGCAAAGTTGTACAGTTTCGTGGATCGAATAAGGTGATAATATGCGAGGTACAGTGTGATGTCAGATGTGATGAAGATTATGTACCAAGGATCCTGTATAATATATATTTTTTTATTTAAACATTATTCATTAACTGCGTAATTATGTATCTCGGAAGGCAATGAAATTAGTTAGGCAAAATCCAATTTATTATGAATTCACTTAGTTATTGTACATTGTATTTTTAAGTATATTTACTCAATTGTAAGTTGATTATGTTTTTAAGGATATCAAGTGTATAAGTGCCTAAGTTTGTGGTATTGTCTATTATTTTATATCATATCATTATTTAAATAATACTAACATTATAAATATGTAAAGTTTGTGAGTTTGTAAAGGGTAATTAATCTCTAAATCTACTGAACCGATTTTGAAAATTCATTTACCAATAGAAAGGCACGTTATTTGTGAGTGTCATAAGCTATTATATTAACCCGAAAAATGAAAAAACTTTTCGTAAAAATGTTTATTACCCAACGAAGTGGGCACGAATCAGCTAGTAAATATGTAGTTGAATTAGTCGAAAAAATGTTTTGATGTTACTGTTCACGATGATTCAAAATTTCTATGAAATGAAAACTTTCTATGAAAGAGAACCTCGGTAGAGTGGAGACTCCTAACACAAGCAATTGTTAGCTTAAAAGGAGTCTCCGGCCATTTGTAAATATATGTAGTGATAAGTGTTATAATAAATTTTCATTTCATTTTTCAAACGCAATGTTTATATATGTAGTAAATGTTTGTCAATAGATGCAAGGGCAGATCCAGCTTTGGTACTAGGGGGAGGTCACATAGTTGTGGTCAAGTCACACTCAAGTTATAATTAAATTTTGATAATAAAAGATACAGGTAAAAAGTAGGTATTTTACTAATGTATGTAAGTACTGTACTTAATCTATATTGAGACAAAAAAAAAAATAAAAACATTAAGTTTAACAATTTTAATTAGTGGTCCGTCTAGGTCCTGGACCCAGCCCAGGGGGTGGTCATGACCCCCATGACCCTCCCCCTGGATCCGCCCTTGAATAGATGGCGATGGCATAGAATTGCTTCACGCAAGGATTGATCTCACATTCTCACAACTCTTATTCGCAACCCTACTAGTATTCACATTTAGTTAAAAATACCAATGAGTTATTTAATCAGTCACAAAAGAAAAAAAAAAATGTAAGCATAACAGTTCTAAAGCTCTATGTATGCTATCTTTTAAATATTATTAGTATTATACCAGTTACCAGTCAAGAACATTTCAACATTATCATCGGCGCATCGTTTACTCAGTCGGATATTTTATTTCTTAATCATCCGCTTGTTAACGTACACAAACAATATATTATTACATTCAATGCAAACACTTCCCTGACTACGCGAATCTAATACCTAATAAACAACAACAACAAACAATAAAAAAAGAAAGAAAACAAAAAAGGTGTTGATGTATAAAACAAAAAAAAACATGTGAAGAAGTGGGCCTGACCGTAACCAAGGACAGGTTTACGGTTTAGAAAATGAAGGCTGGGTCTGTTATTGCGTCTTTAATCAAATTCATGTTACCGATCGCCACGCGTCTGGCGCGTGATCGAGTAGGCAGAGAGCTAAGATGCTGCTGGCTGGCGAAAGACAGTTTTTTATATGAAAGGGGGGCAAACGAGCATGTCGGTCACCTGGATGGACAGCAATCACCACCGCCCATGAATATCAGCAACACCAAGGGGTCGCCGATCCGTTGCCAGCCTTTTAAGGTAAATAAAGACTCTGTTCTTGAAGGCTCCCATGTTGGGAATTGTTATTTGGCTGCGGTATTATGTGAGGTGCAGTTACTTCCCCAGTCGCGCAGCTTCAAAAATACGCTATGCCCTAGATCTCTTTTCTTATCCCCACCTTACAGTTTGATAGGAATGGTTACTTAGTTCGACAAAGGTAGTTTAATGACTCAGCGTGACATCATATATGATGGCACACTATCCATATATTAGCAGGCTGTCATGTCTCCTATGTTACTAGGGTTACCTGCAACAGCTACCAAATTGATAATGAACACGAAAGTACATAGCAGTTCTAGGGGTAAAACAACGGTATACCTCTACCGGTATACAATTAACCCGAAGAATTAAGCAGGAATATGAAGCTTTGGTTTAATTCAGCATCGTATAAGTAAGTTATTTCTATAATCTTCAAAGTCTAACATTTGCATGTGTCCTTTGGTATCCTGCCAACTAACTAACGAGACTCTAGCAAAAGAAATATAGAGCAAAGCGATATTTAGTTGAGTGAATGAAATTGCTAATAAGATTATATAGAAACTTAGTCTCTTTTAGAGTAACATTACTCTTTTTTGGAAACGTTTATTTTAAACCATGCAGCTGACAACACAATCTTGATAGTTTTAATTGTAATCGTAGATACAACATAACCTTGTCAAAACATGTCTAGAAGTCAAGAAGGGCGAATCATAGCAGTCGTCAAGCAAGACGACTCCTCTGATTCGCCCTTCGTATTCTCTAAGCAGCATTTTAGGCGACATGCGACTGTAAGGGGGACTACAGGTGTGTACATTAACCCGGTGATTATTAAACGATTTGGTGCTCGTTAGATGGGTATTACCATTGAACACTATTAAAAATGTATTAATTTATCTATGCGTGACCGATAGTGCGGCAAAGAGTTTGTTGTAGTTTCAAAAAATACACAGTTGATTTTGCTCGATAAATGAAAAATGTGGCACAAAGCACCCCACGCTTTTTTTCACAATAACACTAATCTTTTTCGTTCATTTATATTTTCTGCAAATATAAAAAAATATTTTTCGTTATTTAGTTCGATTGATCGTGAAAGTATGTTTTTTGTTTTTTTTTTAAGCTATATATATTTCTTTTCCACTTTTTAGTTCGATGTAATATGTGAGGAATTTAATTAATCCTGGCGATCATTTCTAGGATAATTAAACCAACTTATCAACTTATTGTATTTTCATCGGTCCTTGATAAGTATACAAAGTTTAAATTAAATCTGACAGTTCAAATTGGGTAGAAAATCAAGTTCAAAGAATTTGGTTACAAACTGACAAACAAGCAAACATACAGGTGAAGCTAATAAAAGCTTGTTAAAAAGGATCTGCGACACCGGCCGCCATTTTAAATAGTGAAATAAACAAGCGTATGTTTAGCGTATACTTGACCCATGACTTTTTAGCTGTGTCTTGAGACCCATTGATCTATTTTTTTTTATCAAACATAACCTGAGATCGATTCGACAGAAACCAAAGTCGTCGACGTAGTCTTTTCTTTTAGAGTTACCTGAAGTGGCAGTGGGTCGGCTACATGGGATGTTTTGGAGCTCCGTAACCGAAACTGAAACTATCGGATATCCGAAATAAAAATCTATCGAAACCGTAACCGAAACTGATATAAAATTTTCGGATAATTTAGGATAGATGCGTGCGTAATCTAAATGAGACACGTTTTGATAGATTTTCGCCGGCAGCAATACGAAGTTCTAACTGCGTCGCTCGACGAGTGCATCTTTTATCTACGTAATAATTACATACTTCTCCATATTTGTCACCCATTCTTGTGAGCTTAAAATTACCTAAAACAAATTAAGGCCTATTCTATTATTACAGATGATTTCCACCACTTAACATTCGAGGAGTTATAGATGCGACTTAGTCCAAAAGTTGCTTCACGTGATTTGCTGATTTTGGACTTGCTTGAACCAGGTTTTTTTTTAAGTTTACCTTGTAGTAATAAAAATTTCCGTTTCTAAAAAAATTAACATCCGTAAGTATCTGAAACTATCCGTAACTGTCGGTTAATCCGAAATAATTTCATATCCGTAACCGTATTCGAAACCGATATAATATTATGTACATATCCGTAACCGTATCCGATTCCGAAATTTCATATCCATAACATCCCTGGCGCTACATCTGCCGAGTTAGTGATGGCAGATGGGAAAAGTAGAGAGAGAGAGCGTAGATCGCGTGACGAAACGGTACCCCCTTCTATATGATCCGATGACGGTGACTGAATGCGGAAAGTGGAAGATCGCATTAGGTGAAATGCATTGAAAAAGGCCTATGGCCTGCAGTAATTAGATACAGGCTGATGCTGATGAACCTAAGATGAAAAAAATATTATTTCACAGCTAGAGGTTGTAGGTGCGAACAAAAAAAAAACAAAATATTTCCTAAATAAAGACACGCGGCCGCAGACACTACATTAAAATAATGATCAATTTATAAATTTGCCCTGTAATATTATATAAATAATATAATATTACAGGGCAATATTATATAAATATATAAATAATATAATATTACAGGGCAAATATTTAATAAATTACCGAAAAGCATTAGGGATTTGGCATTAAATAATTTTAAAAATAAACTAACACTATTTCTGACCGATAAATGTTATTATTCAATTAATGATTTTTTTAATGACATTCTTTGACTTATACTTTTAAATGACATTCTTTGATTCATATTGCTATTATTAATTATTACCTAATATTGCATAATCTGTTATTTTGTAATTATTTAAATTGATATTGTTGACATTCCAGTACGACATTTGAGCATAAATATTTTAATAGTACAAATATTTTAAATGGTTGTAATATATATAAAAGACTATTAAGTTAGCATGTCTTATACAAGACAAAATGTACATGGGAAATTGTCTAATGCCATCTATAGGTACATTTGTTTTGTTGTGCAAAAATTATTGCCATTTTTTCTTATCTAATTCATTTTATATTTGTATTCTATAATTCTGCAGCAAGACTCGTTTCATTTTATCATTGAAATGGATTAACGTTAAACCACATTTTAGAATAAGTCGGTTAGTCATCATTAGTTAATACTCAAGTGTAAAATAAAAAAACATCAAATTAATAAATTGTACTTCTTTCCTTATTATGACGATCATGATGATTCCTATCTTCTGTTTTGAAACGGAGTTAAAATCTGTTTACAAGCATTTTTTTGTGAACAACGTGGCTTAACGCAGCATACCATATAGGCACCTATCTATGTAAACCATGGCGTGACGTGGAATGATAAGTAAATACTCACTTAGATACCGCCTCCTACCAGCCAGATAATAGATAACACATGAATGAATTTTACGACGGCCCGCGCAGTCGCTAAACGCCGTAAAACACTCGTAAAATTAACGAGAACTCGTTTTTATTTATAGTTTATTACTGTCGACGTTGACGCTCTGTGATCGATTTGTTCCGAATGTACCAATCAAAGGAGGTTTATAGTTTGATGATGATTCAGTGGTACGAATCTCCATACATACTAACTAGCGAACTGTTGAAGGCTGCTTCTTCACCAGAAGGCAAATTTTCGTATTTTTTCTAAGATCACCGTCAAACCAAAGTTGACCGAATCAAGATTGAATTGTGAATGACTAAAAATGATATACTTGATTTTATTAATTACTTATTATCAATTGTATTGTTAGCAAAATAGCATTCTTAGTTTGTTTAATTTTCGGTCATATTTCGATATAATTCACATACGAGAATACCAGAATTGACATTTGTGAGATCGAGACTGGAACGGATACATTTTAATTACGAGAATTGTCCCTCAGAACGACGAGAGGTAGCTGGCTAGGGTTGCCAACAGTACTTATAGTACATAGTATTGTATTATATTTCAGCTCGCCGCGCCGTACTATGTGCTGTTGAATTAACATATAGCAGGCATAAATGCTATAACTTTATGATTACTTCATTTTCATTATCTACTTTATTTCCTAGCCTCGCTCAGCTCTAGGGGACGAAACCGATTCAGATTGAATCTTTTAATATTAAAAATCGGTTTTACATTAAAATTACTGAGAAACATCTTCAGCTCAGTCGGTAGAGAAGTTATGAATCCTGAAAGGTTCCAAATTTTCTGCCGCCTTGGCTGAACATGATTTTTACAAACCTAAACAAATTCGTGTTTTGTGTCTAATCAAAAAATCGACCTGAGTCTGCTGCAGCGCTGTAGGACCGTGACTTAGCTTCTAGTTAGTTAACGTCTTGTACCTATAGTATTATATTATCTATATATAATATATATTTATATTATCTCTGGTCCTATTTAGAATAGGCCTGTAAACCATTTTTTTTTTCGATTTGTTATTTAAAGACGTTACAATAATATAACTAAAGGTGAAAGAAGTACTTCGATAGCATAAAAACTTCTCGAGATATGATAACTTGAAGATCACAATTTTGGACTATCCCGAAAACGCTCCATACAAAATGCATACGGTATTATGACGTCACGATACGCTATTTTATATGCATTAAATCAGAAATTTGTACGACAGCTATGTTAAATATTGCGTTTATGTAGCTAGTGCCGTAACAAAAGTTATAGTATTTTTTATTGTTTCTACAATGGTAATATTTATGTTTTATAATTTCATACTTTTAAAATGGACTTTTCCACCAAACTTTGATCGACCATAAAACACGTCGGACATAAGTTATTAAAATTTTGAGATCGCAGATCGTTCTAGTTTTGTGTATTTTATGTTACTGATAGAGAGTTTTTATAATTTTAGAACTTTGTTTACAGGCCTATTGTGCTAACAGAAAAGAGCATTCAAAAATATTCTACGCATATATTTTTTTGTGGCACGAGACATGAGAGGGGGGCAAACGAGCATGTGGGGCATCTGGTGGAAAGTAATCACCACCGGGCGGTCATGGAGATCAGCAACACCAAGGGGTCGCCGATCCATTGCCAGCCTAAATATATCTACCTATACTGTCTAATAGAATATACTGTAACGGTACCTTGCAATCTTGATCTCAACTGGTTTTCCAGCCAAATAGACGCACATCTAGAGTGTAAAGTATGTACCTAATCATGGATCTATTGTTTTGGTCAAGTGACAGGTTAAATCCCTGAGTGGCAGTTTAAAATGGATTAACGTTAAACCACATTTTGGAACAAGTCGGTTAGTCATAGTTAATACTCAAGTGTCAGATTGTAAAATTGAAATTATCAAATTAATACCAAATTTTCAGGTTATAAATTCAATCAGACTATTTCAATCGATATGTACGAGTATCTATTTACATGATTTAAAATTACAATGTAAATTAAACTTTAATTAAATTAATAAATTATAAGTTATCTTATTCGCGGCTAATATAATAAAACAACTTTTTGTTATTTTATTAACTCACAAGACGATATCATTGAAAAATGGCCACTACTGCAATATAAGTCTCAATATTTTAAGAAGCCGATGTTTCCTAAAAGGTGTAATATGTTATACCCTTGCAAGTAAGATATAATAATATCTTACTTATCATTTAATATATCTATAGTTTAAAATATTTTAATGAGCCACAAAAAAGTAAAATGATAAGGCCGGGAAAGAACATTAAAAGTTTGGGAAACCCTGGATTACATCATAGATAATTGTTAGACCGATTAATAGTTACGAGGAATTTGATACAATTTTGTGCGTCATTTTTAAGAAGTACCTAGATTGTACAAAAGAACTTGACACCCGGAAAATAGAATCCGAATCCATAAACTATTTCAAGAGACGTTGTCAAAACTAGGCAGTTTTCAATGTGAAAAAAAAATACCGAGCGACGTTGTAGGACGCCAAAACTATTGTCGTGTCGCAGAGATACGTACACGTGGCGACGCATCGTTATACCAGCAGCCGACCTGATGGCCAAATTCTCGTAATTATTTTACGATCGCAGATCAAAAGTTCACCGAATTGAGATTAAATTGTGACTAAAAATTATATATTTGATTGCATTCATTAATTATTGTCAATTCTAATTGTTAGCAAAATAACATTCTTAGTTTGTGTAATTTTTCGTTATGTTTCGATATAATCCCACTTAAATTAGACTATGAAATTTCATATCGTGTTACGAGAATACCAAATTTGACATTTGTGAGATCGACACTGGGTCGGAACTGAATTTGGACTACATTTTTCGATTCATTACGAGAATTGCTCCTCTGATTTTTTTTATATATTTAGGTGTAAAAAGCTCTGGAAAAGAACTAGGTACCTAGTTAATTCTTTTTAGATTTTTAGCTACGTCTGCTTTACGTCTACTTACAAAAACCCGGCATAAAGACTAAAGTCTCGAGTCCTTTGACAGACTACTTTGTACGCGACTGTAGGTCCACAATGTGCACACAGACAGAACAATCGGTACCAATTCTCGTAATCACTGACGATTGTCAAGTTTGATTGAATACGACTTTGATCGTTGAAGTTTGACGAAGTGAATAAGTACCTAACAATGTTACTATCATTTTATTTCTATGAGTATGAGCAATATTTATTTAATCTATGGCAATATTTGAGATGAGCCCGCTGGTCGAATGGTTAACAATGACGAGCTCGGTGGTCGAATGGTTAACAATGGCCACTTTGACTCCGAGGTCGCGGGTTCGATTCCCGCACAAGGCAAATATTTGTGTGCATGAACATGTCTGTTTGTCTTGGTCTGGGTGTTTTCTATGAATTATATGTATTAAAAAAAAAATGTATTTAAAGTACATTTATCAGTTGTCTAGTACCCATAACACAAGCTTTGCGCTTAATTTGGGACTAGTTGGCGCTGTGTAAAAAAGAAAAAAAAAATGGCTTGAATCGGAAATCGCAGGTTCGATCCCAGCACAAGACAAACAGTTGTATGCATGAATATGTCTGTTTGTCCCGCTCTGGATGTTTTCTATGTATTGTATGTAAATATATTGACAAAAAAAATGACAGTTTTCTAGTACAGAAAAAGGTTGGTTAAGTTTGGGACTAGATGGCGTTGTGTAATTTGTCCAGTAATATTATTATAATAGAGTGACAGTCACCAGACTCATAAATAAGCGTTTTTTTAAATATTTCGTACCTTTAAATTATAGAGACCTAATCTAAAATTTGTGTGTGTCGCGATCATTCAGGAATACGTAGGTATTTTAATTTTGCTGAAATTTCGTCGGCACCTATGAAGATAAATGAATTCCTATTTCTATAGTAAGTTATCTCCACCAAACTCTATTTCGACTCTACCACCCCTATCTATAGGGGTTGATGTGTAGTTATGAATGAGTGAGACTGCTTCTTCATTTCGGTAAACTTAAGGTGAAGTGAGTCCAGGAAACACGCGTATTTAATGAATTGTTATAATAAACTATTTCAATTTGGTTTCTAGAAATTTAACTATGAAATCTTAAGTCCTTTCTGCAGGGCCAAAAGCTATTGAAAACACAATTAATAATTTTTGACTCGATAGAAAAAAATCGCGAACTTACTCTCTAAATTTGCACTAAATAAAAATTGTAACTATTTAATACAATTTTTTTATACGGAAATTATACCAAAATTTTCATAATTTTAATTACGAGAGCAATAAGCTATTACTTTTAAAAATAAAATAATTTAAATAAAATTATTAAAAGAATAACGATTTGCGGTCGCGCACCCTCCCTGACTCTCGATCGCTCTCAACGTCAGTAGAGTTGAGCGCTTAAACGAAAAGCGCTTAAAAAAGTCTGCTTATCAGTGTAAGCAGATAAGCACGCTTATAAAAATAAGCCTTTTTCGTTTAAATTTTTTACAATGTTGTGCGATAATTTGACAAATTTGATATAGCGCCATCTATAATTGATACACATAATTACTGCCACGTCGCGTCGTGCTGTATTAGCTAGCCATACATGCAATAATAAATCTTACCATCAAAACGTTTAGGTTTACTATCGATTAACGTTCGTTTCATTTTCGTTTAAACAAATGCGTTTCGTTGAAAAAAGCGTCAGTAATCCTCATTCAATATTGAACCTTATTCGCAGGGTGCCTTAGGATTAATGTTGTTTAATTTTCTTTCACTTTAGTTTCAAAAATGATTTTCGTTTAAATAAACAACGCTTACGCTTTTTTAAGCAGTACGCTTTTTGTTGTCAACTGGTAAGCGTGCGTGTGAATGTTTGCGCTAACGCTTTTGCTGTTGTCGTCGGTCGATTAATGCGAATTTTTTTGCTTTGCTGTGTTAAGTATGTTCATGCGTATACGAAACTTTAAATACTTAGAGAAAAGAAATCGGCTGCAAATAGATACTGTCTGTGATCGTTAACCATTGCTTTGTCTTAAAGCTGCGACTAAATGTTTAAACGTTTTCCATAAGCGTAGACGCCTCAAGTAGCATCAACGACAAAAAAAGCGTTTAAGTAAAAAGCGCGCTTATTTAAGCGCGCTTTTGATAAAAAGTACAACGTTTAAACGTTTATTAATTTTAAGCCGTTTTTTCCAACTCTAAACGTCAGTGCTCTAGGAGCTGCGTTCGAGGTAGGACCTGTGCCGCGCGTCCGTTCAACGCGTTGTCAATAAACACGTTGAAATAAACACAGTCTAGGAATATCAGTAAGACAACAAAACAACGTGATACATTTATTTTTTTACTGAGACCCGGTTTTTTTTTCTCATGCTAGATGTTTCTTTGGAAAACTTTATTATAAATCTTTCTTGGAATATCTGTAAAGCCACATTGAAATTCGTTCAGTAGCGATTGAGTTTATCGCGTACCGACAGGTACGCGATCATCGAAATCGGTTTGGCCGTTTAGGCGTCATAATTATTATTTTTAATACTTCGTCGGGCGGTAAAAACATACGACCCGCCTGATGTGAAATGGTTACCGTAGTTATAATAACGCTCGCAACTTAAAATATTGCTCGCGCACCGCCACTCCCGCTACCAACACAGCAACTCCTTCCTTTCTGGTGACCTCACTCACTCGCAGGAACACAACAACTCTCAAGGGAATTGTTATTTGGCTGCGGTATTCTGTGAGGTGGAGGTAAATTCCCCAGTCGGTTCCCCAGTCACTATCTTTGGGGTTATCACTATATCTGGGCTGTAAGTGATTCATCAACATATTTAAACAAAAGCCAACTTCACCTGCGCGCTGTGCACTCTGCTGACTGACAAACGAAGCTCTGGCGAAAAGAGAGGTAGGGAGCGTAATTGTAAGTTACCCGACTGGGGAATTACATCCACCTCACAGAATACCGCAGCCAAATAACAATTCTCTCAATCAATCATGAAATCAAATCAATATATTTTTTTGTAAATACATACATACTAACCGTTACCCGTGGCTTCGCCCACGTGGTCAAGGGGAGCTGCCATTAATTTGTGTATATTTTTTTCTTGTTGTAATTTTTTTTACTTGATGGGATAAAAAGTAGCTTATGACAGTCTCCAGACCGTAAACTATCCCGTTAACAAAAATCATGTCGGTACTTAGGTTAGTTTCGACGTAAAAAAAGGACAAATAATTACAAAGTTTATTTTTCCCATTGGATTAAGTTTTTCCGTGATAAAAAGTAACTTATGTCACTCTCCAGATCGTAAACTATCCCCATTAAAAAAATCACGTCCGTACTTAGGTTCGTGTTTGACGTGAAAGGACAAATGATTAACTTTATTTTTTCCCGTGGGAATAAAATTTTTTTTCCGGGATAAAGAGTAGCCTATGTCACTCTCCAGGCCTTAAACAATATCCAAAAAAAAAACATGTAAATCCATTTGTTACTTTTGACGTGAAAGAAGGACAAACAAACTTTTACCTATATGATGCTATAGTGAGTTAATCTTAAAAGATAGGCATATGCGCAAATTTACTCAGCGCACGCAACGTAAGCCCTCAAAAGGAATATTTTTTTCCCGTTTTTTATCAGTGCTCTGCTCCTATTGGTGTTAGCGTGATGTTATATAGCCTATAGCCTTCCTTGAAATATAGGCTAACACTAAAATATTTTTTTCAATTCGAACAAACAAACAAACAAACAAACTCTTCAGCTTTATAATATTTGTATAGATAATACATAGAAAACACCCAGACCAAGATAAACAGACATGTTCATGCACACAAATATTTATTCGTATCTTGTGCGGCGATCGAACCCACGACCTCGGAGTCAAACTGGACATGGTTAGCCATTGGACCACCGGGGTTGTCAAATATAAATACTGTTAATATCAATACCGCTGTATGCTCGGGCATAGTAGCTAGGGAGAGACGCGTGCTGTACGGCACATATCGATTCCTAGAAGGATGAAGAATAGTGTATGCTGACGCGTGATAGTTAGTTAGTCCCTATTTTAGTTTGACCAATAATAAATATAATTATTGAATAGTTTTCTTTTTATATTGAATTCTTTACTTTTTCATAATATACCCAAACATCACTTGTTTGCATGTTGAATATTATATACTTCATTAATTAAAAAAATGTATTTTTACATGTGGTTTATTTATTTTCATATAATTATATTTCCAGTAAGTACTTTTAACTATTGTATTGACGGGTGTAGTACTACACGGGTGTTGGTAGTCGCTTCGCTATACTGTGGCGTCTCGGCAGCGAACGCGCGCTTGTAAGCGGGTACCCCGCGCCGGCTCCTCTCAAGCCCCGCACCTCACCCCCTCGAAAACGGCCAAGCTCTGGACTCACGTCACCTTAATTGCTTTTCAGAAATTGAATTATTTAGATTAGCTATTACTGCTATTACTAAATAAAACGCTTGAATCTGCAGGTAGAAAGTTTTATATATATACATTTCCTAAATCAACCACCTGGGAAATTCCTTTTTTTACTTATTCGTTAGAACTCCAAATGATTACAGAAAATATCATTCTGTGAAAATATATCTACGAAACTATATTATTGTTTCAGATTATGATTGAACCTGAAAAATATAATACAAAAAAAATATTAAAAAGAACAATTCAAATTGAAGAAGGTATAAATAAATAAATATTTCTGGACAATTTACACAGCGGCATCTAGTCCCAAATTAAACACAAAGCTTGTGTTATATGGGTACTAGAAAACTGATAAATGTACTTAATACATTTTTTTTTAAATACATACTTATAATTGTTATAATACATAGAAAACACCCAGACCAAGACAAACAGACATGTTCATGCACACAAAATGTTTGTCTTGTGCGGGAATCGAACCCGCGACCTCGGTGTCAAAGTGGCCATTGCTAACCATTCGACCACCGAGCTCGAACAGAAAGAAATCAGAATAGGTAGTAATAAACCGAGCAACTAAAATTATAAATCTGGACGATTATTATACTAACTTGACGACCAAAGATTATACAACCTATACATACCAAACGTAACCTAACCTAGCAAACCAGTTGTTGTTTGAGGCAGTCCGCGTGCGTATACGCCAGGCTTGGACTCGTACCTACTTCTTACTTAGTAACTTTATGATACCTATATAGTTTAAATAAACCGATTATATGAAGTTAAAAAAGTAATTTATTTACACTAGAACTTATTTACTTCTAAATGGTAATGCTACATCTACAGTCGGCTAGTGACACGCCACACGCTCTCATACACGTGTACGACAGTCAATAATTGCGAGTCCACAGTTCAACAGACGCATACAGTTTAGAAAATTGCAGCGGCCCGGCCAGTGGCGTGGCGTGACCGTGTGACGCACGGCCGACGGCCGCCCCGCCGCCCACCGCCGCCCCACCGCTGTGGGCGCGGCTAGTGATGCGCGCTCAATTAATTTATAAATCGAAGATTTTTTATAACTGTCATAATTTATATCGATGCCTCCAACAAACACTACAACACTACAACTAAAGTTTCGATAATTTTCTTTTTTTTTATCTAAGTGAATCGCATTACTTCAGTAACATTATGTTACCTGAATTTTACACATTTTACAAATCGACAAATACAAACCGCTAAGTAGATGTATAACTCATATTAGCGGTGTGTATCTGGATAGGTACGTTTTGAGTTGGCGTAGTGTTCATTAGAAGCATCGATATGTTGACCGTTTGATTGGTTTGTTCGCATCGGTGAAAGTTAGGAATTCAGAGATATATCAGACTCTGTCTAAGAGACCACGCCAACGCACGCAACTTGCCATGCCAAATACATATACGGATTCCATAAACACGCAAGTGAAAATTTACTACTTATACCACTTTACAGGTAAACTAGATTGAGATGAAATTCAGCCGCTATTTTTAATCAAAAATGGGGGCCGTCACAAAATCTCGATTTATATTTTCCGTTTTAACTCCTATAATATATGTAAATAATAATAAATAATAAATATTTTTGTACAATTTACACAGCGCCATCTAGTCCCAAATTAAGCGCAAAGCTTGTGTTATGGGTATTAGACAACTGATAAATGTACTTAAATACATTTTTTTGTAAATACATACTTATAATACATAAAAACACCCAGACCAAGACAAACAGACATGTTCATGCACACAAATGTTTGTCTTGTGCGGGAAGCGAACCCGCGACCATTGCTGACCATTCGACCACCGAGCTCGTCAAATTATATAAGTGAAGTGAGTGTGAGAAATGATATGAGTAGCAAGTAAGCTTTTTAATAATCATTTTTATTAACAATTAACAGCAGAGTGCATTGGCGCATCAAGTGTAGGTGTTGGATAAGAGACGTTGTTGAGCTATCAAAATACAAGTAGGTTCAGTAGCGGTAATTAGTATTTGTACATTACAAAGTATCTCGGCTGTATTCAATAAAGGTAAGGCTCCAAGAACAAACTTGAAAAAGTCTGACAGTCAACTACAAAAAAGGTTGCCTGGAAGAAATCGCTAAGCGATAAGGCCGCCTTTTGTACTTAATATTTTAAGTCATTATTGTCATTATTTTTTACTGTTCTTGGTGCAATAAAGAGTATTGTATTGTACAAAAACCAAACTGGATCATGAGGCCGGTAATTAATAATAGGTAGGGGAAAAAGTCTTTTCGCATTTTAGTATGTATGAAGTTGAAATAAAATCTCTTTGGTTATACCATTTGTATCTGGCAGGTTTTGATATCTTTAAAAAGTTTAAATTTTAAAAAAGATAATTCCAAATTCAAATTAGGTAAATGTGTAATTTTCATTTGTTTTTTTTACTGTCAAGATGAGTGAATCTAATGAAGAAATTCGATTCATTTTAAAATTTTACTACAAAAAAGTAAAAATGCAACGCAAGCTGCGAAAAAAATTTGTGACGTTTATGGATCTAGTGCAGTGTCTGTGAGAGTAGCACAAATTTAGTTTAAGCGTTTTCAATCAGGAAATTTTGATGTGAAAGATGCACGTCGCTCTGGTCGCCCTGGTACGGATAAAATGGATGCCATTTTTGAAAAAGTGGAGCAAGATCAGCATATCAGTAGTTACGACGTAGCTGAAGAATTAGGAATTGACCACAAAACAGTTTTGGTGCATTTGAAAAAAGCTGGGTACACTAAAAAGCTCGATATTTGGGTGCCTCACGATCTCACTGAAAGAAACTTAATGAACCGTGTACTCATTTGCGATTCTTTACTACGACGTAATGAAAGCGAACCGTTTTTGAAGAAGCTTATAACTGGTGATGAAAAGTGGATCACGTACGACAAGAACGTGCGAAAAAGGTCGTGGTCAAAGGCCGGTCAGGCTTCACAGACTCTGGCAAAACCCGGGTTAACTCGCAATAAGGTGATGCTGTGTGTATGGTGGGATTGGAAGGGCATTATTCATTATGAGCTGTTACCGCCAGGCAGGACTATCGATTCTGAACTCTACTGTGAACAACTGATGAGATTAAAGCAAAAAGTTGAGAGAAAGCGGCCGGAATTAATTAACAGAAGGAGTGTGATTTTTCATCATGATAACGCTAGACCTCACACATCTTTAGCCACTCAGCAAAAATTAAGAGAGTTTGACTGGAAGGTGTTAATGCATCCGCCGTATAGTCCTGACCTTGCACCTTCTGATTTCCACCTGTTTCGGTCTCTTCAGAATTCTTTAGGCAATGTCAGGTTAACATCACGAGAAGACTGCCAAAACCACTTGTCGTGGTTTTTTGAACAGAAGTCCCAAAATTTCTATAGTAATGGGATCATGTCTCTACCTACAAGATGGCAAAAAGTTATCGAACAAAATGGCACCTACATACTTTAGTTAAATGTAAATAAACTTTATTAAAAATGTTTTGAATTTTCATATAAAATACGAAAAGACTTTTTCCCCAACCTAATATTTAATCGATACTTCGATTATTCTTTCGAAATGTCACATCTCTACGAATAAAAATGAGACCGGAAAGCGGTAAACCGAGGAAATTATTTCACTCTTAAAAATTTTATGCAGAATTATGAAAAACAGATTGAATGTCGTTTCTGTAATCAAAATTAATAACTTTTTTTTTTAAATAATGATAATTCATCTTAGGCTTTTTTATATTTATGAGAGGGGGCAAAGGAACATGTGGGTCATCTGATGGAAAGCAATCACCACCGCCCATGGAGATCAGCAACACCAAGGGGTCGATGATCCGTTGCCAGTCTTATACTCCTTCTTTTTTCTAGCGAGGTCACTCACTCGCAGGAACACAACAACCCTCAGGGAAATTGTTATTCCACTTATCATTCTTTGTTTAGGTGGAGCAGGGTGGTGCAGGGTGGTGTAGGGTGATGCAGGGTGGTGCAGGACAAAGAAGAATCTGGCAAGAGAAAGCATATACACCTCATCCAGGAAGTTCCTTACAGTTTAGATGACTGTGACCAGAGCCCTACCAGAAACCTGGCGAAGCTTCGGGGCACTGTGGAGTGTGGAGTTAAAATCGAACAAGGTGACCAATTGATACTTACTACTGATGCGGCGCAACGACCCAAAGGGGATCTTGGCCTCTGACACCAGATGACGCCGCGCCTTTAGATCCTGGGACAACTCTTACCAATTGCTAACTCCGAGGTTCCGCAGGTCCTTCAGCACCTCGTCACTCCAGCAGTACCTCGGGCGCCCAATCGATTACCTTATTTAATTCTATGCATCTTGCCTCCCTGCTGCATGGGACCGATATTTTTGAACCATAGTTACGAGCTCGGTGGTAAAATGGTTAGCAATGGCGACTTTGACTCCGAGCTCGCGGGTTCGATCCCCGCACAAGACAAACATTTGTGTGTATGAACATGTCAGTTTGTCTATTCTGGGTGTTTTCTATGTATTATTTGTATGTATTTACAAAAAAAATGCATTTAAGTACATCAGTTGTCTAGTACTCATAACACAATCTTTGCGCTTAATTTGGGACTAGATGGCGTTGTGTAAATTGTCCAGTAATATTTATTTATTATTTATAGTTACGTTCACATTAAAATGAATATAATAGGCTAGATGACATTTTTTTTGTTGTCGTATCTAAGGACGTCATTATAACATAGCTATAGGTGAAAGAATTACTTCGATAGCATAAAAACATTTCTAGATATGCTATCTTGAAAAACACTATTTCGGACTTTCCCGAAAACGCTCCATACAAAAGGCTACTGAATTATAACGTCACAGTTAGATATTTTGTATACGTTACAACAGAAATTTGTACGACAGCTATGTCTAAGATTATTAATAAAAAATAATATTAGGTATAAGGTTAATATTTTTTTTTAATAATTTCATCCTATCCCACCAAACTTTGATCGACTTTATAACAAATTCTTAAAACAAGTCGGACATAAGTTATAAAAATTTCAAGATCGCAGCTGGTTCTAGTTTTGTACACTTTACTATACTGATAAATATTTTTTATAATTTTAGATCATTATCATCTAGCCTATTGTTCATCAATTGGTATTGACCAATTGATGAACAATTATATTTCGACTGATGATATCTATTATTTAGATGACAGTCGTTAAATCAAGTCAGTCACCTTTAGGTGGCTCGAAAACACTGTCCTCCGCCAACTCGTAGTTGAACAGCATAGTGGAGTACGCTCTAAACCCCTTCGATTGAGCCCCTATACCAGCAGTGGGATGAATAAGGGTGACGACGACATTTCGATGCCTCCAACGAACACTACGCCAACTAAAGTTTCGATAATTTTCTTTTTTTTATGTAAATCGATTCATTACTTCAGTAACAGTAACAAAAAAACGAAGACACAACAAAATCGACAAATACAAACCGCTAAGTAAATGTATAACTTTTATTAGCGGTGTGTATCTGGATGGGTATGTTTTGAGTTGGCGTAGTGTTCATTGGAGGCATCGATTTATACTATATACAAGTCTATCTAAATTTTCATTAGGAACCTAATACGCACCAAAATCTCTTAAATCCTAATACGTGTAAGTTTTTCTAATATACGTACCTAAACTTAACAAACCGATCAATGTTAAATCTTGTTTGATACGCGTATAAAATCGGGAGACTTTTCTTCTCTTGAACAGGTTTGGTGTAATTAAGAGTGAACGATTCTCGCGTTCTTGGCCTAATTTCTCTTGTCTATGATTACTTCTTCATTCAATCTTCTGCCATAGATTATTTAATAGTTCTAGTTTATAGTTGGTTTAAAATGTCTCTTTTTTAGTCTGTTTTTTTATGAAGAAAGACTCATAGACCAAAAGGATGTCAATTAGGCTTTTTAAATATTTTTATTAGGTACGTTTATATTTCGTCTTTAAATTTATTTTTATCTGGACTAGGTCGAGGCGGATTACTGGTTAAAATAATACATACTATAAAAGAAGCCATGTGCTAACTTGGCCGCCATTAAGCTCCAACTTAACCTATATATAAAAAAAAAAAACTAATCAAGAATCAACTAGAATTCAGTAATGCGAGCTAGATACGTATTTCCCCATTGTAATATTTTTTTAACTGTGGCCCGTGGGTTTAAGTTGACGTTCACTTACCGTGAGATGACCGAGATGCAACCTGACAGTCCGGTACAGGTGAAAGGCAGGGGCACCGGTGTCTGGCATGTATTGCAGTAATTAATGATAAACGGGGTTTCTAATGACAACCTACTATGTGTTAGTTTGTATTGGTTACTTACTGCCTTATTTGTATTGCGTATCGCATTAAAAAACACATTTCCACCACTGTGTGTGGTGTAGTGTGAGAGCTGAAAGGGTTCAGCATAGTCACAGCCTATCATCACATTCATCACAGATAATATAATAAAACTATACTAGTACTATGGGCAACGAAAACTTTAAAATCATTTTAAAAATGAAAACATTAAACTTTCTTTCAGTTTATCTCCAAATCTAGTCGTCATCTCTGGAGACAGGAGGACTGGCTCTTTCTTTGCTCAAAAACTCAGTATTGCGATTCAGCGAGGAAACGCAGCCAGTGTTCTTGCCTCCCTGCCGCATGGGACCGATATTTTTGAACCATAGTTATGTACGTTTTTTTAATTATTACTTTTATTTATAGTAATTTTATGATTAATTTATTTTTAGTTACTTTAATTTAGTTTGTACTTTGTTGTAATAGATATCACTTATTAATATTAAATTGCTGTTCTGTAGTTAAAAAAGTATTTAGTTTTCAGCAAGCTTTGAATGTTTACGGAAAATAATTCAAGTGGTATCTTGACTTGGTGCTTGCTATTTTGCATTTAAGATTAAAGATTATTTGAATAGAATAACATAAAATTTTATTTTTAATAAAAAAATATTAACGAAAACTTTAAAATAAAAAATACAATAAA
Organism: Hypsopygia costalis; assembly: GCA_937001555.2. Lineage (NCBI taxonomy): Eukaryota > Metazoa > Arthropoda > Insecta > Lepidoptera > Pyralidae > Hypsopygia > Hypsopygia costalis. The sequence goes on along the minus strand of OW443327.2, from coordinate 30,774,692 downwards.
AAATACAATAAATGAAAACTTAAATGGTGTCTTGCGTTTGCTATTTTGCATTTAGACCTAGAGTTAAGCTAGAGTTGTTTGCTTAGAATGAATATAAAACATTATTTTTTTAATTAAAATTATAAACAAAAATCTTTAATTTAATTTTAAATTTACGAGAAAATAAGAGTGAAAACGGAAGCGGTGTCCTGTTATAGTTTTTTAAATCTAGCATTTAAATTATTTACTTAAAACAGGAAAAAGATTATTAAAAAAATAACTAATTAAGAAAATTTACGAAAAACTAATACATACCTACTTATAACATATTTACAATACATAATAAGATAATGTAGATTATCTTTATTTATTTTACACATAGGTACATAATTAAAGTATCTTTAATTGAAATTTCGGTTTCTTTTGTTTCAAAACCAAATAAAGATATGATACGGCTCGATGATATGACTTACTTTATTATGGAAACAGCAAACTAGGTACATCCTTACCTGAAAAAAAAAAGATTTATTCGTAATTTTATTCTCAAAAATAGCACTACACATTTTGTAGGCATACATTTTTAAAGTAGGAGTAGGAAGGACCGTTGAACTATATATTTCTCAAATAAATAAATAAATAAATATTTACACAGCGCCATCTAGTCCTGAATTAAGCGCAAAGCTTGTGTTATGGGTACTAGACAACTGATAAATGTACTTAAATTCCTTTTTTTTGTAAATACATACTTATAATACATAGAAAACACCCAGACCAAGACAAACAGATATGTTCATGCACACAAATGTTTGTTTTGTGCGGCAATCGAACCTGCGACCTCGGAGTCAAAGTGGTCATTGCTAACCATTCGACCACCGAGCTCGTCCTCAAAAACTTCATGCTATATAGTTAAGAAACTCAATTTGCTAAAAAGCTGCCAGTCCGTAACAAAAAGAGCATGTCGATATAACATTAGCCGGCTCGGGGGTTAAACGAGCGGATGTCGGGGTAGAACGAGCGAATGTCGGGGTAGAACGAGCGGAACTGAACCTTAACAAAAAAGTTCTTTTTAAAATTTTATATAACAAACACTTCAAATTGTTTTGACGTGACAACGTCTTATAAATTGGTTAGCCGGGTGACACTTCAAGAAACTGCGTTACGCTGCGCTCACGTTATGCGCTCACAATGAGAGCGAGTGAGAGGCACGCGTCCCTTCCACTCGGGCATGGTTAGCCCGCCTAAGAGCGAGATAGACAGACATAAAAAGTGAAAGGCATGCGTCCCTTCCACTCGAAAACATTTTACCACTCAAAGTCGTTGTCACGTAAAACTTTCGCCCGTATACCGACTTTACAGGCAACCAATTTTTTAACAAATGTTTTTATACTACATTGGGTGGCAAACAAGCATACGGCTTATTAACGCTCGCAATATGAAATATCGCTCGCGCGCCGCCAACCCCGCTACTAACGCGGCAACTCCTTATCGTTTGTGTTTTTTTTTGTTTCAGAGGAGCTCAATAGCGTCGTTGCGTGTGTCAGTCTAATCGAATACTCAAGTTAAGCAACGTCAACCGTACCTATTCCATAGATGGGTTTATTTATCTCGAGCTCCTCCGTGCTTCGCAAGACACGCTAGTAAATATTTATAGAAAAGAAGAAAAAAGAAAATGACAGTATTACAGAAAAAAATTTGATTTAAAAAAAAAAATTGAAACCGACTTCAGTTGGCGAGCGCAGCTTATTGGTGGAATACCCCGGCAGACGCTGCTGCCCGTCTTCCGGGAGAAAAGTTATCGCGTGACACACGATTCCTTAGTCGCCTTGTACGACATCCAGCGCAGAGCAATGGAGTGGCACAATTTTATTCTGCCGGCTACCATAGCGCAAATTTAAGGGTATCCCTTGATTTCCCTGGCATCCCATCATCAGATCCTGACTTGGTGAATATGGGACCACCTTGCAATCATACCCTTTCAAATAAAAAAAGAATTATGGAAATCGGTTCACAATTCGCAAAGATATCGAATAACATACATACAAAAAAAATATTCAGTCGAATTGAGAACCTCCTCTTTTTTTGAAGTCGGTTAAAAAGGAAAGGATAGAAGAAATATAATCAATTGTATGAATAGATTACAGTGAAAGAAACTATTATGGCTTAAACGTGCTCATTACATATAATAGTTTTATACAAGCTTCCACACTAATTAAGTTCACAAGGAACAAGTGCGAAGGTTAACACACAACACAGCCTTGAGTGTCAGCGTGGCAACGCCGGAGTCACGGGGCGGTGTCGGGCACGTGCGGCCAGGTGTCTGGTGTAGATGTCGAGTGTTTGCTCGGCAAACTTTACCACCCACTTGTTGCCGGCTGGGTCGCGCCGAGCACCGACAAAATACAAGGCAAATCGTAGTCCCAGAATAAATAATAGTACTTTCGTCGTAGGTAACAAATGGTTTTAAAATATAACAAAGAGCAGGTTTGCGATCCCTAAACGCTAGCAATCAGGACAAGATGCGTGAAATTAATTCCGGAATCTTAAAACTCGGACATGTCAACAGTGTTTGTTATTCTGTGACAAGACGGTATTCGCAGCACGGCAGTGATTTAAAAGTTTTAACCCTAGACTACAAATGGAACTCCGCCCGGACGCTCCCCGGAACAACTCCTCCAAACTATGACAAATCCGGGAAAACCCGGACAGATGGTAAACCTACAATTAGGTACAATTACCTAGCTATAAATAAACTCAGTACTAATATGTTCACGAGCAAATACCATTGTACTTTTTCATATTACGTCGGATGGAAAACAAGCTTACTGTGTCATGACTATGTCGCAGTCGTTTTGTATAATTCGCCATATTACAAAACGGCTAGCCGTTTTAAAAACCAGGGCCGTTTTGTATTACGGCGGGTCAACGATAAGCCGGATTGTCATTACTATACGTTCTACAAAATGTCGGCACACGTTTAGCCGCATTGTAGTAAATTCTAATTGTAGAGTGACCACACTAACAAAGTAAAACAGTGTTTGCAAAATAAAAAATGCATTAAGAAAAGATATCGCCAATTTAATTAGTTTTGTGTTTCCTAACTAATAGGGTTTGCTCGCAAAATATGTAATAGATTTGTCACCAAACAATATAAAATCGATTCCCAAATAAATCACCTAAAATCATGGAGATATAGGGTCTAGTACCAAATAAATGTTTTTGTATGTATTATATTGTCAATTATTAATAATTAAGCTTACTTGACACATCATTCATCATCTAGGTTGACGGAGATCCGCTTCGCGAGCGAGCTCCTATTTCCGATGACAGGACACAAGAAAACCATAACCTAACCAAAAATCAACTGAAATCTAACCAAAACATGATTTATTACATTGACCAAGTATTGGTAAGATTCGTCAGTGAATATGACGCCAATTTGACTTCACCCCTAGTAGCCATTTTTTCATTAAATTAAGGAGCTGATCTATTTATTAGGTGACAGATCTATTATTTTGATGATCAAACGAATTAAATGATACTAATAGTTTGTTAAGCTGATGATTTATATTTGGAGACAGTTTTGATTAAAATGATGACTCGCTTGGCTCACTCGGCTCGTGCGCTGTGTTTATGTCAACCTAACCCGCTCGCTAAAATACGACAGTTTATAAGGATTCCCCGGTACACCAGACTCCATAGTCACCTTAGCGGTTTTAATATGCATAACCTCTCAAACTCGTTCTTTTGTCCACGGTTTACTATTCCGCATTGAGATTCATAGAAATCATTTAATTGCACGTTAAATTTGTCCTAAAAGTCCTATTTTCATACGCATTTGTCACGTTTTTTTGTAACACAATTTCTATATTCGATGCCATTGTTGTTGTAATGGCAGGTAGCGCCACGAGTGTAGAAAATTGGTACTAATAACTGCCAAAGAGGCGGCTATCGAGCCGCTGTAATACATTACGGCTAGCCGTGTTGATGAACACAAAGCGCTGCATACAATGCGGCAAACTATCATTCAGCCGTATTGCAATCCGGCTTATCGTTGACTCGCCGTAATACAAAACGGCCCTGGTTTTTAAAACGGCTCGCCGTTTTGTAATGTGGCGAACTATATTGTGATCGCATTCCTCTGAAAAGGCTCGATAGATTTTTATATGTGTATTTGGTAGGTGTGAGAATAGGTCATCATCATCGTCATAACGTAATAATTTATATGGCGGAGTTAGTGTATTTATAAAAATCCGAGCTTTCTGCCGAACGGTCAGATTTTCATTTCTCTTGCATCCATCGACCGACATACAGCTTTCTTACGTTCGTCCCCCTACAAATTATATCTATAAAAGTAATTTGAGACAACAAATAGATAAATAAAATCCAAATTAACTAACGGTAGTCGAGTTCTTCGTTTTTTTTATTAACCTGTTTAATGGTAGTAGCAATGTAAAATAAGTACGGCTTCAATTTGGAATAGCCCGATGTATTTCTTGCATTTATTTTTAATGCCTACTTAATTAAATAGTTAAAGATCGTATCAGCGGGCCAGTTTCAGTAGCGCCTTTGCATGACGAGGCATAACCTACTCACACGAGTAAATAAATAAAATAAAACCGGCCAAGTGCGAGTCGGACTCGCGCACGCCAAATAACTAAATATTCTGTGAATATTTCAAGCGTCTGATATTTCGACGTGTTGTCGTTGTCAAAATCGAGCAAAAAAATCACGTTTGTTGTATGGGTTAAATATTTGTTTTGTTCTGTTTTTTATGGTTTTTTTAGTATTTGTTGTTAGAGCAGAAACAGAAATACATCATCTGTGAAAATTTCACCTGTCTAACTAATACGGTTCATGAGATACAGCTTGGTGACAGACGGACGGACAGCGGAGTCTCAGTAATGGGGTCCGTTTTACCCTTTGGATACAGAACCCTAAAAACAGGCCAATGCGAGTCGGGATTTTACACCGACGGTTCCGTCATTAGGCCAGAAAAACCTAGCAATTAAATATTATAAATAAATTTAATTCCAAAATCTACATATCTGCTCCGCTGTTGTCCTCTCTGGAAACATCAAAATTCCCTAATTCCGATTGACACCCTTATAAAATCCACCTTAGAATCTGTTTTGAACATCCAACTCAGCGAGCAATCTTGGACTCAAGCTTCTCTTCCCATCAGATATGGTGGGCTAGGGATTCGCAAAATTTCCAGTGTGGCTCTGCCGGCGTTCCTATCATCTGTCCATAGCACGGCCGATCTCGTAGGTAAAATTCTGAAGACCTGCTCTTCTAACTATGAGATGGCGGGCTTGAACGATGCTCGGAATGCCTGGCAAATGGCTTGTCCGGGTCAAAATTTACCCTTTCTGACAAAATCTCAAAGGCGCTGGGATGATTTTATCTGTAAAATTAAAAGTTCAGCGCTCTTAGACTCCAGCTCGGGTTCAGCTCGCGCCAGACTGTTGGCCGCAGGGAGAAAAGAATCCGGGTATTGGCTTCATGCCTATCCTTGTGCTAACAATGGTACCTTTCTGGAACCTGATACCTTGAGGCTGGCAGTCAGCCTGAGACTGGGAGTGCCGGTCTGTGCCTCACACAAATGCCCTTGTGGCAAGGATGTCGACCAGTTAGGACACCACGGACTTTCCTGTCAGCTAAGCGCAGGACGCTTTTCGAGGCACGCCGCCGTCAATGACATAATCCGCCGCTCTCTTGCCACCGTCAATGTACCTGCATTACTTGAACCAAACGGTATTTCAAGAGACGATGGTAAGAGACCGGACGGAATGACCCTGATTCCGTGGAGCATGGGACGGGCTTTGGTTTGGGACGCTACTTGCGCCGATACGTTGGCCCCGTCTCATCTCCAAGGAACTACACAGAAAGCAGGCGCTGCGGCGGAGGCGGCCGAGAAAAGAAAAATTTCGAAATATCGCGGTCTCGGTTCGGAATACACTTTTGTGCCGTTCGGAGTCGAGACCCTGGGTTCGTGGGGTCCTAATGCGCTTAAATTAATGAATGAGCTCTCCAAGCGCCTGGTCGAGACCACTGGTGACCGAAGAGCTGGCAGCTTTCTCGCACAACGCATTAGTATTGCCATACAACGAGGAAACGCTGCCAGCATCTTCGGTACAATGCCACGGGGGCCTTTTTTAGATAATATGTAGTTTTATTTTCACTTTATTTTTAGTTATGTATTAGTTTAATTTGTAAAGTACTTTCATATGCAAATTTATTACATAATTATAATAAATTTATAATTAAATACCTAGATAATCAATTCTGGGTAATCATTAAACATAAATAAATATTTCTGGTCAATTTATACAGCGCTATCTAAGCTTGTACTATGCGTACTAGACAACTGATAAATGTACTTAAATATTTATTCTTGTAAATACCTATAAAACACCCAGACCAAGACAAGCAGATTGTTCAATGTTCATGCACACACACACAAAACATTGAAAACTTCAATAGAATATATATATATATATATATATATATATATATACATGTATATATATATACATATATATACATGGTCCATCAACATCTTTGAACCATAGCCAACCTCATCTGCACGTGGTGCACCCTGCTGACTGACAAACGAGGCTCTGGCGAAAAGAGAGGTAGGGCATAGCGTATTTTTTAAGCAGCACGACTGGGGAAGTACCTCCACCTCACAGAATACCGCAGCCAAATAACAATTCCTTTGTGGGTTGTTGTGTTCCTGCGAGTGAATGAGGTCTCCAGAAAGAAGGAAAGGAAGGAGTATAGGCTGGCAACGGATCGACGACCCCTTGGTGTTTCTGATCTCCATGGGCAGTGGTGATTGCTTTCCATCAGGTGACCCACATGCTCGTTTGCCACCCTCTCATATACACATATATATATAATAGAATAGTATATAATAATAATACTGGTCGTGTGGTTTCCGGCAGACTAGAATAGAGTTACTCCGTCTCTTCCCGTGGATGTCGTAGAAGGCGACTAAGGGAAATACATTACATATCAAACATTGATCAAGTCTCCCCAACCCGTCTGGCCAGCGTGGGGAGTGTAGGCCAAATCCTCCTTCTGTCTGGGACGGACGAGAGAGGGTCGTGCTTCCTGTAGTGGAGACTAAAATGACCTGATGATGATGATGATGACTATATAATAGTACTGTAGTAGTTAGGCTTAATCAGTTGACGAGCTAGTGAACCATGATGTACGTACGAACATATGCAAGAATTACAGCATCAGAGTCATTTTTGTGGTTTTGTCCTTTGCGTAATGAACCCTACAAATAGTGAAAATATTATCGAGATGAATCGGCACCACCTACGTACCTGTACGTACCTATTTATAGTTTCAAAATAACAACTTTTTGCTAAATGCATTATGAAAGTATACATGGTGTTTAAAAAAAATAATTAATTGTCTGTAAAGTTGATTTACGGACTATAATTTTACGTGATAACGTCATGAGAAAACATCGGCCGATGGAGTGGAAGAGAGATAGATGAGTCACAACTCAAACGCTTACACCGATCGCGCCTCTCTATCTCTTGTTCCGCGCTCTCGCTTGCACGCTCGGCGCAGGCGGAACGTGACAATGAGTCTTACATTTTCGTGCATGCGTTATCACGACAAAAATTGTCTCTTTGCATCGAAATGGCAACAATTTTAATGGGATTCTTCAAATAGCTGACGTTACAAGTAGTGACAATGCACAATTATTTAAATAGAGCCTTTTTAATCGAATATGGCGACCGCCACAAAATGGTAATTTATAATTTCCACTTTATACCCTATGGTATGGGTATCAAATGAAAGAGCTTGATGAGTAAATCAACAGCCCTCAAGGGAATTGATATTTGGCTGCGGTATTGAGGTGAAGGTACTTCCTCAGTCGGGCGGCTTAAAAAATTCGCTTTGCCCTACCTCTCTTTTCGCCAGAGCGTCGTTTGTCAGTCAGCAGGGTGGACCACGTGCAGGTAAGATCGGCTTTGGTTCAAAGATGTTGATGAACCAGTTGCACCCCAAACTAAGCTACTTGCTAACCTAACTCTATTTTTACTATGCCTAAGTTGCGAAATAAAAACTGGCCAAGTGCGAGTCAGACTCGCGCACTAAGGGTTCCGTATCACCGTATCTATAAAAGAAGCAAAAAAAATTGCGTTGAATGGGAGCCCCCTTAATATTTGTTTTATATTAATTTAATTATTTATTTTTAAACTGAATATATAACTAAATATTCTGTGAATATTTCAAGCGTCTCAATATCGAGCAAAAACTAGCAAAAAAAAGTCATGTTTGTTATAAGGGAGCCCTTAAATATTTATTTTATTCTGTTTTTTGGTATTGATTGTTTAGCGGCAACAGAAATACACCATCTGTGAAAATTTCAACTGTCTAACTATCACGGTTCATGACATACAGCCTGGTGACAGACGGACGGACGGTCAGCGGAGTCTCAGTAATAGGGTCCGTTTTACCCTTTGGGTACGGAACCCTAAAAAAAAGTTTTTAAGTAGTTCTTATTTCTCTTGTTTGTTTTGGTGTAAGTTAATAACGTATGATATCATAACACTTCTGGGTCATAAATAAACTTGTTTTACGACTAAATAGAATCAGGCGCAGACCGCAAAGAACAAAAAAAAATGTTCCGGGGTAAAAAACGCGTATTAATTAACATGATGGGGAATTCTGATGACGCGGAGAGAGGCGACCAGGGCTGTCTTGGACGTCAGCAGAGGGGTCAATGCGCCGGTTATCGAGACCGATCGATTCGATAAACAAGTTGCAAGCAGCCTCCAGGGTAGGTCTTCAGTGTGCCCATTTTTTGCACCAGAATAAACAATTAACGAGGGAATTCCCAAACAACATCGTATGTGTTTTTTTTTGGTCGAGTTTTTTTATTAGTTTCATGTCTTTGTTTTTCTGCTAGGTTAGCAAAAGAAAGGTTAAACAGAGGTGGTGGACTTTTTATATACATATAGACAGGTTATAGGCGAACATCGCAGCAGTAAAAGTTTGCTACAAAGCGTTTTTTTATACTACGTCGGGTGGCATATCAAATATCGCAATGCAGGGTGCATGTGAGGTTGGCTTTGACTTTAAAGATCATGGCGAGCCACTTACACCCAAAACTTGCGCAAGTATATGTTATGGTCAATATTATAAACTGGACATAATTGATAATGCCCGGTCAATTTAATAAATTATCAATTTATTAGTATTTAAGCTTACTTGGCACCACATCATTCATCATCTAGGTCGACGAAGCTCCGCGAAGCGGGGCTCCTATTTCAGGTGACAGGACACAAGAACACCCTAACCTAACCAAAGATCAACTCAAATCTAACCAAAACATGATTTATCACATAGAGCATAATTTACACAGCGCCATCTTGTCCCAAATTAAGCGTAAAGCTTGTATTATGGGTACTAGACAACTGATAAATGTACTTAAATACATTTTTTTTTGTAAATACATACTTATAATACATAGAAAATACCCAGACCAAGACAAACAGACATGTTTATGCACACAAATGTTTGTCATGTGCGGGGATCGAACCCGCGACCTCGGAGTCAAAGTGGCCATTGCTAACCATTCGACCACCGAGCTCGTCATTACATCCCACAGTCAAAAGCCTGCTTTAGAAATAGTGACTGAATCTGGTTTCTGACGCGTCAACGATCGAAGTTGTGACGTCAATGTTTGTGTTTACTCAAGTGAAGTACTTCTTTATGTTTCATGAATTTAAATGAAAATAAAATCCGTGATAATAAAATAATTTAGACGAGTTGAATTTTCAGAGAAGTTTTAGAGAAACATTATCTGACGAGGACGAGCTCGGTGGTCGAATGGTTAGCAATGGCCACTTTGACTGCGAGGTCGCGGGTACGATCCCCACACATAATACCGTATTCAAATAACAATTCCCTTGAGGGTTGTTGTGATCCTGCGAGTGATACTATTTCAAGGAAATTTAAATTTGGAAAAAATACTATAACTTTTTATTATTATTATGATGATAATTATAAATAAATATAAATTTTTCTGGACAATTCACACAGCGCCATCTAGTCCCAAATTAAGCGCAAAGCTTGTGTTATGGGTACGAGACAAATGATAAAATATGTACTTAAATACATTCTTTTTTGTAAATACATAATTAAATACATAGAAACGCCCAGACCTAGACAAACAGACATGTTCATGCACACAAATGTTTGCCTTGTGCGGGGATGGAACCCGCGACCTCGGAGTCAAAGTGGCCATTGCTAACCATTCGACCACCGAGCTCGTCAAAAATGTTTCTTAGTCACTAATAGCAGCTAATCTATTGTTGCGAAATAAAAAAGAACTTGGAATTACCCACGGGATACTAGGATACACCTTTTTTTTATATATGAGAGGGGGGCAAGCGAGCATGTGGGTCACCTGATGGAAAGCAATCACCACCGCTCATAGAAATCAGCAATACCAAAGGGTCGCCGATCCGTTGCCAGCCTTTTAAATATTGACTGTGTTCTTGAAGGCCCCCATGTCGTACTTATTTGGGAATACCGCTGAGGGAAGTTGATTCCACAACTGTGTGACATCAAACTAGTAATTTTGTATGCTTCCAAATATTTTAAAACTTTTACACACTCATAGAAATGCATATTAATGTGTCGTATCAGATATAAAAATACCAAGTGGTCTGTTTCGTAAACCGCGGCCGGTGCGACCGCCGCCCGCCGCGGTGCCGCGACAGACGCATTCCGACAGTTTTCCTAACAACCGGTCGTAAAATAAATGTTGCCAGCCCAACCGGTGCATTTCCACATATTCCTAATTGAATACATAATCATTTCCCGTGTAAGCGGTTCACTAAACATCGTTGGATTCAAAGCCAACCTCACTTGCGCGAGTAACCTGTCGAGTAGCTATTGAAATTGACTAGAGAAAAGGTTTATAGAAACTTTTGGGGTGTAGGAGGCTCACCACCATCTTTGAGCCAAAGCCAAGTTCATCTGCACGATTGTAGAGACTCTCAGTAGCGTAACTACACCATCAGGGGCCCGTGCCAAATTCACCAGATTGGCCTTCAGAGGATGCGGCCCTCTCTAATAAATCATCTAAGTACCCATCACTGCTGAAGTATTTTGCTCATTTTCAAATCTATAAGTTTATTTTCAAGAAATAAAACAAATGTACTATTAAAATTTTGTATTTATAGCAAACTTAAAAAAAATCAATTTTTGTACTAAGTCTCGAGCCTGGGACCCCCTTTGGTCAGGGGGCCCGTGGCATTTTGCCTAATCTGCCACCCTGTAGTTACGTCACTGGAGACTCTGGAGGAAGAGAGAAGCTGCCCAACTGGGAAACCTCCACCTCACAGGATACCGTACCCAAATAACAGTTCAAATGTTATGTTTCTGCAGTGAGAGAGATCGTCATTCCACAGTTCGTGGTAAAAAATGTGTTTAAAAGCGTACTGTTTTAGATCGCCAATTATCAAGATGATATGAATGGAATTTTAATCATTTATTATTAAAATATTATATTATATATAGCATTATCATCATTTCAACAAAGTGAAAATAGATTTTACATACCTCAGTTACTCTATGTTTAAAAAAAATATTTGTTTATCGTAACTTTTTTAAACATTATATTGAAAAACGGATTGAATTTCATCGCACGCAAGTCCTCTATACAGATCGCCACTTCTTCTCAAGAATTGTGCGTGAAGCGATTGAAATGAAGAAATATACTAATTTCAATCGTGAATGAAAGAATATAAGTTATCTGCGGCATGGGACTCAACGATTAAGATCACTCAACCTCATTTTCGTGTGCAGTCGGGTAACGAACAGATTACGGATGCGTCGGTTTTTCGCAGAATAGTATGGCGCGGTACATGGATATTAAACAACACGGAGGTAGATGAAGATTCATCGACTTCGGAAACGGAGGCAGAGGCACATCGCTGAGACAGGCAGCCTGTGACCACGGCCGGTGCAACTTGGTCGAGACGTCAGGCAATAATAAAGGTATGTAATGCATTATATATATACATATATATATATATATATATTGCCCTTATGCATGATCGCGTTAATTCCCGTTGTTATTATTCGTAACTGTTCCGCCAAAAGCAGCCAAAAGGAAGAATATAAAAAAGTTATATAGCATCTGTCGTAATAGTGTTTTTTAAAAACTGTATTTTGGTTAAAAAAAATGTTATAACTTAATTCATTTCATTATTTTGTCATAGTTACCGTACCTGTATCTATAAATGGCACGGCTACGTCACTGACTGATCTATCAACGCACAGCTCAAAGCACTGGACGGATCGGGCTGAAATTCGGTATCCTCTTAGCTCAAAATGTCCTTTCTCAAAAGGTCCTTTTCTCGAAATGACCTTTCTCAAAAGATCCTTTTCTCAAAATGTCCTTTCACAGAATGTCCTTTCACTAAATGTCATTTTAATCTAAATGTCCATTTCTCAATATGTCCTTTTCTCATAATGACCCTTTCTCAAATTCGCGCGGCAAAGTCACAGGCGCAAGCTAGTAACCAATATAGTAATAGAATTTATAATTTTAACAACATGACAAATACAATAAAGACAAAGTGGATTTAGATAAAGATAATTAAGGTGGGGACTAGGTCAGCGGCGGCGGCGGGAACCTTGACTATGTACCGAAGCTGAAATTATGACATACATATGCCTGGGATTCAAGGCAAAGTTTGTGTACTTTACCACTGTGGATCAACAGCGGTATTGTTTTGAATGAAATGGGAAGAAGAAAAACACTTTTCTTCAAAACGTCACAGTATATCTACTATCACTCTAAACGGCATTTAATTTGTCCATACTTCTAATATATAAAATTCTCGTGTCAATCGTGTCACAGTTTTAGTTACCATTCTCCTCCGATACGGTTTGACCGATTTAGATGAAATTTTATATATACATATATTCAGTAGGTCTGAGAATAGGTTGTTATCTAATTTTTATACCCCTAAGTGATAGATAAGAGTGGTCCACTCCAAATATTTTTTTTTTATATTTAAACATTTAGAACTAAATTTTCACACTTCTACCATAAACCCCTATATTTTATAGTGATATTAGTATAATTTATATGGCAACACAACGCTTGCCGGGTCAGCTACTATTATTTAAATGTACTACTATATAATATGGGATTGACATGTTTATTTACGGAGATTATAATCCATTTCTTTGACAAGAACTAATTAATCACACGTATTGCACGGCATCGCTTGACTGAAATAAGTATCTACATTACACGTGTAGTTTGCAGAAGCATGTGGTAATCTTCATTTAATTTTTTACATAAAATAATAAAGTGTATAAGTGGTACAAGCTCGGTGTTTCTCTGAGGGATCGAATTCGGCGCGAAGAAATTCGACGGAGAATTAAAGTTGTCGAAAAAGCTTTCAGAGTTCGCAAGCTAAAGTGGCAATGGGCCGGTCACATCTGCCAGGTAAGTGATGGTAGTTGGGAGAGGAAGGTATTAGAGTGGAGGCTGCGCGTAGGACGACGATGCGTTGGACGCGCTCCTTCTAGACTAGATGGTCCGATGAGCTAAGAAAGCATCTAGATGCGGAAGGCGGGGGATTGTGTTTGGTGGAAAGCATTGGGGAAGGCTTATATCCAGTCGGATATACAGGCGGATGATACCTAGGTATGTGTTTTTCAAAATATCCGACATTAGGAATTTTTAAATTAAGAAATGGTAAGTCTACATGTGGCCGGGTGGTTTCCGGCAGACTAGAATAGAATCACTCCGTCTCTTCCCGTGGATGTCGTTCAAGGCGACTAAGGGAAATACATTATAAAACATCGATCAGGCCTCCCCAACCCGACTGGCCAGCGTGGGGAGTGTAGGCCAAAACCTCCTGTCTGTGACGGACGAGAGAGGGTCGTGCTCCTGTAGTGGAGACCAAAATGACCTGATGATGATGAAGTCTACATGAGATAGAATAGAATGAGACATGGTGCTACAAATGAAGCAAATCTGTGGGAAACGCAGTGTGTCGACGCAATTTACTATAATCGAACCGAAATCGACTGTATTTACAATTTACAATATTCAATAATACTTTCTCTAAAATTACAAGAAGTAGGTTGAAGTAAACAACTGACTGACGTGCGAACACATCGAATTGGTTGGAAAAAACATCATTTCGGGTGCTTATTACACGATCGTGCGCGACCACTACCACGAGTTAGTAGTTTTGTGTACGTTTTTTATATTCTAAAAATAATCGCCTCTCGTATATACGAAAAAATACCATTTTATATTTACCGTCGATCGGAACGCGGCTACACAATTGTATGCTTTAAGTTAACGGATTACAAGGTAAACGTTCGCGAATTCCAGTTTTGCAACGTTCCGTGCGCTTGCGTTGCGGTGAGTTCCCGCGTTTATTGACGCTACCACAGAGATTAGATACCGCGTGGTGTTTAAAAATAACTTTTAAGAATGAATGTACAATACAAAAATAAATTGAAGTGTCAGGGGTCTTAGTCGATTGTGTGTTTTGAAGTTATTGCGCATCGCGAGCCTTAACTCAGCTGAATTCGATTCGTGGGAACGCGCGAATAGGGAAAATGGTATGGGCAGGTATGCGGGCTATTTTCGAATATCGCATTACGAATGGCACGAAAAATAATGCGGGTGTTTTGAATTTTAAATATGGAATTGAATAACATAGGCGAGGAGAATATTGCGTAAGATTTTTTTATAAGTACCTATTGATGAAATAACCCATCGGGCTTTTGACGTGACAACGTCTTATAAATTGGTTAGCCGGGTGACACTTCAAGAAACTGGCTCACGTTATGCGCTTACAATGAGAGCGAGTGAAAGGCACGCGTCCCTTCTAAGAGCGAGAGAGACAGACATAAAAAGTGAAAGGCATGCGTCCCTTCCGCTCGAAAACATTTTACCACTCAAAGTCGTTGTCACGTAAAACTTTTGCCCGTATACCGACTTTACAGGCAACCAATTTTTTAAATACCATAAACAACATACCCTTGGCGTATTCGTTAACAAGACTACCAACTATAACACATTCTAATAAATCGCATCAGGCGGGGCGTATGCCAGTTTGCTACCCGACGTAGTACAAAAAACAAGCCACAGTTTTATCCCCGGGACTGCAGTGGACTTCATTGTTCGTGCTTTTTTGGCGGTTGTCGCTGGTAATCCTGGTTAGACAGAAGATACAGTGATGGGAATGAGTGGTGGGCCTGTCCAGTGTTTAAAAAAATATGAATCAGGTGGAGTGGTAAGTACCTAACCTCAAATGCGAAATAAATGCGAAGTTCGTTGATGTCTTTTTCTCTATGCAGTGTAGATAAATCTCGCCAGTGCTGTCGTTCGACAGAACTGTCAGTCATTTGACAGATATATACATTTTTTTATACTACGTCGGATGGCAGACAAGCATACGGCCCGGCTCACCTGATGTGAAGCCTAAAATGTCGCTCGCGCGCTGCCACCCCCGCTGCCAACCAGCAACTCCTTCCTTTCTGGTGACCTCAGTACCTCACTCACTCGCAGGAACACAACAACCCTCAAGGGAATTGTTATTTGGCTGCGGTATTCTGTGAGGTGGAGGTACTTCCACAGTCGGGCAGCTTAAGAAATACGTTAGGCACTACCTCTCTTTTCACCAGAGCCTCTTCTGGCAGTCAGCAGGGTGCACCACGTGCAGGTGAGGTTGACTTTGGTTCAAAGATGTTGATGAACCACTTACACCCCAAAAGATAGAAAAGATAGCGCGAAACCCTCAGATTTTGTGAAACCAATTCGAATTCAATATTGACAAAGTCTGTCGTATCAGGTGGTTATAAATAATATCCAGTAGTTCTACTATTTTAATATGATATTGTTATGTTTAAGAAGTTTTGAGTGATTGAATGGCTAGCAATGGCTACCGTGACCTCGAGGTCGCGGGTTCGATCCCCGCGCAAGACAAACAAAGTGGCCATTGCTAACCATTCGACCACCGAGCTCGTCGAATAAATTGTCCAGAAATATTTATTTATTGTTATGTTTGTGAAAGTTTGTATATTCACCGCGTGATTGTGCCCTTGTGTGGCGATTTCAGGTGATAAGAAGACCAGTTTAATGCGCGGTTTACGGCCCACTTGGGTAGAAAGTTCCATTCTCGTTCAATCTAACTGAAAGGGTTTTCTCACAAAGTCGTCACTTTGACCTTCGCACCGTTCATAGCCTCATATGTCGAATCCACTGATCCACTGAAGGACTTATTTGATCCTGTTGATGCCATAGTATAGCTATGACATTTTATATATAGATGGGGCATAGGTAAAGAATATTATACATTACGCGAATCATAGGGTAACATCACGGCAGTAAAAATGGCAACGAAGCGCTTAGTCAATACCTACGCAACAGCTCAAATACGGAGCTACCCGTCGCACTATTCAAAAATAAACTGCATAATTGGCTAATTGACAAATGTTTCTACTACCTTAATGAATTTCTACATTTTGACATAAATTAATTATAACACGATTTTTTTTTTAATTTGACTAGGTATCAGAATTACTTAACCTGACATTTATAATAAATAAATTAATATTTCTGGACAATTTACACAGCGCCATCTTGTCCCAAATTAAGCGCAAAGCTTGTGTTATGGGTACTAGACAACTGATAAATGTACATAAATACATTTTTTTTTTGTAAATACATACCTGAAATACATATAAAACACCCAGACCAGGACAAACAGACATGTTCATGCACACAAATGTCTTGTGCGGGAATCGAACCCGCGCCCTCAGAGTCAAAGTGGCCATTCCTAACCATTCGACCACCGAGCTCGTCGATAATAGGCTAGACGACAATGATAAAAAATTATAAAAAATACTTATCAGTGTCATAAAATATACAAAACTAGAACTATCTGCGATCTTGAAATTTTAATAACTTAAGTGTTCTATGATCGATCAAAGTGTAGTGAGAAAGTCCAATTTAAAAGAATGAAATTATAAAAAAGAATATTAACTTTGGAAAAACAATCAAAAATACTATAACTTTTGTTATGGCACTAACTACATAAACGCAGTATTTCACATAACTGTCGTACAAATTTCTGTTTTGACGTATACAAAATACATAAGTGTGACGTCATAATTCAGTAGCCTTTTGTTTGGAGCGTTTTCGCAAGTCCAAAATTGTGATTTTCAAGTTATCATATCTCGAGAAGTTTTTATGGTATCGAAGTAATTCTTTCACCTGTAATTATATTATTGTGATGACCTTACATAAAAAATCGAAAGAAAAAAGTGTCGTCTAGCCTATTAATTTAATTAAATATTCTATTAATTTAGACATTTCACATGCCTAAATTGTTGAAAAATATAGAGCATAACAACATCTTTATTCTATACCTATGTTTTTAGCAAAATAAATAACTTGAATACGCATACTAGGTTGTCCCAAATACTACAATACTAGGGTGTCCCAAACAATTCGATATTTTACTGTCAGATATGTTTTGTGATATTTTTTAAAATTATCGCATGCGGCCCTTGGGCATATCACTATGTCGCTCGATGTTGCTTTGGCGTGAATTAGGCTTAAGACAGTTTAGGCCGTCGGATAAAGACACTAAATTCACAAAGTGCGATGTAGTTCCGCATTTTTGATATGTTGCATAGGTTTATGAGGGTAATGTTAATTTAAATTTGCAACTTCGAAAACTTGTGGAAATTGAGAAATTAACATTAAAAAACAGACCCATAAAACATACCAAAAATTCAGAACTAAACGCACTTTGCGAATTTAGCCACTTTTTATGTCTTTATCCGACGGCCTAGTTAGACATAGATAATTTCAATATCACGTAGGGCCTTTTTAGAGACACGCGTTTTTCGCCTCGCGCGCTTTCCGCGTGCGGATTTGTCATAGCGAAAACACGCATGCGGAACGAAAAACGTATGACTCTAAAAAGGCACGTACGGTCGCTTGTTCAGTGAGACGGGCGCCGACGTAAACTAACTTTAGTAGGTACTCCATAAGCTGTAACTTTAACATTTTGATTGCCACGATGACATTTAAATCTCAAATGTGGATTACAGAACAGGTTTTGTGTTAGTGACGCACATTTTTTAGGGTTCCGTACCCAAAGGGTAAAAAGCAACCCTATTACTAAGGCTCCGCTGTCCGTCCGTCTGTTGCCGCTATAACAACAAATACAAAAAAATAGAATAAAATAAATATTTAAAGGGGCTCCCATACAACGAACGTGATTTTTTTTGCTCGTTTTTGCTCGCAATTGATAACGGCAATAGGTAGACGTTTGAAAAACTCACATAATATTTAGTTATACATTCACTTTTAAAATAAATAATGAAATAAAAAAAACAAATATTTAAGGGGGTTCCCATACAACAGACGTGTTTTTTTTTTGCCGTTTTTATAGATAATGGTACGGAACCCTTCATGCGCGAGTCCAATTCGCACTTGGCCGGTTTTTTAATAATTTTAATCACTATCAGGTTCTTTTACGTAAGTTCATTGATATTCTAAAAAACATCATGTATAACGCAGTGCATTTTATAGTAAGAATTAGCTGACCCGGCAAACGTTGCCATATTATAGATTATTTCTCGGATTATTTTAGTAGAAAAAAATAGATAACAACCTATTCTCAGACCTACTGGATATACATATAAAGTTTCATCAAAATAAGTCAAGCCGTTTAGGAGGTGTATGGTAACTAAAACTGTGTCACAAGAATTTGATATAGGTATTCGATTTAGAAATAAAACTAAAGTAAATCATGCAATATAGCACTTTACATATATGTCAAAAATATTATAATTAGTTTATTGCCATTCATAATGCTATTATGGGTTGTGTGCGGAGGAATTCTTCGATATGATGCCCACGACCTTCTATAATCTCACCCCTCGGCATCTGTAGAGAGTTCATCTTCACACATTGGAGGCAAAATGGTCACGGCGGTGTACTTGAATACGTTACATGAACTAAAATTATCTCAAAATGGCAGCGCTTCCCCCTCCCCCGCTTGCGATGTTCCATAGTCTTCACCACTGGCGTAACTACAGGGTGGCAGAGCGGGCAAAATGTCACGGGCCCCGCAAGGGCGTCGCCAAGGGGGGGTAGGGAGGGGCAGCTGCCCCCCCTAGGGATTCTATTTATTTATAAGTTTTATTTATTGTACAGTCAAGAACTCGCGAAGCCTTACACGGTGGAGTCTGAACCGTTATTAATACAACATAATTTTAATTATCATATGTCTTGGAAATAAAATTATAGATTATTAACCAAAAATGTAAAAAATGCGTCTTTAGTCTTGGTTACTAATATGATTTATTAGAGAGCGCCCTATCCTCTGAGGGCCCATCTGATGAATTTGCCACGGGCCGCTGATGGGATAGTTACGCCACTGGTCCTCACGTAGCGAAACAAATTCTTCGACCCTTCATCTATCCAGTGGTGTTATTGAATTTTGGATGGAGATGATAGATTTGTAGCTGCAACACCAAACTGTATTCCCCCATTTTCCCCGATTCATACACGACACGGCTACACCCCATTTTTCTTGTAACATGGATAAAGTAAATAATAATATAATAATACAATTTGTCAGAAAAATTACACAGCGCCATCTAGCCCCAAAGTAAGCGAAGCTTGTGTTATGGTTACTAGACAACTGATAAACATACGTAAATACATTTTGTTTTTGTAAATACATACTTATGATACATAGAAAACACCCAGACCAAGACAAACAGACATGTTCATGCACACAAATGATTGTCCTGTGTGGGAATCGAACCCACGAGCGTTGGTGTCGAAGCCGCGTCATTGACCGCTACGCCACCGAGCTCGTTTAAAGAAATAAAAACTAAGAGTACCTATAAAGCAGTGACATTATCGAAGCTATAAAGTATACCTTAGACCTCGTTCAATCTATGACATTAACTACTTCTCCTCGTAATTGCTATAAACCGTTTGTTACAATGGTAATCACTGAATCATTCGAGGACTTCCACATAATCGAGGGTGGTCGTGACGCACGGCAACCCTAGATCACCTTCGGAACACGGGAAAACCCAAGCGATTTACGCAACATTAAAACTTGTTTTTTATGCGGTAAAGACTAAATTGCGACGGATGTGTTGTGGTATTGTTGTGAATTCTATCGGTCAATTAAATCGAATAGTGCTGCAATGCGAGATTGTTTGCGTGATTAATTTATTCGATTAATATCGTAATTATTTGACACAAAAGGTATAATCTACATCAAATCTATATATATATATATATATAAGAATTAGTTTCAATGACTAATTTATTTATCTTTTTTTTTTTAATAATGTTCAAGTTATTTTAGTCTTTGCAAAACAATACAAATCTATTTAGTATTCTTACTTCTTTAAAAAATTCAAAAATTTGTGTTAAATTTCTACAGTTATGGATGAAGTGCCGAGGTATAATGAATTGCTAATCTATATACCTACCATTCCATAGGCTCCGGTACTGCCGTAATTGGTTTTATTGTTCCGTAAAGATGTCACAGCAACTTTTGGTTGGTCTGGTAAGGGAAAAATTGTTTAATAAATAACACTATGTATGTATTGCTAATTCTTCTGGTAGGTATCTAGATAAGATCAAAAGTGACCTTTTTTATATATTATATGTATATGTATATATTAGCTCAGCATATTGGCTCCGCTTCGCCTGATGGTAAGCGAAAAGAGAAGCCCCAATCGCGAAAGAGACCTTGATATCTTGTCAGTTGAAGCTGCCATGCTGGACTACAAGATGCTTCTTCACGCTTCGCTTGAAGGGTCCCATATTGTTTATAACATGCAATTACCTACCCATCTCATAACATGCAATCGGATAAATAACTGAAAGTATAAATAACCGTTAATAACCGCATATTATTTGAAGTTAAAACGCGTTTATTACCCAGAAATTTGCTTTAATAACCGAAGCTAATGGGTTTTTACAACTATAGGGGTGGGCGTATAGTTGATGTATTATAATATTAATTATATTAAAAACTAGATTTACCCTCCATACTAGAAACGAAATGATCTGCACTACTAGCTATTGCACTTAAAATACTTCATTAATTTAATTTCACTGCTTTTCAATATCTACTGTGTGTTATGACCCTACCCCACAACGCGAATACCTGTGCGAATGCCCTATGCGCAAAGACAGAGACAGACTATATACACGCACAAAACAAAATGATCTTTAAGGCTCGTGCGCCAATATACAGTTTAGCCTGCCTGTTTATACTGTTTTCTCGTTCATTGTCGGCAGCTGACGTCAGTTGCCGTTCTTTTTGTACTTTTATGGGCAGATCAGATTCGTTCAGTTCAGTCGGTCTCGGAAACAGAAACTGTAGTGTGTGCGATGTCCAGTCGCTTTAATCGCGTGTTTTGAAACATTTATTTGACAAATTTATAGGTCTAGTTAATATTCTTATAACTTTAATTTCTGTGCCTTTAAATCGACTTTAACACGGATTATAATATACTACGTATTTCTAATAATTACGACAGGGCGCGGCGCGGCGGCGTGGTGATAGCGGCCATTTTGTTGTGCGTTTTTGAATAATCATTTACCTTACTATTTATGACTGTCGTCATATTGCAAAAATCTAATATGTTAAGAAGGATAATCATTAACTTATTTTTATTACATTTCAGCCACAGCCAGCAGTCACAATGTCATCAGGGTATCAACGTAATTTGTTGGTAGGAGCAGACCTTCAGAGTCCACCAAGGAAGGAAGAACAGCGCAGTATACTATTTCAAGCTGGAGTCTGCAAGTGGCCAGGGTGTGACGTATTCGTTGACGACTATGTCACGTTTCTGAAACACCAAAAAATATTCCACAGCCCCAATGACGAGTCTGTTGAACTAGTCCAAAAACAAATCAAGGTAGTTGAACAATTAGCTTCAGATCTTAAACGAGAACGAGATCGTCTCTCAGCTATGATGCAGCATTTGTACCTCGTAAGTGCTAAGACGGAGACGCCTCAGACAGGTACAAACAAAGACGCCCAGCCGCCGCTAGTTTTCAAAAACGGGAAACGTGCAAAATTTCGTTATTGTGCTAAAAGGTTTACCGGCCGTCGTGAATTCTACCGCACAGCAGACGTTAAACCACCGTTTACGTACGATGGTTTCATTCGACAAGCTATAATTGAATCCCCAAATAAACAATTAACTTTGAAACAGATATTAGATTGGTTCATGGCAGAGAGTTCTTACTACAGGAATCTCGGCGCGAAGAGTAAATGGCAGACAACTGTGCGTAATGTCCTCACGACGTACAAATGTTTCCAGTCCCTGGGACCCTCGGCGTTCGCAGGGGAGTGGCTGTGGACGGTGAACGACGATGTCTACTTTAAGAGACAAAAATTAAAGGGATCAAGTATCGCTAAAAGTAAGGCTAAGTCCAAATGAACATTACAAAAATACGCCTATTTGGCTTTAATTTACCTAAAGTCGTTTCAATATTGATGACGAAGTGTCATTCGATACCTACGTAACCAGATTTTTGCATTTTTCAATACAAAATAAAGCCACAGCAGAGGTAACTCACTCCCTCCCAACAACCCAATGTAGTATCTCAAATTTGTGTTGAAAAGATCTAGAAGAAGAAGTAAATTGATGCAACAAGAAGATCACAAAAACGTGTTTGCTCAAACATTTAAGCCTATGTAGATGTATTTTTTATTAATCAGAAGGAGAATTCTTGTATTTATTTTACAAAACTCATTGACCGAATCCAGATTGACTAGTAACATTTTTTTTTTTATTTGTTTTCTAAAGACGTTACAATAAAATAACTATACTATAGATAAAACAATTACCTCAATAGCATAAAAACTTCTCGAGACGTTTATGAGATTGAGATTGGATCGGAACTGAATTTTGACTACTTATATTTTATTTTTTGAAAAATGGAAAAATTCACCTGCCCCCCCTAGGTGGGATTTGAACCCATTACTTATATTTTAATTCGAGAATTGGTTTCATTTAGGATGAGGATTGGAAAAACTGTATTGTGCGTGTATGACAAGCTTTTTGTGATTTTTTATTACTGTGATCAAACCAATAAAGATTGTAAAGAATTTCTGTTATTTTTTAACACGGCATAATTCTTTGCTTTAAAAGCCCTATTACATTTGCACGCTGACGAGCTCTCGCGCAGTACTAAACCCGCGAAGGCCGCCGGTGGTGCATCGTTTTTTGTAGTATTTTTGAAGTTATATTTATCGTTTTTATTGAAATAAGATAATAAATTCATGCTACAAAGTTTATTCATCATGAAGTAACAATTATTCTCGTATAAATTTTGCTCAATAATATTATCGTTTATTCGAGAAATTTACAGCGATTTTCGAAATTTTTTTGGTTAAAAGAATGTTTTTTTTTCTATATTAAATCAATGATATTTCAAAATTCCGAGGCGCTATGTACTATACGACTATATAACAAATAACTTTCTATTTTTTTTATTTCATTTGTTTGGAACAGTAGTACAATCCAGGAGCTCAAAATAGTGAATGCGCGCATTTTATGAAAATCTTTCTCTGCAATTTTGGGTTTATTTAAAAAGTTAAGCAAAATTTACAAAAAGCGAGGCCGCTATGTACTATGCCAATAGCTATTCTGTACCATTCAATAAGTCAACATTGTTAATGTATTTTTGTTTCCGAGATCGAGAACGCCAAAATTGGCCATTTTACGCAAAAATCACAGTCAAAATGTAATATGGCTCTTAAGGAATTGCTCCCTACTTCAGCTAATTTATATCCTATTTTTATACATAAAAGTCTGATATTATTTAGAAAATTGCGGGTTCTTCTATTGCCTCCATCAAAACTTTTTAAGTCGAGAGCTTATTTTTTTTTATAATTCTATATTGTCAGTAATCTCTCAGATTAATATTTTAGATACTTCGTAAGTATTTAATACATATCGCAACAAAATCAGTCCTTTTTATGTTCTTAACTTTTAAACAAATTAACATTAAAATAATGAAAAACATAGGTATACATACATTATTTTATATTATATATATATATATATATATATATATATATATATATATATATATATATATCGACGGTCCCTACGTATAAAGCGACATGTCAAAAATGGCAATTTTTTTATTGCATAAATTGCTATAGAATTGTCCGTAAAAAAATATTTTCTTTTTTTTTATTGATTGTATATATAATTAAAAAGTAAGAAATTAACTCATTTGTCCAATAATAATATTCTTTAATTACTATATCGTAGTATAAGCAGACATGTGTGAAATGACATGTCGCTTTATACGTAGGGACCGTCGATATATTTATGTCTATAGCTATTGTATAAAAGTCAGATTAAAATAAAGAAATAATTCGATTACACCCATCAGGACTTAATATTATATATCTTAACAAATTATATAGGGTAAATAAACATTATATTTAATCTAAGTTCGCGTGATTACAACCCCCCAAGCGTTACAACAACCCAACGGTAATCACAACTTAATTACACGTTTTAATTTAGCCTCACTCCTGAAAATAGGGCAACCACATAGCTTACACTTTGCGGGACATTCCTATACTCGCAGGGAAAATGAAAAAAAAATCAATTTACAACAAGATTTTACTAAGTATATTCATAAAATCATCTAAAAAGACAGATTGTGCAATTTAAAACGAGATAAACGAAACGTTTAATATATATTCCAATGTTCAAAAATATTTTTTATTCTACAGAAATTAACCAATGAAAAAATGAAGAAATAAGTATTTAACATTGAGTATCACCTGCACGGGGTGCATCCTGCTGACTGATACATGTCAGTCATACAAGGCTCTGGCGAAAAGAGAGATAGGACATAGCATATTTTTTAAGCTGCCCGACTGAGGAAGTACATACTCCAATCTCTAATAAATCGAGAATGTTGCCATCTTGTGACATGAAGGCCTTATTGATAGATCTTATTTTTTGCATCTCAACCATTAAATCAAAACACAGCGTATAAGCAGCGATTCGCTTCTTGGTGGTAAAACATTTAAAAAAGTAGAAGGCTTGGAGAAACCTGGTAGGGTCGACAGAGCGCAAGTCAAGTGCAAGCGGAGTCGCGCTCCAATTCACGGTACACAGATTTTGCCTCCTACTTACTTTAAATAATGAAAAATCCCGGATTTAACGTAAATTTGGTGACCCTGCCTGAACCGTAGAGGGAATTACGTACACGTGATCTTTTTACTGATTGCGAGCCGAGGACGAATGAACTGGAGGACACTATTGCTGAATGTAATTCATTCACAAGTTATTATCGTAGTAATTGAAGAGAATAAAATACATCAAGATCTCATCAAGTTCAAATGTCATACTAGTTTTTGACCATGACTTCCACCGCGTGTATTCATTTCGGATATACTTCCTCTAAAACTTTAAACAAGTTTTGTTATCTAAATAACTTAAAAACTGTATTTGCGAGTTCTAAATACGACTTGAATGTTATGAAATCAGTACACTGCACAGCCCCCTTACCACCATCTCTTATTGCGATTCAATAACTGAATGGAATGCTTATTCATACAAATGAATAAGCGACTCTATTTCAAATGGAATAGATCTATTTCAAATGGTATGAATAAGCAATCTATTCAATTATTGAATCGCAATAAGAGTTGGTGGTAAGGGGGCTGGTTCGAGAATCGACCTAACTCAATTTGGAGAGTCTCAGCGGTCTAAACTGTTGATAAAATCTAGCCGAGAACATGTCGTCACCAATATAACAGCAGAATAGACAGGAATTTCCAAAAATTAAGCCTTTCACTCTCAGAGTTGTCTGGCTTCCACTATGTAAAAAAATCATATACTTAGTAAAAATTATAATTAATAACATATCTATTCGTAAATATAATTTGTATTTTTTATGTTACTTTATATTTTTCTGTATGCAATTAATCTTTGCACACCTTTCTCTTAAATATTGCTTTAAATATTATAAATTTAGATTATAAATTTAAAATAGAATATAAATTTGTATCAATTCTATACAATTAAACGAGCTAAAAAATATTCGAGAAAAATCTAGCTAGAAGTCAATTCTAGGACAATTCAATTTTTCCTAAAAATACATCGAGAAAAGCTCGGCGATTTAAATTCAATGTAACGCTATCTGTTAACAATATCAGTTAAGATGAGATAAGAAACATATTGTCAGTAATTAATATGACTTTATTTACTCCTGATTCTTCAGATGGTTAGTTTGCAACGGCCAGCCCATTACGACCTTGGCTTTACATGAGATCGTAGATTACAGAGGGCTCAAGTTGTCATCTCAAAAGCTTGGCTAGAAACCGTTAGACTATACAATAAGCCTCATTCAATAAGGCTAAAAATTTACCATCTCGGATACCTTGTGGTCTACAAAAGTATTTAAAACCAATCTACTCGCCGGCCCTAGCTTGCGCACGCAAATCGTGAGAATTTTCAAATATTCTTTCTTAGAGGATACTTACATACGTCATACTAGCTACTTGTATGTCAAATTTCAGCCCTAACCGTCCAATGGTTTCAGATCTGCGTTGATAGATCAATCAGTAACGGTTGTCTTTTACAGTTAGAGACAAAAACAACAAACGAAAAAATCTATATGACTAAATTTTTTTAAAGTAATTATTAGAGGATCAAGAGTATTAAATATAATTTTACTCAATGTCAACAATGGACGGTGTCTTGAAAAAAAGGAGTAAATACGTGAAATTAGGGGTCGAATATACCTAAAACCACATTTACTTTGCCTATGTAATAAAATAAAATAATATGAAATGATTTCTGACTAAATCGATTACTAAACATGTAATCAGTGTATCATCGGGCAAAGTCATTATACGTTTGTTCACATTTGTTACACACGTTTTTAATTATTTTATTGACGCTACTGTCTGTCTATGCGTATTAATAACCTCATGATTTATGGTCGCTGCCCATGAGTCGAATTTGCAATTGGTCATAAAACGTGATAAAAACAATTGGCTAGATCTTTATCTTCGGATAGAGCAAAGAATAAGAAATAGTACCAGTATACAGAGGAAGCTATTTATAGAATCAATTTAAATTTTAATTGTATACCCTTGTACCACGCGCCATGGACACCCTACTTAATCAAGACATTAGGAAAAACCAAATTATATATTGTCCAAATTCGTTGAAGTATGTTTACGTCATTCGAGAATTAGTGAAACGACCACAAGATTTCAATTGAAAGCATCAGGCAAGTGGCCATTAATTTTTTTATATGCTTCTGCGTTTGTGAGGCAAATCAGATATCCGACATGATACAGTCCGAAGGACAGCCCCCTTACCACCAACCCTTATTGCGATTCAATAACTGAATAGATTGCTTATTCATACCAATAATTAGCGACTTTATTTCGAATTGAATAGAGTCGCTTATTCATTGGTATGAAATTGCATTCTATTCAGTTATTGAATCGCAATAAGAGTTGGTGGTAAGATGCAGGGCTGCCTTTTCATAGGTATAGGCAAAATATAGTTGCCAGTCGAAATCCATCACCACAAATAAGGCGCATAGGTAAATATTTCGCCACGTCTGAAAAACTTATTCTCAGCTTTTATTGTTTTTTTTATTTGCCTATAAATTATCGTGTCAGCCTACTGTGAGTTTTAATGCTTTTAATTCGCATTTTGCCTATGTTTGACGTTTGATGTCCGAGAAAGTTTTAAATGCTGACACAGCCGACCGGGACATTTACGATAAAACTATGGTAAACCATGTATCAACAATTCGAATAATATTAAAGATTAAAGAAACTTTAACGATAAAAAATGTGTGTAGTACTTAGTAACTTTGAGTTATACGTTTGGTAAATAATACAAAAAAATATAAAAAAGTAAATAAAATTAAAAAAAAATCAACATCAATAAATATCCTTCGAAGAAATGAAGAAAGAATGCGGGAGAGAGAAAGAGAAAAGATGTCGTCGCCGATCCGCCACCGTTTTTGTTTCGCTCGCAGCAGCAGCATCTGAATTTTGTGCATACGGGACACTGACTTGCTGACTGGGACACAGCGCGTCAATTCAGACAGGATATTCCCGGTGTACCGAGACGTATCTTGTCTTGTCCTACACTAACCACCCGACGAAAAGGATTAAACTGAAAGCTATGTAAACATACTTATATTAAGTACCTGAGTAGTAAATGTATGTTGACTTTTAAGTTTAAGCCCAACTGACTGAACATTTTTAAGTCATTCAAAATAAAGTGTGTATCGGAGAATAATCTAATCCAGGGGTTACCAATCTTTTTCATCCCGCGGCTCAGAAACAAATTTAGTATATTGACACGACGACGGCGCCCTACTCTAGCTAGCTATTTGAAAAAGATACAGTCGAAAGAAATAGGTACCTACAATAATAGTAGTTAGGTTAGTTAGATAGGAACAAAAATTAAAACATTGCCATATGAAATTGAGTGTTTTTTATAATAACAAATTAAACGCGAACGCGAATCGATCTTCTATTATTATCCGAAACCATAATGGTTTCGGATAATAAATAATAGAAGATCGACTCACGGCGCGCCTCTCTTTAATTTCTACGGCGCACCAGGGCGCCGCGGCGCACACTTTGGGAACCCCTGATCTAATCTATTGTTTTTGTCTTATCTCATCTCATCTTATCTTATAATCGGTCAATGCCTCTTAAAAGCCTCGGTTGCAACTCAGCCCTCTTGAATTTTGTGAGCTGTCTCTTAACTGTAATGTCTGTTTCTGTGTTGTCTACACTTAATCGGCACATATTATTACAAGCCGATTTCCCACAGGGACTTTGAGCTGCATGTTTTTCGACTTTGATGATGGGTTTCTTTTCAGAGACCGCACGGACCTCCGATATCAATTTTCAAAGCAATTGATATAGGAAATTAAATTAAAGTTACATTACATTAAGTTTAATTAAATTAAAGTTAAACGCGTAAATTGAGTTTCATTCAATACATAGTTGTATTATGCGCTTTGAACTGGATATTTGTCTGTGC
This sequence comes from Hypsopygia costalis, assembly GCA_937001555.2. Taxonomy (NCBI): domain Eukaryota; kingdom Metazoa; phylum Arthropoda; class Insecta; order Lepidoptera; family Pyralidae; genus Hypsopygia; species Hypsopygia costalis. The sequence goes on along the minus strand of OW443327.2, from coordinate 30,745,571 downwards.
TCAAAACCTATATTGTTATCACTGGCCAATTCACTGACCTCCCAAATGATATTCGCATATTGAAATAATATATATGTCGGTGCGCAGCCAGCGGCCGAGTTACCTTGCCTTGTATTTAATTATCATAGTTCTCCGTACAGTTTGTTTATGTTAGCGAGCTTATCGCTATGGAAAGTTGAGACGCTACAAAGCTCTCATTGTTTAATGAAACGCGTATCATGGGAACGACGGTGACATCAACACATGTCGCCGGACGGTGTCGTGGGCCCGCTCAGTGAGAGATTGTTTTTGTTACAATATTTAGAGGAACCGAGATCTCGGCACTTGGATTCCGGACGCGGTGGTGACCGAGCGCGGCTCACGAATTCGTCATTCGCTCCCACTTGTATTTTTACTTCGTGTAATTAGATTTTGTTTAAGTTTAGTGTGGACGCTAGTAATAATTAGTTTGTACGAACAATTATACTAGAGCAAAAGTGTGAACTGTTTTCCTAGTGACATTTCTTATTAATTATACGGGTATTAGATTGTATTCGCTCGTTTTTAATTCACGCCCAAGTAAACAATGAACCCTCCTGATGCCGTCCTAGAGCCGACCGCTCCGACATCAGAAGTGGGATTCCGCGACGCGAGTGCAAGGTGATCAATATCCACCGCAGGTGCAGAGAGACAATGGAAATGACCTGCATTGGCAGAAACTGTTTGAGACGCAGAACCAGCAAGTGAGGGCGCTTATTAGTGCTATACATCAGTCGCCGTCTACTAACAATAGCTTACTGTTACCGACGTTTGATGCACAACTGACATCGAGACACGTCATCAAATGCAGAAAGAGTTACAGGCATACGCCTGTAACTCCTACATCCTATTGAAATGTAAACATGAGGAAGCGAAGTCTGGACCAGAGATTAAACGTTCAAAAATCACTGAAATCAAGTGCTATGGATGTGGAAACGTGGGACATAAAGTTCAAAACTGTCGAGAAAAGTTCAAATCACATAAGCAAAACCCCAAAAAGGATATGAAGAAAGAAGATCAAAGAAAGAAACCAATTTGCTACAAGTGTGGGCAAACAGGGCACATTTCTCCCCAGTGTTCAGCAACGACGGCTGCTAGTGGGACCGGAGGGCCGTCTGGAGTTGAGCAGCAGCGCCGTGTTAATTTCTGCTCGATCGCTGCGTCTAGTCTTTCACAAAACGGTCAGTCGTTTCATTTTTATTTTGATTCAGGGTCTGAATGCTCTCTTATTAAAGAAACTGTTGCTAATAAGTTTTCTGGAAAGCGCGTAACGTCTGTGGTTACCCTATTGGGCATAGGCGATGGCAATGTAGTCAGTACATATCAGATATTGTCAGAAGTCCGTATTGATAATTACGTAATCGAGTTACTTTTTCATGTAGTTCCCGAGCATACTATTAACTATGACGTGGTGATAGGGCATGATTTGATTGATCAGGGATTTTCTGTTGAGATGTCTTGTAAGAAGTTAACAATAAAAAAAGAGCGAATCGTTAATTTGTGTTAATTAGGTAAAATAGAATGGAAACCCAAATATGAAGAAGTTAGACAGAAAATAATTTCACATTTAATTATAGAACCGATACTTATGCTCTTTGATCGTAACTGTCCTATTGAACTTCACACTGATGCAAGTTCCGACGGTTACGGCGCAATGCTTTTACAAAAGAAAAATGGTAAGGCCCATGTCGTAGCGTATTTTAGCAAAAAGACAACCAAAGCAGAGTCGCGATATCATTCTTATGAATTGGAAACTATGGCCGTAGTCAAATCCATTAAACATTTCCGTCATTTTTTGCAAGGGAGAGCTTTTACAGTAGTAACCGATTGCAACTCTCTTCAAGCTTCTCGTAACAAAATAGATCTCACACACCGAGTTCACAGATGGTGGGCTTTCTTACAGGCTTTTGATTTCGAAATCATATATAGGGACGGTAAAAAAATGTCTCACGTAGATTTTCTGTCTAGAAACCCTGTACCTTCAACAAATCTTTCAGAAAAAGTTGAGGAAAAGCGAGTGAACTTGTTAGAGATCTCTAAAACGTGGTTAATGGCCGAACAACAACGTGATACTGAAATAACAGATATCATTTCAAAATTAAGTAGTGACGAAATGGACAGTGATCTGACAAACACATACCAAATAGTATCAGGTGTTTTACATCGAAAAATTCAACGCAATTCCAAAACACTGTGTCTACCAATGGTGCCTAGAGCTTTTAGGTGGTCCGTAATAAACCATGTCCACGAATCGATTGTACATTTGGGTTGGGAAAAGACCTTAGAGAAAGTATACGATTTTTATTGGTTCCCAAACATGAGAAAATATGTTCGAAAATTTGTAGAGAACTGTGTAACCTGTAAACTTTCAAAATCAAAATCTGGAAAAATTCAAGCTAAACTTTATCCCATACCTAAAGTTTCGATACCTTGGCACACAATACACATAGATGTAACCGGCAAACTCAGTGGAGCAAATCAAATCAAAGAATACATTATCGTTTTGATTGATGCATTCACTAAATTTGCATTACTTCAACATTCAACAAAAATTGATACGCTTAACGCTATCAAAGCTCTACAATTTGGAGTTGGGTTATTTGGTGCTCCCACTAGAGTAATTGCAGATCAAGGAAGATGTTTTGCAAATAAAAACTTTCGAGACTTTTGTAATACAAACAATATACAGCTTCATTTAATTGCAACAGGAACATGTCGAGCGAATGGCCAAGTTGAGCGTGTAATGAGTACGCTGAAAAATATGCTCACCGCAGTCGAAGTGAAGAAAGATAGAACGTGGCAAGATGCGATATCGGATATTCAACTTGCTCTCAACTCAACTATCAATCGCGTGATTAAAGCAAGTCCTCTAGAATTACTCATTGGTAAAGTTGCTAGACCACTTACTTTGTTAGCCCTGGATGACCAAGACGAAACTGTAGTTAATATTGATGAAATCAGAGAACGTGCAATCTCATCTATAAATGACAATGCAGTTAAAGATAAACAGAGATTTGACAAAACTAAAGCAAAAATTTCCAAATTTAATGTTAATGATTTTGTATTAATAGAAAATCATGAACGGAATCAAACTAAGTTAGATCCCAAGTATCGTGGACCGTTTAAGGTCATTGAATTGCTAGATAGTGACAGATATCTTTTAAAGTCTCTAGACAACAATAGAACCTATAAGTATGCTCACGAACGCTTGAGAGCTATGCCAGAATGTTACGTTCCCACAGAGTTTGAACATGATTCAGATGTAGAAAGCAACGAAGAACAGTCAGGTTCAGCCATTGTCGGCGCTAATGAAAGCGAATAACTGTCGATACTCATGAGTCGGATGTAGTATCTGTTGATATTTAGTGCGGTTTATACCAAAATTATCTCTAGTTAACATGACTAGGTTTGGCCACGGCCTGTTCTTGTTGTCGATTGTAGGTCATATTCCTAACCCAGTTTAGCTGGTCGGAGACTGCGCGACGATAACAAGTAATAGGTGGGTGGGTCTGGCAGCTGATTGAATGCGTTTCAATAGCTGCTGATCGGTCAAATACCGATGGTGATATTGGATTGTTCCAATAGTCTGATGTATTCAGATGTTGGTTGGCTGCGTGCTTAGCACGCACGTGATCGGCGGAGTGCCGATATGCGGGACAGTGCGTCCCAGGTGTTGGTCATGTTAACGAGAAGTTTCAACAGTGGACGTAAAAGTTTGAGACTGTTGAGATATTATTTTTGTTTGTTGTTTTTCTTTTTAAAGATTTTAAGCCGGAACTCGGTCTGTTCTTTGTTGAGTTTATTCAATAATGTTGTAGGTTTAGCTTTAATCTGTGGAGACCTGACATTTGGTATACGTATTTGTAATAGTTTTGTTAGGATAGCCGAACGGTAGTTATAAGTGAGGTTGTCGTTCTTGCAGATGACAACTGAATCCTGGTCCACACGAGGGCGTGTGAGAGTCAGGATCGCCGTGTCGGTGCGCAGCCAGCGGCCGAGTTACCTTGCCTTGTATTTAATTATCATAGTTCTCCGTACAGTTTGTTTATGTTAGCGAGCTTATCGCTATGGAAAGTTGAGACGCTACAAAGCTCTCATTGTTTAATGAAACGCGTATCATGGGAACGACGGTGACATCAACACATGTCGCCGGACGGTGTCGTGGGCCCGCTCAGTGAGAGATTGTTTTTGTTACAATATTTAGAGGAACCGAGATCTCGGCACTTGGATTCCGGACGCGGTGGTGACCGAGCGCGGCTCACGAATTCGTCATTCGCTCCCACTTGTATTTTTACTTCGTGTAATTAGATTTTGTTTAAGTTTAGTGTGGACGCTAGTAATAATTAGTTTGTACGAACAATTATACTAGAGCAAAAGTGTGAACTGTTTTCCTAGTGACATTTCTTATTAATTATACGGGTATTAGATTGTATTCGCTCGTTTTTAATTCACGCCCAAGTAAACAATGAACCCTCCTGATGCCGTCCTAGAGCCGACCGCTCCGACATATATAACTCATAAATTACCAACACTAAAGGCGTAGTGAAAATAAAACTTTAAATATACTTACGCTGGTAATTCAAAATAAGTGCATATATTTTATGCCGTATTTTATTACATATATAGCGATAGGTATATGTATTTTTGACTTTAGTTTGTATTGAAATTAGAAATTATTGAGCTATTCCTGATAGCAAGCGGTAGAAACATATTTCTCACTGTATGTCGATACATAGGCATAATCAAACTGCATGAGACCGCAGTTATGTAGGTACATACTTCATACATCACTAACACTCTTCATACACTGCACACGTAACATAAATAACGATCAAGAACGTAGAATGTAACGTTGTATGACAATTTCCGACCAAGCCAACACACGCCGTTTAGGCTCGGTTTCTAGTAGCAGCGGAAACCAAGTTGACAATATTATATACATATAGCTTTCTTGCACTTTTGTACATTCATCGTTACCTACTATAGTTTTGTATGTTTGTGACTGTAGTTTGTAATAAACATATCTATCTGTCTATCTATTTATAGACTCTCATCTGCACAGATTTGGAGTATACTCTGAATCTGTCCAGTTGAGAGTCGGTTCACTGTGTGAACGGAGTATCGCTTCTTAGGGACAACGATGATTTAAGTCAGCAGAAAGTCACATCTTGTCATAATTGTAGTGGATAGATAATCTGTGAGAAGTTCACTCGTTGCCCGATTGTGGAGGTTGTATGTCGTGTAGTGTGTGTTCGTCAGTTTGCAATACCTATACAGAGTTAGAGTGCATGCATATGTTACAATCATGATATCGTCATCTCACACATGTTGGCCGGATACTGTCAGGAGCCCATGACTATGTTCTACGTTTCTATTATGGATATACAAAAAAGAACTGAATAGAATGAAAGTAAGCAGGGGTACATTTTAGAGTACAATAAGTTCATAAGCGTGAAATCACGGAGAGATTTTGCCAGAAGTGCCGTTTTATATGAAAAAAAAAAAACACCTTTTTGCCTAAGTAGGACTAAAATCTACGCCCTCTCGTTAACAGTCAAGTGAGAGCGTTTCATGGTTATTTTCTGCATAAAACCTTTGTCAAATACAATAAATGTCAAAATTAGGATTACGAACGATTAATCGCTTGCACTGACACCACACCCCGATTAACATGAATCATGGCACTCAGTTTGTTTACAAAGTAATACCTACTTAATTAGCACTTAATTAAAGCACTTTTGCAATGAAGGCTCAAGGCCGATCAAAAACGTCACGAATCCTAGAAGTGTTACTAATATTTAATATCATGCTGCGTGGGTAATCCCTTAAACTGGTGATTATAATACCAAGTTCAAGGTTATATTCGGTACATATACGAACATCTTGATATATGATCAAGATGTTCGTATATGTAAAGAATATAACCTTGAATTTGGTCTCTCTCTCTCTTTTCTACCATTTATAACTTTTTAGTCATGTGATGGAGAACATAAATCACAGAAACAGAGTTGCTACATGTTCAGTTTGACAGAACAAAGTCAAAACTTATAACTAAGTTTTATTTTTAAGTAATTTTAAGATTAGATTATTTTTATTCGAATTTGGTTGTATTTTGTTGTTACTTAATATTGTAATTAAAATTCTATTTACATATACTAAAAAAATCATGATTATAATATGTTGATAGGCAATACTTAATCTATAATATACCTAAATAAAATAGTGCATAATCTGTCTGCTATAATTTTGACTTGTTTTACAGATATAAATACCTTCTACAAAGCTCAAATTTAAAGATATTTATCTAAAAAAAAAAACATTCTTTTAAACGGGAACAATATTTTCTGTCACCTAAGTTTTAATCTGCAGTACCCTAATACATAATAATATCTATCCTCAAGAAATATATTAGCCATAATTTTAATCAAAACTGTCTCTAAATATAAATCATCGGCTTAGTGTATGTTTGATCACTTTTTTCTATAAAGTAATATGCCTGAATATAAGATCAGCCCCCTTACCACCATCTCTTATTGCGATTCAATAATTGAATAGATTGCTTATTCATACCAATGAATAAGCGACTCTATTTCAAATGAATATGACTCTATTCATTTGAAATAGAGTCGCTTATTCATTGGTATGAATAATCAATCTATTCCGTTATTGAATCGCAAAACGAGATGATGGTAAGGGGGCTGTCCTCTAAAAAGTAAGTCTCGAGCAGCAATAATACATTTGTACCTAAAAATAGCAAATCTTTCACCTTATACTTAAATCTAATCAACAAACTATTAGTATCATTTAACTCGTTTGATCATCAAAATAATAGATGTCACCTAATATAGATCAGCTCCTTAATTTAATGAAAAAATGGCTAATACGGAGTCAAATTGGCGTCATATTCACTGACGAGTCTTACCAAATAAATCATGTTTTGGTTAGATTTGAGTTGGTTTTTGGTTAGGTTAGGGTTTTCTCGTGTCCTGTCATCGGAATACGAGCTCCGCGAAGCGGAGCTCCGTCAACCTAGATCATGAATGATGTGGTGCCAACTATGCTTAATTATTAATAATTGAATTACTTTTAAGACAAACATTTACATATTGTTTGGTGATTCTGTTTTAGTGACAATTTCATTATTTTGAAATCCAATATATTTTTGATTCATCATCATCAGGTCCATTTTATTCTCCACTACAGGAGCACGCCCCTCTCTCGTCCGTCCTAGACGGAAGGAGGATTTGGCCTACACTCCCCACGCTGGCCAAACGGGTTGGGGAGGCCTGATCGATATTTGATCATGTATTTCCCTCAGTCGCCTTGTACGACATCCACGGGAAGAAACGGAGTGGTTCTATTCTAGTCTGCCGGATACCACACGGCCAAATTTTTTTTGATTGATTTTATATTATTTGGTGATTCAATTTAGGTGACAGATCTACTAACATAGGAACAAATATAATTTATTAGGTCACTGAAATTGCATTTATTAGGTAATTGATAAAATCATACCCTTTTTAAATCATTTGAAATGGCCGAACACACTTGTTCGGCCATTTCAAATGATTTAAATAGAATAACTGCTGGTTGAGAATAATCTGCATTTTATACAGCTACCGTAGTTTATTCTAATCATCCCTAAAGATTTTCTAACTAAAAAACTGGTGAAATTGCCGCTTTACAGACCAAAAGTTAATATGTAATACTGTTATGGAAGATATTGATTATTAAATTGTGGTTGGGGTACCGCGAACACGACACGACTGATACTGGAGACCTTGCCTTTATCGTTCATTTGCATTACGTTTATTTACAATAACAACTATCGTGGTGTAGGAGTCCGCAGACCAAACAACTTCAATAGAACATTATTTTGTAATTTGTCGACTGTTTCAGTTCATAGTTTAGATTTATTTCCTATAATTTTATAAATTTAACACCCATTAATAATAATTAGGTACTAAGAAATGCAAAAATACTTTATTTTTTATTAGTAGGTTATGTGGGTAATATTTTATGGGTTTATTGTATAAATAGTTACATATCGGCTTATTTTAGAATTTGGTTTTATCTAAGGTTTCAGCTCCTGTTCTAATTCCCCTGTCCTAGGTATTACTACGTTAGTACTATTACTTATACTGTGGTATTACCACCACGTGTAACCTGTCAAAACAATTGACGTCACAAATACCACATTCTACAGGGAGATAGGTATACTTCTTCTTCATCATCATCATCAGCCTGTATCTACCGAGTACTGGATATAGGTCTTCACCAATGCTTTCCACCATCAGCGATCTCCGCTTTCCGCATCCACCCATAATACCCCGCTCCATTCCGTATAGGTACTTAGATTATTTTATTTGAATAGCGCCACAGACCTTAATTAGGTGATTTGTGTTGCGCCTAATTATTAATCACCTAATTACCGCATCATAAATATTTTAGTGATACGTTTGAGTAGCGTAAGGAGTAAAACTAAATCAGAGGCCACACACCACATAAAAATACTTTCATCGTTGATGGAATAGGACTAGGGTTGCCAACTTTTTTTACAAGAAAAACAGTATATTAAAAGTTGCGTAGCAAAACAAACAGTATAATAAGGCCCAGTGCATGCGGAGCAGTACAATAAACAGTGCTATGGTCAAATGAAGTTTTTTTCAACAGTATAAAAGCATAAAAAACAGTATAATACTGTTTTTAACAGCATAGTTGGCAACCCTAAATAGGACTGATACATTTTCATGCTTAAAATCTTTTTTTTCTTTGTATTTACGCGTGTTATTTTTTTTTATTTGATCCAAAATGTTTACACAGACTTATTGCTAATACAAAATGAGCATTGTAAACACGTACAATATAGCTTGAGCACCGGCGCTCAAATTAGGATTAACCTGTGCTATGAGCACCGGCTACCTTCTATTGACATTAAATGGTTCAGTCACACTAATATGTTTATAATGTTTGTAATGTTTTAACACATGAGACCAAGCAAAGTTTAGGATAAACAGATTAACAAATTTAGGTAATATTATAATCTCCTATATTATAGCAGTTTGAAGCGATGAAAGGACACTAACTAACCTAGTAGAAACACGACAGTATTCAAATAAAGAAGATAAATAAGATACATACCAAGATCAAGAGTCCTTAAAGCGAAACAAATGCCTTTAATTCACAAAGTTTACAATAAATTCATTCACAACAATCACAACACTCACAAAACACCTTGCAAGGGCAGTAACGAACGTGCATGTAACTTGCAAGCCGGTCGGCGACACACCGTAGACTGAGACTCGGCCTCATGGCGTTACAGTTCACCCGTATACGACAATTATTATGCTGAATTCATTGTGGATAATATCGCAAAACCGCAGTGACGCGCTTCCACCATTAAGTCTGATTCACACTAGGTAGGTAGAACGCTGACGCGACGGCGGCGGCCGCGGCGGCGCAGTAGCGAGGTAATCTTTATAAATAACTTTTATGTTCACTTGCCTACATGGGCTTGTATTTCAATAATAATTCTTAAATGATAAGGAAGACATTAATTGTACACAGAACTACAAACTACACGATGGTAACATAAATTATAGAACTCCGTAATCTGACGATGGCAATCGAACAAAAGTAATACCTATCGTAACAAGTATAAATAAATCAATCACTAAAGTTATACAAAAATACATATTTTACTTTTTATTAGATATATTCAATTGCGGCAGGTGAATTTAAAATCGATATCTGTAATTGTACAATAAGAACTCGCTTCTTAAAATTAGTTGCATAAACGCTAAGTACTACATAAAAAAAAAAGCGTGCGCGTGTTTACCGCCCGCCTAGTGTGAATCAGGCGTTAAGACATTACGACGGTTTCTCGAACGTAGTTGCTGGCAAGGCTTTCCTCCGATTTGTTTTAATTAAGTGAATACTATTGGTTGACCGCTACCCTCTAAAAGGGGATGTAGAAATAGGAAGAAATTCGAGTACATTCTTCGTCTTCGTGATGTCTTTACTCGCCACGAAAAAATATGTTATAAGTTTAACGTGTATATTTGTGTACCTGCGTGCCTGTGTCTGTATGTCTACCATTGTAGTTGCTAATTGATTAACCGAATTTAATAATATTTTTTCTTGAAATAAATAATAATAATTAATAAATATTCCTGGACAATTTACACACGGCCATCTAGTCCCAAACTAAGCATAGCTTGTACTATGGGTACTAGATAACTGATATTATACTTAAATACATTTTTTTTGTAAATACATACATATAATACATAGAAAACACCAAGACAAACAGTTCATGCACACAAATATTTGTCTTGTGCGGGAAACGAACCCGCAACCTCGGAGCAAAGTGGCCATTGCTAACCATTCGACCACCGAGCTCGTCATGTGACTTAATCTAGTATTCTTAGCTAGCGATTCCAGAAAATCTGTTCACCCGTTTGAAGATTATGTCTTTTCAGCAACTTTTGCAGGTCTGACCGATACGACATTGGAATAAAGGACACGGTAACCTGGTCTGATGCTACAGCATGACCTCACCAACTAACCTCACAGCAGAGATGTCGCGTTTGGAGACATTGCAATGAACTGCTTATACATAGATAGATGGTGATCCGGGGCCCTACCGCCGGAGCTGTAGCCGATTTCCATTGAATATTTCGATCACAAAAAATAAGTGTTAGGTATGAGTTATTGACAAATACGTATATACAGACGGTTTAGAACTTTCTGAAAAGTCTGAGAAGAGATTTTGAGTCCCTTTGTGTGTTCTACCGATTGTACAATGGGGTGTGTTCAGAGGAGTTGTTTGACATGATGCCCACGGCCTCCTTCTACAGTCGCACCGCTCGCCATCGACAGGGAATTTATCCTCACACATTAGAGCCTAAGTGGTCGCGTACTGTGCGGTTCCAGAGAAGTTTTCTCCCGCGTACTGTCAAGCTGTGGAATGACTGCCTGTCGAGGTTTTCTCAAGACACTACAGCATGGGGTTCTTCAAGAAGGGTGTGAAGAGGTTTATACATGGTCGGCAACGCGCGTGTGATGCTCCTGGTGTTACAGGCGTTCATAGGCTACGGTAACTGCTTTCCATCAGGCGGGCCGTATGCTTGTTTTTTGTCGGTAGAGCTTCATGGTTTCTACCAGCTAAGCTGAACACAATTGCCACTATTGTAAGGTGAAGTTTAACTTTTGCGATCAAATAATCAGGTGTTAATCGGCTCAGTTTACGCGGTAGGCCCCCAGGGTATGATTATGGAGCTTGAAGTTAGTTTATTGGCAGGGCGACTATCTTTTTTAGGGTTCCGTACCCAAAGGGTAAAAAGGAACCCTATTACTAAGGCTCCGCTGTCCGTCCTTCCGTCCGTCCGTCCGTCACCAGGCTGTATCTCATGAACCGTGATAGTTAGACAGTTGAAATTTTCACAGATGATGTATTTATGTTGCCGCTATTACAACAAATACTGAAATGCACAATAAAATAAATATTTAACCCTTAATTTGGCATAGAAAAAAATTCAATAAAAAGTAAAATGTTTTATTGAAATTAGCTTTTAGACATTATTAGACATCAAACAAAAATAGAGAAAAAAAGAATTGCACTTCAGTTCTCCTGAAAAATCATGTATGCCACAGCATACATTGCCAGATGGACGGGGTAAAAGTATTGTATGATGTGGCATACATTGCCAATTAAAGTATGAACAAAATGCAAGTGGCAACGAATTTTTAGTGGCATCAAATCTGCTACTAAGTGGTACCTATATTGCAAACTCTAATAGTCCGTATATGAGGCATGGTCACGACCCCCATTGTAATGTTTACCGCTAGAAAGTCCCATAGTTCATCTACAGTCAATCCAAGAGAACGTCCGGTTTTGGATATATCGTAGGCATTTATTTGCTCTACGATATCTGCTAAAATATGCGGTGAAGAGAACTTATAGAAATAATTCAACGAAGACAGACTCGGAACGTCTGTGAGATTATAGTCTTCTTCTATAGTAACCCTGTGTTCAAGAGAACACAGGGTAACTATAGAAGAAACACTGTTTCTGTCCCTAAACGACTTAGACGAAGACGTCTAGGTCATTTAGGGACAGAAACAGTGGGACGACGTTGTGACCTTGTATTTCTAGGAAACCGTAATGTGGGGGATGATGTAACTTGCGCAGCAAAGCGTGGAGTTGCAGTGTACACCTGTTGTTGGTAAAGTTGGTGCAGGGGTTGATGGATCTACTGTATTAGCGGGAGTTGCTGGGAGTGACGGTATGTCACTTAGCATTGGTACTTTGTTACAATTTGGTTCTAGAGAAGGACTTGAATACACGGTTTGAACGATTGGTGTGAGTGGAACATTCTCGCTGCTGGAGTCTCCGTCATCGTCTAAAATATTAAAACTTTCCAAAGAAGAAAAGTACTGAGGAAGTTCACACAGAAAGCGGAGTACGTACACGAAATTCCTCTTTAACATCAGCATGTTCACTATCGTCAGAGGGTGCATTATCAGCAGACACGAGTATTAAACATCTAACACCATGAGATTGTAGCTTTTGCTGACGACAAAGAAAAAAAACATGGTCAAACACAAAGTAAAAAGTTACCCCAAACTGGCAATGTATGCGGTATAATACAAACAAAACTAATCGTCTTTCATTACGAATTTGGCAATGTATGCCACCGCGTACATCAGGTTTGTGACCAAAATAAACAAAGATTACAAAGTTATAATACACAATTATTTTTCAAACTCATTTTATTATACTATCATGCATAAAATATATTTATTACACCAACCATAAATCATGTAATATTAGTAAAAATAATAAAATATCTTGGACAGTACGCCTGAGTTCCGCCGAGCAGCCATTTTCATGAAATAATGTTAAAATTGGTGTTGGCCAGAGCTATGTTTTATTTTTTCGCACAAATATAATTAGTTTTGCATTAAATTTAATTTATTAGAACATAGATATTTGTAATGTATTTGACAAAATATTTTTGACAAGTTCATGTATGACAGGACTTACATTGCCAAATTAAGGGTTAAGGGGGCTCCCATACAACAAACGTGATTTATTTTGCTCGTTTTTGCCCGCTATTGATAATGGCAACAGGTAGACGCTTGAAATAGTCACATAATATTTAGTTATATATTCACTTCAAAAATAAATAATAAAATAAAAATAAAACAAGTATTTAAGGGGGGCTCCCATACAACAAACGTGATTTTTTTTGCCGTTTTTATAGATAATGTACGGAACCCTTCGTGCGCCAGTCCGACTCACACTTGGCCGATTTTTTTTAAAACCTACGTTATACTTTAACGAACTGTTATCTGTTATATACGAATAATAACTAATTATGTTATTTATACGGTAATTGATCATATTACTGAGAAGCATTAGATAATTGATATGAGTCATTGAAATAATACAGGGAACTCAGGGAAGAACGCATAACATAATACAGACCGTTTAAATATTTTACATCTCTCATATTCGGTAAGTAGGTCCTTATTACCCCCAAATGGGGCTAGTAGGTGACCAATTAGCGCTCTAGGGTAATAATGTAGCTATAAAAGGCTCTAGGGCGGTAAGTAATTAAAAAAAAACACTTCACTCTTTCAAAAAGTTCGCGTACATCTAACCATCATACTGGCAATAGACATCATGCATTCAGCCCAATGACACAAGAGGTCGCTTCGCTATTCAGCCTTGTCTTCGTATGAGTATAATAGTCATCAATTTAAATATCGAACGGCGAAGCTCAATTTCCTTCTAGAAAAAAATAAAATAAAAAAAAGATGAAAAAAGGCGGGAATAGAAACTTTTACTTTTAATATTGTTTGTTTTCGGAATTTTTTTATAATTACGAAAAAAACACGAGTTCTGCAAGTGATGAAGATATAAGCTGCACTCCCGATTCAATGAAAATGGAAGCTGAAGCAGCAATTAACAATATTTTGCCTGAAAGTTCTAAAAAGAGATATTTGAAAACTTACGACGAGTTCATGAAGTGGCGAAAAGAAAAACAAGTAAAGTCTTTTATTCTTGTAATCCCGGTATTTTTCTACTTACCTCACAATCGAGATGTAAAGCAGAGTAGTTAGCTCGGGTGTAAGCATCAATTGCACCCTCGAACTATAGGCGCCCTCGCTGCGCTCGTGCGCCTAAATATCTCGGGCTGCAATTGATGCCTTACAGCCCTTGGCTACTAATCTACTATACATCTCTCATATTCGGTAAGTAGGTCCTTATTACCCCAAATGGGGCTTGTAGGTGACCAATTAGCGCTCTAGGGTAATAATGTAGCTATAAAAGCCTAGGGCGGTAAGTAATTTAAAAAAAAACACTTCACTCTTTCAAAAAGTTCGCGTAAATCTAACCATCATACTGGCAATAGACATCATGCATTCAGCCCAATGACAAAAGAGGTCGCTTCGCTATTCAGCCTTGTCTTCGTATGAGTATAATAGTCATCAATTTTAAATATCGGACGGCGAAGCTCAATTTCCTTCTAGAAAAAAAAAAAATAAAAAAAAGAGATGAAAAAAGGCGGGAATAGAGACTTTTACTTTTAATATTGTTTGTTTTCGGGATTTTTTTATAATTACGTGCTAATTAGGAAAAAAACATGAGTTCTGCAAGTGATGAAGATATAAGCTGCACTCCATCACAATCTCAAACTATTAACATACCCAAAAAACACCTGTCCCTAAAATTTGAAAATTGTTGTCATTTCACTATAAATTTTAACTAATAAAATGTTTTATTCTTGTAATCCCGGTTTTTTTCTACTTACCTCACAATCGAGATGTAAAGCAGAGTAGTTAGCTCGGGTGTAAGCATCAATTGCACCCTCGAACTATAGGCGCACGAGCGCACTCGGGCTGCAATTGATGCCTTACAGCCCTTGGCTACTAATCTACTATTAATGTAGTTAATACATGCATAGGGGTGTAAATCGTTCATCAACATCTTTGAACCAAAGCCTACCTTACCTGCGCGTGGTGCACCCTGCTGTCTGACAAACGAGGCTCTGGCGAAAAGAGAGACAGGGCATAGCGTATTTTTTAAGCTGCCCTTCTGGGGATTACCTCCACCTCACAGAATACCGCAGCCAAATAACAATTCCCTTGAGGGTTGTAGTGTTCCTGCGAGTGAGTGAGCTCACCAGAAGAAAGAAAGGAAGGAGTATAGTCTAGCAACGAATCGGCAACTCTTGGTGTTGCTGATCTCCATGGGCGGTGGTGATTGCTTTCCATCGGGTGACCCACATGCTAGTTTGCCTTCCTCTCCTGGAAAAAAAAGACAGTAAAACAGTACGTCATGTTCATACAATCGTCCTAAATAGACAAAATGGCGGACGTCGTAATGTGGCACAGCGCAAATCGCGCCTCACAGCGATAGCACTTAGAATAAAAAAAATTTTTTTTTTTTAATACTACGTCGGGTGGCAGACAAGCATACGACCCGCCTGATGTATAGCGGGGTTGGTATTAGGCTATCTATATAGCAGTATGACCACACTAAACTAATGACGATGTAGCAAACTGACTAGTAGTGATTTAGCCTAGGTCTTTCGGCTACAACGCTCGCAACATAAATATCGCTCGCGCTCCGCCACCCCCGCTGCCAATGCAGCATCTCCTTCCTTTCTGGTGACCTCACTCACTCGCAGGAACACAACAACCCTAAAGGGAATTGTCATTTGGCTGCGGTATTCTGTGCGGTGGAGGTACATTCCCCAGTCGGGTAGCTTACAATTACGCTCCCTACCTCTCTTTTCGACAGAGCTTCGTTTGTCAGTCAGCAGGGTGCACCACGTGCAGGTGAAGTTGGCTTTGTTTCAAAGATGTTGATCAACCAAATCTATTGAGCTAGAAACGTTGTCTAAAGGGCTTTTAAGTTTTTAAGCTTTTAAGTTGAGCTTAACGTGTGTGCAGAGCGTTAACTAGCGTGTGAGCGTGCGGCGTCATACAAGCTGTTCCAGATTTGTCTCAGAGGGGAGGTGACGTCGATACGAGAGAGCGGCAGGGAGTGGCGTACTCCCCCTTACCACCAACTCTTATTGCGATTCAATAACTTCCCTTTAAGCGACTCTATTCTTTTGTAATAGAGTCGCTTATTCATTGGTATGAATAAGCATTCTATTCAGTATTCATTCCATTTGAAATCATTATCATCATCATCATCAGGTCCATTTTAGTCTCCACTACAGGAGCACGACCCTCTCTGTCCGTCCTAGACGGAAGGAGGATTTGGCTTACACTCCCCACGCGCTGGCCAAACGGGCTGGGGAGGCCTGATCGATATTTGATCATGTATTTCCCTTAGTCGCCTTGTACGACATCCACGGGAAGAGACGGAGTGATTCTATTCTAGTCTGCCGGAAACCACACGGCATATTAATGAGCCATTTGAAATAGAGTCGCTTATTCTTTGGTATGAATAAGCATTCTATTCAGTTATTGAATCGCAATAAGAGATGGTGGTAAGGGGGCTGTACGTAGTACTATTACTTATACTATGGTGTTACTAAGAGTACCATTCAGGGATTTAGGTTACTTCTTCGCGCGTTTCCATTGAGTCTGCAATTTTGGCTTTTAATCAAGATCGCGGGCTAAAGTAATATTTATTGATGAATGACGCACGACATCTATCATCAACACTCATCATACTGATAGATATATCAATATATTATATTTATTGTGTTAAAATTTTGATTAGGTACTAATGATACGCCACCTTCCTAACAAATTTTATGGTTTCTCTCCTAAGGCCTCATTCGCACGGGAGCTTTTTTAACGCCCGTTAAAAAAGCGTTCAAATAGAACAAATGCATTTTCAAGTATATGTTCATACGACAGCGCTTTTAAAACGCGACGCTTTTTTATCGAGCAATGTTGCATTTTGAGCGCTGGGCGTTAGGCGTTATTTTACCGCTCGTGTAAATAATAATACGAAGTTTCATATGATCTATTCCCTTTAACGCCTAACGCCCAGCGCTCAAAATGCAACATTGCTCGATAAAAAAGCGTCGCGTTTTAAAAGCGCTGTCGTATGAACATATACTTGAAAATGCATTTGTTCTATTTGAACGCTTTTTTAACGGGCGTTAAAAAAGCTCCCGTGCGAATGAGGCCTATAGGTTGTCTGGAAGACATTGCTATAATAAGACCGCCTTTTGTAGATACTTTTCAAAAGGTTGTAGAGGTAAAATATCTTTTTGGATGTTGTGCATCCAAGGGAATGTGAGTTTTAGGCATTTTGCTATTATGGCAGCAAGTTTTTTAGACATTGATTTTAGGAATTGTGCTTATTAGGCATTTTGCGTTTTAGACATCGTGCTCAAAAAGGTACGTTTCTTGTGTGTAATTTTTATCAGAATGGTGCAATAAAGTGTGTAATTTACTATTCGCTGTGCTCTGTAGCCGAATGGATATCAAGATTGGATTTCTCTTACGTTTATGTAGAATACACATAATTTATCCCTACTTCCCTACTTAATATCACAATATAAGTACCTACATAATAGTTAATATTATAAATGTGAATGTGAGTTTGTTTGTACACGTTTACGCCGAAACTAATCAACCGATCATCATGAAATTTTGTACACATATTCTCAAAGGTATTAATTAGAAAGGAAATAGGTTACCTTTTTATTGCCAGTTCTTCTCAAGAAGCCCCGTCGCCGGAACTGGCACTTAAATTCACTTTCACATTCAAGATAGTGTGATGAAAGTGAATCTAAGCTCTGCGGATTTAGAGTAGTAATGATGATACATGTTCTTATATTTAATTTGTATGACGTTTCTAAGTGCTTTATAAAGTCAAAGGAATAAAGATATTTTGATTTGATTTAAAAAAAGTAAACGCTGGCGAAACCTCGGTTAAAAGCTAGTAATATTATAAATTATAAAGTGTGTCTTGTCTGTCACTTTATTACCTTATCGCGACTCAACGGCTGAACCGATTTCAATGAAATTGGGCAAGGACATAGATTATATGCCGAGGACGGGCATAGCCTAACTTTTGGTACGACATAACCGACATTCATGCGGACGACGTCGCGGGCAGAGAGATTTATTTATTTTTAAAGTTAATATGGTAGTACAGTTTTCCTAAATTTTCTAATGTTCCTCTCAACTTCTTTAATTTATTCTTTCAAAAGAACCTTCTCCCGATAATAATGATCACAACAAAAAAAGAATTACTGTGCGGTTCCAGAGAAGTGTTATCCCGCGTACTGTCAAGCTGTGGAATGAACTACCTACTTATTAATTAAGCTTTTCTCAGGAGACTACAGCATGAGGTTCTTCGAAAAGGGCGTGAAGAGATTGTTACAGAGTTGGCTAGGCGCGTGTAATGCCCCTGGTGTTACACGCGTTCATTGGCTACTGTAACTGCTTTCCATCAGGAGGGTCGTATTCTTGTTTCCACTTCAGTGTCATAAAAAAATTGCAAAATTGTTTCATCCGTTCACGCGTGATGTCGTTACCAAGATTAAACAAACTAAGAATTTTATGCTGATCGCAACAAGAATTGGTCTAATTAAATAATTAAATCAAGTAGGTAGGTATACAATTTTCAGTTAAATCTTAATTCAATATCGATTCAGTCAACTTTCATTCTGTGAGTGTGACGTAACATAATTACGAGAATTGGCCTTCTGATGATGATACGAGAAACAGCCTGGTAGGTACTTATGTACCAGACTGTTATCATGTTTTCCAGATTTTAAATATCGACCCTAGATAATAAGGTCAATAAAATAATCTATCTGCAGCGTTCTGCAGCGACGCATTTAGTGGTGGCCGTGCGCCTTGATACTGTTCTGTTGCATTTTACATTATGTAATACATGATGCATCACTACACGATGTTTATACGTGGGGCGGGTGTTAAACTTCTAGAATAAGGCCACGCTTCCATTGCATTAAACGTTTACATACGTACGTAAACAATAGCACATGTTATTTCTTTAATTTATCGGACTTAGACGAGCCCGGAGTTGTTTCTTTTAAAAATATAGTTTAAAATTTTGACTCATATTTTTTTATTTCTCCAGAGACAACAACCCCAAAATCCCGACATTTTGAAATGTTATCCAGATATTTAGATTTTTCGATCAGGCAACCCTGAATGGAAACAGTTCTTTAAAAATGTAAGTTTGCCTCATTTTTAGGGTTCCGTACCTCAATAGGAAAAACGGAACCCTTATAAGATCACTTTGTTGTCCGTCTGTCTGTCTGTCTGTCAAGAATTTCTATGTCGAGAATGCGTGGAGGTATCAAGCTGAAATTTGAACTGTATACTCAGGTCTACGGTTCCATGAAGTAGTAAAAAAATCAAACTGCTAAGTTTACGTAGAAAAAAGTTACGGCCGTTTATTCAGCAAAAAACGCATATTTCGACACACTCAAGGGAATCAAAACCTATAGGGTACTTCCCGTTGACCTAGAACTATGAAATTTGGCAAGTAACATCGTTATAGACTACAAGTATAGGAATAAATCTCAAAACTATACATTTGTAAATAGATCTTAAAAAAATAGGGGGTCTATATTTTTATAGGGTGTCGAAATTTCAAATTGAAACTACTAGTTCAAATGGGGTATCATATGAAAGGGCTTGATGTACACATTGCAAAATATATTTTATTTATTTTTTTCGACGCATTATTTCTTATTTATAATGAAAAATATCAAATTTAATAGTGATACTACGTACCTACGGAACCCTAGGTGGGCGAGTCCGACTCGCACTTGTCCGGTTTTTTTTTATAAACCAGTCAGATTTGTTTTGTTTTTTTAATATTTATAAACAAATAAATGCATTTAATTTGAGCACAAGAAAATTCTTGTCTGCGCAGTATCTTATCATATAGGTACTGTCATGTAATGTGTGTTAGCTCTAGACTGCGTTATACATATACAAAGCAAGGTCGCCAACCGCAGTTTACCTACGACACGTTATAAAAGTACCGTCGGCAGTGCATACGGTTTATGATTTTAACCTTTTTCCGAGAACTATTGTAGCCTTCGAAAGTTCCCTATCCATTTGCATAAAATTTTATATTTACTCAGAACATTATTTACGGTTAACAGCTTACGCATATTTTTTATGCCAAATTTCTCTAAGGATAATACGAGTAATGTTTATGCAAGGGCCCTACCGCCGAAGCTGAAGCCGATTTACCATAGGATTTTTAATCGCCAAAATGTATCTTAGGTTTAAGTTAATGACAAACATCTTCAACTTACTCGGTAGAGCTGTATGGTTTCTGCCAGCTAAGCTAAACACAATTACTGCCAATGTAAGCTAAACTTTGATTTTCGCAATTCAAAAATCCGATACTAATCGGCTCCAGCTTCGGCGGTGGGCCCCCAGGATCCAGGAAAGGAAATCATCTTTTATCTTAAAGTATGAAAAATTATCTACGCAACGTGTGCCCGTCGATCCTTGATCGACTTATGTTGTATAGTTCCACACCCCGGCCACTCTATACAAATTTCGCGTTGTGAACCACTACATAAGCAATAACATCTGTGCCTGTGCAGAGCGTGAAGGAGAGCGTGCGGCGCTATAAAAACTGTTCCAAATTCGTCTCAGAGGGGAGGTGAGGTTTATATAGGAGAGCGGCAGGGAGTGGCCATATTGTGACTATACTGTGATAGTGCTATAAAACGCAAGTGCGGAGTAATTAGTGGGCAAGCTCGCGACGCGCGTACAGCGCGTATAATACGCGCGTCTAAATCAACGTGTGAAGTTCTGCCCCCCCCAGCCAAGTGTAATTCGTAGCGTAACGAACGTTACGTAGATCACGTGACATTTGTCAATTCTCATACTAAAATGTTCGAATTTGACAAATGTCACGTGATCTATCTAACGTTCGTTACGCTACGAATTACACTTGGCCAGGGTAGGGGGGCTGGTGATACTCGTAGATGAGGAATGTATCAATCAATAGATGATGATGAGTAAACATATACTGTCATCAATAGTATTATGCATATACAGATAATATGATAGCTCTAACATAACAAAATCGGACAAAAGACAGACACAAGTGGATCGAACAAAGTAAACATTGTTAGTGTTCGATTTCTCAGAAGCCATTAATTATCTGATTCTTACAAACAGGTAATAAGTTACATAAATATTCAGGTGTAAAGTGGTGTTCACATTATGATAAATCATTTATGTTACGTATCTCAATTTTTTTAATGATTGTATTTTGTTTTGTGCCTAATAAATGAATTACATTTCGTGCATTATTCTTCAGATAAATAATATTCACCAGGAGTACTTAAACCTACAAGGCATTGATCACTTTCTTCACAGATTTATTTTTTTTAAATCGAAACCCTTTTTCTAGTTAGCCGTCGCCCTGCTGCACTCGAGTAAGTAAGTAAGGAGGTAAAGAGTAAGTAAGGTACTGTTCGTCAATTTATCCCTTCGATACCCTCATTTTTTTCCGAGCTAGGCAACGTTCGCACGTACCTAAATTTGTGAAAAAACGTTGGAACCAAACCAAACGGACAAATAAAAGAAAAAATTCGAAGTTATCGGCGAAAATTTCAAATACTCGAGTCAACATTTGTTCGAAGACAGGGCGAGAACAAGGTGATCCTTAAATCCGGCAATCTGCTTTACTACCGGGATTGTGTCTCCTTCTCGTCGAAATTACTGCAGAGCCTAAAGACTAAAGTATTCGAGCAGTGTTATTGCCAGGGATGACATACGGAACTGAGACATGGTTTTTCACTGCGGGCCGGGCGGCTGAGCGACCTTGAGCTTCCCCACAGCTCAAGGTCGCTCAGCGAGCGATGGATGGAGCTTGGGGTCTCTCTTCGTCATAGGATCCGAAATGATGAATCCGCAGCAGAACAACCGACATAGCTCAACGGATAAGCAAGCCAGTGGACCGCCCGCATAGCTCTTAGAACCGACAACCAATGGGGAGAGAAGTTCCTCGAGTGGCGACCCGGTGCTGGCGGACGCAGTGTGGGATGACTCCCCACTAGATGGAGCGACGATCTCAAGAAAGTTGTAGGGAGTCGATGGATGCAGGTTGCTCAGGATCGGAGCGTGAGGCTCTCTAGGGGGGAGGCCTGTGTTCAGATGTGGACGAATACGGGCTGATATGATGACGATGATACAGTTCTTACCTACCTTATAATACCCACGGTATTATACAGCTTTTATATCTCTAGGCGCCACCATAATGATGTGGAACATCCACATCATTATGGTGGCATCCACATGTATGGGGACACCATGTGGGATTAAAAACGGCGGCATTTTGGCAATAGTGTATATCACAAGAACCAAACTAGTATGCCAAATTTCAACTAAATGGGAAATGGGTAAAAGTTTATAGCGATGAAACAAAATAAAAGCTTGTAGAATTGAATCCCTTGTGTGAACAATATGCGACAGTAATTACAGCCAAAATCAAAATTTATTTAATTAAAATAATACACGAAAAATAAATACCTACTCACCTATTGAAACAATTCCATAGCTTAATATAATTTGAATCTATTAAATATGTTATAATATTTGATAAGAGACAGACGCATCGTACCAAAAACGTGATCCTCCAAAATCTAGCGGACTCTGAACCGGCCCTAATGAGTTCCACAATTAACTATGTGCATTTATCAATACTGGCCCACTTCCAACGGTACCTTTGTGTCTGTTGTTTTAATTGATAGACAACTAAACTGTATTCGGAATGACATTTAAAATAAAAAATATTTTAAAAACGAGATTTTTCCTCTATTTAATATTTCCAATAGGCTTGTATCCCATTTTTTTTTTCGATTTGTTATCTATAGTCGTCACAATAATATAAATATACGTGAAATAATTACTTCGATAGCATAAAAACTTCTCGAGATATGATAACTTGAAGATCACAATTTTGGACTTTCCCGAAAACGCTCCATACAAAAGGCCAGCACGTTATGACGTCACACCATGCTATTTTATATGCAATAAATCAGAAATTTGTACGACAGCTATGTTAAATATTGCGTTATGTAGCCAGTGCCGTAACAAAAGTTATAGTATTTTTTATTGTTTCTACAATGGTAATATTTATTTTTTTATAATTTCATACCTTTAAAATGGACTTTCCCACCAAACTTTGATCGACGATAAAACACGTCGGACATAAGTTATTAAAATTTTAAGATCGCAGATCGTTCTAGTTTTATGTATTTTACGTTACTGATAGAGAGTTTTTATAATTTTGTAACATGGGCAACAAGCCTATTCTATATGTATAGGCATAAGTATTTGTTACGTATATTATATAAAAGTTGTTTTAAAATATATCTCGTTATCTCCGATGTTCGCTTTAGGCTTTCTTTTTTTTATTTGGCAGTTTTAAGGCTCGTGATACTACACCAATAATGCTCGTACCTACAACTAGACTTGTGTAGTTCCTGAGTGAGTAGTTCAATTGTACCAGTTCACCATACAAGCCGGTTCTTGTCACTCACTCTTTCTTGTCCCATGTAGTTCACTGCGTCATTTAGTTCAATGAGTGACAAAGAGTAAAAAGAACGGAAATACATAAAGCGTACGAGCTAGAATGAGAGAGATACGTTGTAATGCCAAAATTGCTGATAGAGAGCGAAAAGGACGGAAGATTCCGAAATTGTTCGTGATAAAACGAGACAGATAGTTTCGTGCGTGGTTGACTGACCGAATTAGAACTCTAAGGCTAAGGACATAAGAAGCATAAGCTGTTAGCGAAAATATGCTATAGTAGTAGTACAAGGCTCAATTTTTATATTAATTATTATTTTAACCACTAAATAATTTCCTAGACAGTCCTAAGCCTGTGAAAAGTTTGAAGGAAAATCAATATTTGGAAGGAAATTTATAAAATATTTTATTAGTTATACTTATTTAATACAAAAATACAATGTCATCAAAATGATGCAATAGAACATGTAGAAGAATGTAGAAGGAATCAGTCAACAGAACTACTGAGTCGATTGAATCAAAGATACATTGAACTAAACGAACTAAATGAGTCAAAAGAACTACAGAAGCAATTGAACTAAATGAACTAAATGAACTAGATGAGTGATATAGTTCATTTGCGTCAAAAGAACTGCATCTTTCTTTTCAGTTCAGTGAACTGTTTTGCGCAAGTCTACCTACAACTACTTTAGGCACATGCCTTAATATATTGCGAAAACCGCTTCTTTTTCCTTGAAATAAGAGCAAAACCTACATTTAGTTACCTACAACAAAAGTACATTTCGTTCTAGTCTGTAATATATTCGACGGATAAGGAACAATATCAGTGTTGCCATTTACCTTTCAGACTTTGTAACCGCATTGAAATCTTTTATATTTAGTCGTTTTGCCAGTAAACAAGAGAGAATGTTTTTACTCTAGGCTGTATTCTATTCATGGCGATCTATTATTAGACAAGGTGGAGATGTAATATATTTATATTTTACATAAATTTGACGTTACAAGGAGAATCGATAGGTAGTAAAATGTATGAAAATATTTCTGACCAAATAAATACTTAGTCAAAATTAGGGTGCACCGCTGAAGCGGCAGTAGTGTGGAGACTTGCTGTTTTAATACATTTGACACTTCGCTGTTTTCCGCTTGCTTGGTGTGTTGTTTCACGTCGCAAGTGGTGAAGTGAATACACTTTATCACGTCTCCGCTCCACTCCGATGCAATGGAAATGCACCCTAAGTTTTTATATATGACAGGTGTGCAAACGAGCATGTAAGTCACCTGATGGAAAGCAACCACCTCCGCTTATGGAGCTCAGTAACACCAAGGGGTCGCCGATCCGTTGCCAGCCTATACTCCTTCCTTTCTTTCTTTCTAGTGACCTCACTCACTCGCAGGAACACATCAACCCTCAAGGAAATTGATATTTGGCTCCAGTATTCTGTAAGGTGGAGGTACTTCCCCAGTCGGGCAGCTTAAAAAATACGCTATGCGCTACCTCTCTTTTGTCAGAGCCAGAGCCTCGTTTGTCAGTCAGCAGGGTGCACCGCGTGTAGGTGAGGTTGGCTTTGGTTCAAAGATGTTGATGAACGACTTACACCCCAAAAAAAAAGAAATTAAAATCTGATATCAAAAATGTATTATGAAAATTTCTACCTACCTATGAAATAATTAAACGAAAACCCTAGTAGGTATGCATTATTCTTAAATACGAAACATCACAACGTTACATAACACATATTTACTCATTCTATATTGACTTTTCTCACTGAAAAATTACAGTAGATGTGTAATTTTCGCGGCATTTTTTGCAATTTGCAGATATCGCCATGCCCGCTCTAATATGGGTATTAATATTTGTTCAAGTTTTAACAACTTAAGTTATTTAAACAAGACAAGACACGAGCGAGTGGTTCTTGTTGATTCGTCTTTTTTTTGGGACGGGGGCCCACCACACATTCCCACCACTGTGTCTCCTGTGTAGCCAAGATTAACAGCGGCGACCACCAAAATAGGCAATGAACAATGAAGTCCACTGCAGTCCCGGGGGTGAAACTACGGCTGCCTTGGAACTCACAACTAATTATCAGAAGAAATTAGTAGGAGTAGAAAGCTTTTGGAATTTGATTTCCCCTCTTAGCAATGTTGCAATTTTTGATTCGTCTATCTACTGGTCAATGTAATATTACACTTACTAACTTTCTTACACAGGTTGACTGTATTTACCTGAAACAGAAAAAAAATAATTTAGTGCGATAAACTTTAATAAGCCAAGAGGTATATATAATTACTCGTATATTAGTAATCGAACGTATGAGACTATCAATCTCGCCAGATAAATAAATATTAAAGAATTTTTTAAACAACAGTAAACACATTATATAAAAACAATAACGTACGTAAACGACCGCGTTAGCGTTAGTAGTTAAACTGTTTTGCAGTCGTTTGCGCCCGTGTCCGAGGTAACATAATATTGATATTTGTTGAACAATAAAAACCAAACACAAATTACATTTTTACAAATATTGTACAGATTATAAGTTACAATTTGCAATTATAAATATATTAAAGTGATTTACCAATCATTCAATTGCAGCCGAATGTCCCTGTTATATAAAAGAGATGTGTGTTATGTGAGTGTAAAAGTTGTGATTGAATATATTATCTACCATTAAGTTAGTAATTATTTTATGACACCTACAATATATTGCAATATTAATATAAACTTAAAAGATCTCGACTGTAAACCAAAAACTTATTTTTAAATACTATAACCCATCTTTCTATTTCCAGTTCATCACATCAGACTATCATGATCTAACGAAGTATATTATCTCACTAGCTTAAAAAGTCTTTTAATTTTTCAGGTTAATATATAGCCTGTAACACTCACAAATACCGTGGCTTTATATTGGTAAAAGAATTTTCAAAATCGGTTCAATAGATCCCTACAACCCCATAAACTCACAAACTTTACCTCTTTATAATATTACTTAGTAGATATAGATAATAAGTAATAATAACATGTATGTATATTCAATGCGCCAATTTCATTGACCACAAATACGATAGGTACCGGGATTGCCAGATGCTCGCAAGCATTATTCGCCAGGTTTGGAATTTGAAGTAGCCCAAATAGCCCTCCAAATAGCTCCTGCTCCTGGTTTTTAGACGGACCCGCTCTTATTACTGACCCAGTAATAAGAGCGGGTCCGTCTAAAAACCCTCATTCACACCACAGCTGATTTATATCTGGAAACACGTGGTCTGCCTGTACTTTTGATTGATGACGTTTTTTTTAGGACGTCGATCATTTAAATGTCGGCTTTCGTCCTTAGTTGTGTCCTGGCGAGACGGTCGGTATACATAATGACCCTGTCACCTAAAACGAATCTGAAGTAACCCAATCGGCGACAAATCGTCAATTCAAATATTTTGTCGCCACGACAGAACCTCATTTAGCCCCACCGGCGACTTATAGCCCAATCTGGCAACCCTGATAATGATATGTACCTTTTCAGTAAGTTGATTAGGATACGTATCCTACAGATTCCAGGTGAAAATAAAATCGAATGTAGTTTATCATAGTATTGGAATATCATAGTTTCTTTGCAAGGCAAGGCGCTGTCGATCGCCAACCAGATGGACCGGCTTTATAAAATCAGTCACCAAAACATCAGTGACAGATTGCGCTCGTCAAGCCACCAACAGAGACCGGTGGAGAAGGATTGCGGGAGCAGCAACCGCCATGGGGAGCGACAATGGGTGACCACGACCACTCTGTCAAGAGCAACCTTTCTCTATGGTCAAGAGTGAACGACTAAAGAAGAAGTTTCTTTGCCATCTGACGTGGCATAAAAAAGTAACTGTACATGTATGTATATGTTTCAATTCTTGGCGAACTACTATAAATACAAACCATATTCGACAATACAATTCAACCTTCAAAACTCCAGGACGGATTGTCCCGAAGTTTTGAAGGTTGAACTGAATAATCCAATATGCTAACCCAAATACGATACGAGGCATATCAATGGCTAACCCAAAAAGTAAACTGGAGTTGAGGTGCGCCAAGTTGTATTAGGATTTGTGCGAAAATGTAAACTATTTCGCCTATATCCCCGTACTGCTACTGCATATATGAATATTTCGCGTAGGTAGTAAGTACTCGTACATACACGCTGCCGGTAAGTCAGTCAATCCAGTGAAACAATAGTTTTCAAAACTATTCCTAAACTATTAAAATGAAAATGAAAGGTCAGCCACTGTGCCTCTAACAGAAATCTTAATAACAAGACAGCTTATTATTAAATGAAGGGATGTTGATCCTATGTTAAATAAATTTAGGTGCCTGTGAGTATTTATTGACACTATGAAATAGTTCCAATTGAGCTACCGTCCCTGTTTTAGGGACGTCATTATGTTCTCTTTTCAGTAGGTTCATTTTTTTTCCTTTACTGTTCGTGTTACCGATCGAAGTTGTATTGATAACTCTTATAAGTAACTACTTAATTTGGACTTAGATTCAACATCCCAAGAAAAAACACTTTTAGATATTACTACTTACTGTACTAATGATACCCCGGCCACTCCAGGCCGGGCTGTGATCATATCATAAATAATAAATAAATATTGTCAGACAAATTGCACAGCGCCATCTAGCCCCAAAGTAAGCGAAGCTTGTGTTATGGGTACTACACAACTGATAAACATACGTAAATACATTTTTTTTTTGTAAATACATACTTATGATACATAGAAAACACCCAGTCCAAGACAAACAGACATGTTCATGCACACAAATGTTTGTCCTGTGTGGGAATCGAACCCACGAGCGTTGCTGTCGAAGCCGCGTCATTGACCGCTATGCCACCGAGCTCGTCGATTATATCATCACCTTGCACAGAAATGTTTGTCTTGTGCGGGGATCAAACCCTCGACTTCGGAGTCAAAGTAGCGATTGCTAGCCATTCGACCACCGGATTCATCGATATTTATGTTCTAGATATACTATAATGGTACAAAGAACATACAGATGGCAAAAACCAGTTGAACCACCGACACGTGTAACGCGGAGGTAATGCAACGCAGATGTGCGTCATTACAAACACGGAGCTGCAATTACGACGGTTTACAACTGTCATGCGACGAGATTGTGCGAACCGATTGTATCATAATATTTATTCTTCAACAGTCATTGACTCGAATGAGCCTCTACATAATTTATTATGAATGTTGCAAAACAATTAAAAACAAAGATACCCAAGGTAAATATTTTGACGTGAATTTTATCTTTAAAATTGCTTCCATAGGGAGGACTGACAAACGAGGCTCTGCCAGTCTGGGGAAGTACCTCCACCTTTCAGAATACCGCAGACAAATAACAATTCCCTTGAGGATTGTTGTTTTCCTGCGAGTGAGTAAAGTTTTTTTTTATACTACGTCGGGTGGCAGACAAGCATACGACCCGCCTAATGTGCAACAACCCTCAAGGGAATTGTTATTTGGCTGCGGTATTCTGTGAGGTGGAGGTTCATTTGTCAGTCAGCAGGGTGCACCGCGTGCAGGTGAAGTTGACTTTGGTTCAAAGATGTTGATGAGCCACTTACACCCCAATAGTCACCAGAAAGAAAGGAAGGAAGGAGTATAGGCTGGCAACGGATCGGCGACCCCTTGGAGTTACTGATCTACATAGGCGGTGGTGATTGCTTTCCATCAGGTGACCCACATGCTCGTTTGCCCCTTTGCCCCCTCTTATATGAAAAAAAGTACTGAATGTGAGAAACTTCCTCGCCATTTCATAGCAAATAAATATTTAATCAAGGTTTTAATTATTGAACAAATAGCGTTTTATCGGGCATTTGATCAAAAGCGGTCGTTACTCTTGCCCGAAGTGTGCCGTCTGCGTCTGGCTACGTAAATATCGAGGTGTCTATTGCGCATTTAGCATAGCACGCAGTCAGGCAAGACGAAGAAGCCAGCACAAACAACTTTTTTTTTGTTTAAATTTACAATTATACATATTTACTCATTATATTACACTATAGCACACTTTTCTTTAATATAGTATAGTTCACGCCACTATTTCTATTAATTTTGAATCAAGTACCATTTAAAAAGGCTGTTACTCTCTTCTTAAAAAAAAAAACAAATAGAAACATAGAATTAAAAACCCTTAGGATCAGTAGTACCATTGACTAGTACCATAGATGGTACAAGTGACCCAACTTTGTATCTCTAGTACCATCAATAGTACTAGTAACACTAATTTGCGATCAGTTGTACCATCATAAATATTGCTTAAAGTCAAATTAAATCAGTATTAAATAATATTATATTTGGTGAATTAACTTATAAACCCCATTTTAATTATAAATATTTTTTTATTATTAAAATTATTTTGT
This sequence comes from Hypsopygia costalis, assembly GCA_937001555.2. NCBI lineage: Eukaryota > Metazoa > Arthropoda > Insecta > Lepidoptera > Pyralidae > Hypsopygia > Hypsopygia costalis. The sequence goes on along the minus strand of OW443327.2, from coordinate 30,715,626 downwards.
AATATTCCGGTAAGTGTGCCGAAATAATTTTTTAAAGTGATAATTACGCTAGGTATATTATCTTTAAGAACTACCATATTTTAATGACTCGTGCAAATATATACCAACTAACCCATAATCATCCGACGGTTGGGATACAGGTCTCCCCTCAATCGAAAGGTTTGAGAGCATACTCTACCACGCCGCTCAACTGCGAGTTGGCGCAGCCCAGTGCTTTCAAGTCTGGCCACTGACTTTGGCTTAACGACTGTTATCTGGTGACAACAACTTTGACCCATTGCTTAACGTGCTCTCCGACGGACGGAGGACCTCGAGATAAATAAACCCATACATAGAAAAGCTTACGGTCCACATTGCATTGATTAGAATGACACGCGCAAGGACGCCATCGAGCTCCTCCTTTAGTTATTTTAATGCGTATGTGTTATTGTGTTTATTAATTAAAATTAATTAATTTCTTTTTTCAATATGGCCGTAGGTAGGTAATGTACCACGTCGTAGTAAATGATCACTTAAGGTTTTAAATATATAGAGGTTCTAATATTTTGTTCAATTAAAACCGATGAGTCGACAGGAGTTACTCTACCGTTAAACATACTTAACTCTCATGGTCAGCAGGCCAGTGGATAACCAGCAGAACATTATATCAAGTCGGCGGTGATAATTTTGTATTACATAATATCATTATTATCATAATAAGCTAAAACTAAAATGTCAAAAGCTGCCTAGCGATGTGTGTTTTTTATATAATAAAATTCCGGGAGAGTTCAAAGAATTAAATACCAGTAAATTCAAAAAGAAATTGTTAAAATGGCTTAACGACAAAATTTTTCACAGCATTAATAAATTACTTGAGCATAAGTTTTAAATTAAAATTAATATTTGCATGCTAAAAATAATGATTGGCAAGATATGAGCGCCCTACTTGAGCACCTAAGATCATTGTATACTATACCTATACTATGTTTTGTTTAAATAAAGATCTATTTATTTATTATTTATTAATTTATCTAAAACAGTTTTCGTCGTCAACTGTTATTCAACATACTGCTGGGATACATAGGTCTCCCCTCAATTGAAAGGTTTAGACCACTGGTCCGGGGGGCAAGTTAAACCGTCGATCCCGATTGTTGTCTTTAAACAACAGTCCTTAAGCCAAGTCAGTGGCCTTTGGGCGGCTTGAAAACACTGGCCTCGGCCAACCTGCGGTTGAGCAGCGTGGTGCTTTGAGGGGAGACCCGTATCCAATGGCGGATTCTCCTTAAGACCAACTAGGCCCGGGTATTATTGAAAGATAATCTCTTACAAATTACAGACTGCTATGGCGATTTTGCGAATGAGAATTATATAAATAGGTATGTTAATAAATAATGACGAGCTCGGTGGTCGAATGGTTAGCAATGGCCGCTTTGACTCCGAGATTGCGGGTACGATTCCCGCACAAGACAAACATTTGAGTGCATGAACATGTCTGTTTGTCTTGGTGTGAGTGTTTTGTATGTATTATATATAAGTATGTATTTACAAAAAAAAAATGTATTTAAGTACATTTATCAGTTGTCTAGTACTCATAACACAAGCTTTGAGCTTAATTTGGGACTAGATGGCGCTGTGTAAACTATCCAGAAATATTTATTTATTATATGAAACATTTATTACAAATAAGAACCAAGATACTATAAAGAGTCAGTTAAAAAGAACCAATTTACGGCGTAAGGCGGCCACGATACCAACTAGGGCGGCCAAGATACGGCCTAGGGCGGCCAAGACACGGCCTAGGGCGGCCAAGACACGGCCTAGGGCGGCCAAGACACTGCCTAGGGCGGCCAAGACACAGTCTAGGGCGGCCAAGACACGGCCTAGGAAGGCCAAGACACGGCCTAGGTCGGCCAAGACACGGCCTAGGGCGGCCGAAGCGAAAGACTACAAACCCGCCTATGCCCGTATCCGAACAGTGGGATGATAATGGGTTGATGCCAACATAAATTAATTCATAGGGGGAATTTTCGTAATTAAAATGTAGTCAAAATTCAGTTCCGAACTTTATGTAAAATTTTATATTCTCGTATTAGAATATGAAACTTCAAAGTTTAATTTAAGTCGGAATATATCGAATTATGACCGAAAATGAAACAACCTAAGAATGTAATTTTGCCGACAATAAGAATTGATAATAATTAATTAATCAAAATGAATCAAGTACTTATAATATAATAACTTTTATTTATTTCTTCTCACACTATTTGAAAGATATCTTAGATAGGTATATAATTTTTAATCAATTCACAATTCAATCTCGATTCGGTCAACTTTCATTCTGAGATCGTAAAATAATTACGAGAATTTGACCTTCATATGTTTTGAATATTATGACAATCTTGTCACATGATGTGTGACACACGTGTAGCTAAAATATCCACAAATAAGGAAACTTGGGTGAAAAATAACTCTTTAGTATTATAATGATGAGGAGCTCGATGGTGTCGTTGCGCGTGTCAGTCTAATCGAACACGCAAGGTAAGCAACGTCGACCGCTGCCTGTCTATGGATGGGTTTATTTATCTCGAGTTCCTCCGTGCTTCGGAGGGCACGTTAAGATGTCCGTCCCGGCTGATGTCATTAGATGAGTCGTTAAGCCAAGTCAGTGTCCATATGGCGCCTTGAAAACACTGGCCTCCGCCAACCCGCAGTTGAGCAGCGTGGTGGAGTATGCTCTAAACCCCTTCGATTGAGGGGAGACCCGTATCCCCAACAGTGGGATGATTATGGGTTGATGCTGAAGCTGAAGCTGATTATATTGATGTCTGCAGCTACTGCCGAAAATTTTAATTTACGGACAAAATTTACGGCAAGTAAAAGGGTTACTATTGCTGAAGAGATTGCTTCGACGAAGTTCTAAGAATTCTTATTTCACTTACCAGCACAATACTATCAGGGGCACGGTGTTGTGGAAGGTATATTTTGTTATTTGATGTAAGTACGATCTTATTACAAACAGACAACATAAAAGTCGTGAGCGAATGGGCAACGGAGCCTATGCCTACAGCTAATGCGCCCCTGTGCACCAACCTTTCGGTTATATTACAGGATTGCGAGTCTCTCGTCTAGTAAACCAACCAGACGAGAGGACCTTTACCCGCACCGCTCTTGCGCTCAGTAAACCAACCGAGCACCCAAGCAGATTGGTAGCTTACTCCCTTTTCACCTGCAAGCAGGCTACTTAGGCATTCTTAAGTCGAGTAGTTCGTGGCGAACCGACGCTCGGTCGCCCAAACATCGGGTCCAACCATCCATTGAAATTGTACCATCTATTTATGCCCTTATTGTAAAACTGTTATAAAGAGAGAGAAAATAAACGATTTGAATTTGAATTTGAATTTGAACCACCACCCCCCCAATCTCCATGATGGGTACCGGAGCTGGAGGCACAGAAGCTTATAAGCAGTAAAAAGAGAAAAGAAACCGTCAAAGTGGTCAGAATCCCCCGGGTTAGTCAATCGCAGATAAATTTACCCATTTCTGACAATAACCCAGGTAATATTTCGCTAATTGGTGAGATAAGAAATCGTAGAAACAAACAAGTCGCCTAGCAAATTAATCACAAATCATACATTCTTACAGTGCGCCATCTTAAATCGACAATGTGGCCAACGATGGAGAACTGCAAGGAGCAAGTTACTTTTGCTGTTAACTTTGATAACTATTTGATAAACCCGTGTTGAGGATCAATGTATAGGTACTTGGTCAATTTTGATTAAAAATGGAACGTGGTCCTTCGATTAAAAAAATAACGTCCAAGGTCCAAGTGGCTGTGATTGGACGTCAAAGTGCGTTTTGCTTACTGGTTTACACGATCAAAACTATTCGTCAAAACAACTTTGACATAGTAAACTTTGAGTGTATCAACATTGGTTTAAGGTGCGTTGCCACGATCAAAGTATACTTTGTAAAGTAAAGTAGCTTTGATTTAAAGTTGAACTTTGAAGTCGACCATGACGACGCGACGCTTTAATTATTCCGGTTTTCACGATAAAAGTAGGCACATTTGGATAAATATACTCGTACAGTTGAATAAATTGAACATGGTACAAGTCTAAGAATAACATTGGATGGATGCTTATTATTGCTTGTTGTTGTGGTCCAAAAGGACTTTGAACGAGTCAAATTGAGATGGTCGCACAGAATCATAGACAATGAATAGTCGTTACACGTTTACGTTTCCTTTCTCTTTTATTATTCTGCGTCTAGTCTGTGCCACACACTGTGCCATCCGGTGCCGGCGGCGGTCTGGGGCACTACCGCCGAAGCTGAAATCGATTCCCACCAGACTTTTTGATTGGTCTCCTTTTGAGATCGAAACTAGTCGGCTTTCCCGACAAAAAGACGTGAGTGGCCCGTTTAATTTATCTAATTAATTTAGTAAAATGTCTCACGTGAGTTTTAATAATATTATATTTTCTTTCTCTTATTTTATAGAGTCATATCGGAATAAGAACCTCTGTTCTCTATACTTTTTTTCACAGCTATAAACGATGTTTTTTCAGTGTATTACGTTTTTACTATGGGCAGTTACTGGCTAGATTTCACGCTGTTGGAATGTGACTAAATAACAGCCCATAAAATCTCACAAGACGCCGAGTATCCAGCGAGCCGCCACGTAATTGCGTTGCTACAGTCGCAACTAGTCAAGGTTGCGATAGCGTACGTGATTAGATAAAAGTGCTGTGGATCGAGACTGCTTGCATGTTGATAACATGCCTCTGATGTTATGGTGATGTGAACAACGGCGACAAGCTCATCATCATGATCATCATTTCAATCAAAGGACGTCCAGTGCTGAACATAGGATTCTCACTTGGAATTCCGCATATTTTTTTTTTTTGATACTACGTCGGATGGCCGACTAGCATACGACCATAGTTACCGTAGCCATATTAACGCACGCAACATGGAATATCGCCGCCAACCAAGCTGCCAACGCAGCAACTCCTTTCTTTCTGGTGGCCTCACTAACGTGAGGTTACTTTTTCAATCGGGAAAGTTACAAATACGCTCTACCTCTATTTTGCCAACGCCTCTTTCACTACTCGGCGGGTTGCTTCACGTGTAGATTATGTTGGCTTTGGCTCTAAAGATCGTGGTCAGCACCTTACACTCCAAAAATAAATGTATTGATGCATTGATTGATTGAAATGAATGATCGGTTTGATGACGTTTGCATCCATAGGCGCCCCGCGATGACATGATAAGCTCACATGTAGACGATTTAATTCATAATGGAGGTGATACCACCCATAGAGTAGTATCATTCGTTATTCGTCCCATCCATCGATGCATCCATCGTATTCATCCCACTGCTGGTATACGGGTCTCAACTCAATTGAAGAGATAAAGAGTATATCCACCACGCTTTTTAATTGACGGTTGGCGAAGGCCAGTGTTTTCAAGCCGCCTAAAGGACCTAGCTTAACGACTGTCATCTATAATGACAAACAACCGGGACCGACGGCTTAACGTGCCCTGCGAAGCACGGAGGAGATCGAGATACATAACCCCATCCATAGACAAGCTATGGCCGACAACCGAAACGAATTCTTCCAGACGTGCAAAACATAGAAATGTATATCACAAACACGCGTAACTTAGTTAAAATCTAAAATAGTAATAGGTATATATTAGATAAAAACAGTGTATGCAGTCTGCATCGTGGCGTTGGAATTATGAGAATTTGCCGTGCCGCTTCGCGCCCATTATTTTGGTTTTTTTACTTTTTGCGTATTCGTAGGAAGAATTTAATTGTCTATGCTTCTAAATATTCATACAAGTCACATTTCTCCAAATATAATTGATACAGGGAAAAGTAAATCAGTACAGAGAAACGTGATTTGTGTTTCCAAGAAGATTAATCGAGCAACTGTATGAGAACAATATGGCGTCCGCATATTCTTAATATTTCTGGGTGACGTACATTTGAATGACAAAATATATGTGAATTTTGATAAATTTTCCAGGAACGATAATGTCATAAGACACCCACTCGTAATTTAAACACCTATTCGTAATTTATGTTCGTATTCATGGCTTAAGAGTTGTCTACGCGGCAAAATCAGCGCCACTTGAGTAAAATTTTCACTAAATACTTATCTAATTAAAAAAATTGGGTGTTGCGATATCATGGACACGGCCGTGTGTTGTGAATACGTTATATACACTAAAATTATCTGAAAATGGCAGCGCTTCCCCCTCCCCCGCATGAGATATTCCATAGTCCTTACTTCATCATCATCATCAAGTCATTTTAGTCTCCACTACAGAAGCACGACCCTCTCTCGTCCGTCCCAGACAGAAGGAGGATTTGGCCTACACTCCCCACGCTGGCCAGACGGGTTGGGGAGGCCTGATCGATGTTTTATAATGTATTTCCCTTAGTCGCCTTGTACGACATCCACGGGAAGAGACGGAGTCAAGGGCGTCGCCAAGGGGGGGCATGAGGGGCAGCTGCCCCCCCCTAGAGATTCTATTTATTTATAAGTTTTATTTATTGTAAAGTCTCTCGTGAAGCTTTATACGTTGGGCTCTGTACCGTTATTATCACAATCGCTGTAGATGTAAGTGAAAAGCTTCATGAGCTCTTGACTTTACCTACAATTCATACTTTTCTCATTCTCCATATCAACTTGCCCCTCCCTGGGCCAACGGCTGGCGACGCCTTTGGACGGAGTGATTCTATTCTAGTCTGCCGGAAACCACCCGGCCAACTAGACCTTACTTAGCATAATAAATTCTTTGATCCTTCATATATCAAGTGGTGTGATTGAATTTTAAATAGAGTTGGTAGATTTGTAGCTGCAACACCAAACTGTTTGCTCCACGTTTTTTTGAATTGCCTCCCTATGGAAGCAATTTCAAAGACGTATGCACATCTAAACTGTATTACTACACGATTATAATTTATTAAGCCCCACAGTTTTTGAATAACTTACTTATTTACTCCTTTTGCGCAGCGACCCAAGGTGAGTGTTGGCATAAGAATCTCCAACATAAGAATCCTCCCTGTGTTGTACAAGCTCTTGCCAGTTATTGACATCAAGCTCACACAGATCAGAGGGGCAATTCTCGTAATTAAAATATAGTCAAAATTCAACTTCGATCCAGTCTCGATCTCACAAATGTCAGATTTGATATTCTCGTAACACAATACGTGAAAATTAAACAAACTATGAAAGTTACTTTGCCAACAACAAGAATTGACAATAATTAATTAATTAAATCAGGTATATAATTTTAGTCAATTCACAATTCAATCTCGATTCGGTCAACTTTCAATCTGCGTTCGTAGAAAAATTACGAGAATTGGCCTTCAGCCTCCACTCTGTCGCTCCAGCAATAATTTGGTCGACAGATAGGAGGCCGCCCTACAGGCCGCTATATGCTCTCCTGACATTCCGATCACATCCGTTCGACATGGCCAAGCCAGCGGAGACTCCAATAATATTGGCTTCGGCCACTAGGTTTTCTATTTCGGCGTCCTTTCTGACCCTCCAGCCCCCTTACCCATAGTACGTGCAAGCTTTGCTTAGTTTGGGACTAGAAGTAAATTGTTACAAAAAGATTTTCCGTAAATTTCTTTGCAACAACTACAAGATTCATTGTTTTCAATCTTATAAGTTATACGGGAGCAGCCCCCTTACCACCATCTCATATTGCGATTCAATAACTGAATAGAATGCTTATTCATACCAATGAATAAGCCATCCTCATCATCATCTCATATTGCGATTCAATAACTGAATAGAATGCTCAAATTTGAAATAGAGTCGCTTATTCATTGGTATGAATAAGCCATCCTCATCATCATCTCATATTGCGATTCAATAACTGAATAGAATGCTCAAATTTGAAATAGAGTCGCATATTCATTGGTATGAATAAGCATTCTATTCAGTTATTGAATCGCAATATGAGATGGTGGTAAGGGGGCTGCTCCCGTATAACTTACAAGATTTAAAACAATGAATCTTGTAGTTGTTGCAAAGAAATTTGCGGAAAATCTTTTTGGAACAATTTACTTCTAGTCCCAAACTAAGCAAAGCTTGCACGTACTATGGGTACTAGAAAACTGATATAATTCTTAAAAACATTTTTTTTTAATATATACTTATAATACATAGAAAACACCCAGACCAAGACAAACAGACATGTTCATGCACACAAATATTTGTCTTGTGCCGGGATCGAACCCGCGACCTCGGAGTCAAAGTGGCCAGTGCTAACCATTTCACCGAGCTCGACGTCGAGGTAAAAGTTAGAAACTTACTCTATACTGAAAAAAATATATATCCCACGACGGGTGGCAAACAAGCATACGGCTCCCTTGATAGTTACCGTAGCCTATAGTCGCTTAGAATACACGGAGCATTGCTCGTGCGTTTGCACCCCTTACCTATGATGACCTCACTTGCTCGCAGGAACACAATAATCTTTTAAGGTATGCCAATAGATTTGTATGGCACCAAGCGAGTCAAACTTATACCAAGACAATTGGAGGCAAGCAATTGGAGTATACTACTAATAACTTCGCATTGTAATTAATTGAATTTGTTGTATAATATTGTGCCACAATAGCATAGAGCAGATGAAAGCATATAAAATCAATTTACCACGATTTATTACGTATGCGACTGATAGAAATACATTAAGGTTGTGTTGTGACGCTTATGGTTGACACGCGCGCCACGCATACACCCCATGTCTGCTATCTTTCTTTTACTATGAGAGGGGCAAACGAGCATGTGGTTCAGCTGATGGAAAGCAATCACCACCGCTCATGCAACACCAAGAGGTCGCCGATCCGTTGCCAGCCTATACTCCTTCCATTCTTTCTTTCTGGTGACCTCACTCACTCGCAGGAACACAACAACCCTCAAGGGAATTGTTATTTGGTTGCGATATTCTGTGAGGTGAGGTTGGCTTTGGTTCCAAGATGTTGATAAACCACCTACACCTCAATATACTTTATCTGTGACTGTAATCGTGTTGAATCAGGCGGGCCGTATGCTTGTTTGGTAGCTGGCTTGGTATCAGACTGTTTGTTTCCAAGGTGATGCCATTTTATGTATCATAATCTCCCCTAGTAGTTAACTTCCGTGATCGTATTAGTAATTTCACAGATAATATAATACTATAACTAGAAGCCATGTTATCATATTCCTGCCTGCTATCAAGCTCCTGTTGAGTTGCTGAGCAACTAGGATGGCGGCGGCCAGCTGATAACCGCTTTAGCCGAATACCATCAAATATATTGATTCGAAAAATAGGTCTTACGTTTTAATTATGAACAAACATTTTCAGCTCTGACGGTAGAGCTCCAGGGTTTCTACCAACTAAGCTAAACACGGGTACTATTAATAATAATATAAATATAAATAAATATTGTCAGACAAATTACACAGCGCCATCTAGCCCCAAAGTAAGCGAAGCTTGTGTTATGGGTACTAGACAACTGATAAACATACGTAAATACATTTTCTTTTTTTGTAAATACATACTTATTATACATAGAAAACACCCAGACCAAGACAAACAGACATGTTCATGCACACAAATGTTTGTCATGTGTGGGAATCGAACCCACGAGCGTTGGTGTCGAAGCCGCGTCATTGACCGCTACGCCACCGAGCTCGTCGATTAAATATATTATTATAATTAATAATATTTTGTTTTATTGTAATGGACATTTATATATATATATATATATATTTAATTTTAACATTTTGTATTTAATTTTATTTAACATTGAGATTTGTATTTAAATTGAAGTTCTAAATTTAAAATTGAAATTCTCAATAATTTTCAAAATGTCACTATCAATGGATCATGTAGTTATCCGAAATAAATGATTTTTATTTATTTATCTACTATATAAAAATAAGTCGGGTTTTCCTTCCTGACGCTATAACTCCAGAACGCACGAACCGATTTCCACGGTTTTGCATTCGTTGGAAAGGTCTCGGGCTCCGTGAGGTTTATAGCAAAGAAAATTCTGGAAAAATTTGAAAAGAAAAGCGGGAAAATCTTTTTTCACATACAGCGCCATCTCTAAGGAAATGGATGGAAACGAAAAGATTGAGCCACAGCGAAGCGTGGTCGGACCGCTAGTTTTTACTATAAATCTAAGCTGAAGCTTTAGCAGTCGATTACCATTGGATTTTTTTATTGCGAACATAAACCTTCAGCCTAGACTGGTGGTAACTGTGTTTAGCTTAGCTGGTTGTGAACCTAGAGCTCTAACGACTAAGCTGAAAAAGCATTAACTTTAACCTAAGATCTTTTGGGGTGTAAGTGGTTCATCAACATCTTTGAACCAAAGCCAACTTCACCTGCACTCGGTGCACCTGCTGACTGACAAACGAAGATCTGGCGAAAAGAGAGGTGAGGAGCGTAATTGTAAGCTACCCGACTGGGGAATGTACCTCCACCTCACAGAATACCACAGCCAAATAATGGTTTCCTTGAGGGGTATTGTGTTCCTGCGAGTAAGTGAGGTCATCAGAAAAGAAGGAGATGCTGCGATGGCGGCGGAGGTGGCGGCGCGGGAGCAATATTTTATGTTGCAAGCGTTAATATGGCTACTGTAACCGCTTCACATCAGGCGGGCCGTATGCTTATCTGCCACCCGACGTAGTATAAAAAAAATTAAAAAAAACTATTTTGAAATAAAAAAATTCGATAGTAATCGGATTTAGCTGCAGCGGTAACTGGTAATTTTTCATTTCTGAAAAATTACCAGGAGCCCTACCCTGGTAATTTTTCAGAAGACGAAGTATCATTAAGAATATTTATTTTTAATAAGCAAAACTTTTATTAGTTGGTAATCAAAAATAAGTAAAGTGAAATGAAATTATTCTGCCATTGAGCTCTTATGAGCACTTAGACACGTCTTATACTTTTTTTTATAAATAAAAATATTTTTTTATGAAAAAAAAATATATATAAAAAGTTAATTTACTGTTTACCTCTAGCCCTTTCATTTGATAGGCATTTATCATAGGCGCTTAAAGTGAAAATGGACATTTTATGGCGGCCGGTATATTGGATTACTGGTGCCATTTCGACAATCCTGCATTGTCATGAGAACCATACAATTGTGCCAAATTTCACTCGCATATAGAACTTTTATTTTTTTTATAGGTTAAATCTTTTATTCTATTTTTGGTAATTATTTTATTTTATCATAGACGAGCTCGGTTTGAGTGGCTGGCAATGCTCACTTCGACTCCGAAGTCACGAGGGCCATTGAAAGTTTGTTTAAAATTTATGAATTATATATATTTTTTTTAATTTAAACTGGCGACATGCATGTGTGGCGTTCTTAATACTCGTACCACACCACACCCCAGTCACTCCATATAAATGTTACGTCGTTTACTACTACATAAACAATAGCGTCTGTGCAGAGTGTGAATGAGCGTGTGTGCGTGCGGCGCCATACAAACTGTTCCAGATTCGTCTCAGAGGGGAGGTGAGGTCGACACGAGAGAGCGGCAGGGAGTGGCCATACTATGTATACATAGTACCTACAATTTGACGAGCTCGGTGGTCGAATGGTTAGCAATGACAATGGCCACTTTGACTCCGAGGTCGCGGGTTCGATTCCCGCACAAGACAAATATTTGTGTGCATGAACATGTCTGTTTGTCTTGGTCTGGGTGTTTTCTATATAATATATTTATGTATTTAGAAAAAAAAATGTATTTAAGTATAACATTAGTTATCTAGTGCCCATAGTGCATGCTTTGTTTAGTTTGGGACTAGATGGTCGTGTGTAATTTGTCCAGGAATATTTATTTATTTATTTACTATTATGTATCGACGGCGAAGTGCCAATACCTCCTATCAAACATTTTTCGAGAAATTGACTTTCTTTATGCCATTCACTTTAAAATCAATTTCTATTTTATATTTCAAATATATTTATATTTCATTGAAACTTTAGCTTTCCATATTTGTATATTCACCATACAAATAAATTTATTATTTTTAAACTTTTCAGGAAACTAAACGTTTCTTTTACTTTCTGTGAAATTTTGTCTGTGTTAGTTAGAAGATATTGGCACTTCGCCGTCGGTATACTGTGCTCGTACATAATTGTGTTGGAAACTATCCGCGGCAGGATGCGTCCCCAACAGAGGATGGTTGGAAAGATGTGAAGAAGATACTGATTTAACTAACCGAATATTGAAAATGATGGTAGGTACGTTAGTCATTGAAAGATAAACATAACTCGTAAGTCGAAGCCAGAGATTATGCTGTTTAGTATCCGTCAAGAAAACAAAATATTTACTTAAACCAACAAACGTTATCCGTATAATGTTAATTATCTATATACATATTTGTATATGTATAAATGAATCCCTATTTCCCTTGATCAGGCATCACGCGTGAACGACTGGACAAATTTCTCAATTTCTTTTTATGTTGTATTTCTTATTGACGAGTTCGGTGGTCGAATGATTAGCAATGGCCACTTTGACTCCGAGGTCGCGGGTACGATCCCCGCACATGACAAACATTTGTGTGTATGAACATGTCTGTTTGTCTTGGTCTGGGTATTTTCTATGTATTATATGTATGTATTTACAAAAAAAAAATTAAGTACATTTATCAGTTGTTTATTATCCATAGTACAAGCTTTGCGCTTAATTTGGGACTAGATGGCGCTGTGTAAATTGTCTAAAAATATTTATTTATTTATATTTATTTATTTATTGTCAGGATAAGGTTCTTATAAAGAAAAAAATGGTTGTCTGTCGGTCGGTTTACGGATGATAATGTTACGTGAAAACGTCATAAGAAAACATCGTCCGATGGAGTCGACAAGAGATAGCTTGTTCCGCGCTCTCGCTTGCACGCTCGGCTCAGGCGGAACGTGACAATGAGTCATGCTTTTTCATGCGTGCCGTCGGCGTTCATCGATGTATAAGACGTTATCAAGTTAAAAAATAAGAAAGTTACGCTGATAATTAAAAAAATAAGAAAACTGAACGACCACATAAACTTTTTTAATGTCGTTTAACAGAACTGTCAGTCATTTGACAGATTGCGTGAAACCCATTTTTAGATTAGGTGAGCTAGTAAATTAATAACGTCATTAATTGAGTTATTAGCCAGTAGACGCGTTGTGGATGGCTGTTGTGCTCTTGGCTTATGAAAGATACTTAAAGGTGTTATAATTAGTTACAACACGGGCATGGCGTAACCCCACGTTGAAGTATGAGACTATGTGTCATATTCTACATCATTTGCGTACAATTGTACAGTATCGATGGTCATTGTTCGCAAACAACTCATTATCATCTAATCGTTATCGGTAGACGGTCCGATACCGTCCGAGAAACATAAAAATATTGTCTGCTACTGAGACACGTTTGTTTGATGTACTAATGCCTAACTGCTTCCAGGCCGTATTAAGAGATTTTTAGACATTGTATCAGTGACCTATGGTGCAGAGACTTGGACACTGACCATCGGACTGGTCCACAGGCTAAAGGTCGTGTAGCGAGCGATGGAGAGGGCTATGCTCAGGGTTTCTCTGAGGGACCGAATCCGGAACGAAGGCAAGACGTTAACGTTAGTAAAAAAACATTTATTGAAAAGTTGTGAATAAAATTCCTGAGAGTTTCTTTACGTACTGAATGCGCAGGTATTGAGTAAGTGCTTTGTAGTAAACTTTTACTGCCGTGATCTTCGCCTATAGCCCGTCTATATATAAAGTGTTATAGGTAAATAGGCCTTTATTATATTATAATCTCATAGCACCGTTTGCGATGTGATTATAAAAAGATTGCTATTTACTCTATATAGATTTACTATCTCTCTGAAACCTGAAAAAAAAAATGAAGGCAGGTACCCTAAAAATTAGAGGCCTTACCACAGCATAGTAATAGTAGCCTTACTTGCCTTAACTACCATTGCATTTCTATAACCGGTGTTTTCATAAAATAAACAACATTTGATGCACCTGACGAACCTTCGGCTATCTCTTGCGTAATTGAATATTTAATATATTTTATTTTCCACGCCGTTTAATATTCATAAAGGAAATGAGTTCCGTGGTGCAATCGCGCAGTTCACGAGAAAGTAGACGCTGGCGTGTTATGCCCAAAATGTTTTAAAATAATTACATCAGGCTGTTGCCCCCAAATTCGTACGTCGATTTTTCATACATACTAAAAAGTAAGGTTTGAAACTAATTTTAGTTAGGCATACACGCAAGGCGAATAAACTGACTGACTACAGACAAATTATGCTACCCAAGAAATATTATTAGGGTGGATACATTAAATTACAATAGATACTGTCATTCGTCAACAATCAGAATCTCCATTCATTCGCACTCAATCGATAATCTACATAAGTCCCATCACTAACCCGCACATTCCGTTCTATCAATCATTCATTTCATTCAGTCATTTGGAGTTGCAAACAAAACAAGAACATTTATGTACCTACTTACTTTAAAAAAATAAATATGTCTACAGTAAATAAGTGTAATCTGAACGTATGTATGTAAGTATATGTATGTATTTACAAAGAAAAAAATGTTGTTAAGTACATTTATCAGTTACCCATAATACAAGCTTTGCCTAATTTGAGACTAGATGGAACTATGTACCTAATCTGTCCAAGATTATTTATTATTTATTTATTGCATTTCCGTTTATTATCAGTTGTGTGCCATAAATTTAATATCATATACGTTATCATAGTGTTATCATTATCAGTTACACACCACAACATAACATAGTGGGTCTCAGGAGACCCGGCATGTATATAGTAGATAAACCATGACCCAATGGTGATGATGTTGGCGAAGTTATGTAATGAAACACCGAACATTTATGTTCTGTGTAATGAAAGATTCGTCGCCTAATGCCCTAAGGATTTTTAATATTAACAGCCTCTTCCGAACAGTTTGGACCTAGACCAGATTTCTGTTCTTTTTTTTTCTGTATTTTTTTTTATATTGATAAATATTGTCAGATAATCTTCTGTATCTATAAATAAAATTGGAGTGTCTGTTTGTAATATTAAAATAACCGCTTTTTTTATATTTGGTTATTTGGATATTTGGCATATAGGTAGTTGTGACGTAGGCATCCGCTAAGAAAAGATTTTTGACCATTTCAACGGGATACAGGATACGAGCGTATGCATGAAGTCTTGGGAGCAAGCTAGTGTTTATATTACTTAGATATATCCCTTCAACCATATTATGACCATATTTAACACACACCTTTGTTATCGTATGGGATAATTCGTGCATCCTATTTTTTCTATGAACACTATTTCAGATCAATAGAATTGTTAGTTTGAAAGTAAAAGATAATGCTGATGTGTATTTTTTATTTATTTTTATATGAGACGGGGGCAAACGAACATGAAGGTCACCTGATGGAAAGCAATCACCACCGCCCATGGAGATCAACAACACCAATGTGTCGCAGATCCGTTGCCAGCCTTGAAAAAAACACATACATACACAGGAGTATATCCTGTGTACGTATGTATGTGTTTTTTTCAATAGTAATAAAGCATTTAAAGTGATGCTCCTATGATTTCATATCAGGGGGCTTACCACCAACTCTTATTGCGATTCAATAACTGAATAGATTACTTAATCATACCAAAGTGTGACTCTATTCAATAACTGAATAGAGTCGCTTATTCATTGGTATGAATAAGCTTTTTATTCAGTTATTGAATCGCAATAAGAGTTAGTGGTAAGGGGGCAGATTTGATTTGATCGAGGAAGCCAGTCCAGCCTAGCGTATGGCCATTAAAGCCCGTAAGTAATATTATCAACGCATATCTCACACACGCTCGCCTAATGTTATCATATTTTTCGGTACACAAATTTCGTAGTCAAATATCTAGAAGCGTGGCACGTGTAAGTGACTCATAAGTCATAATACCTAGCTCTAGTTAGATTAACTTTGGTCTAGAGTTTAGAGTCCTGTCATGTCCAATTTGATGAAGATGACATGCCCGGACGAGGGTCTAAATTAGGAACGAATGATAAGGCAAAATATTCCCTAAAGTATTTCACAAACTAAAATCACTCTTGTTCATCATTCATACATAATGAACTATAGGAAAACGTCAAAAAATGACGTAATAATGAAATAAAGCATTTTATGTATTTGGCTATACACCTTTTGTCACATGATTTGCTCTATTTTGTTCGATAGAAAATAAAAATCACGGCATATTATATTAAATTTATTTTTTTAGTATAATTTTTTTACGAAATTAAAACTCACGTTACTACTATACTTGTTTTTTCATTGTCTCAGTGCTTACCAGATAGTCGATTTGTTCGGCCGAGTTGCATCAAGCGGCATTTCACTCATCGCGCGAGGATCGAAGTAAGTATACATTATTAAACGTGCCTTTAATTCAGATTAATAACACAAACAATTTGGCGGTTTTAATATTATTTTTATATAAAGAAATGGTCAGGTCATATTTATAGCAGATAGACAGCTGCACCCAATTTTAGCGTGGTCTTGAGAATAGGACTATTGTGAAAATATAAAAAACGTGTTGATCTTTCCAAAAAAAACATAACATACCTACTTAAAAAAATAACATAATAAAAATTATGTAAAAAAAACTTTTAATTTAAACGGTTTTATTGAAAATAGTGTACTAAAAGCTAAAAAATAATTCGGTAGGTCGGAGGTTTCAGTCATCACACCCCTCTCCCTCATCAGTCTAAGGCATTGATCAGACAACAAAATAATAAAATCGTTGGGCGTAGCGTAAACTGAGTTGACTGGATGAAAACACGGGCCCAACGATTTTATTATTTTGTCTGATCAATGCCTTAGACTGATGAGGGAGAGGGGTGTGATGACTGAAACCTCCGACCTACCGAATTATTTTTTAGCTTTTAGTACACTATTTTCAATAAAACCGTTTAAATTAAAAGTTTTTTTTACATAATTTTTATTTTCAAGTTTTTAGTTTCTAATTTCATTACATAGTACTTCTCGTTCTATTAAGTTTAGATTTGACTTTTGTCATTATTTTTTTTACTTTTAAATTTGTCTTGTATTCAAATGAATACCCATATTGAAAAAATGGGTATCAAATGATACCCATATTGAAAATTGAGACGATATGTAACCGCGCCAACCGGCCATTTTGTTGACGGCCATCTTGGATTTTTTAATATTCATCGTGAACTGTGTTCTACTAGTTAAGCCCTTTCATTTGATACCCATATTGAGGTAGTCGTGACAAAATTTGTAAACCGCCATTTTGTAGAGGCGGCCATCTTGGATTTTCATTTTTTTTCATGTGAACTGTATTCTTCTAGTCAAGCCTTTTCATTTGATACCCATATTGAGGTAGTCGTGACAAAATTTGTATACCGCCATTTTGTAGCGGCAGCCATCTTGGATTTTCATTTTTTTTTCATGTGAACTGTGTTCTACTAGTCAAGCCCTTTCATTTGATACCCATATTGAGGTAGTCGAGATAAAATTTGTAAACCGCCATTTTGTAGCGGCGGCCATCTTGGATTTACAATGAAACAGAATTTATTTAATTGTATTGTCACCAGAACTAAAGGTGTGTACCAAATTTCAGATCAATCTGTCAACAGGAAGGGGGTCAAATTTGAATTACTAAATTTGACCCAAGAATAAATAATAAATAAAACAAACGGGGTGAGCTAAATAAAACCGTTTAATAAACATGTTATTTGTATGTTTATTTTTTAATTGAAATATATTTTTTTATATTATATTTTTATTTTATAACGTACGTGAAACGAAAGGCCATTCAATTCAAAGGAGTGTTATAAAAAAATCAAAGTATTACAAAAAGTGTTATAAAAAAATAGTTGATTTGATTAACTAGATGTAACTAATTATGTCCTACGTACCTACAATTTGATGACTTACAGAATGTGAGCGAAACGAAATACTCTATGCGCGAGTGCTTGTAACTCTACATATTCACTCGCGCATAGAGTATTTCGCTCACATCTATCTATCAACTCTAGGGTGCGAGTACTGGCGGGTTATAAGCATCACATCACATTCCTGTTTACAATCATTTACCACCGTCAATAACCCTTGCTCTCCAGACTTTAATCGATGAAGACATAAACCCTTGTCAGCGTATTTGTGAGCGAAATTATTTATTACATAATTCCATCTTAATCATATTTCCGATACAACGTAGCGGTAATTTATTGCACCCTCTAATATAGATAATAAAATTGTAAAGTAATATCAGTTCAGTTAGTAAGACTTAACGATAAATAACGCTAAAAATATTCAGATATTTCGTGCCAAATATCGATATCTGGATATTTAGAGCCAACACTAATCTTGCCGATGGTGGCCCGTGGTGTTCTAGTGGAAGATTGAGGGTCGTTGTGTTCCTGCGAGTGAGTGAGGTCACCAGAAAGAAAGAAGGAAAGGAAGGAGTATAGACTGGTAACGGATCGGCGACCCCATGCTGATCTCCATGGGCAGTGGTGATTGCTTTCCATCAGGTGACCCACATGCCCATTTGCTACCCTCTCATATAAAAAAAACGCAGAGACTACGACCTTTGAAGTTGTTATGCAGTAAGTAATAAGAGCTACAATTGCATTGTTACTGTCAAGCGTGATGTGCTCTTAGTGGTAATAACGAAGCTCAACTTAATGCTGAGGTCTCGCAAAGCTCTGTGGTATCCCGACACTGTTCTATTGATGACATTTATTGTTTTTCTGGGGTGTAATTGGATCATCGTCGTCCTTACCTCCAGGTAAGCCAACTTTACCTGCACTTTAAAAGGCTGGCAACGGATCGGCGATCCTTTGGTGTTGCTGATCTCCATGGGCGGTGGTGATTGCTTTCCATCAGGTGACCCACATGCTCGTTTGCCCCCTCTCACATAAAAAAAAAAAAAAAAAAAAGAAACGTGGTGCACCCTTCTGAATAATAAGAATAAGCGCAGCCAAAAACAATTCCCTTAGGGTTGGTGTTTTCCTGCGAGAGAGTGAAGTTAGCGATATTACATGTTGCCAGAGTTTATATGACTACCGAAACGGCGGTCTGTATGTTCGTTCACCATCCGCCGTAGTATTAAAAAAATATATAAATTCACATGACAGAACCAAGGACACTTATTATTAGACGGGTTGTGCTAACAAAAACATCCCCGTCCCCGAGCTGAGGAGATTTGCGAAGGACTTAAGACTCGACTCTGTGTCAAAAAAGATAGATACAGTATTTTGTGGTTAAGTTCAAGATATCCGATTGATCGCGACTTGGTCAAATTGAATCTCATTAACACACGAGTGTATGTTGTGTGAAAAACCATTTGCTGTGATTTCACAATTCAAAAGCACATCTCTCAATATCATCATCAATAGCATTGATAACTCTTCGTGTGGAGATCTCCAGCATCGACCAGAGGCCTTACTGCCGAAACTGAAGCCGATTACTATCGAATACTTTGATTTGAAAAATAGGTTTTACGTTTTCGTTATTGAAAATTGTTTTTCAGCTTAGTCGGTATAGCTCCAGGCTCTCTAACAGCTAAACTAAACACAAGTACCAGAAATCTAAGTTAAAGTTTGATTTTCGCAATAGAACAAACAAAAAAAGTAATCGGCTTCAGCTTAGCCGGTAATGCCCCTGTTCCGAAGTGCAAGAAACTCGGCGTGCTTAAAATAGCGAAGCAATACTTTAGCCCGTTTCAATCTCAATAGAGTGTTATTGTTTCTTGTCTGTGAGAGTATCGGGAGAACTAAGTACTTAGAGCTTGGGACTCGGACAAGAGACGAGCGTTCAGAAATTCTTGGCGAATATATTCATTAAAGATTGTAGCCGTTTTGTCATTGGTAGTGGACATTGTCTGCGTTGGCCCCGATGCTGTTTTATTAACCTTCTGCCCCGCTTCTTCTTGCTTGATCATACATTTTAAGGAGAGTAGATATCGCAAGTCAGCCTTCGTTTCAATTATCTATGCGCAGTGCATAAACTTGCCGCACCCCAGTCGCCATTCATGTAATGACCACTGTTTACGCTATGATAACCAAATGACACGCGTGACAATATTCAAAAAATCAGGACATTTATAACATAATGAACAATTGATATCATTCTTTATTCATATTACTATACTGTGCTCATCTACGCAAATTCAAATCTGCGAATTGGTCGCATTATCTCTGTGGGTTCATGACTATGTCATATCTGATATAATCTCATACTGTTGCCAACTATCAACACGTCTGGTATGGTATCATATCGCGTGCTACCAATTACGTTTACTCAACTTTAGGCTTTACAGATGATTTAATGACAAGGTGATAAGGATGAAGATAGTAGTACTAAATACAGTTCTGCTATAAATAAACTAGGACTTGGCGGGATTCTAGCCCACGGGGCGGAAATCGAGGTCGTGTGGAGCGAGTAGATTCGCTGAGTGTATGTTTTCTATTGATTTCAATGGAAAATGTATTCGATGATCATTCCTCAAGGACATGATCGATTTCAATTTATTTTTTTGACACAAACCTGAAGCATGTCGAGGTCTTTAATTGTGACAACTCCTACTCCTACTAATTTCTTCTGATTAAATTCGTTGTGAGTTCCAAGGCAGTTTTACCGGGGGTAAAACTGCCTTGGATCTCACAACGAATTTAACTACAATGGACTTCATTGTTCATTGCCTTTTTTGGCGGTCGCCGCTGTTAATCCTGGCTACACAGGAGACACAGTGGTGGGAATGTGTGATGGGCCCCCGTCCCAATTGTGACAAGTTTCATCAAAATCGGTTCAGTGGTTTTGGAGCCTATTCATATCCAAGAATTACTTTTCGGCGTGTATAAGCGTTCCGCTCGCACACTCAATAAATATATTGTTAGACAAATGACACAGCGCCATCTAGTCCCAAACTAAGCAAAGCTTGTACTATGCGTACTAGATAACTGATAATATATTGAAACCTGATACGTCATGAAGAACCCTAACTTGCCTAAATGTTAATAATGTATTGCAGAGGTGTCACAAATTGGAATTGGATGGGAAAAATTATACATCAATGATATCTCACCCTAAGTCACTTAGATGTGAGTACTACAGCAAATATTTTGTTGGGGTATAAGTGGCTCACCACGATATTTAGAGCCAAAGCCAACACGTCTGCGCGTGGTGCACTCTGTCGTCTAGCAAAAAATGCTCTGGCAAAAGAGAGGATGGGAGCAAAAGAGAAGAGGGATGTAAGAACCTCCACCTCAGAGATTATCGTAGCCAAATAACAATTCCTTTAAGAGTTGCTGTATTCCTGCAAGTGAGTGAGGTCACTAGAAAAAAAGGATTTGCTGTGTTGGCTGCGGGGTGGCGATGGCGACGCGCGAGCGATATTTCATGTTGAGAGATTTAATATGGCTACAGTAACCGCTTCACATCGGTGGGCCGTATGTTTGTCTGTATACTATGTCGGATATAAATAAAATATCTAAAATAGATAAATAACTCTTACCAGCAAAGAAATTGTATAAAATAATCTATGTATATAAAATAATATACATATATAAAATAATAATGCAATACAAATTTTGTACTTACAATATAAAATTTATTAATATAATATTTTAAATTTATTTGTATTATCGACACAGCATAGTATAACAAACTACATTCAAAGGAATTTGAAAATAATAACTTTGTTTATATCTTTTATATATTCCACTTAATTTTAAGTGTAGGTATTTATTCATTTAAAATGAGGTAGGTATTTTCAGTAATTTCAGAGTCACAAATCATTAGCAGTCATTGTACATTTCTGAACGAAGCGTTCATAAAATTAGTGTTGTAATTTGCACAGAGTAATAATGCTAATCGCTGTTAATAAACGTTTCATCTTTATCTTTTCTGTGAACCGATCTCCAGAGCCGGATAAATTAATAAGTAGAATTGGTGGTGTTACAAATTGTGAAAATGCTACTATAATGGTAATAATGGATAACAATATTACACGTAACACTACAGATAACTGCTCACAAGGTCAAGGCTGATTAGCGCACTGCGTCGACGCATGCCTAGCTTCAGATTGCGAAAACACTAGTCGTCTCTTTTGCGTGTATCTACACGAACAGTATCAATTAACAAGAGACAAAATTTATGTGGGTGTAGGTACGCAAATTGCCTAGCAGATCCATCACAGCTCTTCAAAGGCGTCCGCATTCTTCGCTGAAAATAAGTTTGCAAAATTAGATTTTACAAGATCTATCATTTACGACAGCTTACTAATATAATTATCGTTCAGGTGTCAAAGTTAATTATGTTTTGAGCAGAATGTTTATAATTGAGTTTATATGAAATCAAATTGTGTTGCGATGCGAACATTTCTAAGAAGTATTTTAAGTTTGCGACGAAACTTCCGTAGGTTTCTGTACAATATGTCAAATTATTAACTTGAGTAGTGCTTAATTCAATAATAGTAGCGGTTACCCTCGACTTCGTCTACGTGATATGATAAGCTTTTAATAAAATAAATTTTTTTTTTAAATATATATTTATAATTTCATTCAACTTTCATGCAGGATCTCTAAATATTTTTTAGATAAAAAGTATCCTATTTCCACTCAAAATTTTAATCGAAACATTATTTTGAAAATAAGACAGACCCTTCAATTTTTATACTATCTATTTAAATAAACAAAAGTACCTGAAACCTGGATGACCCACCAAAGCTTGGTTTTTTTGAGTAATTTTTTAGGCACATAGGGCCATCTATTGTCTAGCAGCTAATATATTTGTTAACAGATGGCGTTATAAAGTCTATAATTTATAATATCGCCCGAGCTTTTTTCTGCGTTTTCAGAAATTAAGAATCATATTATAAATTTCATCGACATTGTCAGTTGCAAGATCGCCGTGGCATGATAGGGATCCCTATTCATTTATATATTTTTAAATAAAAATTGTCATAATAAGAATTGAAGAGATGTCTATTGGTACTATATATTATCTGATCATAAGCAGATTGATTTTACTGTACGGTAGTAGTAGTATAATATTTATTACTACATTAGAGGTTCATAGTTCATTACCAATTTAGTAAGGTCATAGTACCACCGTTTATTATTTTTACAAGAATCAGTGGATCTATCAAAGGAAAGGTTAAAATCCATATTTGAAAATCGTTTTTTTTTATTATGACGTTGTTGTCAGCCCATTCACTGCATGGCAACACCAGTAGGTGCCACAAATAAAGGTAAACGCACATTTATACGAGACAAAGGCGCCGAAAGAACCAAACGAAACGAATTTTATAGTTTATGAAATTGTATGGATATCTGATCCATATTTATTTTGATTATTTGCTAGTACCACACTGAATAAATATACTTAATAAACTACATATATTTAAATAATATGTACAAAAAAAGCTGAGACGTACGACCTTGATACTACAAAGCATGCGTGACGGACATAGGTACAAACATCAAATAAACATATTATTAGAGATCATACAGAATTAAACAATAAATTTGTCTAGCCTATTATTTCATTAACAAAATATTGTAAAACTTCATACTACAAATAGAATTAATCAGCACTGTTTATTGTACCTATCTAAAAATGAATCCCTATTTCCTTTGGTCACGGTCACGGCATCACGCGTGAACAGCTGGACCTATTTCGCTATTTGTTTGTAGGTTGTATGTGTTATTGTCAGGAAAAGGTTCTAATAGAAGAAAAAAATAAGAAATGTGCGTAAGAAATTACAACATTTAAGAAAACTGAACGACCATATTAACTTTTTTTTTTATACTACGTCGGGTGGCAGACAAGCATACGACCCGCCTGATGTGAAGCGGTTACCGTAGCCATATTAACGCTTGCAACATAAAATATCTTTTAATGTAACTAACTATAAGTCGTTTGACAGAACTGTCAATCATTTGCGCGACACCAATTCCAATGAGGGTCTTTTGGCATCACTGTAGCGTAGGGTCCAATCATCTGTAAAATCATAGCATCTTGTCAAATGTCTTGTGTTGTCTTGTCGTCTTGAAATTTCGCTGTCAAAAAATTCAGTACACACACATTTTGACAATCTGGACCCGACGCCTACCTAGCGACATCTGGTGTCAGAAAAAATATCAAACATCCCCAGATCCCCATTCAATATTCATTGTTAAAAAGACAGGATAACGTCTGTCGGGTTAGTTAGTAAAGTATGATATAAAAAAAGTGTTCAGAAAGTGAACTCTGGCGGCGCCCACACACCTAACATTCGTATACATTTGGCATGATTTCACAAGTGTACACATGTGTACATTGGTAATCATAAGAATCGATAGGTAAATAAAATAATGACACAAATATCATAATGTATAGGTACTTACGATTGATTAATACGCTAGACACGTGAAATAGTTACCTTACCAGTTTGAGTACAAAAAAAAACTCATTTAAATAAATAAATTTGTCCTATATCCAATTCTATCACAATTTTACTACTAAAAACACATTTTTTAACATTAGATGTTTTCTGTACCGGTTGTTGTCATTAAATGATAGACGTTAAGCCAAGTCAGTTGTATATAGACGTCTTTTCCTCCATCAAGACACAGATGGGCAGAGTGGGGAGAAGGTACTCTCTAAACCCCTTCGATTAAAGTGAGACGCCTAACCCAGCAGTGGGATAAATAAGGATTGACGACCAGTACCTGAACAGAAAGGGCACGCCCGATCTCGTGTAGACGACACGAGATCGGGCGTGCAATTGCTCGAGCTACGTAGTACTATTAACATTCTACTAACTGAGAGCATAGCATCTGCCCATGAGCGGTATAAATCTGCTTCTTTTCTTTATACTGCCCTGGTACTCGAAGAAGTGCTCGTACTCGTACTCGAGCTCGAGATAAAGAAACCCGTCGGTCTCGGCAGTTGTGGTTAGATGACAGTCGTTAAGCCAAGTCAGCCTTTATGCGGTTTGATGACACTGGCCTCCGCCAACCCGCAGTTGAGCAGCGTGGTGGAGTATGGTCTATACCCCTTCGATTGAGGGGAGGACCCTTATCCCAACAGTGGGATGAATAAGTATTGACAAAGAAGAAGATAAGCCTGTTTGTCCCATCTACTCACTCTATATATCTCGGATTTGCTTATTTGCGTTTAAGTGTGTGTGTGTGCGACATAATATCATCTAATACCTAACATCCGTGTCAGGTCAGTCAGGACGCCAATATTACAGACATGTCAGTCACCATCTACCAAAAATACACAGACAGGCGCGGATCCAGCCCCCAAAAAAGGTTGTGGTCACAGCCATCCGAAAATCCCCGAAAATAGCCGAAGTACGAACTTGCTCGTGAACAATCAGGACTTGAAGGACTATTGGATTTGACAATTTCCTTTTTTCCGCGCATCATGACTTAGATTTCTAAGGCATAGTTTTGATTGTCATCAGCCTATCGATCTCAATAGACCGTGAAAGTTTGACGTTCTAAGTATTATATGGTACATGCCCACCGTACCCACAACGGTGGATATGCACTTGTACACAGAAGCATTCCGATTGCAGCGATTAGCTTTTTCCTAAGCATCATATTTTCAGGTTTTACTTTACTGAGTATTTTTTTTTCAGAGATAATGAAATGCCGGGACCCTCGGTGTGTGAGTGCGACTCTCACTTGTCCAGTATTTATTTTTAATCAAGCGCAGTAAAGCAAATCATGTTACTGCAGAACGAATGGGAAATTATGGTAGAGTAGATGCTCAATAATTATAGTTAATGTCTACTATGTGTACATTATATTTTTTTTCAATAAGTTAGACCGTATCCATACATAAGCTCTGCTGATTCTAGGTAAGTAGGTATCTGCTGCTGGAATAATCGAAGGGGTTTAGAGCATATTCCACCACGCTGCGCAACTGTGATTTGGCGGAAGCCAGTGTTTTCGAGCAGCTTAAAGCACGGAGGAGCTCGATATAAAAAAATCCATCCATGGACAGACTGGTCCACATTGCTTAACTTGGGTGTTCGCCGTCGCCGTCGAGCTTATCACTTACAACAGTTTAAAGTTTTGTCTTTTGTAATATCTTTAAAATATTTCGTCCTACTTAGACACACTTTTCATTTTCATATATTAGGTTGGGGAAAAAGTCTTTTCGTATTTTATATGAAAATTCAAAACATTTTTTACTAAAGTTTATTTACATTTAACTAAAGTATGTAGGTGCCATTTTGTTCGATAACTTTTTGCCATCTTGTAGGTAGAGACTATAGAACTTTTGGGACTTCTGTTCAAAAAACCACAACAAGTGGTTTTGGCAGTCTTCTCGTGATGTTAACCTGACATTGCCTAAAGAATTCTGAAGAGACCGAAACAGGTGGAAATCAGAAGGTGCAAGGTCAGGACTATACGGCGGATGCATTAACACCTTCCAGTCAAACTCTCTTAATTTTTGCTGAGTGGCTAAAGATGTGTGAGGTCTAGCGTTATCATGATGAAAAATCACACTCCTTCTGTTAATTAATTCCGGCCGCTTTCTCTCAACTTTTTGCTTTAATCTCATCAGTTGTTCACAGTAGAGTTCAGAATCGATAGTCCTGCCTGGCGGTAACAGCTCTTATTGAATAATGCCCTTCCAATCCCACCATACACACAGCATCACCTTATTGCGGGTTAACCCGGGTTTTGCCAGAGTCTGTGAAGCCTGACCGGCCTTTGACCACGACCTTTTTCGCACGTTCTTGTCGTACGTGATCCACTTTTCAATACTAGTTATAAGCTTTTTCAAAAACGGTTCGCTTTCATTACGTCGTAGTAAAGAATCGCAAATGAGTACACGGTTCATTAAGTTTCTTTCAGTGAGATCGTGAGGCACCCAAATATCGAGCTTTTTAGTGTACCCAGCTTTTTTCAAATGCGCCAAAACTGTTTTGTGGTCAATTCCTATTTCTTCAGCTACGTCGTAACTACTGATATGCTGATCTTGCTCCATTTTTTCAAAAATGGCATCCATTTTATCCGTAACAGGGCGACCAGAGCGACGTGCATCTTTCACATCAAAATTTCCTGATTGAAAACGCTTAAACCAAATTTGTGCTACTCTCACAGACACTGCACTAGATCCATAAACGTCACAAATTTTTTTCGCAGCTTGCGTTGCATTTTTACTTTTTTTGTAGTAAAATTTTAAAATGAATCGAATTTCTTCATTAGATTCACTCATCTTGACAGTAAAAAAAACAAATGAAAATCACACATTTACCTAATTTGAATTTGGAATTATCTTTTTTAAAATTTAAACTTTTTAAAGATATCAAAACCTGCCAGATACAAATGGTATAACCAAAGAGATTTTATTACAAGTTCATACATACTAAAATGCGAAAAGACTTTTTCCCCTACCTATTATGTTTTTGGATGATT
Source organism: Hypsopygia costalis (assembly GCA_937001555.2). Lineage (NCBI taxonomy): Eukaryota > Metazoa > Arthropoda > Insecta > Lepidoptera > Pyralidae > Hypsopygia > Hypsopygia costalis. Next base: position 30,688,160 of record OW443327.2, on the reverse strand, counting down.
TTGGGGTGTAATTGGTTCATCACCATCTTTGAACCAAAGACAACTTCACCTGCACGCCGTGCACCCTGCTAACTGACAAACGAAGCTCTGGCGAAAATAGAGGTAGGGAGCGTAATTGTAAGCTACCCGACTGGGGAATGTACCTCCACCTCATAGAATACCGCAGCCAAATAACAATTTCCTTGAGGGTTGTTGTGTTCCTGCGAGTGAGTGAGGTCACCAGAAAGATAAGAGATGCTGCGTTGGCAGCGGGGGTGGCGTGAGCGATATCTTATATTGTGAGCGTTAATATGGCTACGGTAATCGCTTCACATCAAGCGGGCCGTATGCTTGTCTGCCGTCCGACGTAGTATAAAAAAAAAGAAAAGATGATCGAAACTTTACGTAACATACAGAAACGTCGACAACCCTTATTTATCCCACTGTGGGATAGGATACGGATCTCCGTCCTATTGAAGGGGTTTTAGCGCATACTTCACCATGCTGCTCAACTTCGGGTTGGTGGAGATATATACAGAATCAGGTAAGTGAATTATTAGGTAAAATTTAATACCAAGGTTAAATAAAATAGCAGCGGTCAGTACAAAACAGACGTAGTATTTTATTGGGATAATAAAGATATTCGTCTTTCCTCCAAGCGAGTATAATAATTCTATTGACCGAAAACCAGCGTTTGCGTAATCAAAACATAAAAACAAACAAGACGAGAAAAATAAATTCAAACATCACAATTTATAAACAAAGAAACACCTGTACAATCTCTCCGAGCAGAAGCAAGCTCGGAATGTAATTAAATATTGAGATACTTTTTCCCATGAGATTAAAGGGAAGGAATCAATCAAATGGTTCTTGCGAAACGTTTAATTTCCTTATTGGTTCAAGTTAAGGAAGTGGTCTTTTTGCAACGAATTTCGCACTTGGTCGTATTTTTTATCTTCCTTCTGTTATAAGTCTTATTTTAGACAATTATCTTATATTACCAAACAGTTAGAGGCGATAACTCGGGCTCCTCTAAACGTAGCTACATCGTTATCGTGCATATGTTAACAACGGCCGCCTTATCACAACATCAGATACACTAAATGATAAAAGTCACGTTTAGTATACAGTCTCGTTGGATTTGATTGTATTTACTCTATCATTAGTTTCTTCTACACTTATCCTCAACTTCTTTACTTTTCTTGCTAATTATTTGTTGAAGATCTGCTGAACGTGTCGTAAAATGACTTTAAAATGATGTAATATCTACAATGTTATCTAGGCAACCGTTATTGAATGATCTAACAACGCACAGCTCGAACCAATGGACGGATCGGGTTGAAATTTGGCATACTGGTAGCTATAATGACGTAGGCATCCGCTGAGAAAGGACTTTTGAAAACTGGATACCCGCGTACAAAAGCGCGGGCGTGAATCAACGCACAGCTCTAACCACTAGCCGGATCGGATTGAAATTTGGCATACCGGTAACTATTATGACGTAGGCAATTAGGCATCCGTTAAGGATTTTTTAATATTCCCACGGGATATCGGCATAATTAAAATATCTTCATTCGTTTATTTACTGAACAATTTATTTATTAAACACTATATTATATGGCACTTAGATAGAGGGAAATGATTATCAATTTTATGAGCTGCTACAAAACTATTGGGGTTAATAAATAATCTTGTAACACAGGTTTTGAGAGTCGTGTAGGTAAGTTGTTGTCTATACTCAACAAAACCCTAACTACAAATGAACTCAAGTTTTAACCAAAACACGTTTTATTACATTAACCAAGGATCGGTAATTATTAATAATCATAGTATTAAGAAAATAGAGAATTATGATAAGTCATATTAATAATGACCATTATATATCATCACCCGTAACTCATAAACCAATATTTTTCATTTGAACCATGGTCGCTCAAAATTTTTATTTCGGCGTACTCGTTTAGAAACTGAAGACACAAAATTAATTTATAAACAGGTACTATATAATAAAAAGGATTTTAATTCCGGACGCACGGAATTCCATTCGTAACACCTATTCACCACCACCACCACATTCATGCGGATTTTTTCAGATCGACTGTTAAAAAAATACTGACTGAATGAAGAATTTAAGAATATGAATTTCGGACGCACATCTGTCCATATTATTATATTTATAAGAAACGAACACCGGGATCAATTTTTAAATTCAGTTTTTGAATTCCGTAACGGATTTCGGCTGTGTAAGGTCGGCCTTACAACACTTTGAAGCCGGATCTCCTGCCAGTGTTGTCTTTCGATACTTTCTGCAAAACATCGGAATATAAAGACGTGGAGGCCCTAAGCTCGCCTCTACGTTTGGATGTTTTCTCGTGAGAATGTGATGGAAACTATTAACATGTCGCAATATGTCTATATTTCTCTGTCTATGGAACTAATTAATCGTTCTATCATTCGTTCATTCAATGTGACACAACTTAACATCACTATGATATTAAACATGGCAACATTAATTTACCAATTACAAAGCTGGGTCAACCTGCTAGTATTTTATCCGTAACATTCTGTAACCTTAGCATTTTTGTTTCGATGTTTATATAAAATATTTGGGAAAAGTACTTGCAGGAGACCCAGTTTAATTTATCAATGCGTGCGTAGTCTCAAGTCAAGTAGTCTCGAGTTCTCAACATCTTTCTGTTACATTTTACTCAGATACATTAGGTATGTCGTATGTCTCTTTCTCACACACAAATCACACAAGTCAATAAATTTCTTAAATGATAGAATTAATTTTACCATACTAGACAATAATTTGTAATATATTTCGGGGTATATAAAAGTACGTTGCACATTATTGAAATATATTTAAAGAACATGATGTCCAGGAATATTGATTCATATTGTATAAGTGCACTAAAAATCTATATAAATAAAAATGAATGTTGCTATGGCCAAAACTCGAGAACGGCTGGAACAATTCGGTAATTTTTTTTCTTATTTTCTTTAAGGCATACGGAAAGTTTTAATAAAGAGAAAATATAGAAATTGCGTGGAAAATAGTAAAAAATAGCTTAACTTTTGACGAACGAAGTCTGTCCGGGCAGCTAGTTAGTAATAAGTTTTTAAATTTAATGTCACTGCGGTGCCGCAGTCATTGGTGCATAGGTAGGTAACCGCTATCTCTCAGATGAAGTTTTCATGATATGCATTTATTTATACCACTATAGCAAACAAACGTACGACCTGCCTAATAATAAGCAGTCATAGCCGCTTATGGATGCTTGCAGTAGCCTCACTGACGTATTGCTAATCCTATAAAAACTCCTATACGTCTTTCTCGAAGTATCCAATACTGTAATCTCCTGAAAAAAAAACTTGGCATAGAGTCTATTCATTCCACGACAAGAACACGGTAGAAATCAGTCAGTAATTTCTGATGTAGCAGTTCACACTTGGCGAATATGTTTTACGCAGTCGTAACTAACTTGTGTTCTAGTTTTTACGATAGAAAAAGAGACGATTTTTGTGCTAAACAACTGTGTTCCTGCAGACTGTAGTGCAGAAGTTGAATTGTAACCAATCATGATCATGGCTGTACGTCACGCATGGCTTCAATTAAACGATCTCATTGTATTACATCAACCAATGACAACAATGGCGGCCACTTCGCTCGATGTAAGTTTAATTATTTACAAATTTTATAATGAATATTTTCTTTAGATCTATATTTCATTGAATACAATATGCAAAGATTCAATTTAGACAGGTAAAATTAGTACAGGACCAGTGTAGTACTTTGATCGGACTTCTCTTTCTAAATATATAATACATAATTTTCTGGCATTGTTGGCTCTCCACGATCTGTAGAACCAAAGTCAACATCACCTGCACGTGGTGCACCCTAACTAACGAAAGAGGCGGGTCTAGGGTACAGCGTTTTTGTAAGCTACCTGACTGGGGAAGTACCTCCACCTCACAGAATACCGCAGCCGAATAACAATTCCCTTGAGAGGTTTTGTGTTCCTGTGAGTAAGGTTGAGGTCAACAAAAAGTAGTTGCTGCGGTGGCAGCGAGGGTGGCGCCGCGCGAGCGATATTTCTTGTTGCTAACGTTAATATGGCTGTTGTAACTGCTTCACATCTGGCGAGCCATATGCTTGTTTGCAATCCGACATAGTATAAAAAATGAGTTTGTATTAAAATATTTTCAGGTGTATTTGTCGGTAAGGTATTCATCAATTCTATAGGTAATAAGCAAATTGTCGCCTTGAAGATTCGCTGAATTATCAACATTTTTTAAGATTACACCATGACGTCTGTTCTCATAATAAAGACAAAAAGAAAAAAATGATTGCATAATGTCTCAATTGTTGATTATATTTATTTAGTATTGTTAACTCGATAACTTATCACTCTATTAAACTTTTTAATACGTAAAATAAATTATTATGTCAACGACCAAACAATTGGTACGTCAGGTGAATGCGCTGTGTACAACCCGTCTGTCATATGATCGTCGCGTGCGCACGTCGTCTATGTAAACAGGCAAGTGCGCGGGCGCCGCTTCTGACCCTCTCGATAATGGCTGCCGATAACATAAAGATAACTAGTGGGTCGCCCGACAGACACACGAACAAATCAAGAATACAAGAATCTAAACGTTACACAACACAAGCAAATTACTATTCAAATAAGACGGATTACATTCTACTGTGTTTGAAGAATAATTTGTATCGTCTGATAACAGCACTACCTAGTTACATTGGTTGGATATATCGATAATAATTATATTATTTAATACAATGCGCAATAACATTAAAATTGTTTAATTTCACAGCTGTCTAAAGTTGCAATTAGTTTAATTCGTTTGACGTTCTTGAGTATTTGTACGTGTCTTCTCCCATATGCTGTAAAACTGTTATACACCTAGTCTATCAACTTATTAGAGATGTAGAAACGTTCTTTAAATATGTTTAGTATTTATGTTAACATGTTCAGTTTATGTTTGTGTCATTATGAGTGATTTTCTATCAGCTATAAAAGTATAGCTCAGTTCATCGCTTCTTTGAATTAACATGTTTACAAAGTAAACGATATGAAGAATGTTAGCAGAAAAGCATCATAATTATGAAACTTAAAATGCAATGTAATCTGTTAAGCGTGTTAATAAAGCAACATAAAAGTCAAGCAAATAAGCAAATTAGATTGATATGTAATAGTAATACATATATATTTAGATAACTAGAAGTATTGTACTAAAAGATAAATTATAGGGAACTAGCGACCCGCCCCGGCTTCGCACGGGTGCAATGCTGATACTAAATGTACTACAGAAGGTCTTTGCGCTTTGTCCTATCCAGTCCTTCCCCAGTTATAGGCACACGCCGCCGGCTCCGCGGCCGGTACCGCCACAGCCGTTATGTCCCTGCATTTTAAATGTGTAATATCTTCTAAACTATTCATTTAAATTACATGCTGTGAAGGGCCATATTGTTCTATATTAAATGCGCAATGTATTTAAGGTACTTAATTGGATAAGGATTAATTCTGTATTGCTTAAAATCGCTTCGTAAATAAGGCATTATTTCTTGTAAAAAGCAAAGGATAAAATAACGGTTATTGTGTGTTACCACTAAGAGATAGACATATACCATCGCGAACTTTTTTGTAGACCATTTTAAGGTGAACAATACTGTACTACATTATTTTGATCTATCTCGTTGGGTTCAGCCAGCGTTTGCAATGAAAGAGCAAAAAAATGTGTTTATTTACGACATCACATTAGAAACCTCTAAATTATCAGTGTTTTTCTACTATGTTATGCATATATTATACATATAAACTTTCCAGTTGAATCACTCTATCTATTAAAAAAAACCGCATCATAATCCGTTGCGTAGTTTCAAAGATTTAAGCATACATGGGGACATAGGGACAGAGAAAGCGACTTTGTTTTATACTATGTAGTGATGACAAATAAAACATAGTAACTGATTGAATTCTTCTAGCTCCACAAATGTTCCTTGTGTAGACAATATTTGAAATATTTCTATACAAAGAATGGAAAATGTTTTTCTAATAATGACTTTTATTAAACGGCCGTTTACGTTCATATTTCAATAAAACACAGGCAAAAATAGATGGAGAAGTGAAATACGAGCTAACGAATACGATAACATGCTCGACCTCGACAGTGAATTACTTTTCCTATTTTCATTACCAACATTTTAAAGATCCAAGTCGGACAATGACTATCGATGTAATCACCGGCTAATGTAGATGAAGAACCTATCATCATTATAGATAATGGTTTTTGTCCAGCAATTATAAAAACATTTATATTGTATTTTGTCTAGAATACGCCTAGACGAAAAACATTGCGACAGTGTAATATTCTTGAGAATTATAATAATAACTATTTATAATAACATGGCAGAATTTAAAAGTTTATACATGTGCTGATAACATTTAACTTAGACGTTATCGTGTAAATAAATATAACCACGTTATTGTCGTTTGGGGTGATATTGGCTTAATCCTTTAAGCCACTTGCAATATACAAAACCAGGAGCATCAATAGCATTGCCGAGTCTGTAAACCATTTTTACCGCCCGTATAAAGAACCCCACGCAATAATATTTTGGGAAAACTTCGAGACCTCGATTAATTTCACAACTAGTTAGTGGGAGAGAGAAAACATCTCGTAAGTTCTAGATATAGTTTATAGAATATTTTATTTACCATGTTATGAGAAAAGAGTAAATATTCATTCATTCATTTTGAAATCATACAATACGCTGCCAGTGTCATTCCAATGTGTGTGGTTGAATTCTCTGGCGATGGCGAGGTGATTGTAGAAGTAGGTCGCTTATTTAAATCTAAAAGATATAATGAAAGTCTTAAAATTAAATGGCAAAGTGTCAAGTCTTTATTATTAAGCCCTTGATAAACTCCGCTAATGACAGATCAATGTGTTTATAGGTGCTCAGCTCCACTTCAAATCAGAATTCAAACTTTGATGTGGAGCAATAATATTTACCGATCATTTGATAGCTCTCAGTATAAACAAACAAGTAAATTTCGAAGTTTAATAATTTACGTCTATATCACGCTTTAAATAGGTGAACTATCAGCCGGGCAAAGTCCTGGATACAGTGATCGTAAAATCTAACGTTTATTAAATTATAGAGATATAGGTACTTTATAAAAGTGGGTGGTAAAATTATCTTGGCGCTTCATCGTGGCAGTAAAATGTCTATGATAATAGAAAATATTAGTGTTTTCTGTGTCTCATAAATCAAATCCAGAACCCAAGTATCATGTTTGTTTAACTTCACTATTTTCAACACAAGATAAAGCTGTTACTATTTTACAATTATTCACTGTGACTATTTTACAATAATTATTTGCATCGTAAACACTCATCCATAATTATGCAACAACAGCGCAGCAATTAACAAGCTAATAAACCCAATTAACTGGCAGATTGCATTGGACAGTGCATCTACCAGTCAGTCTCTAGTGATTAATACCTCTCCGAGAAGGACAATGACATACGCTGTTTATCCAACCTATATTTTTTCAATTGATAATGGAGGAGGAAGCTCTCCATTATCAATTGAATGAAATTACATATTATAAATTCTTAAATACATATTACTAGCTGACCCGACAACCGTTGTCCTGCCTTCTTCACTTTTTATTTAAGTATAGATAGATGGTTGAAATTATAAATAAATGGATATTGCTTGGTGTTATTAACGTAACAGCTTCAGAAATAAATTATTAAAAACTACCGAGTGGATTATTATCGAAATAAAGGCAGAAGTATTAATCTTTTCGCGCCTTCATCGTTTTATGAAATTAAGGAGCACATCACGTCAACTCACAACCGTTGTCCTTGGTGGATTGACGTTATTACATGGCATGCTCGAAGACGACATGTGTCGTAATCTGTACTACAGTATAGACAAGTAGGTACACGCTAAATATACGCTAAATATCTTTTAGCAACTTCAAATTGATAGAACCGACGGGAGGCTCTTTTATTAATATTTGAAATAATTCAAAGAGGATGTTTGATTGTTTTGAATAATTGAACCTCTATATTGGTATTAATTTAAAAGTAATAATTTATATGTAGTATTTTTTTTATTAGGTCCGAAATTCATATTCTATAACTTTCTTCAGTTTAGTTACGTAGTGTATAGCATGTTTTTTTGTTAATAACTATTTTAATACGACTAGGGTGACAAAGAAACGTCCTGCCTAATGGTAAGAAGTCATCGCCGCATATGGATGCTTGCGACACCGGAGGCATCACTTACGCGACTAACTTCTGGAAGAGTTTTACAAGGAAGCAGCAAACAAGGAATTTATATGTACTGCGCTAATTAAGTAGTACATAATTACATATTTTTTATTATAGGTATTCTTTGCCTGTAAAGCAATCAAATTTTGATTCAATGGTTATAGGTTATATAAATAGGTTATAGCCATAATGTTTAATGAGTGATTAGTATATTAAAATACTTAGTCATAGGTTATTGTAGCATTTTTTTATTTATTTACCTTAAAGTTACAAAATATACATGCCTGCCTATATAATGTTCATAAAATAGATTTTTTAATGAAATGAGCTAGACGCCGAACTCATACCAATGTCATAATAACTTTTAAACACACAGGCTGACTCTCAGTCATACTCAGTCAGCCTGTAACCACGGCCGTTGCAACCTGGTCGAAACGTCAGGCAATAATAAAGGTATGTAAATACCCTTATGCATGATCGTGGTAATTCCCGTTCTTATACTTCATAAATCATACCAATGTCGTTAGTATAAATAAATAAATTCGCAAGTCTAGCAATGCCTCCAGTCGGTCAAGTAAATATTGTCGAGTCTGAAACCTGCCGTAGGATGGATTTAATTTTCTCGAGCTACTTGGAGTTTCTGACCGCACATTAAGTTATCGCTCCTGGTTGTTACTGATAGATGATATATATATATATATTTTAATACTACGACAGGTGGCAGACAAGCATATGGCCCGCCTGATGTGAAGCGGTTACCGTAGCTATATTAACGCTCGCAACATAAAATATCGCTCGCGCGCCGCCACCGCGGGGGTGGCGGCGCGCGAGCGATATTTTATGTTGCGATTATGCCAACGCAGCATTTCCTTCCTTTCTGGTGACCTCACTCACTCGCAGGAACACAACAATCCTTAGGGGAATTGTTATTTGGATGCGGTATTCTGTGAGGTGGAGGTACATTCCCCAGTCGGGTAGCTTACAATTACGCTCCCTACCTCTCTTTTCGCTAGAGCTTCGTTTGTCAGTCGGCAGGGAGCACCGCGTGCAGGTGAAGTTGGCTTTGGTTCATAGATGTTGATGAACCACTTACACCCCAAAATGATAATGAGTAAGCCAAGTCTGAGGCTTTTGAGTGACTTGTCGACACTGATAACCGACAGTCCTGCATGTAGCAGAATGTACGCGCCGTATGCCTTGGGCTGGTGAGTTAACTTTAGTAAAATTGAAATTAGAAACTACATAAACATAAGAAATTAAATAAAAAAATATGATTTACGCAAAGATACGATTAACGTCTTTGAGTATAGATATCAAATCACAAAATAACGATTTTGTTACACAGGAAGCCTGGTCAGTTTGTCTACATGTACACGTATGTACAATATACATATGGGAAAGGAAGAAATCTTAGGTTAGGTAATATATAAGTTGGATCTTTATGTACTAAACCTAGTTGACTATTATGCTTGATTGCTTAAGAAATTGACACGTAAAACCAATTGATTGGGTTCAGTAAGTTAAAAAGTTTTTGGGGCTATATTTTAAGATATCCATTAAAAATCATAAAGCATTATTTACTTTAATAAGTAAAATCAATAATTAGAAACATCGTTTATGCAGGCATCGTTTATTACCTACTATTTTACTTAGAACGTTGGAGACCCTCCGGATTAGAAGTACTATCAAATACTTCAACGAGTACCAAAGAGTTATCGGATTTTGTATCTTTATTAACTTATTAAGTAAATAAGAACCTTCGATATCGGCGTCAACTCTTAATCATCCCTCTGCTGGGATACGGGTTTCCCCTCAATCGAAGGGGTTTAGAACATATTTCACTATGCTTAAATAAAATGGTCAAGGTCACGAGGAATACTAGAAATGTTGTTCCATCACGGCAGCTGTTGTAAGTAGGTAGTATGTATAACATAGTGTACGTAGTATACCAGTATCACCTGTAACAAAAGGTTAGTAATCCAGCAGCAATCGTTGACCAACTTGGTCCATTTTGGTCTTAGGCATCAATAATTAAAGTAACTTCTATCTACTAGTTCTACTGTGGACTACTATCGTAACATTAAAATAAATAATGAACTATGTTATCGGACCTTACCTCTCGCACCATTTCCTTGGCCGACCGCTGCTCCATTTACTTTGATTGGTCTCCCGTCGGCAGTGCATTTTAATAACATATTTCCGTCATATGATCACAGATTACGATCCATTGAACATTTCTACACAACAAATATCACACTAAGTTAATGTTCATTTATATTACTAGTTATAGTTATTTCTCTCTTTCGCGCCAACTGATTGGTTGCTCATGTGACGTCAAAAGTCAATTTGAAAACACTCGAATACCTAGACACAAAAACTTGTTATCGTGAAGTCATATCTTTTTAATCACTTTTTTGTATTCACAAAAATGGTCACTGAACACGAATACACAAGCATGAAGATTTTTGGTCGATTTACTTGATATAGTATTCTGTATATCACTTAAATTGTTAATCAACAGCTGCAATACTAACTGTAAGCAACAGGCTGACAGACTGACTGAGGAACTGGAATGAAATTCCTACGAATGCAATGTTTTGATACGTATTGTAACCATGTCAAAAGATTTCAGACCTACTGCCGATGCAACAAGATTTAATTTGGTCCGTCGATTGTTATGACGTGAAGTTTCCACTGGAAGTGCGAGCGTAGGCGGAGACAGGTGACAGGCCTACGTAAAATTATTGCGGTAGCGGCATGGTAATATTTCTTGTAAGTACTAGATTGGAGGTACCTAACCTAAGTAATGTACAATATTTTCTCGAAAATTCTTTCTTAAATATAAAAAGTTTTTTTTTATATAACAACATTACACTGAATGACAAGGTTCGGATCTCGTGGTACCGACATCACTAAAAAAAAATATAAACCGGTCCACTGTCAACGGTGTCAATTTATGTCATTTTGACTTGACAGTTTTGTTTGGACCGCCATTATTATTTGTTGCGGCGCGCCATTTTGGCATTTTATTTCAATTCAATCATTAATTTTGCTTTCAAACCGAAGTAACTTTAGAAATCTTGTGAAAAATGGGCAAAAAAGATAAAAAAGGAGATACTAGCGATGGTTCTACTGAGGAGGAGTATGTTGTGGAGAAAGTGCTCGAAAAACGAACTGTTAAAGGAAAGGTTAGCGTTGCATTTTTACAGATACAGATTTGATTCCAGCAGTTTCTAGCCGGCTATTTATATTCTTAAATCTGTTTTACGATTCACCATTGTGGTCTTTTTTAATAAATTCTGCTTTAGTAACAAAAAAAATGAAAATTTATTTGCCTCTAAAAATATTTTTGTTAGTTTTCTCACTTTATAGGTTACGTTACTTGCTCTTTGATTGCTTGCTAGCTCGCAGTGTCGGCTTTCTGTCGTAGAGTTCTGTTGTTACTTGTATTCGAAAAAAGATTTTGACCTGACAGTACCGGCCGATTGTTCACTTACTACCTAGCCCTAATAATAGTTTAACTGTTTGCTTGATATGCTCCTCTACTAAAGCCTAATGATTATAGCAAAGTTTTTTTTTTATGTTTTAGACTCAATATTTGCTGAAATGGAAGGGCTACAAAGAAGATGAGAGCACATGGGAACCTGAAGAGAATCTCGACTGTGAAGAGCTGATCAAGGCATTTGAAGATGCCAGGAAGGAGAAAGAGAAAGAGAAAGAAAAAGAGGTGGGTGGACCAAATAAATTGCCTATATTATTCTACCGAGACAAAATTTGACATTTTGTTGAGAACATTGTCTTGAAAAATATTAACAATGGATGTTTTGTCAATGTTGGCAGATATTTTAATTGACAACACATCCATACACAGCTAAATTGTTAAACAACATGACCAACATGGCTAACATGTTGGTTAATGTATGGCAGCTTTTAAGTTTGTGGTCTGGTTTTTTATCAAATTAATTATGGTCAGGGAGGACATCAATGGGGTATAAATTTTCAAAGGCGTGTTGTGAGGATGGTTGACGATCCCAAACTAACAGTCGCTTTAGAACCTTTAAGTCTGAGATGAGATTTTGCGTCCCTTTCTGTGTTCTACCATCTGTGCAATGGGGTGTGTTCAGAGGAGTTGTTTGACATGCCATGCCAATGGCCTCCTTCTACAGTCGCACCACTCGCCATCGACAGGGAATTCATCCTCACACATTGGAGCCTAAGTCGTCACATACTGTGCGGTTCCAGAGAAGTTTTCTACCGCATACTGTCAAGCTGAGGATTGAACTGCCTGTCGAGGTTTTCTCAGGGGACTAAAGCATGGGGTTCTTCAAAAAGGGTGTGAAGAGGTTTTTACAGGGTCGGCAACCCGCGTGTGATGCCTCTGGTGTTACAGGCGTTCATAGGCTACCGTAATTGCTTTCCATCAGGCGGGCCGTATGTTTACTTGTCACACTACTGGTATAAAAAAAAAATATATGTTAACAAATACTTGAGAATTAGATTTATTATTATCAAACTCCCCAATTATAATAACATGTTGTAGAAAGCAAAAAAACCTGAAGACCGTGGCAAAAAGAGAGTCCGTGAATCGAGTGAGGAGACCTCTGGGAGGAAGGGTCGCGGCACCAGTGTTTCTTCTGTAGAGGAGACTCGAGAGAGTAAGAAAGAACGTAAGGAAGATAAGTCTAAATCTGGCTTCGATAAAGGATTGAAAGCGGAAAAAATTATAGGTAAGATCATGTCTGCATCAATATCTATTTTACTATTTGTAACTTGATTTTACGAGTGCTTCTGTTGTATCATACTTAGTTACTTGTAAAATGACACTTCATTTTAAAAGTTTCTGTAATTTCTTACCATTAGGTGGGCTGTACATATGCTTGTTAACTACCTCTGTAGTGTAAACCACAAGGGTTGTCACTAGTAGATTTTATCTTATTATTATTGATAAAACTGGAACTGACACCGTAAGGAAAAAGTGTAATCAGTCACAGTTCTTCTTTAGAAACTGCCATGATGATGATGATGATTCCTTTAATCCCTATCAGGTATAGCAAATAACTAGTGTTGTGGAAAATAAAATAATCTGCATGTTCGCAACATGTTCATATTAGATAGTTTGATTCAAGTGTTATTTTGCAGATGTCAAATTTACAGGTAATTTCAACTACACTACTTTACGTATGAGCTACCAGTTAGTTCATACAAACTACTGTTATGTTATCTATACAGACATAGAAACTACTGGTCGCCAGTAGTTTACATGAATTAACTGGTGGAGGAAGCACACAATGTATTGTAGATCAAATTGCATGTTCTTATTAGGCTTAATATTGGAATTTGATTTGATTTTTGATCAATGATTTCGTTGCTTCCATACTTGCACTACAGTATACTGCGGCCCCATCAGGTAGACGCTGAAGTCAAATGCGTACTGTACACCAATATAACAAATTCTAAATGTGCTGCATTTAGAAAGTGCACTGTTAATGACTGAGACTGTATTAAAAAAATCTTTCAATAGAACCCAATAAGAGTGAGTTGAATTTGTGTGGAGAGTTTCAATGGTGAATTTGTATGACTGGCTCATCTAGTTAATGGATAAATAGTACTCCTCGATTTCTTACTTAAATAGCAATTCTCTTGAGGGTTATCGCGTTCCTGCGAGTGAGTGAGGTCACCAGAAAGAAAGAGGAAGGAGTATAGGCTGGCAGCAGATCGGTGACCTCTTGCTGTTGCGGATCTCCATGGGCGGTGGTGATTGCTTTCCATCAGGTGACCCACATGCTCGTTTGCCATCCTCTTATATAAAAAAAACCCAGTCACCTACCACAACAACAATAGTAAAAACTTTTACATAGTGTGCTGTGTGCCCACCATTTAGTATAATTTATTTGTTTTTAAATTACAGGTGCATCAGATGCTACTGGTGATTTGATGTTTTTAGTAAAATGGGCAGATTCCGATGAAGCTGAGTTAGTTCCGGCTAAAGTTGCCAATATTAAGTGTCCACAACAGGTATGCCCAATAGCAAATTTAAAAAAAAAATCTCTGTTCAATAATGTTATTTCAGTTTCCATCTCTATTCCATACAGATTAGTTCACTATTGTGACTGCTCACTGGCGTGTGGGACATTGTATATTTACTTGATGTCTCAGTAATACTAGTTTCTTAAGCTTCCATTTTCACCGCCGCCGAATGGAATGGAAGCGACTATTTACGACGAAATTGTCAGCATAATGAATTTTTTTTTTTTTATACTACGTCGGGTGGCAGACAAGCATACGGCCCGCCTGATGTGAAGCGGTTACCGTAGCCATATTAACGCTTGCAACATAAAATATCGCTCGCGCGCCGCCACCCCCGCTGCCATCGCAGCATCTCCTTCCTTTCTGGTGACCTCACTCACTCGCAGAAACACAACAGCCCTCAAGGGAACCGTTATTTGGCTGCGGTATTCTGTGAGGTGGAGGTACATTCCCCAGTCGGGTAGCTTACAATTACGCTCCCTACCTCTCTTTTCGCCAGAGCTTCGTTTGTCAGTCAGCAGGGTGCACCACGTGCAGGTGAAGTTGGCTTTGGTTCAAAGATGTTGATGAACCACTTACACCCCATGAATAACATATAACCTTAATACGAGCTAAAAAGGGTCGCGCGTCTTCCGGCGAATCCTCGCGCATTCTCGAGAATTACCTTAGCTACTGTCGGCACTGTCTGTGGAATCCGCGGGAAGTGGCGCGAACGGGGAGTCGTTCGGGTTCGTCACAGCAATGGAATACGCTCGCATCTCAGCGAATTCGCCCGCCTTCTCGCATCATGAGGCGAAATTGACGCAACTCAAGATAAATAAACCTATCCATAGGCGGGCTACGGTCATGTTGCTTAACTTACGTGACCAATTAGACTGGCACGCGCAGCGCGCATTCTAGAGATCACTTCATCAAATTAACCCTCAGTTGAAGCAACTGTGAGTGAGAAATATGCAGTTACGTAGATTTTTTTACAAGCATACGACCCGCCTGATGTGAAGCGGTCACCGCAGCCATATCAACGCTCGCAACACTAAAAGTATCGCTCGGGCGCCGCCACCCCCACTGTCAATGCAGCATCTCCTTCCTTTCTGGTGACCTCACTCACTCGCAGGAACACAACAATCCTCAAGGGAATTGTTATTTGGCTGCGATATTCTGTAAGGTTCTGGAGGTACATTCCCCAGTCGGGTAGCTTACAATTACGCTCCCTACCTCTCTTTTCGCCAGAGCTTCGTTTGTCAGTAAGCAGGGTACACCGCGTGCAGGTGAAGTTGGCTTTGGTTCACAGATGTTGATGAACCTCTTACACCCTAAAATATGGATAGATTTTTTTTTTTAATATTAGACTTTTGATTAGTTTATGATGGATGTATTCTACTTATTTGAAATTAGTTCTATGTCCTTACTTATATTTCTATGATTTGGACACTCTCCCATGACAATTTGCGAATAAAAGATCTCACTCAGCATGTTGGGTTGGCATTCTCCTGGCAACTCTATGCATAGTTGCAGACAGAGTAACAGAATCTGTTGTAACTGTGTTGATAGGGGTTATGAAATGGGACGCCTATGCATCGTATTACCACCATATTACCATTGATGTATTTTCAGGTAATCGCATTTTACGAAGAAAGGCTGACGTGGCACACGCCGGCCGAGTCGGAGTGATGGCGTAGTATGTAAGATTTCTCTTTATGAACTGGAAGACTTGAGCTGAATAACTGCGGTATGGCCCAATATCGACGTCAACTTGATTTTTAAATAATAGTCATATTTTTATATCAACACTTTGTTTTCCTTTATGACACTTATGTATGAAACTTGCATTAGTCCCCAAAATATAGTTGTAAAAACCTATAGGCTTCCAAATTGAGGCTTTCTGTTATCGAAACGCTAAGTAGAACAAAAACTGAAAGACAGGTATACTGAGTGTTTAGTGCAAATTCTTTGGGCACAATTATATGTGTTGTTTACAAGCCTACCAAATTGAGAAAAAGTTTCATATTGTGAATTTACCAGACGCATGTTGTATATCCAAATTAGCCGGGTTGCTCACTTCAAAATGTGAGCAAGTAACATAACTTTATACCACAACACGCGTCTTATAAATTTACAACATGAGATTTCTTCTCTATTTGGTCGGTTTGTTGACATTGACACGATCGAACGCGAACAATAACCTCGAACTAAGCACTATGCGCCTAGAATGAGCCAGTTGATAACAAATTCAAGCAAGTAAAGAAATCTTGAGAAAGAGATTTTATTTTATTTTGTTATTTTGGAATATTATAATCGTATTCATGATATTATCTAAAATCTCAATTAAATTCCCTAATATTTAATACAGATAGCAAATTCCTAGCATCAAATTAATTAAGAAGTAAAATGTTAATATTACATAACGCATTGCACCAGTGCAGTGTTGTGCGGTTCATTTTGCAAGTCTCCCTATAATATTATTGATAATTATTGTATAATATATCAAAATGATTGATGCAAATTGGTATGAATAGTGTATAAATATTGATATCGCACAGTTTTGTCGCAGCTTTTTGTTGAAAATCAGATTGAATTCTCATCAGAAATTGGACTTTTGTTATTTGTGAAAGTGAATGTCATTATTATATTTATTTGTGAATCTGAAAAGCAAATTTCTAATAAGATTCTTATAAGTAAATAGCGTTATTTAGTTATAAGTTTTTCAAAGACGCGAAGATAATAAAAATTTTGCAGAGGGGATTACATACCATAGTTTACCTTTCATACAACATCCATATTGACGTAAGTTAACAACAGCTCAGGCAATCGTAACTTATGTCAGCTCATTTATTCTATTCTACTAACGTTACGAAAACAGAAAGGCAAAGCCTCTTGTCTAGGCGGATTATAATGAAGTTAATTGTATGGATTCCAAAAACTATAATGATTGACTATAATATTACATCTCGAGAGAGCTTCTTTTATTTACGTTTATTAGGTACTTAATATATTCTTGGCTATTTGACGACGGTTTAGTAAATTTAAAGACCGACCAGTTTTTTTCTCGATAGTAAATTGCAAACAGTCCAGTGTAAATTAATAATTTTATTAACTAGAGTAGTTTAAAAAGATTATGTTTCCGTCCTAGGACAAAGGGCGGAGTCATGACTAGTGCTGTGCCGTTCCGGAAATTTTGGTAATATTCCCAAAATTCCCCATACAAAATGTTTGCTTTGGATAATATTGCAGGGAATGGGCACATCTCTAATTATGGCATAGCATAAGATATAGGTATTATAATATCCTAGGAGTTTGCGTTATGAAGAGTGAAAAAGCAAAAGCGCATATTTCTTCAGGACTTTTTTTTTTGTGCACCCAGCCGTTTAAATGTTCACGTTCGCCAGTTTAAGTCGGTATTTAAATATAATAATTTGTTCAAAATAAATGATTCATAATACACTGACAAAATATACACTAGTTTCATGGTTTACTTTTCCACTTAAATATAACTACTGACGTCTAAACTAGGCAAAGCCAGTATTTCAAGTAGCTATGTACAATCTGCAAAATTTAAATGTCGCTCAGTCTTTGTCTCTCATATTTCTTGAAGGTTATGTGAAGTTTGAATTAATACGGGATTTTGTTATCTCTTACATGTGTTCCGCAGATTGCCGCTGATTGATTGGTATTATGGCCCAAGCGATTCATGGCCCATTGATTAACCATGGTGTTTAAATAGTACTCCTGGGGCCTTACCACAAGCTCTAAAAGCAGGAATGGAACCATCATGGTTGCGAATTTATGAATGAAATTCATTGATAAATACGCAACCATCATAGTTCCAATCCTGCATTTAGAGCCTGAGGTAAGGATCCTGATATGCTGCAGTACTCTTCTACATATAAAACGTTATAGGGTATAAAGCTGTAATTTTTATTAACAATTTGTTGTCAGAGTTAAAATTAAATCTATATTCTGTAACGTCCCTCAAGAGGTAAAGTATTTATAAGTCACTAGTTGATAGGTGACAGTTAAAATTTTCCATTTAAGTACTAAAATGAGCTAAAATACTGCATTGATTATATTTTCGAGATGATTTTTTTTTTATGGCAGAGCTACACAGACCCTGTAAAATGTTATTATTTTTGTTGAAACAAATTATCATAGGGATGCATGTCCTAGATTCTGCATAAATTGAATAGTTTACACTTATGTAAACAGGATTCGCGGATGGTGCAGGGTTATATCATGCGCAATCTATTGGCGGTGATCTGTGGCTACACTGTTATTAAAATGTGACGTCTACTTGTCCGTAGGGCAGCTAATGACGTCACCATTTTTATTGTAGGAGATGACATTCATAAAAAGTAAGAATTAAATACGTGTAAAAGGGTTTAATTAGTTTTTCGTTGACACACCATGGGCCTTTTATATTTCTATAAGTATTAATAAATTGTATATTTACTTTATTCAGGCAGATTTAAGGATCTGTAACTTGTTGTGGCATATTCGTTCAAGGTCACGTTGGGCTGCGGCTCCACGCGTAATGGGGGGGGGGGGGGGGGGTTAAGTGATTTATGTGATTATCATTTAGAGTTATCTTGCTTGCTCCCGCTGTGACAATAGTCGTGGCCATGCTCGGTATTTTTTTTTTCGGAAAATAAGGAGGCATTCTTTAGTGCAACCCGGGCCCGTTGATGGGCCGCAGTGTGTTCTCAAAACTGCTTCAGGACCGAGCCACGTGATACAATTAAATTCCTGAGCAGACATGGCCTGGCAGGCGCAGCTGATTTGTTTCCTTGCAACATGTCTGTATTAATTCTTAAGTATGATAAATAAAAATAAAATATTTACTTACATAAGTTGTTTTATTTATATTACCAATTATTTCGAGTATTTGAATAATCTTGAAAAAATATATAGATGTACAGTCTACCGCAGATCCGCGTAATAATTGACGGATGCGCCGTTTTTGTGCCATCGTTGCGTCTGATTTTTGTAGTTGTTAGACATTTTGTGCGGTTGACAGTACATGAATTGAGATTATTTAAGAAAAAAAACTTATATATGATACAGACACTTATGCACTGATTACTTGGCTTACTAGCATACATTGAAGTTCAATAATAATACAAATGGACCTTGCTGTATTGAAGTAAGAACCACTGGTTTACTTATGTATAATTGGACCGTGTTATGCAGAATAGATCCAACCAACATTTTGTTACTTTTAAATTAAAGCTATTTAAAAAAGTTTAGTAGTAATGAAAAATATCACGCAGTATAAGTTTTGGGAAGAGTCGTCAAATTGCTAGAATCTGCTGCGATTTTTTTTTGTTTTTTATTATATAAGCTCCAGTATATTGGCTCCGCTTCGCCTGATGGTAAGCGAAAAGAGGATCCCCAATCGCATCGGCGATGGACAAGAGACCTTGATGTCTTGTCAGTTGACTGCCATGCTGGCCTACAAGATGCGAATATATAAAACTCGATTTTCTCGTTATGTATATCTATCCATTTGGCTTAGTTTGTCTGTTGGATCTATTCTGCATAACTGGGTTCAATTACACGACTGACAGGAAATTAACTTTCTACAGAAAAACTTTTTTTTAGTCTTTTAGTGAGAAGTCACTAAAAGTGACATCGTCGAGAATTTAGCGAAAACATGGTTGTGATTAGAGAGCGTGAATTTTCTTACAAAAACTGAAAATCTCATTGAGATCCTTTTGAGACTAGAAAATAGTATAAGAACAGAGCCCTGCTTGCTCGACTACCATCACGAGTAATATATACTGAAAAGGATATTTATAGTCATAATTAATCATACTTTCGCAATTACATTGTTTTTAATAAATAGTACATTGATCCCATTATATAGCATTGCTCGAAATTGTTCACGGTACACCCTAGCACTATAGTAAAAAAAAATTGTAAGTTCACAGCGTACCACCATTTTTGAACAAGCTCGCGTTATCCGTACGCAGTTATATAAAAATAAATTATCATGGACTTACTGGCCGCGGTACGGACGGCCAAAAGTACGGAAAATCTGTTGTTATTAAAAAAAACAATTACATTAAATAAAATAGCTCATTAAATGAGCGACGTAGTACAAATACAAACACAATTTATTTTTATACAAGGTGTAAAACGTTATGTGTGCGTATGCGGTTATTCTGTTAGGATATAAACAAAACAATGAAGGGTAAACGTATAGAGATGGACAAAAATGCCAGTCATTTACGATAAGTGCCCAGTAAATACATTTAAATGCCCAATAAATGCCTAGTTTTGGGCATAAATAGGGAATTTATAAGTACTTTTTGGCCATTTATCGGAAATGCACAGCATTTTGCTCTAGTAACGTATAACCTAATGAGTAAATAAATTAAAAAAATACTTCTATATATTTACTGAAGTATCCCCTGCGCACATTTGACGATTACACGTTGTATACCTTCATTTAATTGGACCCTGTTATGGAGAATAGCTCCAACCGACATCTTGTTACTTTTAAGTTAAAAAATATTTAAAGTTTAATAGGAATAAAAATATCACGCAGTATAAGTTTTGTGAAACAAACTTTTGTCATACAAACTGCTAGAATCTGTTGCGAATATATAAAACTCGATCTGAAGTTTCTCGCTATGTAGACTCTCAATTTGGCATAGTTCGTCGGTAGGATCAGCCCCTTTACCACCATCTCTTATTGCGTTTCAATAACTGAATAGAATGCTTATTCATACCAATGAAATAAGCGACTCTATTTCAAATGGAATAGAGTCGCTTATTCATTGGTATGAATAAGCATTCTAATCAGTTATTGAAACGCAATAAGAGATGGTGGTAAGGGGTCTGTTCTGCATAACGGATCCTCCATTTATATCTGTTGCAGTTGTTCTGACATATAGCTTTTATAGAAATAAATAATATACAATTGTACAAGTCAAATTATAATGTACTTAAAGCTAAATTAAATGCACTAAAATGAATACTTTTTTTTCGAGTATTTAAACCATTTTCACTTGGGAAAGTGGATGTATATGGAGTTGATTAACATGCGAACGAACCGCATTTTAGCGTGGTCTATATTTATATATATTTAGATAGGACTATCTATGACCATCTACTGCAAATGTTTCAATTATAAAAAAAATATATAAACTTAATTCTAAATCTGTAACTACAATCCCACTAAGCAAATAGCAGATGACATGAACGTCATTCAATACGTGAGTACCATAATCAGTTTCTTTAACATTTTTCAAGTAACGTTTTTAAATTCTTCTAGATTAAACATTTACTTGATTAAGCTCCGTTTGTTTAATTTTACATTAATAAATATTAAAACCCTTTTGGGGTCCCGGTTGGTCTTTAAAACCAGTGGCACTCCGGGAGTGCCGGCCGAAGTGAAAACTTGAACAATTACATGTGCATTTTTAGGGTTCCGTACCGAAATGGTAAAATTGGCCCTATTACTGAGAGTCCGCTGTCCGTCCGTCCGTCTGTCACCAGGCTGCATGAACCGTGATAGATAAGACAGTTGAAATTTTCAGTTGATGTATTTCTGTTGCCGTTATAACAAATACTAAAAATCAGAATAAAATAAATATTTAAGGGGGCTCCCATACAACAAACGTGTTTTTTTTTTGCCGTTTTTTTTTTGCCGTTTTTATAGATAAAGGTTCGGAACCCTTCGTACGCGAGTCCGACTCGCACATGGCCGTTTTTTTTTTTGAATCGACAGGAAATATTTTTCACTACTGAAAGCATTCCCTTTTTCTAACTCGTATGTGTATTTCGGGAAACGAGAGTAGCGTGGACCTAACACAGAGAGCAAAGGTCGACTGACGAACCAATAGCGCATAGGCAATCATCGAATGGCTGTGTGGTTTCCGGCAGACTAGAATAGAATCAC
Organism: Hypsopygia costalis; assembly: GCA_937001555.2. NCBI lineage: Eukaryota > Metazoa > Arthropoda > Insecta > Lepidoptera > Pyralidae > Hypsopygia > Hypsopygia costalis. Next base: position 30,665,944 of record OW443327.2, on the reverse strand, counting down.
TCCGTCTCTTCCCGTGGATGTCGTACAAGGCGACTAAGAGAAATACATTATAAAACAGGCCGATCAGGCCTCCCGTGGGGAGTGTAGGCCAAATCCTCCTGTCTCGGACGGACGAGAGAGTGTCGTGCTCCTGTAGTGGAGACTAAAATGACCTGATGATGATGATGATGATGAATCATCGAATGTTACTATACACAGTACGTTTTGCTTGCCGACTAACTCAACGACTGACTTGCTACAGTTGGTCACCTATTCAACGTCGCACGAGTTATCTAATTTATGGTTTAGAGCAGGGGTTCCCAAGCGGTGGTCCGCGGACCACCAGTGGTCCATTAAGAGGTAAAAATATGGTCTGTGATACAAAACTTATAACGAAAGAGATTAGCACTATCATACACAATACTAACAAGTCGAGTTATAGAATAATGGATGTATATGACACTTGGAGACCCCTACTCCCAACAAAAACCTGGTAGTGGTCCGCGAACAAAAAAAGGTTGAGAACCACTGGTTTTAGAGTCATCAACAGAGATACCAACAAAGATAGCCATAAGCTATTTGCTAATGGGGATGTAGCGTTATTTGGCGCGTGATGTGTTGTGGTCTGTTATTGCACGTCGCATATTGCACTTGCAGTTTAAGCTTGATATTTGTAATCGTGCTTGCTCAGGCCATTGCTGAAATACAAAATAAGAGTTTGATCAATAAATTCTTCACTATATATTATTAATGATTTCCCGCCGATATTTTTGTTAGTGTAGTAGTGTTTGTTCGGGCCTGTTTTTTATATTACTTCTGGTGACAAAAAAGCATACGCCCCCCCTGATGTAAACGGTCACAGCACGAAATAAAGATCACGCGCCGTTACCCCCGCTGCCATCGCAGCAACTGCTTCCTTTCTCACTCGCAGGAACACAACAACCCTCAAGGGAAATGTTATTTGGCTGCGGTATTCTATGAGGTCGAGGTACTTTTCCAGTAGGGCAGCTTAAAAAAATATGCTATGCCCTACCTCTTTTTTTCGCCAGAGCCTCGTTTGTCAGTCAGCAGGGTGCGCCACGTGCAGGTGAAGTTGGCTTTGGTTCAAAGATGTTGATGAACAAATACACTCCATAAAATTATGATTATAATTAAATTCGTTGAGTTCCAAGGCAGCAATAGTTTTACCCCCGGAACTGCAATGGACTTCACTGTTAATTGCCTTTTTGGCGGTCGCCGCTGTTAATCCTGCCTACACAGGAGACACAGTGGTGCCCCCCCCCCCCCCCCCCCCTCGTCCCGTCCCGAATATGTTCTGTATTGACACACAGTCGCGAGTAGAGTCAGTGTGCGGTGTACCTGAGTTGCGCCACGTGTCCGGGCGTGGCCTGTATGAGCGGCGCGAGTCGCTCGGTGAACCGCTGGAAGTTCCTCTCGAGCTCGCGCTGGTACTCGCGCTGGTCGCTGCCGATCAGGTTCTTGTTCTTGCGGAGCGCGTCGTGGCATCTGACGCACCAAACAAACTCAGTCACATCTTTACATGTTCAATTTTTGAATGTTCAAGTTGTGGAATCAACTACCCTCAGAAGTATTCCCAAATAAATAAGAAATGAGGACCTTTAAGAACAGAGTCGATATTTCCCTTAAAAGGCTGGCAACGGATCGGCGACCCCTTGGTGTTGCTGATTTCTATGGGCGGTGGTGATTGCTTTCCATCAAGTGACCCACATGCTCGCTTGTCCCCCTCTCATATAAAAAAACATGTTCGCAAACGAACTTCATTTTTGAAGTAAAACTTGTTTACGCTCGCTTGACTTGGGGAGTAAGCTGGTGAATATCTTTATTCCTTGGACTTTATAAAGCACTTAGAAACGTCATAGAAATTAAATATAAGAACATGTTTCTAAAGCTTAGCTTCACTTTCATCACACTATCTTGAATGTGAAAGTGATATTAAGTGCCAACGAAGTTTTACTTCAGTCGTGTGGTCTAAAGTTTTTTTTAGTTACTTTAAGGTTAGCTGGAAGAGACCGCTCCAGGGATAAGTCCGACTTTGTACAAGAGTTATAATAAATTAGTTCTTTTTTTATACTACCTCGGATGGCAGACAACCATGCGGCTCGCCTGATGTGATACGATTACCGTAGCCTTAATAACGTTCACAACAAGAGATATTGCTCGCGTGCCACCCCCGCTGCCAACGCAGCAATTCTTTAGTTCTTAAATCTATTCTCACCATAAACGAGCTAACTTTGAAGTAACTAAAAGAATTAATTAAGTTCGTAGTCTCACAGTACAGTACAGCTTTTGTCTATAATTTGTACATTAATAAATAAATAAATATTCCTAGACAAATTATACACTGCCATCTAGTCCCAAACTAAGCAAAGCTTGTACTATGGGTACTAGATAACTGAAATTATACTCAAATACATACATATAATATATAGCAAACACCCAGACCAAGACAAACAGAAATTTTCATGCACACAAATATTTGTCTTGTGCGGGGATCGAACCCGAGACTTCGGAGTTGGTGGCCATTGCTAATCAATTGCTAAACATCGAGCTCGTCGATAATCGTAACATTAATTTTAAAAGGTAACTTACTTTTTGGAGAAATCCTTGAAAGCCAACCGAAGTTTGTTCGTGAGTCGAGTAGGAGGCTGCGTGCCTTCTGCCACCGGAGCCAAGAATACCTGCAATACGGTAAACCAGAGGTTTTAACAGGGTATGCGGCAGGGTATGATAGCCCTGGCGTTACAGGCTTCCATAGGCTGCGGCAACTGCTTTCCATCTGGCGGACCGGATGCTTATTTGCTACCTTGTAGTCGACCCTTACTTATCCCACTGCTGGGATACGGGTCTCCTCTCAATTGAAGGGGGTGTAGAGCATACTCCACCACGCTGCTCACTGCGGGTTGCCGGAGGCCAGTGTTTTCAAGCCGCCGAAAGGCCACTGACTTGGCTTAACGACTGTCATCTATTGGCAACAGCCGGGACCGACGGCTTAACGTGCCCTCCGAAGCACGGAGGAAGTCGAGATAACATAAACCCATCCATGGTCAGGCTACGGTCGACGTTGCTTAACTTGCGTGTTCGATTAGACTGACGCGCGCAACTACGCCATCGAGCTCCTCGCTTTTTGCTACCTCACTGGAGTAAAAAAAGACATGTACACTGTGAAGAAATTCTTCTCTACTATTTCTAAACATAAACACTGCGCTACTGGAGCTGTACATTGTAATACATTGTACAGGGTGTTAACAAAAGTATGAGTTAAACTTAATTTTTTTAGTGCCCGTTGCGGCACCGATGGGTGTCACTGCTCCTGGCTCGTTTCGTGTTAAGAGTGCCCAAGTAGCCTGCTTGCAGGTGAAAGGGGAGCAAGACCTGCTTACTACTAATCTGCTTGTATATCGGTCGCGATAGCGGGATGGGTAAAGGTTCTCTTGCCTGGTTGGTTTCCTGGGCGAGAGAATCGAAACCCTGTGATATAACCGAAAGGTTGGTGCACAGGGGCGCATTAGCTGTAGGCATTGGGTCGTCGCTCCTGGCTGGTGGTATACAATGTACTGTAGCGGCGGAGTACCTGCGCCAGCTCGAGCGGGCCCTGGTTGACGGTGGTCCCGATGCAGCCCTGCACCACCATCTGCAGCATCTTGGGGTCGGCCGGCTCCTGGCTCGTGGCCGCCGCCAGCTCGTTGATCTAAACACGAACACGAGGAACGAGTATAATATCTCGGACGAGATGTGCAAGTGGCGTTCATAATGATTTAAAGTGACGGTGCTGATTTCTGGCGATTAAAAATTAACGAATGATTTTAATGGATGATTTCAATATTATTTAGAATTTCCATTCATCAAATAAACCCTTAAATCTTCTTAACTCTCTTAACCTACATCATATTCCTATTGGTCCCACCCATTTCCCACACAAGGCCTTCGATCACTCGTAAATTAAATTGAAATAACCTCTACACTTGGGCCCTTGCTCTTTCCAACTGGTAGCTCAGTTGGAAAGAGCACTCGACCGATAATCGAGAGGTCTTGAGTTCGAATCCCACGTAGGTGGGAGAGGTGATTTTTTTCCATTTTTAACCCATTCAATGCCGAGGTCGCCCTTAGGCGCCCCAAAAATCTTTAATCAAATGCCAAAGCCGCCTATCGGCGTCTAGGATTTGCTTCAATTCCTAGGGTAAATAGTATATATGGTGGCATGAGGGTAAAATTTTTAATACATAAGCTGGCAATGAAAGGGTTAAAATATTTATACTATTCTAGCAAGGTGGCTCAAATCAATTAGGTATTTAAATAATAAATAATCTATATGGTGATTTCTAAGATCAGCACGAAGAATTTACAAGCGCGCATTTAATTTATAATCCGTAATGGTTAGAACTCCGTTACCTTCTTCTGTATGTCTTCAATGGCGACCTCTATCGGCGAGAGTATGATCTGCGTGCGCTGCACCACCGGGATGCGCGTCTTGACGTAGGGGAAGTGGTGGGCGGTGGTGAGGATGGTCTTCCTCTTGCACTGCTCCACCAGCTCGCCGTGCGCGCGCCCGCCCACCGTGAACGGGGTCGCGTACATGAACCGCTCTAGAGATGTTATGTATTAATGTTATAAAGCTTATACATTTTTAATATAACAAGTGAACAGCTAAAACAAAAATTGAACCGTCGCGGGATACGAAACATCGAAACTATTTTAAGAATATCGCATATATTATAGGTATGCGAACTTAGCACGTAGAAAGAGATGGAAGATAGCCGAGCCGAGTGGGGGGATCTCGCAGAGGTAAGGGCGCGCGGCGATGAGTAGACACGCGGACATGTTTAGCCGACTTTTGGTGGTCTCTTAGATGACATGTTTGACATGAAAATACAAAATAAAAACTCGTGGGCGACTTACATCCGATTCTATACCGGAAGGCCGATTCTCGTAATTATTATACGATTTTTTTAATATAATAATAATAATAATAATCTTTATTGCTTAAAACATGGTATACATAGGTCTTAAATTTAGTCTGAGAACATTCATGTTTTGCTAACGGAGAGATAGCATGCAACGATACAAATAATAAGCAAATTACCTAATTCTCATATCTTAAAAACTTCTCATGTCAAGAAAATCCTTTAAATTGTAAAAATTTTTTTCATTTAGCCATCCTTGTAATTTTGTCTTGAACAATTTTATATTTAACATTTTTATGTCATTTGGTATGTTGTTATAAATCTTTACACACATAGCTATACAATTTTTATTATATTTTGATAGTCTGGGATTATCGTCAAGTACAAGTTTATATGGGTTACGTCTACTTCTTGAGTGCACATTATCAGAAACATTTCTGAACAAATGTTTATGCTTGTGTACAAACATACAAACTTCGAAAATGTATAACGATGGAAGTGGTAATAAACCAAGCTTTTTAAATATTGGTTCACAAGAATCGTCTGGCGGAAGACCACATAATGCTCTTATACATTTTTTTTGAGAAACAAATGCTCTTTTCCTGTCAGTACTGTTACCCCACAGGATGAGTCCGTACCGTAATACAGACTCAGCATAGGCGTGATAACAAGTAATAGCTGTCTTAAGATTTGTTACATTTCTCACTCTTCTTAAAGCATACACAAATTTGTTAATTTTGTTAACTACAATTTCAACATGCGATTTCCAATCTAAATTTTGGTCTATGTTCACTCCCAAGAATTTAATTTGGGTTGTATTTTGAATTTTTTGGACATTTAGTTGCATACGATTTACACTATTTGCTAATCCATTAAATTGCATGTATTTAGATTTATCCAAATTAATTTTCAAATTGTTTGCATCTGTCCATTTAATAATTTTATCAATTGTCATATTAATATCATTTTCATGGTCTTTAATAGTATTAGCGTTTTTGTCAGTTGTTACAATAATAGAAATGTCATCAGCGAATAAGGTACATTTAAAATTCGTAATGTCAATAATGTCATTTATATATAGTACAAACAGCATTGGTCCCAGTATACTTCCCTGTGGTACTCCATGTTTGTTACACCTATACTCAGATGAATAGGTTGTCATTTCATTATTTATGTCAATTTTGTTAATAGTTACACATTGCTGTCTATTTTCTAGGTAGGACTTTAACCATTTAAGGGTTGGTCCTCTAATTCCTAGACGTTCAATTTTTTTAATTAATATGTCATGCGAAACCATATCAAAAGCTTTTGATAAGTCGAAAAACAAAGCAGTAGTCCAATAACTGCTATTCATTTTAGTCAAGATAGTTTTTAAGACAGAAAAAATTGCTAGAGTAGTAGATTTCTGCTTTTGGAAACCATACTGTTCAGTGTTTATTAAGTTATATTTATTAGAAAATTCGATAATCCTTTTAAGCATACATTTTTCAAAAAGTTTAGATAAGATCGGTATTAACGTAATGGGACGATAATTTCCAATGTTATCCCTTTTACCATTTTTAAATAGTGGCTTTACAATTAATCTTTTCAACGCTGTTGGAAAAGTACCTGATGAAAAAGACAAGTTTACCAAATGTGTCAAAATACCAACCAGTTCATAAATGCATGTTTTTATGATTTTTGTATTGATGCCATCATACCCTTCGGAATTAGTGTTCTTTAACGATAAGACTTCCAATAAAACCTCATTTTCAGACATTGGTTTTAAGAACATAGAGTTACTTCTGGTATTTTGAGTAAAACTACCAGTTGATATATTGTTATTCGACTGACGAGTCGAATCCACAAAGTGATCGTTAAAAGCAGTGGCTATATGCACAGGGTCGCCTATGGTACTGCTTCCAATCTTTATCCTATCTATGTCCTGGGCTATTGGGTTTGATATTTCATTTTTAATCACTTTCCATGTTGCTTTACATTTATTGTCATTTTTATTTATAAATTGTATATTTGCGTTTTTTTTCGATCTATAAATACATTTTTTCAATATAGTTGAATAAGTAGTGTACTTGTTCTTATTCAGCTCATTCTTATTTTTATAATAATTATATCGCAGCACACGTTTAAATCTACAACTTTTTTTTAATCCTTTACTTATCCAATTTTGATTATGTTTTAATTCATTGTTAATTTTTCTTCTTACTTTCGGAAAACAGAGATTGTAAAGCAAGCTTAAGAAATCGTGAAATTTATTAAATGCTGTATTTAGATCCGCTTCATTATAAATATCTGACCATGATAAATTTTTTAAACACTCCTTAAATTTTCGAATGTTGTCTTTACAAAAATCTCTTTTAAATATGTAGTAAGTGGATTTTGTTTTCACTTTATGCTCTACCGAAAAACTTAAGACTTGCGCTGTTTCATGGTCTGAAAGGTGCAGTGGCAAAACCTGAGCAGTTGCATCAGGGATATTGCTTAAAATGTGATCAATACAAGAAGATTTGCGTGTAGGGACATCTATATGAATTTTCAAATTATAATTTTGAGATAGACCCCGTAACTCATTAGTAAACTTTCCTTTTTTCATAGTATTTATGTTCAAATCGCCTGCTACTATTAATCGAGACTTTTTACTATATTTGCTTAACTCATATAGTAGGCTATTCAATTTATGAAAAAAATGATCTGGATTAGATTGTGGTGTTCTATAGACACAAACAACGATTAATTGATATGATGGAATTTCTATACCACAAGCTTCAAATACATTTTGTGTAGCAAACTTTTTAAGATTAGGTAATTCTTTATAAAGCAATCCATACTTTACCAGAATACAAGTTCCACCTCGCTGCTTGTCTCTACAGAAACTAGATGCTGTCTTATAATTGTTAATTTTTAAATAGCCTTCATGTCCCCTTTTCAGGAAAGTTTCTGACAGACATATAACATCTGGTTCGTTGTGCGCTTTTCTTAAATCTAACAATGTCATTTCTAATATTTCTTGTTTTGAAAGAACGCTGGCGATATTTTGATGGAGAATTTTGAATTTTGTGGTTTTAGAATTTTTAGCTTCGAAAAAACGTTTTTTTATTTATTACAGGAAAATAAAAAGGTATGGTACCTACGTTTGATTTTACTATTAATTCTTCTGAACACTTATTTGGAACTTTATTGGTCTTCTCATTTATTGTACTACTCATTTATTGTACTACTACTTGCTACTACTACTGATTGCAGATTGAATTAATAACACTTTAATTAAATTTTGAAATTTCATAGCGTGATATGAGAATACCAAATGTGACATATATGAGATCGAGGCTGGATCAGAACTGAATTTTGACTACATTTATATATGAGAATTGCCCCTCAGATTGTCAGATTCTAACAAGGCACCCAAAAGTATACTTGAAATTCACAACTTACTAACTTTAATTAATAAATCGTATTACTCAGTGAAGGCATATTTTAACGGAAAATGTTACATTTAAATGCAATAAAAATATATTGACGGAACTTTTAACTTATAATGAAATCATGATTCTGAAAATGGTGCTAAATTTCAACTCAGTATTTAAACCTTTCGCGTGCCGCGGTTCCATGGTGGGTACAGCGTTGGTACTTGATACAGCATTAAAATTCGCGGCACGCGAGTGGTTAAGATCTGATCTGGGCTTGGTGGCAAAATAAAAACCTGAACCTTGAAACTTCTATTGAAAGGGGTAACCCACTAATAAATGAACACATAAAAGCGACTGGATGTGGAAAGCGGAAGATCACGTATGATGGAAATTATTGGAGAAGACAATCCAGCAGTGGGTAGATCCAGACTGACAAGGATGATGAACTCACTAATATTGTAATTCCTCTCGTAGTGCGTGACTCGTTTCCGCAGCTCGTGCGGCTCGAAGTAGGGTTCCACGTATGTTATTTGGATGTACGCCTTGTCGGGGTCCAGGGTGGACAGGTCCACGATGTTGGAGTCTTTGATTATCACCACGTTCTCGGGGCCGAAGCGCTGTCCGTAGAAGTTCTGTAAGCAGGAGTTAAGTACATGTTGTTCACAAGAGTATTCCTCTTTAAATATTGTTGATACTGGTGATTGTTGGCACTTGATGAAACTTTTTGAACATTTTGATTTAATTAAGTTCATCATCATCATCATCAGGTCCATTTTAGTGTCCACTACAGGAGCACGACCCTCTCTCGTCCGTCCTAGACGGAAGGAGGATTTGGCCTACACTCCCCACGCTGGCCAGACGGGTTGGAGAGGCCTGATCGATATTTGATCATGTATTTCCCTTAGTCGCTTTGTACGACATCCACGGGAAGAGACGGAGTGATTCTATTCTAGTCTGCCGGAAACCACACGGCCGCGTCAATTAAGTTAACTTAATTAATTTTTTTGTAACGAGAATAAGAAAGGACTATAAATTAAAAATCAAACACCATATTCTAGCAAATAAACAAATCTTATCTTTTCGTCCAATGGGACGGATTGGGCTCAAATTTGGCATACATGTAGCTATTATAATGTTGGCATCGGCTTTGCAAGAATTTTTGAAAATTTCCACAGAATACGGGATACGTTTGAGTGAGAGTGAGCATATTTCGGGAATAGAACCGTGACACTCCCAGTAGGTATAAAAGGGCGCCACGTAATGTTACGAAGGCTTGGCTATACAAGTGTACCTCGAGCCTGCTGAAGATCTCGGGCAGCTTGGTGAGCGCGTGCTCCTTGTACACGAACTCGTCGCCCGCGAGGTCTCCGAAGCGCGCGCCGTAGAACGACACGCGGAAGTAGGTGCCGAACACGCGCTTGCCCGACAGCTGCTCCACGCGGCTGAACGCCTCGTGCAGCTTGCTGCGGGGACAAAAGTACAACAACTATATCGCGGGCTAATAAATATTTCAGTATCAGTTACCCATACGTAATATTGTACAGAGCAATAGAAAAACTTTTTAGAACTTTTGTTCTTAATACACATCGAAACGGAGTTGTAATAAAGGTTTATTTTATAGGTACACGCGGATGAAAACGCAAGCGGCTGCTAGAGAAGAAATAAAATATGAAATCCGATTTTCATATTATTCATATAAAGGACTTATATCCAGGGCCGTTAAACTATTTTAAAAAAGTGTTTTCATGACACACTCCCATGATCACATACCCATGTATATTCGCTAATTTCTTGTAGTCGCGGTGTTCTTCGGCGATCGGTATAAGCACCTTGTACACATCGTTCACCGTCTCGTACATACCGGCCGTCATCAGCTCGCTCGCCGCGTGTTCGAGCAACGCCTGTGACATAAACATACAGTACAATGTAAAAAATCATCATCTCTGGAACCAAAAGTACTTGTATGTGGAAAATTCCGTCAATTAGTTTGTTTAGACTGGCGGAGGGTGGTTATTCCAACATGCGACAGCCTCAGCAGTGGTGGAGGAGCGTTATTCCAGCGGTCGGTAGCGACCTGCAGCTCGAGCGTGGTGAGGTGGTGGTGCAGGTCGTCGGCGCAGCTCTCGTCGAGCGCGTTGTGCGTGACGTGCTGCAGCAGCGCGGCGCCGCGCCCGCCCGCCGCCAGCTGCTCCGCCACCAGCGCCGCGCCGTGCACCAGGCACATGCCCGCCTCCGCGTGGTTCGACCGCTGCGCACCAAACGAACGATGCATTAATACTTTCACTACTGAGTACTGCCCCTCCCTGCTTCCCGACGACTTCGACGACGGTGAGATTAACAAAATTAATGTTTTTCAAAATCAATATTAAATTCGCTTCAATTTGTCATTTAATTGTAACTTATCTATTAATATTTTTTGCAAACTTGTCTGTAAGAAAGATGAATAAATATTGAATAATATTTAATAAAAACAAGCGACGTGTTGAGGGAATAATCAGCTGAATAACACCTTCAAATCATCCTAATGGCGCTGGTCTGATGGTCCTTCATATCTTTAGAGCCTATGGTGAGAGGTACAACTATGAAAGAGGACGTGGGCATAATATCAAACAACTCCTATGAACATAACCCTTTGTACACGTTTAGATGACTTTAGATAGGCCATTTACCTCCATATGTTTCTGAGCCATGTTGTTGAGCCAGGTCAGCCGCAGGTCAGGGCTGTGCTGATAGCCGCGTGCGATGCGGTGCATCAAGTCCAGTAACATCTCAGGGTCCTCTTGGAACTCCTTCATCTTCACTGTGTCCGACAGGATCATGTGCAGGTTGAACACTAGATCTTTCACCTGTATGGATTTTGCAAGTATTTAACGTTTAATTATGAGTTAGATGGTCGAATGGCTAATAATGGCAGCTTTGACTCTTATGTTCGATCCCCACACAAGACAAACATTTGTGTGCATGAACATGTCTGTGTTATCTAAGTGCTTTTTATATATTATATGTATATATATTATTTACAAAAAAATGTGTTTAAAGTATATTTATCAGTTACATATACATACTACTTACACATAGTTACATAGACAAGATAGCAATGTATAATTCATCCGGGAATATTTATTGTAAGAATTGACAAGTGACATTACTGAGCGCTTGGAATGTGGATCACGTTCATATTAAAGTTATTAACCGACTACATATAAGGTGGTTCTGTTTTCGACTAGTATGTACAGGGTGTCGGGTGGCACATTTCAAATTATAAAATACAATAGAAAAAGAATTATAATGTGAACTTATTTTTTTTAAAAGAATTTCGAATTAATCTTATCCCTCACACCGTACACATTCGTGGAATCCGTGGACAGTATTCCGCGTAATTGGAATTGTTTCCCATTCTCAACGCGAGAGCGGCATCTCAGTAGTATCCCGTTGGCACCATTTGTTACGGAACCCTAAAAAATAAGTTGATTTGAGTAAAGTTGCTACTTTACCTGTTCCGGGAAGGAAGTGTCTTGTAGATCAGCGTCGTGCTCCGCGTACACTAAGATAGTTTTGAGAGCGCGGCGCAGGGACTCCTCGCTGAAGGTGGTCGACGTGCCCACCAGCGACGACAGAGACATCGTCACTTGCATTTTCACGCGGCTGAAATTCTATAAATACATAATTAATCTATACCTACTAATATAATAAAGCTGAAGAGTTTGTTTGTTTGAACGCGCTAATCTCAGTAACTACTAGTTCGAATTGAAAAATTATTTTAGTGTTAGATAGCCTATATTTCAAGGAAGGCTATATAACATCACGCTACTACCAATAGAAGCGGAGCACCAATGAAAAAAGGGGAAAAAATATCCCTTTTAAGGACTTATGTTGCGTGCGCTGCGTTCCTCTTTAAAAGTTCTAAAAAAAAGTCCGCGGCAGCATATGTCTAACTTTTAAGATTGACTCACTATAACCTTTTTTTACGGTAATCAAATTTGTTTGTAATTAATTCATTATTTGCAAACAAATTTGAAAGCAGGTATAAAATTAGTAGGTACCTACATAAATTATTCACCATAAGTTGTTTTCTTAATTATACGGTTATGTTAAGTACTTGATTTCCTATGGTCTTACCACGATAACTGATATTCACGCGGACGAAGTCGCGGGCAACAGCTTGATAATTTATGATTAAATTATGAATAATTAGCCACGGGAGAAATTTAAACTATATATTTCATGATTCTTGGAGTTAAAGCTTGTACTTGTGGATTTTAAGTGGGTTTCAAATCTCAATGTTTTAAATATTTTCACAGTGTTTTAAAATTTGCTGTGTACAATAATTTGCAATAGTCTATGTCTATATAATATATAGCTTAGAGTCTTAGACTAAAATCGCGTGGTCGCAACTGTAAGCTATCAAAAGTATTATAAACCTTAACGCGACGACGTAAGGTTTAAAACAAATTTTATTACTACTTGACATTAGCAAAGCAATTTCTGTCGCAAGCTGTTTTCTTTTGCAAATGACTGTACATATGTGCAATTGTTTGTTACTAATGTTCTATTCCCCGTTCCCATTTGCAAGAGGATAAGTACAACCGCGGGCATCAAAGTGCCGGTAGATGATGATGATACTTACATTGCCCAGTTGGTAGTGTTGTCTCATCAACGCGTATAGTGTTGCAGAAGCATGTGCCCGCGGCAAAGCGGACGTTGCGGCGCAATGTCGCAGCAACACGCGGCAAATACCTGACTCTTCGCCGCAACACGACCAGCCCAGCTGTTTATCAAAATAATAATCCATTAATTTCGATTGTTTGCCAATTATCAATCAATATTTTAAAAATATATAAAATAATATTAACCTTGAGAATGAGCGCTCGCACGGAAGCGAACATGTGTTGCAACACCGCAGTGCTTTGGTTGCGTTGTAACGCGCGTAACAATACTTGCAACGCTGCACTGCACACGCTTTGTCCGTAATCCAGGTTGCTGCACGTCTGAAATTAAATTTACACATTAATGTTGACAAGAAAAGAAAAAATAAGTAGATCTTCGAATTTTAGATCCAAGGAGGAACATTACGCTCAAGTTCATTTCTGTGTAACGAGAAACAACGAGATATCTTTGTTTTGCATTCAATTATTATTAAGGAGCTAGATGGCGTCGTTGCACGTGTCAGCAAAAGTAGCTTGTCCAAGGATGGGTTTATTTATATTGAGATCTTCCGTGCTTCGGAGGGCATGCATGTTAAGCCGTCGGTTCCTGCTGTTGTCATTAGATGATAGTGTTAAGCCAAGTCAGTGGCCTTTAGGCGGCTTGAAAACACTGGCCTCCGTCAACCCGCAGTTGAGCAGCGTTGTTGAGTATGCTCTAAACCCCTTCGTTTGAGGGGAGACCCGTATCCCAGAAGTGGGATGAATAAGGGTTATCGACGAAAATTTGTATTATTGTGTCGAATATTCTATTACCACGCATACTTGGATATTAAGTCTCAAGGGCATGACGATCCATGAGGTCACTCATGGATAGTCCAGTCAGTAATCAACTCAGCAGATATGATCGAATGCGAATGAGCAGAATAAGAAAACCCCTTAAATTCTCGCAATCAGTTTTAGCACTTATATCGACGACGATAGAGACTATGTTTCCATGACACAGCATACATGGACAACAATTTCAAAAGCGAGTAGCAGCGTCAAAAATACATAGAAAACGAGTTGAGTTCAAATGCTGAAGGGCGGTTTGTTTCCTGCACTCAGTTATAACAGTTACGCCGAAAGTAATAATGACTAATAATCCATGAAATACCTGGACAATAGTCTCCAAGGCGTGCAGCAGCGTCATGGCCACTTCTGCCGCCAGCGCAGCAGACAGATCCGGATGGGGGTGGGCGGGTGAGGACGGCTGGTCTTTGGCCCCGCCCCGCACCCAGTCCTTCCGCCAGCGCTCTCGCTTGCACCCTCCAACGTTAGACGAACCCACTGGAGATTAGTAACCAAAGGTGTAGGGAACTACGGGGACATGCAGAGTGCGGTGGAGAAAGTGTGTGATAAAATCGTCTTGGAAAGAACGTGCTCGCACAAAAGATATGGCTAACCAATGTATAGCTATCTTAGCCAGACCGTAAAATTGGTCACGTCTATGGCTAAATGGCTAGTTATTTCAACTATGTGGTGCAAGGGATTAAAAAAGAACTAACAATTAATTTTGCACTCTATTATTTTTGGTTAAGGGTCAATTACTTTCGTTTTTAGTTTCGTTAAGTTTCGAATGTAACCATATCTTTTGTGTGCTAAACTATATTTTTACACTCATGTGGAAAATGTCTAATAGCAAAGAGAGAGTCGCATTTCATGACAGAAGGAAGAGAACACATGAACTTCTATAGACCTGTCGCTTTAATACCAATTTTATTTGCAGAAGAACAAAAAGGTTTTCGAAAACATAAGACTAGCAATATGCCAATCTATGATTTTTAAGTAGAATTCTTATATATGATAAGGTGACACAAGTTACTGCATTATTTATGGATATGACGAAGGCATTTGAATCTGAATCATGACATTTTAATCGATAAATTATATAAATATGGAGTTAGAGGCAATGTACTTAATTTAATTAAATCATATTTGACTAATAAATCCACAAGTGACACATAAGAATATGTAATAAAGTAAAAATTAAAAAACATACATCTCTGACTCAAGGAAGTAAAATATGGAGTTCCACAAGGGAGTGTATTAGGCCCACTCCTATTGTTACTATATATTATAAATCTTTTAAAGTCTGTAGGACTTCCTATTGTACTATTTGCAGACTATGGTACCATAATTCTAGAATGTAAAAATAAACGTTTTTTATGAAAGGGAAATAAATGAAACTAAATATTTTAAATATATTATATGAAAGACTGTTATGTTTGCATATCTTATACAAGACAACATGTAAATAGGAAATTGTATAATGCCATCTTTAGATTTATGTACCTACATTTTGTTCAAATAAATAATTATTCATTGAAAAAAAAAGCGAATTTGAGAAATTAGCCAGTATAATGATACGACTTTTATGGAATTTGATTCTAGAAGTGGTTCACAAATACATTTGGGAAAGATAGAAAATATCTAAATTCATTCATCGCGGATCAAATTATACATTCCAGAAAATATTTTATGTATACTATATATGTACAAGGAGAATACAATAAACAAGAAAAAAATGGAAATCAAGTAAGGAAAATAATAAAAAAAATATAACATTCCATTCTTCTTAGTAAGGGCCGATTTCACCGATAAGTTTATATGCAAGTAGGTAGTAAGGCCTCAATTTTTTGCAATACTTGACTAACTAGTACTAACAATACTTAAAGTTTACGATCCCTATTGAACACTCAGAATTTACAAACAAACGTTTGATTTTGATTAAATGCATCGAGTAAAGCGCGCGGTTGCTTTTTGCGGCTTAAGTGGCGGAAAACTTATTGCTGGCCCGACAGACGTATCCTGTCTGACTATAAATATTGAATCCGAATTGGTTCCGCGCAAGCTGTCAAATGACTGACAGTTATTTCAAACGCTATAAAGTTACATTACGAAAGTTGACATGGTCGTTCGGTTTTCTTAAATTTTGCTTATTTTCCGTGTAAGCAAACAAAACAAATAAAGATTAGTGAAATCGGTCCAGCTGTTTACTCGTGATGATGTGGCCAAGGGAAATATGGATTATTTTTTATATATACAGAACAATTACCGTGCATTAATTTTTACGTTTGACATAGTGGCATTTGCAGCGTGAGACGGTAATACAATAGTGCATGTCAATTGCAATGCGTCTTACGCCGAGCATACCGCAAAAAGCAACCGCGCGCTTTCACATAACGATGTCGCTGGTGAAAACAGTAAAGAAAATCGGCTCCATTATGAGTTCAGACAATTTTATAAAGGGATTTTAAATTACTATCGCTCCCTTCTTTTTCACGTATGATATAAAAGTATGTACATTAAACCATTACGAAGGAAAACAAGCATACGACCTGGCCGATTATAAGTAATCATTATAGCTTACGGACGCTTGCAAAACTTGAGGCCCAACGCGTTGGCGACCCTGTAAGAACATGCTTACCTTTGCGCCTCATGATGAAGTCAGACCTGGCGGAGCCCTGTCCCAGGATGACGTCTTCCAACTTGGCCTTGATGTCCGTGGTCTTGCGGACGTTCTGCTGGGCGCACTTCAATATCTCTTTCCGTCCCTATAGATATGTAGATACTTTTTATTATTGTGTTTTTGAAAAACTGAACAGGACTTTTCTAATTTGGTATTTTTGAAATGCTGCTAATTTACATAAAATAACGTAGATATACTCGGGTGAGCCATCATATCGGCTTTTTAGACTATGCACTAAAATGTTTTAACACTGGGACATTTCTTAGAACGCTACAAATTTAACCCAATAGAGACCTTTCCTTCTTATTGTAGTTTTCATTCACTAGTCACGTGTTACCCTGACAAAGGCTCTGTCGGAGACTTCCATTGAATCATTTTATTTGATTAACGGAGCTTTCACCCTTTGTATAGTTTTTTACCTGATTGAAGCTTTTTTTCTACATTTGTTTTCAGAAACAAATGTAGAAAAAAAGGTGACTTAAGAGTCACCCTTCAAGACATCTTGAGCGAACCTATTGTTTTCGGCATGCTCTCTAATGAATCATTACCGGCAGCGCCAGCGCGCCCCGCTCGGCCCAGCGCACCACCCACACCAGGCGTGAGTCACCTTGTACTCTGTACACTTGTAGCTGTGCTCCAGCAGCTGCAGCAGCGCGTGCGTGCGCCGCGGCGGCAGGTCGGCGACGCAGGCGGCCAGCGCGCCCCGCTCGGCCCAGCGCACCACCACACCAGGCGTGAGTCACCTTGTACTCTGTACACTTGTAGCTGTGCTCCAGCAGCTGCAGCAGCGCGTGCGTGCGCCGCGGCGGCAGGTCGGCGACGCAGGCGGCCAGCGCGCCCCGCTCGGCCCAGCGCACCACCCACACCAGGCGTGAGTCACCTTGTACTCTGTACACTTGTAGCTGTGCTCCAGCAGCTGCAGCAGCGCGTGCGTGCGCCGCGGCGGCAGGTCGGCGACGCAGGCGGCCAGCGCGCCCCGCTCGGCCCAGCGCACCACCACACCAGGCGTGAGTCACCTTGTACTCTGTACACTTGTAGCTGTGCTCCAGCAGCTGCAGCAGCGCGTGCGTGCGCCGCGGCGGCAGGTCGGCGACGCAGGCGGCCAGCGCGCCCCGCTCGGCCCAGCGCACCACCCACACCAGGCGTGAGTCACCTTGTACTCTGTACACTTGTAGCTGTGCTCCAGCAGCTGCAGCAGCGCGTGCGTGCGCCGCGGCGGCAGGTCGGCGACGCAGGCGGCCAGCGCGCCCCGCTCGGCCCAGCGCACCACCACACCAGGCGTGAGTCACCTTGTACTCTGTACACTTGTAGCTGTGCTCCAGCAGCTGCAGCAGCGCGTGCGTGCGCCGCGGCGGCAGGTCGGCGACGCAGGCGGCCAGCGCGCCCCGCTCGGCCCAGCGCACCACCCACACCAGGCGTGAGTCACCTTGTACTCTGTACACTTGTAGCTGTGCTCCAGCAGCTGCAGCAGCGCGTGCGTGCGCCGCGGCGGCAGGTCGGCGACGCAGGCGGCCAGCGCGCCCCGCTCGGCCCAGCGCACCACCCACACCAGGCGTGAGTCACCTTGTACTCTGTACACTTGTAGCTGTGCTCCAGCAGCTGCAGCAGCGCGTGCGTGCGCCGCGGCGGCAGGTCGGCGACGCAGGCGGCCAGCGCGCCCCGCTCGGCCCAGCGCACCACCACACCAGGCGTGAGTCACCTTGTACTCTGTACACTTGTAGCTGTGCTCCAGCAGCTGCAGCAGCGCGTGCGTGCGCCGCGGCGGCAGGTCGGCGACGCAGGCGGCCAGCGCGCCCCGCTCGGCCCAGCGCACCACCCACACCAGGCGTGAGTCACCTTGTACTCTGTACACTTGTAGCTGTGCTCCAGCAGCTGCAGCAGCGCGTGCGTGCGCCGCGGCGGCAGGTCGGCGACGCAGGCGGCCAGCGCGCCCCGCTCGGCCCAGCGCACCACCACACCAGGCGTGAGTCACCTTGTACTCTGTA